>JAXCHL010000038.1:0-600000 GCA_034195605.1 Santalum album
TAGACTCCACCGAAATATCGACCCGGTTAAGAGGTTGGATCATCGGGTAATTAGTTCAACCGTCGGGTCATCGGTTGAACGTTCGGGTCAATGACTCATAATAGTTATAATTATCTATACTTTCATAGAGAATCTTTGCAAAATGATCACCAAAATAACAAAAGTTTTTAATTTTATTAAGTTGTTCAAATTGCTTTACAAAATAATAATATCAATGATAATAAAAAGATAAATTATTTTGTTAATCGAATTTGATACAATCAAATTGAAAAATAAAATTTATAGTTATATTTCAATGACAAGATTATTTTAACTCATTAAAAATATGAGATGATAAGGAATTTCTCAAATTTGATGATTTATTGTTTTCTAAGATAAGGATACGAAAATACTATTCACCTTTACTCGACGTATGTTATTATACTTATTCTATAATGTATATTAGAATTATATATATATAAATTTATTATCTAGTAACCATTATTTTAATTAAATATTATTCATTAATATATTTTTTTTTCATTTATAACATAATTTTAAAATAACTATGTTCTTCATCAGTTGTGTATCAGATTATAAGTAAACTTATTTTAACAAGTTTTCCTAGAAACTTTTGGTTCTATTGGTTAGAGATATTGGATTTTTATGAGAATGGATGGATTCAAAACACATTAAGTACATTTTGGAGGATTTTTGGCCCTTTTCATAAGGATTGAGTTTCGTTCGGGTATGTACACAGGTCGCTAGATCACAGGTCAACCTGTTGGGTCAAGCAAGTTAGACCGAGTCAATGCACAAGCCAAGTTCATGAACGAACTGAACCGAGTTAGGGCCTGAGTCAGGGGGTCAGCAAATCGACTTGCTAGGTTAGTGTTGAGTTTAATAACAAGGCCCATATGAATAAAATTATATGAGTTCGAGCTCTATATTCGGTCTCAATTTTATGGTTCAAATCTGGCGCATTTAATATAAACGGATTCTAGGCCTATATCATCCCTGATTCAATAATCAATAGATAATGAGGATTTAAATAAAAATCTATATTCAAAAGCCTGGAAGTGATTGCTTAATTGGTAGTGATCTGTCATCCTATTGTAGAGTCTTTATTACATTAAATTTTGAAGTAATTTCTCCTCCTTTCCTCATGCTATAAGCCTCATTTCTAACCAAAAAGGGGGGAAAATTTATATATTCAGAAGTACCACATTCTTTCCCACACATCCCAATCAAAAAAAGAAAAAAAAAAGAAAAAAAGGAAGCATTGTTCGGACGTGAAAGCTATTGGGCATTTAAAGAAGATTGCCTAACAATTATTATTATTGTTATTTTAAAACAAAGCTAAGCTTCTACAGGCATGACCTTTCTTCAGTCATCGGTTGTCCGAGTAATAATAAAAAAAGAGATATCCTCTGAAAATAGTGGTTGTAATTTTGATATCTTAGAAGTTATTTGAACATTTTGAAAACATCCCCTTCAAAAAAAAAAAAAAAAAAAGAAGGAAGAAGATTAAAAAAAAAAAAAGCGGAAAAATTCGTAGTGTCAATAAATGGCGGACTACTACTAGCATAGTTCATGGAGGGGTGGGTGGGTTCCTACGACGATAGTTAGAATCATTGAAAGTATAATGCATCCTTTAAATTAATTCCTACTCTACCTTTGCCTCGAATGGATTTAGAAGGCTCGTATAAGTTAATTTATTAACCCTTCAATAGTGGGCTGAGCACATATCAGGCCGAACTCATCAGGCTAAAGCTCAATCCAAATAAAATGTTGGTTTTGGATTTTTGACCCGTGATTGTATATAAGCTTGACCTACTTTATATCAATCGATTAGGTTTCGAGTTAAGGCCAAGCCAATCGACAATGCTACTTGATAAGACTTGCTATCTTACGTGCCCTGAGATCTAAGGGCACGCGACACATCCATCCATGGCTAGTATATAATTACATTTCAGCATGTTAAATTTGAAATAAGAAAGGGAGTATACTTGCAAAATTTGCTTGCATTTGCCCCTAAAAACAATGATCTTTTGCTAAAAATTACAAAAGCATAGTAAAGTGTTTTTAATAAAATCATGTCATTTTGGAGGTGGATGCACGCAAATTGCATGCATCTGGGTACGTACTTGATTTTCTAAATTTGAAAAGAGTCTCCACATCCTCTACTTCTCCTTTATAAACAAAACTAGGGTGCGGTGAAAAGGGGGATTATTCCAATAAGAGAAAGGCTATATATGGAAAGAAAAAAAGAGAGAAAACCAACGTTTTCTCTATCCTTTTATCACCAAACCACTACTCAAAAGCTATCAATGGCAAGATGAGCTAAGCCCCATCCATTCCTATGACTTTGTGAGTCTATAACTAAATGGGTCTAGTTCTCCCTTGGACATTATATAGAAAACCCTATGGGTTTAGTCCCTTACAAGCCAAAAGACTCCTCCTTATTCTTATTCTTCTTCTTTTATTGGTTTTGGATCTATGATCCTTTCCATTCAAGGAGTTATCTACTCCATTGGCCCCTTTGTCATGAGATTTCAATTGAAGGTGATCTTTGTTAAGGCATCGGATGTAAGCAATCATCATCCGGTTGCATGCTATGAACTTGAACCCCTTAAATCGAAATATTCGCATTTGTATTCTCATTTTCCCCGCAAACAATAGAAGATGTTAGAAAAGTTCTTAGCGGTGTTGGTGGAGGAAGGAAACAAAGAGGAGAACATTCGGCGGTGTCGTTGGAAGGAAGACGCGGAGAGGAGAACTATAAGGAAGAGACCAACATTTAGTCTTTGCGGAGGGAGGAACAATGGGGTGAATACATGAAAATATAAAAGGGCGTCGGAAGTCTTCGTTGAAAAAAATAGTGGTATTTCCATTATTGATTCAATCAGAGAGTTTTCAGTGCCATTAAGATTCGTTACCAAATGCTCTGAATGAACATACCTTTAATCAAATCAAAGATTGGTTGAATGCAACAAACATTCAGTGCAAACAAACACAACAAACATTCGGTTCAAATAAACGTCACTTTAATTTAAATTACTAGGGCATGTAACTAAAGAAGCCATGAAACCTTAGAAAAATAATAAACCAAAAAAAGGGCTAGGTTTGGAAACATGAGATTTGGACAAACCCATTAAAATTCTTAATACAATCTCAGTATAATTAATTATTTAGTTATCTTTCTATAAAGTATCTGCACAGTTTAAATATAGAGCTTAATTCATGTTCAAACTTACCAGAACCAGAACCCTAATTCCCGCCAAAGCTGAGATCTTCGCGCCATTTACATCATAAAACTCTCTACTGAACGAGTGCGTGAGAGAAAGAGAGGGAGAGAGAGACACAGAGATCGAAAGAAAGACAGAGAGAGAGAGAGAGAGAGAGAATGGCGGACGAGCAACCCACACTCGCCGGGAGGAGGAGGAGCAGAGGAGTCGAAGCGTCGGCGCGCAATGAAGCCCTCGAGCGCCTTAGAGCTGTTCGCCGTCAGGGCGGTCGCCGTTCCGATTTAGGGTATCAGATCAAGATGGAGGAGCCTATCTACGACACCGTCGACGAGGAGGAGTACGACACGCTCGTCTCGAAGCGCAAGGAGGAGACTCGCGGATTCATCGTCGATGATGACGGCCTCGGGTACGGTGACCTAGGGGAGGAGGAGGATTGGACCCAATCCGGATACTCCCTTTCGTCCGACGAATCCGATCACGAGAACGGAAGACCTAGGAAGAAGAAGGTGGATAAGAAGGATCCGCCGCCCAAAAAACCCACCCCCTTATCTGCCGCCGCCGCTATGATGGGCAAGCAACGCATTTCTTCCATGTTCACTTCTTCGGTTTTCAAGAAGAGTAGGGACGATAAGCCCAAAGGTTTGTCCTGCGATAGCCTCGTGGATGATGTGATTGCCGAATTTGCGCCGGATGAAGCTGATAAGGAGAGGTGGCGAAGGAGGCAAGTAGGGTTATCGTCGACTGCTAAGGGTTTGAGTTCCATCCCTCAAGTGAAGATTGAAAAGCCATCTATGGGTGCTTTTAACTCGATAGATAGGTCAGATTCTGTCAGCGTTTCTACAAATGGCGAGTCTTTGTCGGATTTTGCTCAAAACCCTAGCTTGCCTCAGGAAAAGGATGCGTCTACAGAATTCAATGAGGCCGATGTGTTGAATTTGAAAACGGATGGTCATCCAATCTCACCACCCCAAAATTCCGTAAGCTCCAATGAGCGGAGCCTTCCTAATGTCATAGAAGCAAAAACAAAGCCGATGGTGAAGGTTGCAGAGGAGTATGCTCTCAATGCCAAAATTAATGAGGAAAAGGACCCAGCAATGAGTGCAACCGCTGGATGGCAAGCAGCAAGGTGTGGAGGGAATCTGGAAGTCGGTGGCAATGGAGGAGAGGTGAATAATTGTGATAATAGTGAAGACAAATCAGATTTTGAGCTTCACCCTGATGGGTCATTGCCATTCTACATACTCGATGCATATGAAGAGATCTATGGTGCTAATATGGGCACTGTCTATCTTTTCGGAAAGGTAAGTGATGATTTAGTTCGAGTGTCCATTACATATTCCCCCATTTTTAAGAAGCCCTCCCTTTATTCGCTTCACTTTAACAGGAAGGCATTCATAATGATGTCACTGATTTGAAATAATCAGTAGCCCATTACAAAAGTATTGGGCTTGAAGTGTCTTATGACCATAATTTTGGTTGGCAACAATTTTTTTTTTTTTGGGGTCATATTTGAGGCAAGAATTAAATTTTATAGCTCATGTTTTGTTCTCAAGAATAACCCTGGACATGCTCATGCAATTACTAGATTTCAAGTCAGGGAATAGATTTTATAGCTGGCCAAGGAACATGTCTGACATGCTTATGCAGTCACTAGAATGGGTACTTTGTAACACACATAGGATTCTATAATTCAAAGAAAGGTTTACATTGCTTCCCTTTTCATTTTCTCCATTCAGCCATGACCTTAGTCTTTTAAAAAAAAGATATTGCTTCAGCTTTTTTTTTGTTTGTTTTAATTACAAACATCATCCTAATGATTGACTCCGTCGTCCGAATTAAGGTGAAAGCAGGGATTACCTATCAGAGTTGTTGTGTAGTCATAAAGAACATGCAGAGATGTGTATATGCTATCCCAAAGGATTCTGTATTTCGAAATGATGCTGTCTTGAAGCTTGAACAAGATGTTAAAGAGTCTCGTATATCTGGTGCATCTTTTCGTGCAAATCTGCAAGTAAATTCATTTCTATTTTATACTAAAATATCTGCAACTAAGCTTTTTTGTCCCTCATTTTTTCGTTAATATGTTCCTATCTTGTACTTTTTGGCCCTCATTGTTTTTTATATTCATCTGTTAGGATGCGGCATCAGCATTGAAGAATGAAATAGCGAAACATCTGTTGGATCTCAATGTTTCAAGTTACTGTATGGCACCGACTAAGGTATGTAGATTCAATTTATTTGATGATTTTTTCTTATCCATTTATGCTTTTACACATTATTATATATTTTATTTTGCTTGCTCTTTCCTTGTGCTGAATGAAAATGCCTCAGAGAAATTATGCATTTGAGCGTGCTGATGTGCCTCTTGGGGAAAATTATGTTCTTAAAATCAACTATCCATTTAAGGTACAATCGCTCAATCCTACGCTGAGGTTCCGTAAGTTGGTTAAGGCTGTCTATATTTTAATATTAGTATAATGATCCAAATGTAATTTGTTTGTGCGTTGTCACAGAGAAAATTGTTTCTTACTATTTGCAGTGCTCTCTGTGAGCTATATATATGCATATGCTTTAGAAGATTACCATTTGAATTGTGTGTCACATCTCCTACAATTATCTATCAGGATTTTGTCCTTGCAGGACCCCCCACTTCCATCAGATCTTAAGGGAGAGAATTTCTGTGCTTTGCTTGGAACTCACTGCAGGTATAAGTAGTCATAGATAATTCATCAGGACTGCTGGTTTACATGTCTCCTATTGCTTGTGCCGATGTGGCTGTGTATCTATGCGAGGAATTGGTTTATATTCATCTTGGACCTGTTCAATAGGCCCTGTCAGACTGTTTCCCTTTCTTTGTTTGCCCGTTTTGATTTTCATTTTATTGCATTTTCATAGGGCACCAGTTATGAAATGGGAGCCATATAATTTTTTCTTGTGCTGCTTTGCTGCGCCCTGCTAAACCCATGCTCACTCACAGCGCCCTCTAGAGATGGGTGGGGCTTTGGCCTCCTGCAGAATTTTAGAATTCCAAAACAAATGAGAATTATTATTGGGGTTTTTATGATTGTTTTCAACCTCGATTCAAATTTTCTGTTTGAATTATTTTTTAAGCTGCATTCCTGTAATCCTTCAGGCAGTGTCTTCTTTCTTGTAAGCTGCCCCGTCAACATGGTTATATGAAGGTTTTCCCCTTCTTTTCCCTATATCAACTAATGGTCATGCTTTCTTGATTCCAGAGGTTTTCAGCATCCAATTTAATTATAGATTCCAGTTAATTAGCTATCATGTGTTCAATATTTATGCAGTTCTTCAGTGAACTAGTAGCTTTAAAGTTTTGCATTGTTGAAAGAGATAAAGCCAATTTACTTTCTCCCATGGGAAAATACTGTTGTCTAGCTTTTTTAGTATGCATTATGTTTCTTTATAAATTGGTCAGCTTCTGATCACTCGGAAACATACTCATTTTGATGCAAGAAAGAGAAACTAAACTGCATCATCTTTAACAGTGCTCTGGAGCTTTTTCTCATTAAAAGAAAGATAAAAGGGCCTTCGTGGCTGTCAATTTCGAGCTTCTCTAGCTGTCCTGCTCCACAACGGGTGAGTTTCTCCAATTCAATTTCCTTTTAAGCATTACATGTGAAGTTTCAGTGCACATATTCCAGTTTTTGCTGTTCTTATCATAGTTTTTCAATACGATTTTTGTAAACACCGTGACAGGTGAGCTGGTGCAAATTTGAGGTAACTGTTGACTGTCCAAAGGATATACGAGTTTCGACTTCTAAATATACAATAGAGACCCCTCCTGTGGTTGTAACAGCAATAAATTTGAAGACCATTATCAACGAAAAGCAGAACATAAATGAAATTGTCTCTGCATCCATCATCTGTTGTCATAGGGCCAAGGTATCAACTTGCTTGCGTGGTGGAAGTTCTGATTGTAGCTTAATCTTTTCCATATTCTTATTAATATTTTGTTTGCTATAGTTACTGTTGAGTGATTTTTTTTTGGGGGGTAAATTACTGTTGAGTGATTTGATAATGAATAATTTCAATTTCTGATACAAATATGACATGGCAAATTATTGTCTCCTTATGATGTATAAAAGATCAAGGGTACTGTAGTTACTAGAGAACTGAGTGCAGTAATGCACGTCTTAGATGAGTCCAGCAACTATTTGAATGGGTTGGAACACGCCAAAGAGACCAACAACTGGGTTCTTTATCATGATATATCAATTTTTTTTTTGTGACCAGGGGCCCGTGCAAACCCTGGGCTGACCACGCCTGCCATTTATATGTCATTTTCATATCTATTAGATATTGTTTATCAAAGTGGCCTCATGCATGGCTTGGATTCTGGGATGTCTGTCCTTAGCCACTAAATTCATTAGGTTTTCAAGAGGGCATCCTTAATATTGTATTGAAGAGAGGAGGTGAATAAAACTTTGTGAGGTGTGAATGAAGCTCGTTGCCTTTACGCACATAAAACAAACCTTTCCTATCTCCTGTACATCGGACAATATTGTAAAATCTTGTTTCACATGCAGAGACCAGGCTTTTGAGCTTGTAGAAAACCCAGCCTTTGGATTATTCTGTCAGTACTTTCAAGAAAAAACTTGGTAGAACCTGTACACATTTTTAATGCCCTAAGTCTCACCGATATATTTTCCTGAAGTTATTTGAGTGATCTTTCTTGTACACAATTATATAAATTTTTATAGGTTGACCTACTTTTGTAGTGACCAAGTAAAGCATTAGGTGTTCTTGTAAATTTCCATGTGTGTACTGCTGCAAGATCAAACTGTTTATCAATATTTGTCTGCATTTTCTTCTGGTTTATCCCTTAGAGATTGTCTCCCTTGACAGCTTTTGCTATTGAGTATTTCAGATTGACACTCCCATGTTGGCCTCGGAATGGAAAAGGCCTGGTATGCTGAGCCATTTCACTGTTGTGCGTAAGCTTGAGGGAAGCATATTTCCCATGGGATTCACTAAGGAGGCTACGGATAGAAATTCAAAGGCTAAACTGAATGTCTTAGGCTTTGAAAGCAGGCAAGTGCTAGATTTTTTTTTCTTTTTCCCAGGTCCATGTTCAAATTACTGATGAGCTCACAATTTACCACTGAACCTAGTTCTGCATTTTTCTGTTCTTTATTTATTGACGTTATGTTGCAGTGAAAGAGCTCTGTTAAACCGTTTGATGATTGAATTATACAAATTGGATAGTGATGTTCTTGTTGGACATAATATTTCGGGATTTGACATGGACATTCTCCTCAACAGAGCTCAGGTAAGAATAATTTCTCAGATTTTTGTACAAAGAATAATCACATGAAATATACTTGTCTGCCATTTGAATTATTATTACTATAATGGGGACATTGGTGACATGGTTCGTGCATAATGTATTTTATACTTATAAAGGTGGACTTCAATTGTTTACCAACTACTTTTTATTTCTGTTATATTTGTTGCTATCACAATTTCGAACCTGTTCTTGTTGAGCATCATACATATCGATAGCACTTCTGTGCGTCTTTTCAGGTTTTAAAAATGTTTAATTTGCTTAAATTTATGTATGCTTCTAGGTATAATGTTGGAGACAGAATGGAGATCCAAAACTTTTTGATTTCTTTGTATCAGTTTCTCGTCATCCTTTAGTTGCATGCTTATTCTATGTTTTCCTGATGTAAATATGAACTTGCCGCTATCATCTTTAATTCGCTTGTGCATCTCTTTGGAAATTATCTAGGCTTGCAGAGTGCCAAGTAGCATGTGGTCCAAGATTGGTCGTCTCAAGCGTTCTGTAATGCCTAAGCTTACAAAAGGAAGCACGATATTTGGATCTGGAGCAAGTCCAGGGATCATGTTATGCATTTCTGGTCGGCTCTTATGTGATACGTATCTGTCTTCCCGTGACCTTTTAAAAGAGGTATATCATTTCGCTGGTCCATGTTGGCTGCGGTTATATTTGTACATTTTAGTTTCTCACATGTGCATTTTCCCAGGTTAGTTATTCTTTGACAGAACTTGCGAAGGCTCAACTAAGCAAGGACCGAAAGGATATTTCCCCGCATGATATTCCCAGAATGTTTCAGACATCAGATTCCCTTATGGAACTTGTACGTTCTCATACATGCCTGGGCATGTTACTTTGTAGAGCATTTGACTGATTGGCAATTCTGATAATACATAAAATATGTGAGAAGAAATAGTTTCTTGCCTGATGGCCAGTGATTGTGCTTTGAGAGTACAATTTTTGGCCGCTAAAAATCAAAGCAGATTACTATGTTGAATCTTGTTTGTTAGTTTGTCAAATATTGACAAGAACAAGTCAATGGTGATGCCTTTTGAAGCCTGAGACATTTACTCTGGCTTGGCCTGCTGTATATTTGAGCTTCACCTACTGTATACTGTTCCAGGGATGGAGCTAATTTGGGGCAGGCTTCGGCCCACATCCCCGCGGCGTCTTAATAAAACTGAAAAGTATAAAATGAGATGTCATATAATTACTTTATTGGTTCCAAAAGCTGATTCAGAGCATTTAAAACATAGTTTTGTTTCTTGTCTTGGCACATTGGGTTCTTACAGTTTCCAATTCATTCAGATTGAATATGGAGAGACAGATGCATGGTTATCCATGGAACTCATGTTTCATTTAAGTGTTCTACCTCTTACGCGTCAGCTAACCAATATCAGTGGTAATCTATGGGGAAAGACTCTCCAAGTGAGTACTGTAAATTTTGTTTCATTTATTTATTCATATTTGGTGATTTTTAGGGATTCTTTTTCTTTATAGTAATAGATAAAGTGTAGATTGTCTGTCATTTTTTTCCCTGTTGAATTCATCGGGGGAAAGGGGAAACCTCAAGGATGAGCCTAATTTTGTGTAATTGTCTGTCTATATTGTGTTTCCAGGGTGCTAGGGCGCAAAGAGTGGAATATCTTTTGTTGCATGCGTTCCACGCAAAGAAATATATTGTTCCAGACAAGGTTTCTCATGGGAAGGCAGCCAAGTTAGAAAAACGAAAAATAAATTATGGTACTGAGGCTGAAAATGGGGATTTAGATATTGACGATGCAAATTTTGAAAACGGAAACCCACAAAGCGATCATGGAAAAAGAAAAAAAGGTCCTGCATACTTGGGTGGGCTAGTTTTGGATCCCAAAAAAGGTCTGTACGACAAGTTTGTACTACTTCTGGACTTCAACAGTCTTTACCCTTCTATCATTCAGGTAAAAATCATCTTTGATCAGCGATGCAATCAGTTTCATGTAGTTATTGAGGGCTAGCATTTATTACATTCTGTTTCACTTGACATGGTTCATGGTCATTCGTGCAGGAATACAACATCTGCTTCACCACTGTTGAAAGATCTACAGATGGTTTAATTCCACGTTTACCTTCTAGTAGGATTACTGGCATTTTACCTGAGGTATAAACCTTTTTGTTGCGTCATTTTTCTGGAAATTGATTTGGAGGTTTATTTTAGAGATCTTAGACTAGTAGTTTGCATCTTAACAAGTAATTAAAGCCTCAATAAAAAAAAAATTGACAATAATAGTGAATACATAATCTAATTCAAAATAAAATCATTTGGATCCTTTGGCTTGAATATGTTTTCAAGCGGATTAGCTAGGATGTTAAAATGCGCTCCAGAGAATTTCATACAGATGTTGCTTCTCTAGCCATTGGGATGCTGTTTTTGTGCTTGATGAATTCAACACCTATGCCACTAGAGATGATTATAGTCATATTCTATATCCAGGAAGCTGACATGTCACATGCTTGAGTTTTAACCTTATCTCTAAGACAAGTAGTGCCTTTTCTTCTGAAATGTGTTTTATGCATTTAGTTATGAATTTGGATTCTAGATATTTCTTTGATTCTAGATATTTCTTTCCATTTTATTTGTTTGTGGACTTGCTTTTGGAGATAGTAGATTCAGGTAGCTATTTTATTTTCATTTTGATTATTTTCTTTGTAGTTGCTGAAAGGTTTGGTTGAAAGGAGGAGAATGGTTAAGAAATGGCTAAAAACTGCATCAGGTCTTAAGGCCCAGCAGTTTGATGTTCAGCAGCAAGCACTGAAGCTTACTGCAAATAGGTATTCTTTTAATTTCTTTGGTTCTTGACCTTCTATACTCCTGTTTTTATTTATTTATTTATTTTATGGCAATTACACATTTCTTCTTTCTCTTGGCCTGCATTTCAGTATGTATGGATGCCTGGGGTTCTCCAGTTCCAGATTTTATGCAAAGCCACTTGCAGAACTAATAACACTACAAGTAAGAGAAGTGTCTGTTATATATAATACACAACATAGCGCTGTAATTGTAGATGTGATTTTAATGCTTGAAATTAGTGTTTGGGAAGTTCTTTTTCTTTCTGCAGGGAAGGGAAGTCCTGCAAAGTACCGTTGATCTTGTTCAGAATAACCTCAACTTAGAGGTTGCTTTTTAATACTCGATTCTTGAATTAAATCTGTAGCCTTGTAATGCCCATGTTTATGGAATTCAATTAAATATTTTGATTGTTCAAATGATACTCTTTTTTGTCCCCTTGAAGGTGATCTATGGTGACACAGATTCAATAATGATTTATAGTGGGCTTGATGATATTACAAAAGCCAAAGCAATAGCAGGGAAAGTAATCCAAGAGGTACACTTAGAATTCGTTGAAATTATTTAGCAGTACTCCCTGAAGGATGGGCCTCTATTAATTTAGTGTTGGGATGATGAGATTTGTGCTGTTTCTCTTTCATCTAGTTTGTGCTCTATAGTGCCACAGCTAAATTGCACTCCACTGGGCAAAATAATGAAATTTCTTCATGAAACATTCTTGATCTGATTTTGACATATGGACCCTTTTTAGAAGTGGTTCATGCTAATATATTTTTTTTGATGTTGATGCAAATCGATCTGGAGTATTAAATTTAGATGACCTAATCCATCCCTTCGTTTAGAGAGGAAAGCAAAAGCAAAAGCTTTATCCTTATTGTTTTTTGGGCCCAAACGGAGCTTTGTACAGAGGGAGGAGCAGGGAAACAACATGGGGGGAGTCGAACCTTGAATTCATGGTTACGGCCAGAGTTTCCAGCCACAAGAACTAGTGCCACTCCTTGCAGATACTTTTCGTGGAGTCTTGCGTTTGCACAATCTAAACTGCACACATATAACCATTTTTTTTAGTGGGGCATACCCATAAATAGAGCATCTACCTCTGAGTCCAAAGCAGCCCCCACTAGCCAATTGGACCAGATAAATCAAAGATAGGTGGCTTCAAGAATTGAACCCCAGTGGATCAAAGTGGAGGTCTCCCACTTTGCCACTGGACTAATCCTCGGGGTTATTTCTTACAGTTTTTTTCTTTTGCTTGCAGGTCAATAAGAAATATAGATGCTTAGAGATTGATCTTGATGGCTTGTACAAGAGAATGCTGCTTCTTAAAAAGAAGAAATATGCAGCTGTAAAATTGCAGTTCAAGGATGGTACACCATATGAGGTACCTTTTCTTCATATACATATAAAATTGGTTGATTAGCATTTCACTCTTGGAGATAGTTAGTGGGCTCACTTTGCTGTTGCAGGTTATTGAGCGTAAGGGTCTTGATATGGTTCGTCGGGACTGGAGCTTGCTATCAAAAGAAATTGGAGATTTCTGCCTTGGTCAAATATTATCTGGAGGGTATGCACCTTTAGTACCGTATGCACCTGAAACCAAATGTTGCTTCTCGTTTAGTGATCTTGCAGTTGAGCATGGGTATGTCTTACTGTTTGCTTGCAGGTCATGTGAAGATGTTGTTGAATCAATTCATGACTCTCTCATGAAGGTAAAATCATAATTCGTGTGGTCATTCTTGAAATCCAAAATTTGATTGGCACCATAAACAGGATTAAAGCAGAGGAAATATTAGATGGTTTGGGGCCTTGAAAATGATAGAAGATTCAAACCAAGTTCTTTTGGCTCTATTCTGACTAGATTTTATGCAACCACTTAGTGTGTGATGAAGAAATTTGGTCTGGGTAGTGAACAGGATGGATTTGCAATATATTTATTCCATTTGACGATAGGTGGACACTGTTCTTTATTGACGGGCTAATTTAATGGATTTTAGTGGAGCATATTAAGAGACCAGCGGGAGTGACCCAGAACCAAAAAACAGAAATCATTTGGGAGGCTTGGCTTTGCATTCATCATCAATCTCTTTGATGAATGTGCCATATATTTTCGTGCTTTCACGCTGAACAGTTGGACTGATTAGGCAATTGTCCCTCAAAACAAACATTTTTCTCTACAAATACTAATACATTGTCACTCGTGCTTTTATTAAACAGGTACAGGAGGATATGAAGAGCGGAGAAGTAGCACTTGAGAGATATATTATTAGAAAATCCTTGACTAAACCACCTGAAGCTTACCCAGACAAAAACCAACCACATGTTCAGGTGATCCTTGAAAACAATATTTGGTCTATGCTTTTGATTTGTTTGTGATTTTTATGTTTCAATCAATCTGACTGCAAGATTCTACTACTTTTTAGGTGGCATTGAGACTTAAGCAAAGCGGCTTGTCCACTGGCTGCTGTGCTGGTGACACAGTACCTTATGTTATTTGCTGTGAGCAGGTCTGTGTTGGTGCCCCTTTTCTGTTTTTTTTAAAGTGACAGGTATAATCTTTAGCCCTTTCAAGAGAACATTAAAGCTTTAACATACCTTCATTTTCGACTACAGGGGACTAGTTCTGGTTCTTCAAGTGGGATTGCTCAGCGTGCTAGACATCCCGATGAACTAAAACGAGACAATGGAAGATGGATGATTGACATCGATTATTACTTGTCACAACAGGTTTCGCTGTTTATCTGTAGATGCTAATCAAATTTACAATGACTAATTTTAGTTATTATCCCTGGAGTCGCTGGCTTTTCTGAAGGCTTGGTTTCCTCTTGCAGATTCATCCAGTGATCTCACGTCTATGTGCTTCCATTCAGGGCACAAGCCCTGCACGTTTGGCTGATTGTTTAGGACTTGATTCATCCAAGGTAAAATATAGACTTGTCTAATGGAAAACTTCCAATGCAGGGGAATTAGAGTTCAAATATCTGACATTGTATATGATGGGTTTTCTTAGTTTCAAAGTAAAACAAGTAGAGATATTGGCAATGATCCGTCCAGCTCACTCTTCTCTGCTGTAGATGATAAAGAGAGGTAATCCCTACTTTCATGTATAATTGCTGTTCTGCCTCAACCACTAAATAGCCTCTTAATGTTTTACAAAAATTATGCATTATGAGAAAGCATGTAGTTGCCTGCATCTTACCACAAATAGTCCAACGATTAAGGATCTCTCTTACCTATTAAAGTTATTACATGAAGGAATTTTTTCTCAAAATTTCATATCATTTTGATTATTTTAGTGAAGGTGGGGAAAAAAGGCATTGATTACTCTTAATTAGGTTTGTTTTCTTCTAAAAGATTAAATAAAAAGTAGGAAAGATCCTAAAAACTGAGATATGATAATTAATGGATTTCTGATTTGCAGATATCAGGGTTGCGAGGCCCTAAGCCTGTCATGCCCAAGCTGCTCTAGTAAATTTGATTGCCCTCCTGTCTACACCTCTATATTTTCTTCAATAAATGAAAAGCAACCTCGCTTGCAAGCAGAGGAATCCATCTGCAATTTCTGGCAGAAATTGCGTTGCCTGAAGTGCCCAGAGGATGGCGATCTTGGTAGGATGTCTCCTTCATTGATAGCCAATCAGGTATATATTGGATTTTGCTATTTCAGAAGCTAGTTTTGTTCATATGTTTTACTTGTAAAACTGAGGCTATCTCATCTCCCTTGAACATTGGAGATTTTCATGATAAAGCATGTGGACAAGTCCAGATGGTTTTGTGAGCCTGTAAATGTGATTTTTGAAGATTATAGGTCGTGTTTTAGAGTGACTGATGCCAATCTTCAAATTTGATGCTCTGCTATTCTCAATAATATATTGCATTCACCAATTCCGTGAATGGAGACAACCTGCATCTTGCATCATTACTTACCATGATTGAATTTCCACAATATGGGTTTGAATCTCAGGTTACTCCATAAAGTACCCAACTAAGACCTTTTCATACGACCCTTCCTGGAATTGCAGGTTAAAAGGCAGGCGGAGGGCTTCATTTCGAACTACTACAAGAGCTTAATGACGGTATCTTCTTCCTTCAGTTCATTGTGTAGATATTAGAGTAGTGGAGTGGCAATAAACAGACCTAATGATCATGGCTTCTCCAATGATTGGCATTTTGATTTCAGTGTGATGATGATACTTGCAAGTATACTACTCGCAGTCTTAACCTGCGGGTAATTGGTGGTTCTGAGAGAGGAACTGTTTGTCCAAATTATCCTCGCTGTAATGGGCGTCTTTTAAGAAAGGTTTTCCTCGTGCCCTATGTGTGTCTATTTATGTATTTATAACGTGGTTGTCCTCCTAATGAGAAGTGGTCCTGAACTTATTCTGCATCAGTACACAGAAGCTGATCTGTACAAGCAGCTTACGTATTTCTGCTACATTTTGGATACAGTGAGATGCATTGAGAAGGTTATTTCTGCTTATGAACTATTCTTTTGTTCTCCATACATTTTATTTATGCAAGTTGATTAGAATTTGCTAATGTTTGTTCCCTACCTGAGGGTTGCAGGTGGAGGTTAACGTTAGAATACAACTTGAAAAGGAGTTGGCTAGAATCCGGCCAGTGGTTGAGCTGGCAGCATCGACCATTCAAGAGATTAGAGACCGGTGTGCCTACGGTTGGGTGCAACTGAATGACCTTGTTGTGACAGTTTAAATGACAGGAGTATTGTATTTAACCACAACGCGCGTAATTCTATCACCTAATTAGCAAATGCTGGAAATTCATGTACATACTGTTCCCAGCAGCTGCCGCTCAAAAACATAGTGAAGTCTGTGTCCGTCTTATATATGGGTATATGTTTATACTCACACTTCAATGATTAAAGCTTCCAAGCCATCACCGTTGAAGCTGTAGTCTGGTGGTGCCAATGGGTATGTTAATTCTTTGGTGTTGTGCCAGGTCGAAGAGTTAATGATACTTGTAATTGCTAGGTTGGGTGTACCCATAGAAACTTTCTTAAGCCTTGTGATTTGGATGCCCCTGTACCAGAATGCAACTTTTCAAATTTAATTTGATGCACCCACTAACGGTCTAATTCCATCATGTCGGTGTCATGAGTTACAAATTTCCTTTCGTATTCGGTCGCTTACTACTAGTTAACTGTGTTGATGTGTTCACCGATGATTATACCTGGGATTGGACCAGATTATCTGATTTGGTCTAACTGGACCAAGATCTGGTTAACTGGTGGAGGTTTAAAAGGTTTACAGATTCTTAAAATATTTGTATACGGGGAAAAAAAATGGTCGCTCCAGTCAACAGAAAACAGATCTGAATCCTTTGATTCATTGTAGAAAAAAATAGAGTGAAAATAGTGGTGAAAAAAATGAACGGTTGAGATTGTTCAAATTCATAAATTTATGCCATTTTTCAAATCTGGGTGATTCTTATCCACATAAAACACCCCCATTGAGGAACTGCTTCTGGTTGAGCAAAGCATGAAGTTCAGAGATTTGGCAAGCATAGTTTTTACTTAAAATAGAACTGGAAATCAATCATCTTCAGAACACTTTCTATATGTATGTGATTTCTGATGGAGCTAATCCAACAAATACACAGTATTAAATAGTTGCACTAAGCACTGTGATCCCATGATGAATTGAAAGAGAAATACAGGTAGAGAGCAAGTTAAAATAATTAAACTCAGTATACTACCACGACAGTAGAACCAATCTGAGATTGAGCATGCTCCTACTTTATTGGAACCACTACTTGCGACAGAACCGTGGTGACTGTTGAAGCGCCTGTTTTTATGGGTCCTAGGTCTACCCGACATAATTCAAATACTTCTTAGCCCACCCCACTCATACAATATTTCCTATGATTCTATGAATCACATGAAGGGGGCTTGCAAACAGAGAGCCATAACCAAATGCTTCTGATACCATGTCAACTTTCCATCCTAAAACTAATTGGCAATGGGTGGGGTGACCTAGGCAGTATATGAAGGCACACAAACAAGTCCCAAACCGAAGTAGGACAACTTCAACAATCTGTACATCTGTTTACATATAATTTATGCATCATAATTAGCTTATGGCATCTACAATAATAATCTGTTTACATTAATTATAAGTTGAAGGCTAGTCTCGTATACTTGCAGAAATTGCAGACAACTATCAAATGTCTGCAGCTATTGATATAAGTAAAAGAGGGGAAAAAAGGAAAAAGAAAAGAAGCAGCAGCAAACTTCACTCTTTGTGCGGACCATCTACAGCTTGAAGAGAATGCATATGTTCAAAGTGACAAAATCATGTTTGGGAAGGGCCTGCAGAGGATTTTGCAACAAGAGGTTCTAAAGGGTTAGGCTGCACAAATTAAGGGCCAGCCAAATACACCTCAGGAGTCCAGTGGTTCCGGCCTTTCTACTTTGATGTCATCATTGGGTGCACTTCTTCCTGCATGAATGCTGATGAAGAGCTCGCAACAATGATGGAGTGAACACAAATGCAGGGACAGGAAACAAATTGAGATCTTGTCAAGAAAGTTGACTTACCCATTCAAATGGGAAGAAAGAATTTGATTGCATTCTGGATTCTTTAGGAGGCGGCATTCTGACTGCTCTCTTCCTAGAATGCATGCTTCAAGTGATTCGTTGTCCTTTAAACCAGGTGCTCGCGCATCTTTTGAAACTGGCATTGTAGCTGCGGCTCCCATTTGGAATTCTTTGAACACACATAGATATAGTTAAGACCAAGCGCAAGAATATGTTATCATCTTTAATACTTTTAAAAATTCTCAACAATAATGACTACATGTTTCATAAAAGGAACTTTAAGTAGTCAAACAGAGTTTGTTACTGTTTGAATGACAATGAAATAATAATAAAAAATTATGTAGAGTAACCCACCTAAAGAACTTGTATCAGCATAATTTACATTCGGTTGCTGATGGAGCAACGTGTCTTCCCTGTTGATTTCCTTCACATTGCAGAAATAAAAAATAACTATTTATTTATTCCCTTATCATTGGATCACACAATACACGAGGATTATGACAAACTTACCCCTGAAGATGTATGGAGATGAAAGGGTCCAAGGTGAGAGTGGATTGGTGATTCCAATCCAAAAGCGGTGTCTGAGTTGATTATATTAGCCAAATTTGAAATCGATGGCTGGTTAGAGGGAGAGCGTAGGTTGGGAATACTGAACGTGGTTTGCACTGGGCTTTCTTGTTTTTCAGGAAGGATAGATCTCATGTTCGAATGAAGCAATTCATTTCCCTCACCATAGTCCATGCTCATCTGGGAGAGTTGGATAGGATCCAGTCCTCCAGGTAGGAACATAGGGTGCAAACTTAGTCCATTTCTCATCGACAACATCTGAAACACGAACCACAATGGACCCAAACAAGGAAAAAAAGAAAATCATCATCAAATTCAACATAGCATTCTTTATGAATGACAATTTACAATGGGAGATTTATGGCTTGCTTTTTTTTTTTTTTTTTCCTTTTTTCAGAATCGGTCCCAAATGAGAAAACCTAACCTATTTACAAGTTACAGTCACCAAAACTCAGCTTGGACATGTCCAGTGACAAGTACATTGTCGCTAATAGAGATGAAACAAAAGGAGGGGTTGAGAATGCAACAAAAAGAGAACTACAAAGAAAGAAGATTCGTCTAATTGAAGAGCTGCAGACCTGTACTTGAAGCTGAAGCTGCTTGAGGTATTCAATGGCTTCATCTAGCATCGAAGCCTTGTCTGTCTGTCACAAAAATCAAATTAAACCCCTTAGTGACAGCAGGATAGATCTGCTTTGTAGGGGAGCATGATCGATCTTAATCGGGAATCTGACCCCCAAAGTTCGAAGTATATACAAAATACCTTGTTAGAATTTGGAATGAGGTTCTGTAATGCCTTCATCTTCTCATTAATTTTACTCCTCCTCCTCTATAAGACAAAATCCACTTATCAAGAAGCAAAAGTTATAAAGATAAGAATAAAAAAAAAGTAAGAGAAATATATGTGAAAAATAAATAAATAAATAAATTTCAAACCAGAGCTCAAATTCAAAGCGAACCTTCTCAGACAGATTGTGGACTTCAGCTGCTCTGCTTCTCTTTGATGGATTGCGAGGTGGAATAGGCTTCGCCGGCATCTCTTTTGTCAGCGCTTCAAGACCCTCCTATACTCTCCAACGCGATCAATGAGTTGAACTCATAATAAATCAGAAGAAATAAATGAAAAACCTACATTTGTTTACTGGAAAAACTTTGATCGAGGTTCAACCCCTAAATTCCTACATTTTCTCAGCAACCAAACACAGATAATGGGGAGAATGAGCCAAAGGATCTTGGATCAGAACGACTATACAACACTACCTCGCTCTCGCAGTCGAGCTCATCAGTGTCATCGTCGTTCCTTCCGACGCGAGAAGAGAAGTTCATGCTAGCGCCTCGCATATCTCCTGGAAAATAAGCAGCGGAGGAAGGCGAGAAGACGACGCCGGCCGAGGACTCGCCGACCTTGGCGAGGGGCGGTGATCGGAACTGACAGCTGAGATTTTCCGGTGGCAAGGCGGTGGTGCTGCAACGTCCTGGATCATTCAAAGATTGAGCCTGATCTCCCTTGTGAGCCATAGACGACGAGGATGACGAGGAGGAGGAAGAAGAGGATGACGACGATGATGAACGGAGGAGAATCTGGTGAAGAAACACAGAAATTTCATCGGAATGGAGAGGTGCCGGAGACGACAAGAAGGTGACGTTGTCATGCGATTCCGCCATATTCGCCATTAACTCTCTCTCTCTCTCTCTCTCTCTCTCGGTCTGAGAGTGTTTCCGTTAGTGAGGAGAGGAGAGAGTAAAATGAGTGGGGAGGGGACGGTTGCGACACGCGCGACTGGAGCGAGTGGGGACTTTTCTGAAACGGAACGGTCTCATTCTCGTTATCTTCCACACTCATACGGTTATTATTCTGGGAAAATTGTAAAGTAACCCTCAAAGGTTTAATCAAGTTGCATCAAACGTCGTTATGATTTTTAGAAATCATCACTTGATTTGGAATCGTAATAATTAATTTTATTAAATTTAATAATTTATCTATTTAAAATATTCTAAAATAGTGATCATTGATTTTAATATTTCAAAATATTCCTATCTTACCAGAAATTAAGAAGCTTTGTAAAATATATTTAAAATATTAAAACCTAAATTTATCATTTTAGAACACTTAAAAACGTACAAACTTATAACTTCAACAAAATAATTAATTGTTACAATTCTAATAAAATTAGAAATAGTCAAATGCTAATTTTTAAATTATTAAGGGTTCTGCAGCAACTCGATCCGATTATGAGGTGCTTAACTGCAATTATTCCTATTATTTTTGGTTCAAGCAACGGTAAAAGAGTAATGATTGGGTCGTCAGCCGTAAAACTTTGACAGACAGAGGTGAGTACCACTCCCCCCTCTCACGTGACGCGCACTGTTCTCCTCTGAGTGATTCAGAATTAATTAATCAATTAATGGTTTCATTAGGATACTAATATTAAAATTAATGTTTTGAACCTCGTGAGAGTTCTAGAATCGATAAATTAAAAATATACATTTTTAGAAGATAAAAAATAATAATAGAATGTACTTTATTGAACTTGAGCCCATCATCCATGTTCAGTTCCATCAACCTCAATGTATGGTAACCGTCATCAATAATTAATTATTATTTTTCTACATGCCAATAACTTTTGTTTTAATAAGCAACAAAGACCATAGTTTTAGAAAGCTGTTAAGAATTAAACTAAGTGAAAACATTCTGTGGTGCCTATTATTCTTTTCTATTTATAGAACAATGTTTGTGTTGAATAGCATATAGTTTCTCCCGATAGGGGCTCATCTATCGGGAACCCAATTTACCGTTAAATCGTGTTTTCTTTTGAACAATTACTCATAAGGACCAAAAGAACATTAAAAAATTTATCATTTTATAAATTCTCATAGAATTTGATAATGTGTTGACCTTTTTCATTTATAAGGTAAAATAAATAAAAATATTAACAATTAAACCTTCATTCTTAAAGATTTTTTTAATTCGCACCCCATAGATAATGATCCGCACATCATTAAGTTGTATGAAAATTTATTTATGCATAAAATTTTGAAACCAAATAAAATTTGTAGGAGTCCGAGCAGAGGAGCCTCCCCCAGTTTCTCCCTTCATCCACATGGGGTTTCCATATCATCACACCGCCATGAAAGTCATAAGCTTGCTTTTATTGAATTAGACTCCATGGCCACAACTTGGTTTGCTTTTTGAAAATGCTTAGGAGTAGCAACCCCAACTTGTTTGTTCATTTGGATGTGACATTTAGGGAGGGACAACAAAAGAATGCTCATTCCTGAGTAGAAAGAAATTTTGGATACGATCAAATCATGGCTAAATATGGTAGTGGCACTTTTATAATAAAATAATCGTAAGTATGAAAAGATAGAGTAGTGATACTTTCCCGAATAAAGCATGGTTGGCTAACGATAATGATAATGACCCATAAAAAATCGATGATAGTGATTTGTTTTATAGATAACGTCAATATTGGCTCCAAGTACTGATTTGGCTAATTCTACTTCTTTTTCTTGCTTTGGTTTCTGAGGCACTCGTTTTGACTCCTTCGAAAATTTACCCGAATCTTTTTTTAAATAATAATAAAAAGCCCTAAAAGTAATCAAAACTACCCCTATGACTAAGATGCACCCAATCACACCTAAAAGAAAAAGTAAAAGAGTAATCTATTATACTTTTGAACCAATTAGGTGTCATCATAGATGCAATGATAGAATTGAGGATGATGCCTTTGGGCATTCACCATCCCACCTTATATTCATAACATAATCAAGTAATGATAAAAAGGGAAGAGTGAGGGAAAAAGTATTCACTTAGAAAATGAAAAAGGACAATAAGGGTCCAAAATAGGGCTTAAGCCAAATGATTAGCATATGGAAGCATGTAATATGTTTTGAATAAAGTAAGATCTAAGTTGATATTAGTTTGAAATGATTATTATTTTTGGTGGGCGTATTTATTTGGGGAATTATGAAAGTAGGTAAGAGAATCAAAGTCCTCCCCCTTGCACAAGTCATGTCCGACCCAACGTCACCTTAACCCGACATTATCTAATGTCATGAATATTTTGCAATATCCTCACCAACCCTTTTCGTAAACGAAAATGCTAGGGCCCGTTTGCTAATATATATATATATATTATTTTTATGTTTTTATTCAAAAATTTTCTTGTCGCTTCTCATTGTTCTTGCTTTTATGTTCTCATTTTTCTTATTGATAATGAGAAACACGATTGATTTGTAGGGATATGGTTTTTAGTTTTTATCTGACAAAGTCCACCGGTGGTAATCAAAATCCTATAAAAGTAGCCGGTATCTAGCAGTAGTGGCCGGAATCTAAAGGCAATTGTGGTCGAAATTAGATGGTCGATGGTTATTAGTCAACTCGAGTGAATGGGGATCGTAAATATTATTCTCAAAATATTGAGAAATTTTAAAATTGATATTTTCTCACTCCCAAATTTATCAAAAAGTTTAGAGAAAATTTTGGAATATTCTCTTAATTTATGAAACAAAAACAAAACCTAAAGGTATTTTTTGTTCTTATTTCCTAAAATTTTGAAAATAGGAACTAGAAATAAAAAATGGGAACAAAACCAAAAGGGGTCTAAAAGTATTGAAATCTATATCCTTTTTTGGGCACCAATACTTACATGTGGATCGAGCCTATTCTTAATATATAACAGTGAGTCTCACTTACGACATTATGGCGTAAAGTTAGATACTTGGGGTTTTAGAATTGTAAAAGGTTGAGTTTTTTGAGCTTCGTTTTTCTTGCGCTTGAGGCATATGTATTTTATTTGTTACCTTTTTATTTCCGATGTATTGAATGTATGGGTCTTTCTTGTAAACGTTGGGCTTTTATGTTTACTATTTTTTTTTCCTTCTAGTGGATTTTTCGAATTTTTCCTAAAAAATTTTAACGAGACATGTGATTCATGTTATTCGCTTGCTCGAAGATCTACTATCGAGTGCTTTCTAGAAGCTATTTTTGTAGCTTATTTTTATTTGTATATACTTTTTATTAATTTAATTATTCTTTTACCGTCCGGGGGAAAAAAAAAAAAAGAAAAGAAAAGGGGTGCCGTCTCCGATGCCCCTTGCATTAGTGTTTCGAAAACGTTCGGGGCTCTTTCATTGGCCGAGGGGCCTTAAGCATCAGTAATGAGACGCCGGGGACCACCGGAGTATCTACGTCACTATCATGAGACGTCACGCAGAGGATCAAATCGGGAGTCCGGACGCGGCAGGGAGCTGGGACGCACTCATGGGCTCCACTCTAGGGGGTTCTCTTACGTGTCAATTGGTTGGGTCTGATGGGCACTTCGAGATTTGAGAAGTAGGGCGACGCGTTGATGATCCGACGGCCGTCAGTGGACCGGTTTAAAAGCGAGGTTTGATATGATTGGATGGGGGTGAAATTGAGGCACTCGTGTGTTCCCGAGACCAGCGGGTCCCATCCAGCTCCAGATGTGACTGCCAGCCCATCAGACGGTGGAGATCATTCAAGAGTAACAGTTCTTTTTTCCTTGGGCCGTGGTACGTGTACCATTACGCGTTAGCAGTGGACCCCATCAACTTGTAAATGATGGATAATTTATTTTGGTTACCAAACTTGATGTATGTAGTACATTTTTTTAAAAATTTTTTAAAAGACTTTCGATAATTTAGGTATTTTATAAGAGATTTTATGTAGTTTAAATTTTATTTGTCACTTTCTATTTTTATTTTATTTTTAATAAATTCCTTCTTTTTATTTTTCATCTAATTTGGTTAAGTTGGGAAACACGACAAACTATAAAATTTTCACATCATTATTTTAAATATAAATTATTAAAAATAATATTAAAATTTTGAAAAATACTTGAATAATAGAAAAAAGCAAGAAAATTTAAATAATAAAATAAGAAAGGCAAGGCTCCTTTCTTCTAAGGTGAGCGTACGTACATATAATAATGAAATTAAAGTTTTATATTGGAAAAAAGTGCAGCAAAATCCCTAGTGTCCTCCCAAATTATCAATTGAAATAAATGTTAAGATTCATGGCAATCGAAATCATAGGTTACGGTTCTCTTATTTTGTTATTTATGTTTTCTGAATTTTTTCATATTTTCAAGTATTATTATTATTATTATTATTATTAATTTATATGTGAAGTAGTGATGTAAAACTTTAATAACTCGCTAGGCATCCACCACTTAACGAAATTAGATAGGAAATGGATGAAATGAGTCTATTGAAAGCAAAATGAAAATACAAGGGATGTGATAAATAAAATTTAAATCACATGAGATTTCTTAAAAATGACTAAATCATGGGAGATCTTTAGGATTTTTCCCTTTTCTACTTCGATATTTGTGTATTTTGAAAAAAGATTCATTGAATTTGAACCATCTCACCCATTCATTTTTTTCACCTTTAATTTCTCTCTATCTTTTTCTACAGTGAATGGTTAGGATTGTTTAATTATATGCTTTAACGACTTTACTAATTTGGATGATCTCTATATCCGTGTTTCTGCATTTCAAATATCGAAAGCATCGACACGGCAGGGGTGGTACTTTTACTGTTGTTTAATTAAAGTACTCATTAAAAGAACTACCTAAATTTTGTATAGGATGTATGCTTAGAATTACTATCTTCCTCTTATTGTGAACCCTTGTGGTCAATGAGGCATCAAAGGGGGCTGAGCAACGGCCTTCTAGAGCATTCCCATGGGCTGCACAAGGTATAAATACCCTTTGGAGGGTATGTTTCGTAGGTCAATGAGGAGACGATGAGAAAAATTGAAAAAAAAACCCTAAAATAATGTGTTTTTAAAATACATTTCCCAAAATAGGTGTATGGAGAGAAAAATTCCCTATGTAAGTTTTACTTTTTTAGTCACGCAATTGGTAATTGCATGACCAAACATAAAAGAATGATTATCAATTGTGTGACCATCTTTGGTGTACAGGAAAGGGCAGAGGGGGTTGGAAGGGGGAGAAATTGAGTGGCTATGGTGCAAATTGCATCATTTATTTTTCAATACATTTTTGAAACATTTTCACCATATAAAATGAAATGAAATTTAAAAAATACACATGTTCATCAATGTTCAAGTAATTTGGAATAAAATCATATTGATCTGAAGTATAGGAATTTCATGGACGGTTTGAAAGGCTTAATTTTTCCTTGTTTTAAATGAAAATTTTGAGATAACTTAAATTCCCAAATCACTTGAAAATTGATAGACATTTGTATTTTTATATGTTGTTTTCATCTACATGGTTCAAACTTTTCAAATATTCATTGAAAAATAAAAATTGTGCATATTACATTATGGATCCACTCTCCATCAACACACCCAATCCCTCCCCCTGGATGTTTGGCTACTCGACTTAAAATTGGGCAAAACGACCAAAAAACATGGGTTAAGTAAAACTGGTAAAGACTAGTGTAGAGGCATGGTCAAAACTTAGTTTTGTGTTAATAAAACTCATAGCTTTACCAATGCACCCGTCTCCTAGCATTTACAAAGCTAAGTTTGAGGCAATCAGACGCACACCAAGTCAAAGTCAAATAGGTTTTGGAAGGTCCAAATGCTTAAGTGGTAATTTAATATAAACAAGTAATTGGCCATATCTTGAACTCAAATCACATAGATCACATTAACCATTTTGATGATTCACATAATTATTCAGAGAAAACATGGCGCATCACCAACTTGCGGCACTCAATTTATTAATCACTGACCAATACGTGTTATCGTACTCAAGATTGTTTCTTTGGTAATGCATTGCAGAAGAAACACAGCCTAGTAGCATTGTCGTAGTCTTGAGGAGAATGATCTGCCAAACCTGGGAGCATTAATCCGGACAGCCTGCAAAATCTAAGGAACCAACCTTCTCTGTAGTCCCATCCCAACACAAATGGAATAATGAAGCTTCTTATTAGCTCCCAAACTGCATTTAGGAGCATGGGTATGGCTGCCCATGGTGAGAAGTAGTTCTTGTTTGGCTCCTCTTGACAACTCTGCAGTAGAGTTAAAGACAAGGAAATTCTAATGAGTTCCATTTATCATAACCACGTTTCCTTTTTAGTGATTCCAGTAGAGTATAGTACTGGCCAGTTATGTGGCAATCTCACATGCCGCCATGTGTCCAGGAGATAGCGATCTCGGATGGACCGTCAAGAATTGGATTAAATTGGCCATGTATATAATTTGAGTCGCTCCATTGACTCATCTTGAACATCTATGGGCACATCGCAAAAAGCAGCCAACTTAGGTAGCCTATATCAACTTAATCCAATACTACCAAGAAGTATTTTCAGCACTTAAGGTACTAAGAATCACACCCAACACTTATCAACAGAGAAGGAATTGAAGGAACCACATTCAATTCAATCCCACCATTGGTGATTTTAGAAGCAATATCATGTGTAAATGCGTGTATGAGTGTGTGTTTCTTTGAGAAAGAGAGAGAAAGAGACCCTCACCTTCCCCTGATACAGGCTGTTAAAGTAAAGGCAGGTGCCAAAATGTCTGTACAGGAGACCAGAATCATCAGCGGGCAACCTGGGCACCATATCATTACAGTAAACATACCTCATATACTTGACACCATACTTACTAAACTGCTTTAACACAAAATCACCAAATTGTTCATCCCCCACCCTAGGTTGCCCGAACGTATAAACTCCTCCCAATCTCTCCAGCAGCAACTCTTCCTTGTTAATAGCTAGGATCGCCGGAAACATAATTGCTAGTGCCCCACCAAGGCTGTGGCCCGTCACCACGAATTTCGCATTGCTGTTTTCCTCCAGAAGGTCTTTCAGCTTCTTCTTCAGGAAGTAGTAAGCAACCTGCGGTTGGGTGGTGTCCCCATCCATCTCCTTTGGCCAGCCCGTCTTTTGCATCCCCAAAGCTTCCATGAATCCGGCATGGCCCTTTCCCACGCCGGGAATCTCGTACCAAGAGATATCAAAATCGGTACACCATTCGTACGCATTAAAAGGTTGGGTGCCTCTGAAGGACACAATGTAGGTTTCTGGTTCAGTACTTTTATCAAGCATCAGGAAGGCGTGGGTCGCGTATTCATCCACGCAGTCTGCCACAAAAAGGAATTATGCCTATCAACCATGAGTCCTCATAGTTCACAAACAAATATAGAAATGGATGCCTTTCTTTTTATTTTTTATTTTTACCGTTCCAGAAATCATAAGCCCCCACAAATTCCATCTGCAGAAACATTGGGAAATCGCCATTACTCGCTAACATGACCCAAAGAAGAGAACTTTTCAGTCATGAGTTGTTTCCATGGGTATCGGGGATTAAGGGTACCTTCCAGGAGTTTGAGACAGCGGCTTCAGTGAAGGCTCGGTTCTCATAGGCGGTCTTCGCAGCCATAATCGAGAGCGCTCCAATGTATTTGCTATCTCCAGGGCTAATGCTGCCGTCTAGGACCACCCGGTTGTCCAGATTCCCAACGATTGAAACGTAAGTCTTTGATCTGCTATGGGGAATCACCACCTTCCCTGTTCAAGATTTCGATTTCCTCATAAACAGAGGATCACATACTGTGAACTTGAAATATCTGTCGTGTATACTACAGAAAAGATCATGCCTCTTGGATCTTACGTGGGTCAAAATGATTTGAAAAATCCAAGCCTGAATTCAACGCTCGGTTGATTTCACGAAATAGATTGAAGTTGAATCCAATTATATATATATGTTGGCGCAAGGAGGAAATTTTATCTTTCGAATTTCGTTATAGCCTCCTTGGTGACCAAAAAGTAAGGAAAAAAAAAATCGAGTTCATCATATTTTTTATGAACTCGATAGTCAGGATTAGCATAAAAGAAATCGATTTGAACCTAGAAATTGAAACCAACACCAGAAACCAAATGAGAAATGAAATTTCGGATCGAGGGTTGACCTCTAACTAGGAAACATGTTAGGTATTGAAATTTGTTCACAAAAAGAATAAAAACGGGGCATATGGAAGAGAGGTCTTCCCCCGCCCGCCCTTCTCGTAAGGGCCGAGATAAAGGGTCTCGGCATGCTCAGCATTTTTAGATGCTATAAAATCTAAGTAAGAAACAATAAATAAATAAAAAATAATTGGTGGGCATCCAACTTAAGCAATTAATCTTTAAAAAAGATGATTGGAGGGAATTTTTTAAGAAAAGAAAAAGAAAAACCAACCCCATAAGAACTTGGTAAGGAGGAGACAGAAACCCCCGTTGGACGAGAGTGTGTTGAGCGACATTTCAATCGCCCACCCCACCCACGCCATGGGCTTGGCCACCAACAACAGAATCTTCTGAACCAGCAGCGACACGAAGATCATGCACCTGTACTCAAAATTCCCCTCCCTCCCCCTCGAGCTCTCCACCGATCTCCTCTCCCCGACACGGCTCGACAACAGGATCGCGACGAGGTCCGACACGGTCGCCTCCTCCGGCCTCAACGTCAAGTAGTTCCCCCCCATTGACGCTGCCCCATTTCTCCCCATTGAAACAAAAGAGGGTGATGAGTTGAGAAGGCGATGAATGCATCAATGCACCATACTGCGTGCTGTTCAAAGGGCCTCAGCTTTACATAAAGATGGGCGGCGCGGGTTGAAGATGATGAGAGCAACCTTAGCCACATAACAGAAAAAGGAATAAGTGATGATACACAAAAACATTATTCGTACGGAAACGCTCATGCGACTAATTTTAAATCGTAGATATTTTAATCAAATTATAGGAAAAGAAATACTAAAACATTCATGCGGCTAATTTTAAATCGTCCTTTTAAAAGGTATTTTGATCAAATTATAGCGAAAAAAAATATTTATTTTGGATGCAAATGAAGTTTATGGAGGGTACAAGTGAGACTTCCATATATATATATTATATTCTATTGGTTATGATTTGCTGGATTAAGATGAGGAGAGTCCAAAATGAGGTTCGTCCGTGCGTGCTTCACCCATCTCTTTCATGTTATGATTTTTGTAATTTTGCTTATAAGTGCTTGTGGTAGGGGATTTTAGTTTGACAATTTACATGAGATTTAAGAATTTAAAACTCATTAATATAAGCATTGAGACTGCTCTATAGTTTTTAAAGGTTTAAATTTTTCAAACTTTCAAGTACTAAAATATGAAATTAACGCAACAGTAAATCTCATGAAAATAAACTTAAAGTACATATTTTTTTGCTTTTTCTTTCTATCTTCACTCCTAGAAATTTTAAATGGTATCCTAAAATTTTAAAAATAGGTATATTGCGGAGCATTGAGCGAAAAAGTGTACTAGGGAGAAACTAAAACCGTGGCCAGGAGGGATGCCACATGGAAGCTAAACGATTAGAGGACGTTTATGGTGAAAAAATAAACATGTTCAAAGGATTTAGAGTTGATATTTATGAATCAAAATTATAATTAGAGTGCCTCGCAAAAAAGGCTTTTCCTTGATAACATCTCTACGAATATTGAAGGCGCTTGGAAGATGAACACAAACAGCTTCTTATAATGTGCTACTCCAGAACGCTTCTTACTAAAATGCCCCAAGTTCTATCATTTCTTATCTGCCCCTTTCTCCATTTCTCAAAGTTTTCTTATGGAGCATAGCTGTTGCGGATTTGTCTTTGAATTTTTCAATTGCCATTGATTGTTTCTATTGCCAAAGCGCTAGAGTTCCTACGTTCTGCGGGTATTGCACACAATTAGATAGGGCCACAGAGCGTTCATGATCGAGCTCAACAGGTTTCTCGAGCGAAGCATCTTTGCAGAGATACCCACAACTATGGATAAAGCACAACCGAAATTGAAGCTTATTCGCAGGCATACCGACTTAATCATTAAGAGAGGGAACTCTCGAATTAGAGAGGACGCTAAATGAGGCAGAGCTGCACCGGTACTAGTTAGTTCTACAACCATTGATGCATTTCATCTGGATATTTGTTTACAATGACGATCAAAAAGAAAAGCTAATGATCTATACAGAACCATGCCGTTCAAAAGAAAAAATCTACATATTTTGGGCAGTCTCAGACCTTACGAATGAAATCTGCGATTCATTCGGATGCCACCACGGCTGTCAATCTGCATACAGCGCAGGAATTCTTCTGCATGAGCCATTGTCTGATGCAGTCATAGTGAAAGCCATGGCCACAGCCCAGCTTCCCAATATCATCTCCATCTTCATGTTCCTCCTGAAGTTGGAAAATATAGAAGCAAATAAATGATTGGAAAGGAAGAGAAAAAAAAAAAAGTGCTATAAAATAAAATCAAATGAGTATGAACCTGGCAAATGCAACAGTTACAGTCCGGAGATACTAATATCATGGAGTGATGGTTCTGCCGTGCCGCATTTACCACAATGACTTCTTCGGTTAACCCGGTGCTCACACTTCCAATCTCCTCCTCAAGTGCCAGCAACTCCTGAGACCAGGATCATTGAATTTTGATCCCTGACAAAAAATAAAAAAATAAAACCCAAACACAAACACATAGAAAGTAATCTCGTGCGTATGCGTGTTATTTTAGAAAATAAAATATAAAAATCGAAAGGTGTTACCTGATAGGACATACTATCCACATCAAAATGCATATCCCCATGCACGTCGCGCTCATAATGCACCCGATGGAATATGATATGATCAATGAATGTGTTATCCTGGCATACCGTGCATGAACTATTTAGCTGTAATTGTCCTTCATATACATCAATGTAATTGCAACAAAGCACGCTAACAGGAAATAACTACCAGACATTGCATGTGCCAGTATTAATGAGCTGTATCTTCCAAAAATAGAGGATCTCAATTTTCACGAACATAGAAAGGGAATGCCTCTAGAGGAAGCAACAGACAGATCAAGCATGGCAGAGAAGGACCACACATTTGCAGTTACAATCTACTATGGGGTTCAATAAAGAAATACATAGCTGGTAAGGTAGGCTCAAACTCACATGATTGCAAGCAACTAACTTTGTAATAATAATAATACATTCTTCATTACAGCCTAACAGTGGAACTTTAATGGATGAAGATGAACAAACCCCCGGGTGCCATTCACCCGCAAGCTCCAGATAGTATATATCTGTGGCAGACGTGTTCCAGTACAGCTCCTGTAATGTTGGATTATCCCTGTTTATGAGCAGATCTGGATGCATGGGTGAGAAAGTCTCCTCCCGCATCGAGGGATTATCCCTACTTAAACCCAGATCAGGAGACATGGGCGAGAAAGACTCATCGCCTGCTGCAGTGTACGGAACTTGAGAAGAGTCGGGAGGAGTTGAGGGCAGATGGGAAGAACTGCCCTCAGGCTGAGTCACATCATCATCCGAAGTTCTAACCAACTGTGGGCTGGTGTCACTGGGTCCGGCATCAGTGCCATCAACCTCGGCCTGACGACCAGACATCAAATTCGTCATGTATCCTGGGCGAGAAGACACCTAAACCCTGAGCCGCTACTTCGTGAAATGAGTCTGCAGCCCTGAAATTAAACAACATATGGAAAATATATAGGAATTTTTGTAAAATAACAACAAATCTGCATGCTCAGATAAACACAGATTGAAGCAAACATTGCTGAATAAGCAAGTACATGGATGCATACAAAGACACATATGTAGCCACACACACACACACACATATTATGGCTATGCAATCACGTGGCTTAATCTTCCTTTTTTTCTGGATAAGCAAAGAAGGTACTACTGACCACTAAGGGGAAAAAAAAAAAAAAACCCCAACTACTGTAAGTGAAGCCTCACAACTGAGGGACAACCCCAAATGATATAACCCCATCAGAAACCGCCCCAACTACTGGAAGTGCTATTAATCAGCTTGGAACTTATAAAGTTTGTACCCAGTAGAGCAATCTCAACAAAATTTCAACTAGAATGTAGATACAGGTTTAACTTTTAAAATAACTTTCCATTTTGATGTCCATTGGCAAAATTTTCAAGATGAATTTATATCTTGCAGTAAATTCCTCAGAGTCATCCGTTCAATAGTTCCAACATAGAGGGTCACTAGACACTAAGGGTATATTTGGAACTCTCCTCATCAAAGTGATCTAGTTTAACATTTGCAACAGTAAATTGAAACACGTAAAAAAAAAAAAAAAACATTTCTATAAAAATTGATATATTGCAAATAAGTAAGAGAAACACAGTTTTATAGGAACCATCATTAATATGTTGCTTTCTTAAATTTTAGAAGGATTGCATGTAGGATTTATTCTTCCACCCACCACCCTAACACCTAGCCTAGTGTCAAGGAGCTCAGCCAAAAGAAGTGCCCCTAATGTCAAGGCAAAAGAAAATGGATTTTATAATTCAACCTAGTCCGGATTACAGAAATAATAGAACCTTTTATCAAGTCATTGGGCAATAAAGTACCAAGTCACTAGATTACCAAGGAGGTTTCATCTTAGAGAATCACCCCATTAGTTTCATGGATCTGCCCCTAAACATTAATGCCAGAAAAGTATCAAGCAATCAAAAGGTCAACAAGGTAAAAATCTCAACAAGTGCTTGTTTAAACATTTGGTGCGTATAATCCTAATGGACTAGCAAGTGGAAGAGGAAAAAATTACTAAAGAAACGGAAGTAAGATAATGCAAATGAAAAAACGTCAAGGGTAAGATCTATTCCTAAGCCAATGCATGCGTGATTACAATGTCGCAGGGGTTTCATAGTGACGATTATTTGATTTGAGTTTGATGGAGCAGCATATAGCATAAATTAAAATAGTTGATCTAGCAGCTCTTACCCCACTCTCCACCTAAAAGGAAAAAAGGAAAAAAGAAAACAACAAGATCAAAATCTCAAACGAAGAAAGGGTGGAGTAAAATTGGTCTAGCTCAAAAACATGAATAGGGAAGAATGAACCACTGAATCCCAAATGCAAGCACCATCACAACCTGCATTCCATGTTCTACAAACATGGATGCTGAATTCCATCAAATAAGTATCATCAAGACATCTAGAACACTATGAGAAATAGCATAATTAAATTCTAAGATTCATCTGGATTTTGAAAAGAAAATTACAACTAAAAGCAAAATTCACTCGATTATCATCCATCATCCAGTAATTTCACATATAATCAACATAAACAAAGGCTGAATTCAAAGAGTATGCCCAGCAGAAGAGAGAAGCAGTGGAGAATGAAGATGGATGTTGTTTGCTACAAAGGTAAGCTCCTCACTTGAGTAACCGTCTCTTGATCTGTCTACCTATGGCTGCAAATGGTGAAACAGTTAATAAGTCAGCTCTATCCAACCTCAAACGGAAAAGAGGGGGAAAAAAAAAGCATCAAAACTAAAAGCAAATACAAAGAGAAGTGCGGAGGAGTAAAACTGATATATGAAATTGAAGAATTGAAGATCAGAAAAAACCATTTTTGCACCTAACAAAATCACTTCTTTATTAAAACTAAGAAGCAAAATGCAACATTTGATCCTAGTACCAAGCGAAAGCATCACGGAAAATGGATCAAAACAACTTACAAAATACAGAATTTCTCGAAGATATTGAACAATTGGATTGAAGAGAAATTGCCTACTAAATTCTACAATCAATCTTGAGTCCGAAAGCTAAATCAAAAGCTTGATTATCATCTAATATCACACATAACAATATAAAAATAAAGCCCAAGTTCAGTGAGTATACCCAGCAGAAGGGAGAACTGTCTGAGACTGCAGATGGGTGTGATAGCTACAAAGCTAGCTCCTCACTTTCTCTCTCTTCGTCTCTCCTAACCGCTCTATCTGAGGTGGTAAAAGGCAGAAAGGGGGGGGGGGGGGGTTTCTTTATGCAGAAATGGGACTGCTGCAAAATGGGTTCTTTTGAAGGGCTTGTCAATCTGTAAATTCTGGAAGGTTGCCATTGATGGCGACACCAAGAAGAGAGAGAAAACGGCTGAGAAGAAACCGCAAAAAGCCTCGTGGCATTGGTCCAAGCCTGAGTTCATCTCTTTTTCTCTGTGGTCTAAGCCTGAGTCTCTCTCTTTTTCTCTATGGTAATATATGGCAAGAACACGTCTTCCCAAGTGAGCCGTTACAGATGCTCAGTTGTTCATCCTCCCTTCCCTCCTCTTCTTCTCACCCTAAAACCCTCCAAGCTTTCATTGCGAGAAACAAAGAAAGAAGCAAAAGGGGCCCACGGCTCTGTTTTTCTCGTTGTTTCTTTCCTTAAATTCTTAAGCACCCAATTTTTTCTTTTCTAATCACTGAAATTTTCTTTTATTTTTGGTCCTCAACCCTACGATGATTAAGGAAGCCTGGTTTTTATTAACATGATCATTAGTGTCTTTTCTATAATTTCTTTTTTTTTTTTGCATAAAATTTAGTCATTTTTGATGTAAATGCCGATGATAATGAACTAGTTAACCATGGATAATCATTTTAGTGTTTTTAGCAGCATGTAAGGTTTTTTTTTCGGTTCTCCTTTTTGAGTCTAATAGGTATTACAGTTATTTTAGTTATCAACCTATCGAATTGATTTTTTTAATTATTCTAAACATAGTAATATGTATTTAATCAACCATTAAGTCGCTTTATCGATTCTTTTAGTTGAACCTCGTGTTACATGTAATTAAATCATTACGTGATTCTGTTCACTATTTCAGTTAGATGCCTCATAGAAATAAACAAGTAATATCTATGCCTGATCTTGTCGCTAAGCCGTTAATAATTATTATTATGAAGTGTCTCTTCGTTGCACAAATATATTAACCATTTCTTTTTTTGGATAAAAGAAAATTCTTTTACATACATACGGATGGGATTAATTTGCATTAGTGGCATGATACGATTCTTCATGTAATCTAAAATGATTAGAGCTTTATATATATATATATATGTACCACTCTTAAATATAAAATTCATGTTTATTTCTACATTGTTTTCTTAGAGTTGACTCTCATATCAAGAGCAGGGCCACATGATCAGCAAAATGAGAAACCTCTTGAAATTACATCTTCAGTGTACAGAAAGCACAGAAGACCAGAAAGATTGGAACGAAGTTCTCAGAAACAAAGTGAAAAAAAGGGAGCCAAGTTGTTCCACTGCTACCTTCTAATGAATGCCACATCTCAAACTGCCTGCAGAACCTGAAAATTCACATAAACAAGAGAAAACAAAAGTGAAATTAGACAACAAGAGAAGGGTATCCCAGATCCACAGTTGTAATAGAATGCCTTTACTCTTCAGGTGAGATTCCCAGTTCTATTTAGGTTGCCAAAGCATCGTTCGACGTTTGAAATCGTTTTTTTCTCGTTTGACATCAGAGAGTTTTTGAAATTTAGAAAAGCTTAGTAGCAAACAACCACTAATCTGTGTAATACGGATCACAACACATTTAAGAAGGATCATGCTAATGGCAGAGATGCAACCTTGACTGGTCAACTGGTAATAATAACCATTAGAAGGCCTTAATTAATTCTGGAGTCAGCAATATAACAATTAGATCTAGGTCAATGTATTCTGTCAAATTCTTTCTCAGTAATGCCATTTAGTCATGCCATGAGTACAAAAGCACCTTCAACCTTGTATCTGCAATGACTGCTTTGAAAACTTACTGGGCATGTTCATTTGGATATTGATTAGTTAAAGCAATACATTTCATCCAAATTTGGTTGCTGTAAGATTCTGATCCATATAGAATTAAAAGTCTACGGATGACATGCAGATTATAGGTAATCAACAGCAGGGCGTTTCAAGCAAAAGCAAGAGATTGATAAATCCTAAAAACTAATGCATGCTGCAATAGCTGCACACATTCAATTATACCTGAATGTCAGATATTGGCCATTTTTTGGAGTCAAAATCATGACGTGGCTCGGTTAAAAAACTCCAATCTAACGCAATCACAATCAAATTTCTAAATCACATGGGTTTAGGAATGGCTTACTCTAAGTTTGAAAAATGAACATCTTTGGCAGGTAGTCAACAAATGAAGTATACCTTATTGAACCGAGCATCAAGTAGACGAACTATTGAGCAAGTTGCTAGAAATTTTGAGAAATCCCAACATGTTAGTCTTTAAATCCCTTTGTCTTACAAATTAAAAACTTTTTATGGCCAAGGTACTGTCAATGGTCAAGGACAAAGCATGTTCCAGATCTGACATTCAAAAAGGTACTAATGCAATTACTTGGCCAACTCCAGGTCTAAATAGTAACTGAAAAATGAATTGGCCAAGGTTCAGTGGAAACATTTCTGCCACAAAGTCATAAATTTTGTTTATATTACAAACTGTTTTAACATATTTCACTAGCTCGGTCAGCATTTCTGTTTGCGGATTTTTGGGTAAGTGACCAAACTTGCCGAATTTTTATTTTTGGGGGTCTCAAATTCTCATCATCCGAAATATGAGATAATTGTTTACATCCATTCACTGCCATGAGAAAAGAATGCTTTCGATTAGAATGTTGTGAAGAACATCAATAGAATGGATAATTATCATGGGTACACTTAATAGTTCACATGTGAGTCGATCGCTATATTATAGTACCTAAAATGGTCTTCCATTCAATAAAGGTCACTCTCGACCGTTTGTACTCTTCACTCTACGGCCATTCATCCTGCAAGCCTTTGAGAGGACATTCATTGGCGTGCAATTCCTCGCGCAGGCCCATCGTGTTGGGCAAGTCTTGAACCTGAGGCCCATGTTCTGAAGGAACTGGGCCGAAGGCCCAAATCCTTTGAGCCCGACTCGTTTTTCATTTACTGGGCCTAAGCCCACACCTTACTTCAGCCTTGCTCCGGGGCACATCCCTTCTCGAATTGTCTCTGTGCAGAGCCAGCTTGGATCAACTTATTTTTTATTTTTTAAATAGTGGAGGCCCAAGGTCGTGTGTCATGTAGGTTTATCTCTCTTTCAGAGAGGGGTTTGCGGTTCGCTAAAAAAGGGAATCAGGCCCAGCTCTTCACATTCAAAAAGCCCAAGAATTCATAGAATTACTGTCAAATCAGAACCCAGAGCTTCGATTTTGTTCTTCATCATGTTCATCACCAAGAACTCTAATGGTTGTGTATGGGCCTATGGCTCTTCGTCTTTCATTCTTTTGTGGAGAAATCAAGGACTATGTGAACTTAATTCATCAGGGGGATTCGTAGAAAGCTTGATGGCTAGCTGTGAACCCCCTTTGTGTTCTTTCTTGTGTTCCTTCAGCTTCAGACGTAAGGATTAAAAGAATGATTAATGGACAAAACACAGCTTTTGATCCTTCCTTTGAAAGGGTGATCTTTGAACTCCTTGGTTTCAGTAAAACCAATAATTTCTTGGACTAATTTGTGTTTCAACAATGTTGGAACAACAGGATTGAAGAGAAATAGCAGACTTAAATCCTAAAATTCATGCAAAGTCCGAAAACCCATAAGATATCGTTCTAACTTAAAGCATGATTCACGTGATTATCATCTATAATCCAGTAATCTCACGGTATAATCAACTTAAACAAGACCAAATTCAGGGAGTTTACCCAGCAGAAGAGAGAAGAAGCGGAGAACGAAGATGGATGTTGTTTGCTACAAAGGTAAGCTCCTCACTGAGCAGTCTACCCTCTCTTCTTTTTTTTTTTTTTTTTTTGGAAGAATGCAAATATATATTAACTTCCAAAGAGATTACAATAAAACCATGGAATGCCCGGTCAAACGAAAACGGACAACACTCTACATGCCCAAGCGAACCAAATGAGCCTAGAACAACCTGGCTAAATGAATAGCACGCAAGATTTGAAACTTAATCTTATCTATAATCATAGCATAAGAAACATGAGCATCTTCAAAGAGGGAGACATTACGAGCCTCCCAAATGAAGTAGATAACCGCTGCAATGGCAATGCAACTAGCTTTGCCTCTGATTCCCGAGTGCCTACGGCCTTGGGAGAGCCAATGAACAAAGCGCTTCAATGACGTAAAGTTCTGAGAGAGATGCATCCAATCCCTGATTTCAAACCAAATCTTGCTCGTCAATGGGCAAGAGAAGAACAAATGGTTTCTAGTCTCAGTTTCACGCTTACAAAGGTAGCAGGTGGAATTCCCTGTTGAGAAAATCCGCTTTATCAAGAGTACGAAACTTATCACGAATAGCAAGCCACGAGATAAATGCCCATCTCGGGAAAATGTCAGATTTCCAGATGACCGAGCTCCAGTGACATTTTGGTTTGTTATTCAATAAAAATGAGCATGCCAGGCTTGCTTGAATAGACCGTCCATGCACCCAAGAGGCCATAAAAGAAATGGCATTGGTGACACCACCAGATTTTTGAAGGATTAGACCACGGATGGAGAGAAGCTTTTTAAAGAGAGCAGAATCGAAGTACCGACCTCCCAAATCGAAGTACCTCGCAGATAGATGTGGTTGATCCATTTTAGCCATAAGGAGATCTTATCGGAATAGAGATTCCAAATGGCCTTACAAAGAAGAGCACTGCTCCATGTTTTGAGATCATGAATTCCGAGGCCTGCCCTCTGATGTTGGAGAACAAATAGATTTCCAAGCAACAAGAGGCTTAATCTTTCCTTCGGACTTCATTCCCCAAAGAAAATTCCTACAAAGGCCCTCAATTCGGTCAATGGCAGTCTACCCTCTCTTAATCCGTCTGCTTGTGGCTGCAATTGGTGAAATGGTTAATAAGTCAGCTCTTACCGACCGAAAGGGGAAAAAAAAAACAACAGCAACGAAACTGAAAGCAAATACAAGATGAGTGGAGAAGTCAAATTGGGTTAGCAAAAAGCCATAAATGCGGAGATTGAACCACTGAATCTCCGATGCATGCACCATCTAATCCCTGGACTCCTCCGACAAACAAGAATGATGAGCCCCCACAAATATGTATGACTTAGCACAGAAGATTTTTGCAACTAACAAAATCACTTGTTTATTAAAAGTAGTAAGCAAAATGCAACATTTGATCCTAGTACCAAGGGAAAGCATCACGAAAAATGGATCAAAACAACTTGAAAAATACAAGAAGTTTCAAAGACATTGAACAATTCGATTGAAGAGAAATAGCCCATTAAATTCTACAATCAATCTATCACCCACTAATGCCGCACTTAGGGCCCGTTTGTTTGCTCTGAATGAGCCCATTCTCTGATTTACTCAAAGCCAAGCCCATTAGCAATTGGTGCTCGCTCTAAATGCTTGTGAATGAATTAGAGCAATTTTTTCCTCCAAATCGGTCAAAGGCCCCATTCAGCATTAGTACAACAGTTTTACCCTTCATAAAAGGTAAAAATTACCTCCATATATATAGCTTCCAAACCCCCGAAAAACCCAAATTTCACATCTCTCTCTCTCTCTCTCTCTCTCTCTCTCTCTCTCTATCAGGCGATCCTCTCTCCCTCGCTCGATCTCTCACCATTTCACCATCTGCCTCTCTCTCTCTCTCTCTGTTTCTCACATCTCTCTCACTGGGTCCCTCTCGATTGGCCCTCTCCCTGTATGTTTATGGCTTCTGATTTTAAAGTTCTTAAATTGTTGTGAGTATGACATTGAGCGATTTGAGGGTACAACCCTCCTCCAAAAAGCAAAGTTTGCTGTCGTAAAGCATTACATTTCATCCAATTTTGGTCGCCAAAGATTCTGATTCATATATTATTAAAGTCTCTCTCTCCTCCAGTTGCAAATTTTGATGAGCATACGTTTCAAACAAAAGCAAGAAACTGATAAATTCTAAAAGTTCATGCATGCTGCAATAGCTACACACATTCAATTATACCTGAATCTCTCTTGGCCATCATCACCTCAGGTCTTGTGCATGTCCTTAGGCATAGGTGCTCTAGCACGATTTCCATTTCTAGTACAGAATCGACACATAAAGTGATAAGACTGTTTCGACTCACTCAAAAACCTACTACTGCTTTGACTCTAAAACTTGCATACAGCTATGGTACAAGTTCCTCCAAATGGTCGCACAAACATACTATTTTAGCTATAATAGAAACAGAACCAATGGAGAACAAAAGTAAACAATGGACAGATTGGGAACATTCAATGTTGAAGCAAATCCTGAAACTTGCACAGTCCCAGAAAAAGTCCCCCCAGTATTTGCAGGTTGTGTGCTATTAGATACAGCTGTAGTTTTACAAGAGCCAAATGCTGCTCCTGCCTGCAAAAGTTAAAATCAGAGAACTCATATTTCACTATCGGACCATTGAAAATTGGAATCTCAAGGAATATAAGGGACTGTATTGATCTCATAAAGTAAGAGATTCTACATCATTATAAGTACATAATATATATTTTTATGCCAATAACAAATGGAAGCACTAATGAACAATACACAATATCACATCAAGTAGACTCAGTTAAAAACATGCATGCCATGGGGTTGTCATTGCAAGAAGTTTTGAGAAATCCCAACATGTTAGTGTTTAATCCCTTTCCTAAAGATTATGATTCTATCCAATATTTAGACGTGCTGTTACAAATTATGAACTTTTTGTGACCAAGGTACAGCTAAATTTAAGAACAATGCATGTTCTAGATCTGGAATTCAAAATGATTCAATTACTTGGCCAACCTCAAATTCTAATTAGTAACTGAAAATGAACTGCCCAAGGTTTGACGGAAGTATTTCTGCCACACAATCATAAATTTTGTTGAAGTAATGAAAACAAACTGTTCTAATATATTATTTACCAAAAAATAAAACCATTTGAATATATTCAACTCCAATGTTCTTACTAATAATTTGAATTTTTTTCTCAAAATTATCAGAAGTTCGCTGTGAATTATAGGATTGGAAACCTCTATCTATCTATGGATAAAATCATTGTTTGTCGGAAACAAATGTGCCTACTATTTGAAAAGAGGAACCAAGTTCTCAAATCCTAAGGAATTGATGATTTACCTCCAATGCCTTTGAGGCATGAGCTAGGAACTCAGAAATGGAATAGGTGACCCCATGAAAATGGAATCCGAAATGGAAAGATGAACAAAAATGGGAAAATGGAGCATTGATGCTCGTTGAGGCCGAATCCATAGGGTCTCCTACATATCTTTATGGGAAAATCAGATGCATGTAGTTTTGTAAGCTCATAGCTCATAGAGCAATGAGGGATCATCAGAGCATAGCTCACCTTAGTGACTTGCAGTTGCAGTGAAAAAGAAAAGTGAATCTAGGCTTTTCTCTTTCTCTGTGTATGCACAGCTTTCTCTATAAGAAAATAATGACAATCCTCCCTAAAACCCCAAGGTTAAAGCTTATATAGGGAAGGCAGATGCAGTGCATCCGAATTGGGCTGCAAGCCCAAAACTTCCCAAAAGGGAATGAGAGGGATGCCACACGTCCTTACGCGGACATGGTGAAACCAGTGGCTCAAAGGCTAAAAGCCTTTCTGCCATGCATAGCACAATGGACCAAAGGCCCAAAGGAGGGGAATCCCTTGACAAGATTTGGTTATAAGCCCAAAGAGAGAAGAAACCCCTTCACAGTAGAAAAAAAAGGGAGGGATTAGAAAGGAAAGGAGAGGGAGAAAGTGGGTCATAACTTTCCTCTCCCTTGTTTGTGAGTTTAGGAAGGAAATTTCCTTTAAGTTGACAAGGGAAAGGAGAGCTTAATTTATAAGTTGAAAATACTATTTTATCCTCACATCACTCTTTTATCTTTTTTATTTTTAAGGATATAATTGGTATCACCGATTCCCAAAAAAAAAAAAAAAAAGATGAGATCATTGGTATTATAAGAGTTTCATTTAAGTTCATATCCTTTCCCTCCGATTCCCCTCACTTTTGGAAGAAAAGTCTTGGAAGGAAGGTAAGGGCTTGTTCCCTCCCCTTTCTTTCCCTTTCTCTCCATTAAAAAACTCACAAACAGGGGAGTAGGAAGGAAATTTATTATTTCCCTTCTCTTTCTCTCCATTTTTTTTTTTTTTGGTCTGAACTCTTTCTCTTCATTTTAAAACTCATAAACACAGTGTTAGAGAGATTGGGTTAAGCCCTATAGTAGGGATTTAATCCCTTGTTGACTTAGTCAACAAAGCCCAAAGTGGGCCCAAGCTGCCAGGCGTCTCATAGAGACTGGGCAAGAAGGAAAATCCCCTAAGGGGAGAAAAGCAACGGCAACAATCATAATAAGCTTTGCAGCAAACAGTTTCATCGAGTAAGCCCATATGCATAGAGGTAAACAGGAAAAACAAAAATAAAAAGTACTTAGGTAAATGCTGGACAAACCTGGCATGCAGTGACAGTAGTACACCCGCAGAGTGTCTGGCCATTCATTCTATCAACAGCATCAAAAACGCCTCCTCCATCACTCCTCTGCATTATTTTGTTTTACACCAGTTAGAATACCTAATAGAAACCTTATATAGCGATTTCCTACAACCTTAAATGTCAATACCATGTAAAAATTAACCGCCAAAAAGTTGGGCATCATGTTTCCTGCTGCTTTATAACAGGTACCAACCATCTCAGCAAGTGGAATTGAATGCTCCTTGCAAGCTTCATCTTCAATTGGAAACGTTAGGGAAGTAATTCTGTAGAAAAAGAGACGCACTTCTCGAATTGAGACGCTGTGATTCCTTTCTATTTCGACATGATCCTCGTACTACCCCACCATCACCAGCTGAAACCCATTATGTGACAAAATTGCTTGTGTGATGCATTTACATATCTAAGGATTCTAAAATGATCAAGTGACTAGAGGCCTTACACTCATTTTCAACCATGTACCTCCACTGATAAGCGATCCCCTCATCTGCTTCCTTTGAAGGAATAGAACTGAAAACAAGAAGCCGGTGATTTTGTTGCACCATATCAGTCACAGTAGGCCAATCACCCTTTTTCGGCATTTTGGTAACTGGAAACCAATACTTGTCCAATCCAGCTTTTGCGAACAAATTTGTTAACCCATTTGGAGTATGCACATAGTCCTCGATAATAATCGTCACAATCTCCGTTGGATTCGCAGTCAAGAATGCTTCCACTTCTCTCAAAGTGTTAATAGCAGGTTGCTGTAACATTCCAGTAACAAATAACTAGGTTTTGCTATGGATTACAATTATGTGATAGTAAAGTAGTGCATAAGGAATAGAATATAGATTACAAACGCAGTGAAGTTATAACACTGCCCACGGAATGAATGGCAGAGCCAGATATCATTTTCGAAGTCATACATGTCCAGCATCAATCCCCTAGCTCCATTCTGAACAACAGCCATAAAACAAAGATGCATAAATTAAATGAACAAAGAAATAGAAAGTTACCAACAATTCTCCGCTTTTACCATGGGAAGCCGAGAAACAAAGGGGAGCATTTTGGGTCAGTTTAGTTGAGAAAAGCTTGTTCTAAACATGATTTCATGTTAACGCACTTTACATTTTTTTTTTATTCCATAAAAGAGAATTTTAATTAAAGGCACCAAGGGGATGCCGACCCGAGAACAAGGCGAAAGGAAGCAAAAAAAAAAAGTTACAAAACAAGAGTGTTTATCAACTCAAAACAATCATCCAGAGAATCAAAATTACAAGAAATAGCCCACTTGAAACATGCTAACATACTCAACATGGGAGTTGGAAAATTGGAAAACAAAGTTTCCGAACTTGCTTAGTTTTTATTATAATTAGAGAGCATTTGAAACCCATCCCTAAATCCTTTAAAATGGAGGCCCATCAGAAAACAAAGTTCTTCAAATAATTGAAATGCATAGCAAGAAATCAGTTATACATATATGGATGTATATATGTATGAATGCATAGCCTAGCTACTGAAAAACATAAAAAGTGAAACAATTCTATAACTAATCAGCGTCTATCCTTTTCATTTCCCTATGCCAACATGATGAAATGGAAATATCAAAATCGTCATGGTATTATAATTTGACTCATTTGAGTTACCTATTAACTGAGCTGCTGACAGTTGGGCATAAAGTTTCCTTATACGCGATTTTCCGGGTTTGATGCAAATCAAACAGAGGTAAACATGAAAAATAGGAAAAAAAGAAAAAACAACAAAGAGTATGAAGAAGAGCAATGCATACGGTCAACTGATTAGTCACGGTGTCTTCTTGATTGTAAAATGTCATTCTCGGAACACCCAGGAGAGGTGGTGCATTGGTGATGGAGAACGCATTATGTGTTACGAGCCAAGAGTACTTGTTGAAGGGTAACCCGTTAACCTAACACCAATCACACAACAAAGTACCCCAAATCCGTCACCAAATTCTTGCAAAAACACGTAAAAGGATAGCGAAGAGGCGAAGGAGCTCACGATGGAAGTGGGTATGTTGGCTTGGCCTCTGGTGCAGATGGGCTGGTTCTTCCCAGCTGCAGGACAGTTCCCACAGTACAAACCACGTCCACAGTCATTGGCCGCCGAACATGAGTCCAGCAGCTGAAATTTGAGTCCGAATTCAGTGCAAACGGAGGGACCCGAAATTATACTGATCTCGAAGGCAACGAATTAAAAAGAAACGACAGAGAAAGAGAGTAGATGGAGAAGAACCTGGCAATTGCCGTTGGAGCAAGTAGCGGTTATAGAGGCGAAGAGCGAAAACCAGAGGTACCCCACACCAATTGCCGGAGCTCCGAGATTTAGCAACATGGGAACTGCGGAAAGAGGAAGAAAAGGGGACGAAGAATGGCGGAGCGAGAGAGAGAGAGAGAGAGAGAGAGAGGATGGAAATGGAAAATGGAGGTGGAGGAAGTGGGGATCAATGATGGTGGAATTAAAGCAAAAAAAGAAGAAAAGAAAACGACAAAAGGCCCCAAATTTTGGGTATTAAACGCGGGAGGAGGGCTCCATCCATCCTTTCATTATTTACTCATTCTAGGGGAACAAAGCCTTACACAAGGGGGTGGAATTTGACTCGAATTTTTTCTCCTCAAATCAATGGAAGGGATAACATCAAAAGAATTTAAAATTCCGTTAATTAAGGAGAAAATTGTGAGGAAAAAAAATATTTTGTCAAAAATTGAAACCCCAATACACATTGAAGTGCCAAAAATTGAGTTCCCTGAACACATACATTTCCTTTAAATGTAAGATAATCTTCAACTATCTTAAATACTCAGCACTACACTTTTCCATTAAATACTACACGCTTTAGCGTGTTCCCTGATTAAACATCAATTGCCTATTTTTGAAAAAATTTAAGAGGGGCCATAAGGATAATAATAAAAGCTTTACGAATGAGTAATAAAGGTAGTAAATTTAACTTTTTAAAAAAACAAAATGAAGTGTGCACGGCTTCAACCTCGATTGATTTTATCTTTATAAGCAACACGAACCAACGACACCGTTCAGCCTCTCCCCGAACGTACGCGTAGGAATGGGGGAGATTTGGAGGGCGGAGATGGAAAGGAAATTTGCCTGGCATTATGAAGAGACACTTCTCCATGAGTGAGATCCATGATTGACCCAAAACAATTGTCATCCCAAAAATGAGCACATTGCAAAGAATACCAAATAGATCTCATTCTTGCAACTTTCTCGTGAATTGCCTGAGCACGAGGAGCTCGAATCATTTCACTTATAACACCGTCTCACGGTCTCCATGATTCCGAAGAGGAGCCGCTGCATTGCAATAAGGTATTGAATAAGAAAATTCTTAGAAGAGTCCACTAGAATGGCTCATACTGCAAGTCTTCATGACAATTTTTGGAAGCAAAAGAAAATTACATTGCAGCATCACAAGTGCTAAGAAAAATAAGTGTCACGATTACTCTTTGAACAGAGAGAAAAGAAGCAAAAGAAAAATACCCTCAAGTCATGTCAGACAAGATTGAGATGGTATATCAGAAAGATGATGAATATAATGTATTAATAACATTTTGCCCTCTTACAATTGAACAGGCATGATTCATCCACTTGTATTCATCTGATTCCTGCTTTGGTGAATACCGTAAACTTTTAAGAATGAACAAGAATTGATCAGAAATTTTATCCACCGAGAAGACGGTGGACTCGTAACAAAAGATGAATAATTCACAATTCCTTTTATGGTCAATGAGAATGAAGCTTCAACCTGTAAAAGAATGGCAAAAATTGTTGATGTCAGATTTGTGATGAATGGATAACTAAGCAAGCTTTTTAGCACGACCACTCGACAGGAGCAGAGTCGTCTTTTCTCGAGCCAGATGCCTCGGGCTTCCTAGCCCAAGCAGGAGCTCTGTCCTGGCTCGTAACGGTAATCGTAGAAGAGTTCCTCCCCTGCATTAATGCGTTCCTTGGCAAATATGCCAACCCTGTGATCCCCCGCAACCATGATGACCTGCCATAACAACATCAATCAAACGTCCAAAAAACAGTTGCCAAAATTTCACAACACAAATTCCGGCTGTAACTGTCCCATATGACTCGATAAAATATTAAATGAAGTAAGAATATGAGATCTATAGGATACATTTGCACGAAGCAATTCAGAGGGGTACCTTTGCATAGCAATTTGGATCTGGAGAATGGTTGGCAAACTTCAATTTATCACCCTTGCGATAGGCATCTAGGACAAACTACATGAGAAAACCAAAAATCCTCCATTAACGTTTAAGGAAAAGGAGGGGACTCAAAGTTCCGGATCTTGAATGAAAATTATGTCGCGCATCATGCCTGGTCATTCAGATTGAAGAGAAATGAAGAGTTTTCACGGTCATAGATCTTTCCACGCTTATCTGCTTCCCGATGTGAGATCAATTCCCCAGTGTACTCACCCAGGTATTCATTTTTGCCAACAGATTTCTGGAAGTGACTTAAAGATTACTCAGCAGCAAGGAAAATCAGATCACAGAACACCTCAATAAAATTTACCTTTAAGAATGCTCCCCAGCCAGACACATTAGACTTTCCGAGCAACACCTGTGGAAATAAAGAAATTAAGCACACTTATTTCAGGAATAATGTTTGAAACATTGGACTTTAGCTGTCATGTTGCAAGGGGAGCACCTCAGCTAAGTAATCAGATAAAAATACACTGAGAAACAAATTGAACAAATGTTCAACACTGAAATATTAAGAGGTCAAGAAAAGAAGAAAGCATAGTGACAGAATGAACCAATGAGTCAATTTTGTGCATGGCATCATGTGTTTATTTTCAATGTCAACTTCACTGTTTGTCTTATTTAGGAAAAGAAATACTAATTTGCCTTCATACTGACATTTCAAACATATAATTATGAAAACCGGTAAACCTTGTAGACCCATAAGTCCAGCTGTTTGAACTTACTAAGTGTTCGAAAAAGCAGTGCACGAGGCCGGCAAGTTCCAACTAGGTGCTACGCTGCCACAAAATACCTAGATGACTGCCTAGGAGGAAGTCGCCCCCATAGGCAGCCAATCCTGTTAGTCGGTCAAAGGCACGGCCACTTAGGAGGATTCCTAGGTGGATATGGTGCTTACGCACACTTTATTTCTTATTTATTTTTTTAAAGGAATAACACATGGCCGCTATTAAAAAAAATCAAAATCAAAATTATAATCACAAATCTATTGTTGCAAGGAGGCATACTTGAAAGGATATTGTCTATGTAATTTTGTTGTGCTTTATTATGTTAGTTTAATAATAATTTATGAATTTTATCTAAATAATTGCATAGAACTACTAGTTTTAAAATAAAATAAAAAAATACAAAGAACCCGCCTAGGTGCTAGGAGGGAGGTCAGGCGCCTAGGTCCACCTTGTACTTTTTAAAACATTGTAACACTTTATTTAATGTGGAATTGGAGCTAATGTTATATGCAGATTCAGGTTCAATGTTTGTATAATCAAACAATGGGTGCAATTGTGTTGCAGGTATGAAGAAGAGTTCAGGGTTGAAGTGCATTTGACCTAGCAACCTAACAATTTAAACATCTAGATCAAGTGCCCACGTGGGTGTGTGAGCTTGTGCATCCGCATATGAGAGAGTGAGAGGAAGGAGGAGTCATTACCCTTTGTTGTTGTTTGAGGAGAAGCTTCATATTCCTACATTCATAATTATCACCTCTCTGGCAAGGAACCCCAAGGGTACCATCTCCACAACTGCAAGGGCAGTTCAAATATCTATGATAAATAAGAGTTGAGACTCACACGTACATTATGTGAACAGTACTAGTGAGAGAGAAGGCCAGACATAAGGCAATAAGAGTTACTAAATTACCATCCAGTCTATTGAATTTCACACAAAAATAGAGTTCAAATTCTTCAAGACTCGAATAACACAGAAATCCAAAAAAAATAAAATTAAATGAAACAACGACCTCCTATGTGATTGGTATTAATTATAAGATATGCTTTAGCTATAAATTTACATCCAGAACATTACTAATAGCAACCATAATTTAGTTTTCCACAATTTCCTTCAAAATCAAAATTGCATGAAGGCAGGGGGGGGGCCGGAATAAAACCCAAAATTAAATTGCATCATTGAAAAAACAATTAATTTTAAAATGATGATAGGAGCATTTAAATGCAACAATATACATCTTGCTTACTATGAAAATATATGACCATAAAAAAATGCAGGTAATATAGGACTTGCATGTCAAATATAAAACGATCGAACTAGGGCTACTTTTGTCAATGTTCAATAGCTCAAACCCCCTTATGGTTTTGCCGACATACTCAATTATGTTAAAAGAATCACCCAAATGAAGGCAACGGTGGAGGACAAGGATCATCCTCAACTTACCTAACCCAGCAATTCCTACAAACATCTGGATCACATTCTCTGTCTGCTGCGAAGCATGGACATTGGCGACTGCGACATTGACTTTTCGCACAATGACAGCCTCTAAACCGATTCTTGCAACTCTTGGGACATCTAACATGGAGACATGTTAATAGATTCTAACAGTTATAACATAATATAAACAAACTTGATCAATAAACCACGGATAATTGACATTAGTAAGGTCTGCAATCCAACAAATGGCAAGGAATATATAGTGCCACCCGATTGCCGCAAAAAATAAAGTTGCGCTAGCTATAAAATAAAACGAACTCACCCGCAGTACTTTTCACAGCAGGTTCCATTAAGGAGACAACTACACTGCTTTCCACATGCTGACTCACAACCACATGGATTATACTGCCGGCAGGGCTGATCCTTCCTCTCCGAAATCCGTTTCCTGATAGAATGGTAACCAGCAGACTTCCAAGTATACTTCAGACGGCGAACCCTCCCTCTCCTACGTAAAAATCTTGATCTTCTTCTCACTTCAGTACTCTAAAGTAAGATCACCCAATTCAAACCCAAGCAAAAAGTAATTAAATGAACATGTGCCAGGGCAATATTGGTAAAGCATACAAACAGCCATCACAAGAATACCAACCATATTTTCATTACAGTTAGAATGGCCTTCAATTAGACAATTTGCACCATCCACTCGGCCTAGCTTATTCTTAGAGAAATTCATGTATTGAAATACCTCAACACAAGTCTTCATACCATTCATTAGGTTCCTAGCAATTAAACAGCTGCAGCAACACAGAAAGAACCCCACATTATGCACAGGTAGTAAAAGGCAGATGACAACCTAGAAATGATCACAGGAGGAACTAATATGAATACTCAGGAAGCAACAGAGGGAAAAAATTAATTAAGAATGTAAAAATCCTGGGTAACCCAAGATAAAAGCCAATAAATTTCAAATTAAAGAAATATTCTTTTATATCATTAAATTTCTTTGAAATGGCACTTGCATAATATTACCAGTGAATTAAGTTAACCGCATTATAGGACTTGCTCATAAATAATGCTCATGCACAAGAAAGTCATGTTCAATGACAATTTAACCATTAAGGAAATAACTCTCTCCACTTAGGCTAGCCAATGAAAACTTAAAGCAGCAGCAGCAGCAGTGGGAGGCTCAACTAAAATACTACATTAGTAGAAACTTACAAATTGCACACCATAAACTAAAACCTGTTGAAAAAACCAAGACATCTTGTAATTAATATATTTGAAAAGTGAGGGCCATCAAAGCGCTAGCAATTTCAGATGAATATAAAAGGATAACACAGAAACCAGGGATACCAAAACCATATCAAGCATGGTAACCATTTATTGAGCATAGAGGAAAACTATTCATTTCAGGTGAACATATCATGAAATGAAACGACTGACCTATTTCTTCCAAAAATCTCTAAGCCCTTCTCAAAAAGGCCCTTTTCAATAGTTTTCCATGATTTATCATCGGTTAAATCTTGCCTGCAAATGTTTTCATCTACATGCTCTTCTTTCTTTAACATGTCAACAGTACTAGAAACAGGTACATCACTTATCATCTCATTTGCTGCACCATCAGAAATTTCACCCTGCACCAGCTCGTTGCCATCCTGGCTTGGTGATTGCCGGCTCCTAGGCTTTCCAGTTGTTGAAGATTTAGCTTTCTTACGGGAAGAAGTAGAATCTTCATTTTCTATAGATAATTCAGCTATAAGTTTCGCACCCCTGGGGAAAATAACTTCACTATCAGAATCAAATGCCGGCATTTTCTTCTGCCTTTTCGTCACACATGCAAGAATACGCTCAGCGACTCTCTTACTGTTCCTCTTAGGAACTACATCTTTCCCAACAATTTTAGTTTTCTGTGATGATGAAGAGTGGTGGATGGACATGGAGTCCTCCCTTGGTCTAATTTCTGAGTCGCTGCTTTCTGATATGTTTCTTGCATTTGATGAAGCACTTTCACTTTGAGACGACTTTGCCCTGTTCCTAAAAGGAGGAAGAGTGGAGTTCTTCCTAGATGGTATTTGAGTTCCAGCACCATCAGATGAAGAAATGAGTTTATCTTCAAAATTTTCCCGAGCAGGAGAGCATGCTGTAGCAATGTTTTCTGACTTTAGGATCTGCCACAAGTCAATAGGTTGTCTGTTATTAGTTTGCTAACGAATCCTTAAGAGAGAAATGTTGTACTGGAGAAGCCATAGTACATTCACTAGCTATACCAGTCTATAGCAATGCGGGCCACAGGTAACATTTTCGTCATCTCTACAGTTCCATTGATGTTGCTTCTCAGCCTGGAACTATTAAAGTTAGCAAATAAACAGCATCTAAATTGCCACCATTATAAATTTCATGATTACAAACTTACAGGAAAGACCAGATCCTGTGAGCATCCATGTAATCTACAATCAAAAACCTGACAAATAAAACAGAAAGAATCAGAGTGGTACTTCAGAAGATAGAATAATAGAACATGCAGAAGAAAATAACTAAGAAATGGTACTTACAAGACATCGCCGACAAAATAGATTGTCAAAAGAATCCAAAGCTGCATCAAGATCTTTATCAAAAAAAGAATTAACAGTTTGTGAGACATCTTCAGCTTCCCTCTCCCCCTTGGTAAGAATTTCGTATCTTGCCTGTATAAGACGTTTGATGGTGTTTCATATCTCTGTACACTGAACCAAAAAGAAAAAAAAACAAACAAATGGGAAACAGCTGGACCAGAGTTTACGCTATGACCAGGCTTTATCAGATAGCTGAAGGGAGACAGATGAGTAAAGAAATAATGCATGCCCGTGCATCTAAAAGTCTACACCCATAAAATCACAGGAACACACACACACAAGCAGACATGACCTCCCTGCTGTTCTTTATGGTGCATACCTTAACTTCACAAGGCTTTCTTGAAAAACACTGGGCTAATAATTCCAAGACCACATCAGAAAGGCCTACTTCTTTAATGGCAGTTCTAGCACAATCAATAAAAGAGAACTGTAAGAATACTTTGTCATTATCATGAAGCATAAGAGGAACAGAAACTAATATAATAAGATGTTATTTTTCCCAATAATTACTTGTCAAACTTTAGAAAGCAGATTCAACATAAAAGCATTAGTTTTTGACAGGATTTGATGAAAAAAAATTCAGATAAACAAGCAGTTCATAAATGGATGGTTTCATATCAACAAGATCCCCACATAAAGACTAAGAAGAAGCCAATTGCTCATTAGATAGGATAGTTACAACCATAGGCGGCACCTAGGCGTCCAGGCGTGGAAAAAAGGGCAACGCGAGCGCTGGCCTTGCTTTGCGAAGCATGGCACTTGCCTTGCCTGTCACCTTGGACGCCTAGGGGCGCCTTGGCCAATTTTTCTTCTTCTTTTTTTTTTTTTTTAAGAATAACAACGTCATTTTGCTTGTATTACCTTAACATTTAGTGCCTTTTGTTTTCCAACATGTATTAGTTCAAATGAGAACTTAACTTATGTTGCTTTATAATGCCAAGAAAACATTAATTCTACTTAAGATGTTGATCTTAAACACGCGAGCGCGCGCGCGCGCACACACACACACATATATACACACATACATACATATATACATATATATATATATATATATATATATAATGTCTCTTATAAGCGCCTTAGGTGCCTTGCGGACACCTAAGTGTTCGCCTTGTCACCTAGGCATCCAGGCTCCCTAGCCAACGCCTTACTTCGCCTTGATGCCTTGACAACTATGATTACAACAAACACCAACATAATGTAAAGAGTTAGGAGAAGCCAAACATAACCTAAATGATAGACTACATTAACTGATTTACTTATACCAACCGAAGGATATAATCTTCAGACTCCAAAAACTCTTTCTTCTCTTCATCCTCTTCAATAACTTCCTCTTCACTGTCACTGCAAATTAGAGCTTCACCACCACTTTGATCATAATAAATCCGTCTTCGACCTACTACTGACTGATCTTCTGTCATTCTTTGATTCCTGGGATATGGTTACCACAAAAAAATTGTTAATATCTTGCCCAGTTTCAGAGTACAAAGAGCAGGAAACAAATAAGGTACAAAATTATTCAAAACGATAACCCAATAATATGTGAACTACATTTCTAAAGCGCTTTCATAATAATATCTAAGACTAAGTATGAAAAGGTTGCAATCAGACACTAATAAGAGTTATCTATATCATTCCGCAAAATGGAATCTACATGGAACTTACCAAGTCATTGGCATTGCATTAGTGATTGAAAATAAATACTCCAATTCTTTGGAAAAAATTAGTGGAATGAGAACATATAACCTACGTTTGCAGGAATTAAATGAGTGGCCAATCAAGTTAAGCTCTAATTTGAAGTTTTTATATACTAAGGAAATGGCTATCTGGGCAAAACTACGAATCCGTCATCTGAATGATTACATCAATATAATCATCTGCAGAACTAATGACTAACATTACAAAAATATGTTGCATGCACATCATAAATTACATTTTTCACTTAAACAAATATAAACTTTTCAAGAAGAATGATTCACTGAAAAAAAAATTTGAAGAAGAATGAAATATATTTGATCTATACAATAGTGGCAGCGAACACTAACAAAAAATCAAGTGGCAAATCAAAAACAAAAAAGGATATGTATGCCTTTTCCTTAAAGGATGTTAAATATCTATATGAGACAAGAATAATTCATAAACACGAAGCGACCAAGATATCTAATATAATACAGACCTGTGCAAGAAGATCCATGTTGTATAAGGAGGTAATCTTTTCACTTCCATAAGCTTGATAGGGCGAACAGCATTCCTTACTGCAATACTAGATCCTAGAAGAACTGCAGAAACAGCCTGACTATCTTCTTGGGAGCTACTGCTATTCTTATCACCATTCTTCGTATCAACTCCATTTTGCATATCTAGTGCATCATTTTGTCTCTTTGACAGAAGAATGACACTTCTATCAGCATCACTAAACATGCTACTTCTTCTTTCTGTTGAAGATTTATAGAGATGACCGGTAATACCAGCCAATTTCTGACTATTCTCTTCAATTCTTTTCTGAAAAGGAAAGGCAGACTCATTAACACCGTTACCTAGGCTGAATTCATAGGCATGCAATATATTCTCTGGCGAAGCACCTTTATAGAAACACAGCGGTCAGCAGCAACTTGTTTTTTTAAAGAATCAATGACAGTTAGAATTTCTTTAGAGCTTGGATATGTTTCCTGTGGCCTTGCCAGCTGCATGAAATTGATAAGGAAACCCACATAAAAATCATAAGTTAGCCAAATACCGAAAAAAGAGAAGTGCAGCGAAAACAGATCATATCAATCTTGGAGCAAATGCAAGTCTAAAATTTTAATTTCATAGTCACTGTTAAACACAAATTTTAATTTGATCAAAAACATGTGCAAGAGAGATGCAAAGGATAAGTATCCAAATTCACATGCTCATCATCTGCACTTGATGTGGCAATATTATTCATCTCGCTCAAATATTTTTATACCCCCTCTCATTGAGCACGCACTAGCATCTGTTGAACAAGCAATAGGGAGTAAACTAGCGTAATATAAGCCATTTAAGTAACTTGTAGGTACGTAGGTCAACTAAGGCCTATACAAAGTGAACTGACTTCTCTGCGTTTAACCACCTCTCCTAAGGCTAGCCGCAGAGCCCAAATGAGATCGCTCTGGACGCAATGCGATAGCCAGTAGCCCATGCCGAACGGTGTGTCCCTAAACTAAATTGCCCAGAATTTCTAAAGTTAAACAAATAGCACAAAATTTTGAAACAGCATCCGACACGAAGAAGAACCAAAAAATTAACCCAAAAATCAGATCGCTATTAATTGAGCCCACTGCGACAGCAAGCATTATAATCACGGGCAGACTCGTCCAGATTTGGAAACCCTACGCGTTCAAAGATTAAGATAAGAGAGATCGATAAAGAATTACGTAAAGGGGCTCGGAAGGGAGAGAGGAAGCGACCGGAGGGTCATCGGGAGGCTCCGATTCGCAGGCGGAAGCAGAACCGGAGAGCGCGAGCTTCGACGCCATTGATGAACCACTCGACTTCGAATCGGCAATGATCTCCTAGGGGCAGATCGGAGCCATGGCGAGGCCAATGCGGAGAGGGGTAGGGTTAGGGTTCGAGAGGGAGAATTGGCGGGTGAGCCAAATTGGTGGAACCCTAATTTAATTTGGGAGGTGAAAAGAGCGCGATCCGCTTTCCGCCGTTTTAAATAGGCGAAGACCCTTTTATTTTGCGCTGGGAAGGAGGAGGAAAACGAACGAACAAACAAACAAACAAAATAAAATAAAATAACACAAAACAGGTTGTAAAACAAGGTTCTGGGTTGTCTCCGGTTTTCGGGTGCTGTTCGTAGTGCAATTTTATATTATTTTTTAATAAATTTTTAAATAATATTAACCTTATAAATGAAAATAATATACAAAATTACATAAGTATGTTAATTTTCATGAGATTTTAAAACACATAACTTATTCATCCTGACCATTGAATAAAATAACATCAAAAATTTTGCTTAATTTTCAATACTTAGGATGAATGGGTTATCAAATCTCATGAAAATTGATACATATATGTATTTTTGTGTGTTGTTTTCATCCGTACGATTAAAATTATTTAAAATTTTATCAAAAATAAAAAATTATAAAATCGCAGAAGAGACTACACCCCAAAACTAGAGACACCCCAGCTCTGTGAAACAAAACCCGGGGGAAATAAAAGATGCGCAGTCATCTTGTTAAAATGCCTAAAAAACGTTTAATTTAAATTAGTTAATAGCATAAAGATTACTGCTAGCCTACTCAAAAAATAATCTCACTTAAATCCTAATACCCACACATTTATGGCCACTTCTTTTCTTTTTTTTTTTTTTTTTTTTGGCACTGTTGAGTGGAGGCTTCTTTATAGACCAAAACTCGTAACTCATTCCATGTGGTTTGAGCACGCCAAGGGACAAGTTCACGAACCGCGGCCCACGGGAGGACTCATTTATACATGTTGGTTGGAGTCGATATTCAATGGGATGGACTGAGGTAAATATTGATGGGGCCTCAAAAATATCAAAGGAAAGTAGAGGCAGTGCATCAACGGGAGGATTGGCTCAAGATAATGAAGATGGTTAGGAGGTTAGATGTCGAGGCCGAGCTGTGGACGATGTTCTATTAGCTTGTTATGACAGGGGGGTTGGTCTCTGAAGTGTCATTCTCAAATCTAATTCGAGCACGTCAATTACTAAAGTAACAAGAGTTCACAATGAATAATAGTTCTCGATAAGACTTATTGAAGATTGTTAAGGCCTTATAAAATGTAGCGGGAGTATGAAGGAGTACTATACGTGTCGTGAAGGTAATGAGTGACCACCCTAGTCTCTTAAGTTCTAAAAAGCAATCAATGTTGTCCTTACACTAATGGAACCATCAAATTCGAATGAAAAAGCCATGTACGCAACGTACGTTTAGCTTTAGATAGGTTTAGGCATGAAAATGTTTGCGAAAAAAATCAAGGTGTAAACTCATCTATTGTTTTATTTGGGGTTTATGTTCACGACATTATATGAATGGTTTTTTACATTAATTGGCTTAGCAAGGTACAACTTCAATTAAAATCATATGTTAAGGGCATTAAGACAAAAGACTTCATGAAAGGAGAGAACCAAAGGTCCAAAACTCGGGAAAGAATGGAGAAAGAAGGAACAAAGACATGGTTTAGGGAAAAGGAAGCATTTTGGCTTGAAAAGGGCTAAAATCATAGGGTTTCCTACATATCTCTATTAGAGAATTAGATCCATGTAGTTTTGGAGCTTATAGAGTAGTGGAGGATGACTAGAGCATAGCTTACCTTCCCATTGCCAACTTCTAGTTGATGATGAAATAATGGAGCAAACCTAGGTTTTGCTCTCCCGTCCTCTCTCCCTCTATAAAATTTCTCTCTTCTTTGAATAAATTTCCCCCCCACCCCATTTGTAAAATCCCATTGTTTTGTCTATATTAGGAAAGGGGGAAGGAGAGGGATGCAATTGCTCCTCCCTTATCGACCTCGAGCCCCACAAAATCCCCCATCAAAAGGAGTCATAAATGAGAATCCCTTGAAGGGAAATCATGTGTCGCTATGACAAGTATGAGGAAGGGGGAGGGCCTCCCAGGGGCCTCCTAGGCATAGCTACGGACGCGACTCCTCATTAATGAGGAAGAGATGGCTGTAAAACCTCATGGATCATGAGCCCAAAAAGCAACTCATGAAAGGAATGAGCTATAGGCTCAAGAGAAAAATGGGCTCGAAAACGTGGGCTAAGGAACCCAAAATGACATGATATCCTATTAGGGATTGAGTCATGCACCCGAAAAAAAAAACAACTCTTCGTTGACTTAGTCAACGAGAGCCCGATGGTGAAATTTGCAGGTGAATTTTATAAAAGTTTGATTAAAAAGAATAGTTTTATAAAGTTTGATTAAAAAGATTAGTTTTATGAAAGCTTGATTAAAAAAGATTAATTTACCTCGACATTTTTTGTTAATCTAGCTTAGAAAGCACTACACATTAAAGGAAAGGTGTTATCTCTTGTATTTTCTTTTGAAACACGTTCGGAATTATTACACTTTTTAAGGAAAAACACACTTTTCAAAAATCAATAGGATCGAAAACATATTAGATTCAAAACATACCTTTATTTATACGGTTTACGCTGCTCCTATTTCGCCCGCCATTAATATGAGAATCACTTTTTCTATCATCATTTTTTCATTCAAATCTAATGCTCTTAAATTGGTCAATTTTTAAAAATATTAGGAGTGAGATTGGCTACTTTAGAAACGGGAGACTATAAATTGACACTAAAGCCGGGGGCCAAAAATTTACAAAACAAAGATGCCGTTCTATCGTTTTTAATAGCCCCCGGTTGTTTCGAGAACTCGTTCTCTCTCCTCTTACAAGAGGGAAATTGGGTTTCAAGAGATAAGCGGAGTCGGGGAGTCACATATAGCAGGAGCGACGGTGGCCGCACAGATGAGGGTTGGTGGCGGCGGCGGAGGCGGCGTCAGTGGTATTCGGAGCTCCACGCGCCACCGCTCTTCCGGCGCTGCTCCTGGCCCCGCGTAGAGCTCGCTGCCGGTATTCTTCTTCTTCTTCTCCATCATACTCATCGAACGGTAAGAGTCTAATGTGTGTGAATCCCCTATTGGTTTCATGCATCAATCTCTTTGCTTTCAATGAAAAATTATGAGGAGCATGTTTAGTGTATCTCATCGAACTTTGAAGTATTCCCTGGCTTTTGGGAGTAAATATTGCGTCTGGGTTAGCTCATTTAAGCGAGTAAAAACACTTTCACAGCGAAAATAGGTTATCCCTTTAGTTGCAATTAGTTTGAATCTTTTACTTGGTTTTGATGTGCTTCCAGTATGAAACATTCGGTGAATTTACTGTTTATGGGGATAATCCCTTTAAATCGTTGCTTACCACTATAATGGGTTGCAAATGCAGACCACGTGTCATTCATCAAAGATGTGGCAGCAACTCGGCCTCCTCAGAATTTGCATCATTTGTTGAATATGCTGCAGATAAAAGGTGAAGCAATAGCTCTGTTTTTCTTTTTTGTTGCTGAATTAGATGTATATCACTCTAGGCTCATGTAAACTAACTGACTGTCACCACATTTATTCACTCGTGTGTGCTAGTTAAGGTTTCCACGATGTCTAGCTGGTTGAGGACCAAGCTAGAAAGGCGAATTAACCTCTCTAAAATTTGGTTTCATTTTCTAAATTGTTTGCTATGTAGAATGATGGGTCTCCTTTTACCGTGCTCATATCGTGTTCATCATCTTCTTCGTGTCTCTGATTTATTTATAGTCTCCTCATATTGTGTTCACATCATGTACGCCAATGGTGAAGAATTCTAGTTTGTTTGGATGCTTCCTGGTTGGCATTCATGTGTGTGGAGTTGAATGCCTTGTTCTTGTCTGTTTGCAGTTGCCTCTGCTGTGATTTTAACCTCTCATTTCTTGTTTCTTTTGGGTTCTTATTTTTCAGTTTTCTGTGCTCTTTCCTTTTTTCCTGCGTTACTTGTCTGTTGTAATTTTCTCAGAAACAGGAAGGGAAAAAACCTTGTGCTCGTGAAACCCTCTCGCTGGATGAACTTGCAAGCTTGTTGCCTGTTGAATTATTTATTTATTTTTTAGTATATAACTCAATTTATTAATCTTTACTATATTGTACAAAATGTTTTTTGGGTTCTAAATCTAGCATTTTCTTTCCCATTTTTTCTCAAGTGGAACTCTATCGCACAACAAGTGGAACCAACAAGAACCGGAATATGTTGCTTGATGTTGTTCTAGCCAATGCCTTACTTGTTTGTTGTTTTGTAATGCTGCAGCAAAATGCCTTCTTTGTAGTTTCTCATAATGAATGCAGTCATCACAGAATTGCCGTCAATTTTCTCTGTTTTTGACAGGTGATACCATTATTTCTCCTAGGGCAAAGCAAGGTTTGATCCCCCTTGTCATTCCTTTGTCTAAAAACAACTCAGGTCTGTATGAAGCACTGTTCAAGTCCTTATATTTGAAATTAGTCACTCTTCAGGAAGAACAACCCTGAAGGTTGTCCATTGCTCTACATTTATATTATCCATGTAGTGCTGCTAATAGTTGCACTATATTGTCCTATTTTAAACCTAGGTGCTATAACTGCGCTGCTGCGATGGCCAACAGCTCCACCTGGGTAAAAGACTCATTTCTTTGCTTTTTCTCAAGCCGTGGCAAAAGAATTTTCTTGAACTGTTTCTGCAATACACTCAGGATGGAGATGCCAGTTGTCGAGGTTCGTAAGCATGGAGTCTGGCTTTTAGCCAAGAAAGTAAGCTAAACATCCACTATAGCGTGCATGAAGATCTTTTGATTTCTTTTTTAAAGCATCATGGTATTGAAGTCCGTAATATTCACAATTTCTCCAATTATCTTAGCTTGTGTTCCCATTTATTCTGTATACAGGTGGATCAGTATATTCATAGAATCCTGGTTGAAGAAGATGCCAAAGACCCCCAAAGAAGGAACAATGAGCTATTTAATGCTTCATCTGATGCAGGGGAGAAACTCTATAGGACGGGTGACTTTGCTGAATCTCAGATGGCAAATCTTGATGTTTATCTTTTGAGAAAGGTACTGAGGGAATGTTTACATTGTGTTTTTTTTTTTCCCTCATTATGTAACCCTTGCAGTGATTTTTCATAATATGCAAATTTCAGGTTGGTCTATTTCCAGATGTCTTAGAACGCAAGATGCTGCAACATTTTGACAAAGGGGATCATGTAAGGCTTTCAGTTTTGGGTTTTATATATATACATATAAATTGGTAGCACAAGTGCAGTGTTAACTATTTGTTTCATGCTCATGACAGGTTTCTGCTTTGGTGACTGGGGAGTTCTACACAAAATCCGAGCACTTTCCAGGTTTTGGGCGGCCTTTCGTATTCAATGCAGAGGTCTTGCTGAAGTTCGTAGACATTTTCCCCTAGTAATTTCTCCAAGGAGTCAAAGTGGGTGGTGTTGTTGCAAGATATATTTGTTACTTCAAGTGTCCTATTTTACTATATTGAACCACCTTTGAAGCATCAAATATCTCTGGCATTATCACTGCCCATAAATCTATTCAGCTATTTTTTCATATAAGGATTCCCATTCTATGCAATTGCATAGGGTTGGGCGTAATGTAGAGGCTAAAGATGCTGCAAGGGTCGCGCTGAGATCACCGTGGTGGACTTTGGGTTGCAAATACCAGGTATTGAACTCTCTGAGCCATACTCTATATCTTTTCTGTATATCCTTTTTTGTCTATTAATGGGTTTGTGCCGCCGCATCTTTGGTTTCTCTAATGTTGCATGCTACATGATTTAAGAAGTAATCCCAGTTCCGTGTCATCCTATATACCCGGTCTATGTAATCAGGAAGTTGCAAATTTAGCACAATGGGAGGATGAACAAATCGAGTACATCAAGGAGAGGGTAACAGAAGAGGGAAGGCAAGAAGACCTAAAGAAAGGGAAGGCTCCTGCTCAGGTTTTCTACATACCCTATTCGTGTTTTTTAACGATGTATAGCGGACTATTTTCCGTTCATCAGATATCACACTGTCAAATCTGTTTCTTTTTGCCTGGAAAATTGTATTTCAGATTGCTTTGGATGAAGCCGCTTTTTTGCTGGATTTAGCTTCTGTGGAAGGCACCTGGGATGATTTTGTGGAGCGCATTGCCAATTGTTACAGGGAGGCTGGGCTTCATGATGTTGCCACTTTTGTACTGCACAGGGCTTGACTGTTGCAGTTGGGTGGCCCTTGTGTGTTCGTATTGAAACATCTACGCAATTTTTGACTTCTTTTTGAAGAAAGTAAATAAAATATTGAGAGAGCTGATATTTGGGAAATTGGTCAAGAGGATTCATTAGAGCCATATCGTGTTACCGTAAAGAGAGGACTAGTGCAACTTTATTGGAAGTCCATTTGACTTGCACACATGCTGATGTTATTTTTGGGGTTGACAAAATTGCTCTTCATATCAAAATTTGGAAAGACCTTTATTGTAAGCTCATCAGTTTTCAATTTATATACAGCACCAGTACAAGCAATGCCGGGCAAATTTCTCACACACCCTCTATCTCTCTCCTAGGGAAGTAATTTAAACCAAACCTTATTATTCTTCAATCCAATATGCAACCCACAAACAAATCCCAGCGAAATACAACATCAGCACCCCGCCAGTTTGGCTTGCTTTGTTCTCTCTGTTAAGCAGGAAAGGGAAGGGCCATTTTCTTGCCGTTTCCCTTCTTTCTTCTCCACAACAGCTTTTTCAGAAATCCCCCACCTCCCCGTTTCTTGATCGGGGCAATAGCCAAAGATCCCGCCGCAGCTCCAACATTAGTTTGTTTGTCTTCATTCACTGAATCTGTATCGAATGGGGATTTCAAATTGCCATATAAAAGAGCTGGAGATTTCTGATCTGTCAGGGTACAAACAGTTTCGATCGTCGTCGGGTACTTGAAATCCTCTGCCAAGGCATCATCCTCTTGCAGCATTTTATCTAGAAGGGAAGACCGTTTATTCATGTTCTTTATGTCAATTGGCGAGGAGATGACCTTATCTGGAAAGGTGGCTTCAGCTTCCCTTGGTGAAGCCAATGCCTTCAATTGCTTCCCTAGATTAAGTATGGTTTCTTGGCACTCTGCCAGTTTTTCTGAAGCTGCTGTTATCTCCAAATCCTGACAATGTCAATCAATTCTCCTTGAATAAAACCATGACATGAGCATCAAAATTGCAATACAATCACTTGCAAGTAACCAATATGGATATTTTTATGATTGTCATCAAAGTGAAGTTACTGAAGCCAAAATATAAAAGAAAACGGCAATATAGGTTAGATATGCGAGGTTTATTTTCAATGATGATTTCCTTTCTTTGATACAGTAGTTTCCTTTCTTGATCTATGGAACTTCATGTAAACCTACACCTGCTTACCGTTCATTACATACTCAAGATTAGACAAATGCAGCTACTTGTTTCAGAAACATGATTATCACAAAGGATATGTATACTTGGTTCAAAAGAACCCCTAAAGTTTTTCCTTGACATGAACGGTATTGCCATCGACTCTGGTACACAAGTCACAAATCAAAGGACTTAACTTCCACTGTACGAGCACGTACATGTACAGATAAAAGTTAGTATGCATAGTCACTTACAGTTCGGAGAGTCTTCTCTACTTGATCAACATCATTCTTCGGGACTTCTTTCATCACACTGAAAATCACATTATCTAGAAATCTGAGGCCCTCACTGGACATGACTTGTTTATAAAAGATAAACATAACAATATATATAAAGGAAAACAAAAATAAGATAAGATATAAAATAAATGATAATATATAAAATAACTATACCTTTCCAGTTGAAGCTGCAGTTCAAGACACATGGCCTCCAATTTCTCACAACGGTTGTTTCTGCTGCTCAGTTCCAGTTCAAGGCGAGAAAACTTCTGGTGAACCTCATTTAGTTCAGTCCTGGCAACTTTAAGCTCTGTAGCAAGATCTTCATTCATCAACTTGTGTGTTTCAATTCGGTCCTCTAGCTCCGTTTGCAAGCTTGCAACTCTCCTTTCTGATTCCTTCAGTTCAAAGTTTGCGGATTCACTCTGGTTAATTGTTGCATATAACCTCTCTTCCAAATCCTTTTTTGCTAATTCCATACTCATCAACCCATCTTTTAATTTCTTATTTTCTTCTCTCTCATCACTCTGCAGATCTTCCATTTGGGACAAGCCATTATACACTTTGAAAACAGCAGCTGGGGCCAAACTCGGTTGTTCTTTAGTAACACACATTTTCTCTGCCTCTGTAAAATGAGAGGTCATGCCACTTTCTCCTTCACTTTCACTTTCCGAATCAAAATGCTTTTTAACCGCATACCTCATGCTTGGAACATCTTGAAGAGAAAAACAGTGGTTCAAAATCCAGTCGAAAGCATAAGTTAATTCGTGAATAAAATTTTCAAGACTAACCCTTCCACTCAATAAATCATAGCAAGCACGAGCGGACTGCTGTAAAATGCCACTAAGTTCAGAAGTCTTCCATTGGAAAACACGGACCATGTAACCTGTGGAGATTTCTGAAATTTTGTATGGTAAAGAACTACCATCCTTTGCAAGAAAGGTGTCCTGGGCATTATAATCCTGAGACGGCAAACTGATCCCTTCAATAAGTTCAATCATTTTACTTACATCTTTATTTAAATTTGAGTGGAACTGCTTATCCTTCTCTGGTGAAGAGGTATCAACACCAGTTTCACCATTTGATGCATGGGGATGACTTAAACTTTCTTTTGCATCAATAAGTTTACTGGCAATTGAATTATTAACATAGCCCCATGCAACTCTGATATCCTCGAGTATGTGATCTGGGTTTCTTTTTTTGACATGGTGTTGCTCCATAATCACTTTCAGTACATTCTGAAGCCAACCAGGAAGCCCATCCAATAGTATACCTTTGGACTCGGTTTGCAGGTTTGAAGCACTGCGACCCAACTGATGGTCTGAAACTGGAATTATCTCCTTCCCTTCTGTTCCAGAGGGAGCAACAGTTGCACTGCTCTTGTTGGAAGAAACATCGGAACTTCCAGAAGGTGCATTTACGGAAACTACTGCTAATTTTTCCATTTCAGCGAAGTCATCCATCAGGTTAATGTCTGTTTTGCATGAAGGTGTCTCTCTCTGTTTTCCATTTTTGAAGTGCTCCAATTCTGAGATTAGAGCAGAAGCCCAAGATTCTGAAGAGCAAGCCTTATCATCACTACCGACATCAGATACTGATGCCAGACAGAGTTCTTGTGACATAATTGTCTGACCCCTCGATGATTCTTCAAGCTGTGTCTCAGCCTGTGAGAGTTTGGACGCTGTACGGGCAAAAATGGCTCTAGAGAACTGAAGCTCATTTGTTTTCTTATGAAGGTTTTCTTTGAGAGCCTTGTTCTCTTCTTCAACAGCGTACAGCCGCTCAGTCAGCAAAGCAAGCTTTTCCTGGGGAGTATCAGGAGAGTTTTCCTCTGCAATGTCCACAGTTGAACCAAGTGGACTATAATTCAACCTCCTCCTCCTTGTGTCAGCTGGATCCTTTCCTAGCAACTCGACTTCATTTTTCATTTTTGCCAGTGCAGCAGGACCTGGCAATCGCTTTCGAACTAGGATACGTAACCTCTGGCATTCTGATTCCAATTTTGCAATTTTCTTCACACTCTCCAAGTGCTGCTTATGCGATGCATCAGCTGTTCGACGATTGAATTCTCTTTCCTCATTCCGAATCTCAAGCTCCTTTTCAAGCACTCGAACCTCATACCTCAGAGAAGCATTATCTTTCTCCAAGGATTCTAGTCTAGCTGTCACTGAATTGAAATCTGCATCTGCCTGAGTCCTGTGTTCAGTTAAATCTTCAATCAACTTTTGTTTTTCTAAAAGAGCTTTACTAAGGTGTGAGTTCTCTAGACCTAATCTTGAAATTTTCTTCCTGAACTCTTCTAGCTTCTCTGCCAAAACTATCTGGTGTTTTTCAAATTCTCTTGAGGACTTTGCCACAGCATCATGGATCCTTTGCTCCTGCTCTTCCCGAACAAAACGCAACTGTTGCATGCATTCCTTTAGTGCTGCATCTAAATGTGTTAACCTTTCTTCAGCAGCTACTCTTTGCTGTACAGCCTCACCTAGTTCTTGCTTTAGGGAAACTACTTCCGTCTCTGCTTTCTCCCACCCTGAATATAGGGAAATTGATCAAAAGCACAAACTTTCAGAGCTTAAGAATCTCAAAAATTGGCATGTCATAATCTATTTCAAATTTAAAACAGATGAAATTTCTAGGTTCCTAAAATTGTGAGGATAATAAAACATCAAACATAAGAAAAATGGTATAGTAATCACCTGCAATGGCTTCCTGCGCTGTTTCTGCATTTTTCTTCACAAGAGCATCTTTGGAATTACACTCGGAGATTGCAGATGACAGCTTATCATTTACAATTTTCAAATCTCTCTCCAACTCAGCTTTATCAGTGACAAGAATCTGTACCTAGAGTCAGATTTATCAGAACCATCATTAGTGGGATTGGCAACTTCAAAATGCCTAATAGAGTGATCAGATCACATAAGCACATACAGCAAAAGTAAGATATGCATGCGACCGTAGAATATATGAAAAATTAGTAGTTAGAATCTAAAATCACATGATAGGCATTCAAGTTACCCACATTGAATCTGCCTCCTTTAGAACACCGTTGAGGGGGTTAATTAATTTAGGTAATGCAAGAACTCATGAAAAATGAATTAGGAATAAGAAGCATGTGCTTTTGGGAAAGGTTTTCTTTTTTCTTTTTCTTTTTTTTGGGGGGGGGGGGGGGTGTCCAAGGGGTCAAGGGCATCAGACTAACGAAAACATGCTTATTACAGCTGACTGTTATCAAGATATGGTGTGGAATTTGATGAGTTATGGATTCAAAAAGATCAATGACAATTTTGAGAACCAGGTGATATTCTAACGAAGAGAGCTAAATGAAAATAGTTTGTTTCAGTTACCACCTCTTCATTTCCTCTGTTTGCTTTTTCAGTTGAAACTACAATCTTCTCTGTAGATTTCTTCTTCCAAAGCCATGGTTTGTGCTCCATTACTCTCCAGTTTGGATCACTAAAAGGAACTGAACAAAGTAATCTGAAAATTTGAAAAAACAAAACAGTTTAAGGAAAAATACAGTTCAGCTCCATACCAGCACTCTACAGTGTCAATATACATGTAATAGGTGATGAATAATGTGAACAATGGATGAACCATTTTCTAATTAGAGTTGCTTATTTTCACAACAATGCCTAATCCTAACCAAACATGGTAGCATGAACTCTATACTACCATAGCAGCCCATGGGCTACATCTCGAGTTACAAATTGCATCATCAGATTCTAATATTCCAGTTCAAATGTTGCCAGCTTTGGCATCTTCAACCCTTCAGAAAACTCAAATATCAGCATAAAATACCTTTGTTGGTTGTGTCAACTCAAAACCCAAACAGAATAAACAGCATAAAGCAAACAACTCCCCTAAAGCACCTTTTCAGACCACACACACACAGACGTATCAAAAGACACACGTCTGCCACTGAATTTATGTAGTAGATAAAACAAAATCACATGGAATGAATCCTCAATTCATTTTGTTCCCATAGGACACAGTCTGAGAAAGGTCAAAGTTACACAGCCTAGCCTCTGGGCACAAAGAGGCTCCTTTAGATGGCAAAAGAGAAAACCCCAAGAAGGGAGTTTTCAGCATAGTTGCAATTATTAGTCTCTCACTCACAGTGTCAAACTTATTGTTTCAGTTAATAATTAGTCAGTTTAAGGAACCAAAGTAAAATATTAGCTGTCTTTTGCAGCAAGATTTTTAGAATGGAAAATTTGGCAATATTGCCAATCACTATGTAGAAAGATCACCAGCTTCAACCTAGTAAAAACCCTTTAAGTAATGTTGAATTCACAATGATTGTCTTGGAAAATCCACAATATTACCATTGACAACATCATCTGCCAATTAACTCTTACTTATGGGGCCAAACAGACCAACAACTAAAACACCAACTTAACTAAATATAATGATAAAAAGAAAACTAAATTCATTTTATGATACATGAAGCAACTCCAAAAAAAATCCTCAAAAGGAAAATGTATGAGAAGAAAAGGATGCCAAACATTAGCGACTCCTCCCCTCCCCCCACCCCTCAAAGATTAATAATAATCAATCATTCTGAAGAACTGATTCTCCATTGTCACACACCATCTGGCCGCCCTAATCTACTGTTAGCACAGTTTTTCATCACCATGGTGTCAGATGATTTTGCCTTGAAATAACCGAAAGGGGAGAGTAGGCACAGTACTGCAAACATGGGCATCAGCTGCTGATCACTTAATTATATGTTTTGAATACCAAACTACGAATTCCGTCAGTTTTGGTATAGCACAGGGCCACAAAGAAGAAGGCTGTAATTAAGGAACAATAATAAAATGAAAGCTAAAATGCTCTACTCAACATGGCATATTAGTTTAGCAGGAATCTTGGTGCAAGATGTTTTAAATTAAGTTGCAAAAAATAAGGATAACTGGCAAGATTATAAGAGAGATACAGTACACAGCGCATAAGTAGTGGCATTCCATATGCCTATCATTTTTTAGGGGAAGCTAAATGAACAGAAGAAATTTCCCCAACCATTGAGATCTTAAATCCTTAATGCTGAAACCTTTTTCAGTCCTTAAAGCATGTCGTTGTTAAAAAACAATCAAGGTCGAAGAAGAAAGGTCACTTTTACAAGACAGTGACAACAAATCTCCGTTACAATGCAAAATTTGCAATGCGCATTCTTGCAATGCCACCTTTAGCACATAAAATTAACACGGAGAGCAGCAAAACTTCAAGTGTAGGTTACAACGAGGGCGGCCTAAATAAAATGTACGAGCTGACAGAAAATTAATCGGAGAATCTACTACAACACAGTAAACTTTTCCTCACTGGAGACGTGAAGCACAGTATGATCAACAATCAAAACAGCGGAGGAACACACTTGTGAACGCATGACTATCATAGATTAACAATTGAAGAAGAAATCAAAAGCAGATGGCGCAGACATTTACGCTGTATCTGCAGTTTCTTGTTGATCCTCTCTCTAACCACCGATTGATTTCCAGAGATCGCAGAGCTTCAACAGCACAGGAACCGTCAATGCGGACTGGTGCAGAGACTGAAAATAAATTAGGGGAAGAAAAAGAGCGATGGAGCGGTAATGGCGGAATTAAGCCTGGCGCGATTATGATTAGTACGAGCTGGTTAGATCCCACACCGACAAGATAGGAATGATTGATTGAGAAGATGAAGTAACAGACGTGGGTGAGAGAGAGAGATCAGTAGCGTTGTTGCAGTTGCTTTGAACGGAGGAGAGACGAAGCGCGGGTATCCTTTTCCATTTGTCCATTTTCTTACTTTCGGTCCATTGAGAAGAGGCTTTCATTGGTGGTGTGACTATGATGGAATTAGGTATAATTTGGTGTTAACTAAAACTACAACTCCATTATTGTGTCTTCAAACTAAAGTAAAACTTGTTAATTTTTTACTCTTTTTTTTTTTATCATTTTTCTTCTCATAAAATAAAAAAAGTCAAAAATACTCAAACGTTCCTCGATAATTTAATTCTGTAACTTCAATTGTGAGCAATTTAGTTCTTGAACTTTTATTTTATACTCAATTGAAAACAAAGTTTAAGAGGCTTCACGATTGCTGATATGGCATCTCACGCGTGTACTCACTGTGGAGAATCAAGCGTGTGACTTTAAGTCTACATAGCCCTTATTTTCTCTCAACCCTATTTTCCCTCTTTTCTTCCAACTCAAATCTCTTTCCCCTTAGCCCCAACTCCATTCTCGCTCAAACGTGAAGTTCCTTAATATTTATTTCGATTGAATAGAAAATAAAAGTTTAAGAATCAAATTACTTACGATTAAAGATGAAAGACCAAAAGTTCAAGGGAGCATTTTGACATTTTTTACTAAAAAAAAAAAGAATAGTTGAATACACGCGTCAGTGCATTTACTTTGTTAAGACACTGTATAGATTAAAAAAGAGAAGAAAAAAAAAGAAGAGAGAGGGAGAGAGAGCGGTTGATAATGAATGGCTTTCAGTGGACTGTCCCCACGCTGGTGAACTAGTTGTATTGTAAGGTAAAGTAGGGTTCAGTTCCACCAGAAGTCATAATATGGAGCAATTCAACAATTAACTTTAGATTTTGCTATGCGTACCTTAGGTGCCGACTATTTACATCGGGAATGAAGTTCATATTCATAAACTCTTTCATTAACTTTTAAAGCAGTGCAAATTTATCATTAAAATCATTAAATGAGATTATTCTACAACTAATATTTCTACTATTTTCATTCACTTTTTAAATGGCTCGACAACATATGACGCTTCTTTAACATATATTGCGCTCATTGAGCATCTAAAGAAGTATAGGCAGGTACCATCAAAACGAGCCTGGCACAAAAAAGAGGAAAAAAGAAAAAAAGAGGGACCATCAAAACGTAGGTGGGGGTGAGTCAGACACAAAATGCAAAGCAAGACTACGCATCTTTTCTCTATTATAATTAATTATTGCTATTCTTCCTTTTTGACCTTGAAGTTCATGTGTAATGAGATCAGTCCCCTTACCCATGAGTTGGGTCCCAAGTTTGTCGAGGTTGGGTAGACAAAGGTCCTTCGTGAGGCCAATCATCTTAAGTTCACCCGGCACTCACTAATCTAAGAGCATCTCTTTTTTTTTTTTTTTTGGTGCATGAAATTTTCGTCGGTCTCATCAAACCACTAACCAAAGTAATCATTTATGAAAACGTGGGCCACAACGTCACATCCTTGTAGTAGTACCGTCTTAAAGTGAGGTTTGACATTTTATTCGTCCGAGAATGTCTGAACCTTCTTTTAAGCAGGATAATGCCTTACTCCAGGTATCATTCGATGCTTTAAATTTAATAATAGCGATGGTGCTGATGATTAGAGTTGACAATCTCTAACCGCATATTCAGTTGGTAAGTGCTGCTCTTTGAGGACTTGTTTGTACTAAAGAAACATCAAATTATATTCTTTTGTCACGCTTTTTTATATGTTCTACTGTTATTTATTCCAATGCTTTCAAAAGTATTCACTTTTTAATCCACCATTTGGCTAGTGCTGCCCTGCAAGTACCAACAAATCAAGCATACGTGAGAAATATAATAGAAGCACGACAATAATAATGTTTTACAGAGCCAAGGGACCTATTCTTGGAATAACATGATTACAACAATAATAGCTAATTTCAGGCCTCGATGCGTAGAATAATTAAAGGGCTTTGGGCGAGATGAGTAAAATATGGAAGAGCAATAATTTGGGTGGCCCATGCTAGTCCCAAATTTGCGAGCTGTTGCAAAATTAGTCCAATGGTTGCTTTTGATGGGTGGGGTTTGGTCTGTTTTTACTACGCCCAGGTCATGAGGAGACCCCACCATGCACCAAAGGAGTTGCACCCCTTTACAAAGGAGACCATAAACAGTACGTTCATTATTGTCTGTGATCCAGTAGGCCTATCCCACAAAACTTTGGGTCAATTACGGTACATTGCAACTATTATGTCTGGGGAGAAGTTGGTGGCCTTGACCTATAATCGGTAACACCCTTTAAATCATGAGTTGATGCATTTATTGGGCGTGGATATCAATTTTACGAGACCTTGTTGGGAGTATTAGTATAGTTAGGGTCATTTTCGTACGAGTCAGAGTTTTATAATAACTAGTCATAACGCATGTACTTCATGCATGTCCAACGGATTTCAATCGGTATAAAATATTTGAATAAGCTTATGTGCAAGACTATTAATAGTTGGAGATAATATTTTTGTGCTTATTAGATCCGAAAATCATGAGAGAAACGGTTTTATTTTAAAGCAGTTAGTAATATTTTAAATTTAAATTATGAATTATCATTTTTTTTCCCCATATTCTCAATTAACTTAACAGTCGAAGGAACCAAAAGGTCCTTTGACTTTATCCCATATATAAATAATACAGTATTTCAACATGATAAGTTTTAACTGGGGTAATCAAGCCCCCACAATACATGATACATCGATAGTTTACGATCTTATTAGTAAGATCTTAATATAAGCCTTGAATAGTCGAGTGTGTCCAACGGTTTAGGGAGGCTTGATATGGAGTGTTTAATGGACCAAGATCTTCTCAAGTTTACATTCGTCAAGTTTTTTGTCAAGATTTTTTTTTTACTCAATTTTCATGAACTTTTTAATAATTGTAACATTATGAACCAAAAATACACATGCAAATACATAAGTATGTCAATTTTAATAAGATTTGAAAATGAATAACCTACTCATCCTAAGCATTTAGAATTTTGAATATTTTATAATATCTTTAGAAAATCTTTTTTTGAGTAAATATCTTTAAAAAATATTTTGTTCACCTAAATCTCAGTGATTAGTATGAACAAGTTATTCATTTTCATATCCCATAAAAATTGGCATAGATATGTGTTTGGATATATTTTTTTTCGATTCATATGATTAAAATTATTTAAAAGTTTATAAAAATTGAGTAGTGGAAGAACTTGACTGAGAACTTGACAGATATGAAATTGAGAGGATTCTGATCTGTGTTTAACACGTCTAGCTTTATCAAACTGCTTAATAGAAACATGGCATGGGAAGACAGTCCTGTTGATACAGTGCTTAAAGTCTTCAGATCAAATAATTTTGACCTTATTTGTTTAAGATCTCAAAAATAGAAACATAAATAAAAATGACTAGTAACGAAAACCCCGCTTACCTCCTCGATGTTGCGGTATTCTTAGATTTTTAACAGCCTCTAAAATAATAAATTCAAATAAAACCACCACCGTCCTCCCCACTAGTGCGGTATTGATGGATGGGCTTTGGGCCTCCTGTGGTGGGCTTTTGGTGCACGAACTCGATGGTAATATAAAAGCCCATGGGCCAATGACCCCGTTAGACCGAGTCCAAGGGCAGGGTTAACCCCCAGGTTCCGGCGCGGCGGTTTCAAATCCGTAATTTAAGCCCTCCGCTCAGCGGCGCCGCCGCGTTCACTCTGGTTCGAACGGGAGTGACGGTGCTTGAGCTCTTCTTCTCTTCACCTCTTCGAATCCACCAGTGAAGGAGAAAAGCCGTTGTAGCGACCTTCAAGGATATGGTACAACCGAAGCACCATAAGTCCCAACAAAAGAAACGGCCCCGTGTAATCGTCTTTCCGCTTACTGTTCTCGATTTTCATTTACAACTCACTTCTTTGTTTTTCGTTGCTTATCTTCGCCTTTCATTGATGAGGGTGCGATTGTGTTTATACAAGATGAGATCAATGAGTTTTTGCTTGAACTAGAGTTGTTAACTCTTAAATCCATAGGGCACAAGAAGCTACGGCAATATAAATCCAAAGGTAAAGAAGTTTTTAGGTACTTGGAGTTAATACCCACTTCCATTGTTAACATGAGTGAGAGATGGGTTGGATTTTTAGATTGTGGGTTCCAGAAGGGATGCAAATTGAAGGTTACAATGGATATTAGTGCAATAGATGAGCGCCAACGTCATAACTTTGCGAATTGTTAATATTCAGGACAGTGTTTTGATTGATGGAAGTGACTGATTTCTATTTAAGAACCAATCATGCTTCAGCTCTTCTCAAACAGATTTATGCCTTGAGAGTAATGTATGCTTGTGCAAATGGATGCTTCCCAAATCTTACTAAAATGTAAATGTGGATTTGTTTGGTCGACAGATTAAGAAGGATGGAAAACAAGCTAACATTTCGGAGCTCCGGGCTCATCTTGATGTGCTGGGCCTGCAGATTGTTCAAGTCACTGCAGATGGAAATTGCTTCTTCAGGTCACTCTTCAGTGGATAATTTTGAGTTCCTTTGTTTAGTTGTAGTAAATCTCATATATAATTACAATGACGGTTTGGCAGGGCCCTAGCAGATCAGTTGGTAGGTAACGAGGAGGAGCATGAAAAGTATCGTAGCATGGTGGTGCAGTATATCATGGTGCATGGCCTCAATTATATCAGTTTAAACACACACACACACACACACACACATATATATATATATATGTATAATTTTTAAATTTTTCATGCATTATAATTTAAACTTGTTCTCTGCAAGCTTATTTTGAAAGTAGAAACAGTTGTTTCCTAATGTTGCTACTTGCCTATTAAACATGTTTGAGAAAGATGTATGGGAGTATATGGTGGATCCTCATAAAAAAAATCATTTAGTGAATCTGAACATGCACTTCTAATGGACCTGAAGCATGTCTGTTTGCTGGCTGTTCATTGGATTAGATGCAAAGATAAGTGCCGAGACTTGGTTTAGATGGCATATATGGATGTGCCATTACCACCTGCAATTGGATACAGAGCCCAATATAGCATGTTGAAAATAATAATAATACTGTCTTAGTTCTATAATTGATAGGCTTAATTGTCTATTGTTGCTGAATATTTGATCGAGAAATGACTGTCTGAATTGGGTATTGTTGCTGAATGTCATCTCAAGACAGTGGTTCTTGGTTAGGTTTATGGTATAGACCATGTTGTTTAAAAAGCCAGAGGGTAGTTGTTTAGAGGCCATGGTTTTAAAAATCAGTCCGTAACAGCCATTACATAATGGTATCGCTGTGAGGTATTACCGTTAACACCCTGTTTTTGTGGTTTGAATCAAATTCACAGTTGTAACGGCTGCGACGGCCGTTACAGCCACAACACAATGATGTCATGAAAAAATAAAAAAAAAGACAAAAGAGAAGGAGACACCCTCAGTCATTAAAAAATTGAAACCCTGCAAGAATGGGATGTTTTTGTGATCTTCATTTTTCTTTTCTTTTTTAAACAAAATCATGGTGATGTAAAAATGGTAACGTGGATGACGCAATTGATCAGCTGGTGCGTCATTCAATGTGGTGGGGATGAAGTGTCACCACAAAACAATTATTATGAGTGCGAAAACTTGATTAAATTAATGTGATTTTTATTTATGATAATATCTATTAAAATCTTTACTGTTGTGGAAGTAGAAATGAAGATATATATAGGTTTTACTTTTAACGGCGCACTTAAATTTATATAAAATCTAAAAATCATATGTAACAATGTTTACCTTTGATAAATAAGGTGGATTAAAATAGTCTAAAAACTATATATAACAAAACTTAAAATGTTAAAAAACATTAGTCGTGCACTGCATCTCAAAATTCGCGTTCGTTACACCAACGCCCCATTATGTAATCCCCATTACACCCGCTTTCTGTTACACCTGCAACCATTACGTGACGGCGGCCGTGACCATGATTTAAAATCATGTTAGAGGCTATAATGGCCCAGCAAAAGGGACAGCAGGTATCTGTGGCCTATATGAGGAAAGTCTGATATGCATCTTGGTCGCAAGAAGCGAAGGGGTTGTTTTGGCATCTTAAACCCGACATGTATGTTGAAGCAGCCTTACCGCTGCACACATGCTTTCTTTGACAAAGGCAACCTAGGCTATGATGACTGAAGTACTGGCTGAAAGTTGTTATCATTGTGGCATTATGTGTTTTTAAAAATTATGATGCTTACACCATATGCTTGGCTGATTGAATCCTTGTGTGCCTCTTACCTTCAAAACCATGGTAGCAAATAATCTTTGTGTGCCTCCTACCTTTAAAACCATGGTAGCAAATAATCTATGTTTCGGTTTTCTGTTGCAAAACACTATTAATCATCGAAAGGTAAATGCCACACATTTAGGTATCAGTTGTTTCATTTTTTTTTCCTTGAACTGAAACTGCTAATTTAAAAGAAGAATGCTTTTAATTTGGTGAAGTTTTGCAGTCATTGGATGCTATGACATTAGACAGTTGTTAATATTATAAAATAATAGTAACATGCAGGGCTTCAATCTAGCTAATTTTCTGCTTTTGGAAAACCCTTAAATCATTTTTTTTTATGTAACAGTTGCAACTTTGTTAAATGGATCTTGCAAGAATTCTAATTTTTAAAATAACTTGGCTGGTTTACTATGTATGATGTATCTACATTCTTTTTTCCTTTTTATTTAAGTTGAATAATAAAATATGAATTAGCTCTGATATTGGTGGTACATTTAACAGAAGAACCGTGAAATGTTTGAGCCGTTTATCGAGGATGAAGTCCCCTTTGATGAATACTGCCAAACCATGGAAAAGAATGGCACATGGGCTGGACATATGGAATTGCAAGCTGCTTCTCTTGTTACTCAATGTAATATATGCATTCACCGAGTATGTGATCTCGTTTTCTCTTTTTTAGGCATCACCTTGGCACTTGTTTTGCAATTCTAACAATAATATGGCACCTGATTCTCTATCCTGTTGGAAAGGCAGTAAATCTCCAAGAATCCTTTTGATGTAGTTGTAATAGTATGGCTTCCTTCCCTTTAAGTGCTTTCCTTATTTTTCATGTAAACAATCTTGAAGATTATAATTATAAAGTACAGTGTATACATGAACAAAGCGTTAACAAGTGTGTTTTACTTGATTTTCGTGTAAACTTTAGGCACTGAAAATTGGGAGTGTCGTTTTCCAATTTAAAGGGATTTTCTGTTGATTTTTCTGTGATATTTGTTAATTTTTATTGGCATTATGTTGAAAATACATACATATTGATATCTACAGTTACATGAATATGCACACAGAAATGTATGAATCTTGTCTTGCTTATTGTATCATTTGGTACAGACTATGTCACCTCGCTGGTATATACAGAATTTCAGCAACCGAGGAACTCGTATGATCCATTTGTGAGTGCTCTAAACACTTCATCATTGTGTATGTATTGGCACTGCATTTGATGATTCTCTGAGTTACATGTTTGTTGCAGCTGTTTGATGTACTATGTTTATGCTTGTCGTTTGGTATCTTATATTCTTATAAAATAAATTTTAATCATAAAATAAAACTCTAATGCAGCTATGTTGAATGTTCTAATTTGATTGTGTGTGGGAACCTATTTTTGCTGCATCAAAGAGGGCACACACCTACAGCACCACCACTATTGCCACCAGGATGACCACTACCATTTCCACTGCCACCATACCATATTGCCATCATTGTTGCCAGGCCTACTTCTGCCACCAGTATCACCACTAAAACGAGATAACTTTTTCAGGCCTTTTCAATGCTGTCACAACCAAATCCGGTACCTAGTTTTTGACTCCATTTACATTTGCATTCCTACTTATTCCTCTATTTTCATTCTATCCCTGTGAACCAGCATGGCTTTGTTTGTCTGTTACTTTTGTATGTCCTGTGGCAGTTATGTTTAAGTAAGGTTGGGTACTCAGTTAAATAGTAAATGGAATGCTTGTGAAGCAATGATGAGGGAGAGAAACCATTTGAGTTTAAATTTACAGCATGAACAGATGGCACGGAGAAATATATATAAGACTCTGGTTATATCAGGTATTATAATCTCTTTAGGGGTGTACTATTGTCCTGGTTTTTGAGCTCACAGACCCTTTTCACTTTTTCTTTTTTTTACCCCCCAAAAAAAATCTGATGCTTTTCACTTGCCAAAATCTAGCAATATCGGCTAGCTCTTGCCTATATAATAAATATGAACCACTATGTTTCTAATAATCTTAATCATCCAATTATTTCTTTTCTCCGATTCATCAAATTTCAGGTTGCTGAATTCTTTAATACTGCTACTTACCAGAAGGGGGAAAAAAAAAAAAAACAGAATTTTTTGGGAGGACTACCGGCCTTTTAGAATTTTTGATCAGAAATTATTTTGGTAGATCTGTTTCTTCTTTTTCTGTTGCTGTGCTTGATATGCATGATTCTGGGATTTCAAGCTTTACGGATTTACTCTCAAAGTGTTTTTGTTCTGCACTGTAACCGTCTATTTTGATGTTTTAGATCTTACCATGATGAGGAGCATTACAATAGTGTGCGTTCAAAGGAAGATCCTTGCAGTGGCCCAGCTAGGCCAATCATAATCAAGGTTTCAGTTTTGGACACTTTAGACAACTTATTTATGAGCTCCTGCAAGTAGATTTTCCTCTTCACAAATTCAAACTGTTAATTGACAGCAACTCCCTGATAAATTGTAATTTGTGAAAGGCTGATGCTGATATTTCAGCAGCATCCCATCAAGCAAAAGCTTCAGTGAGAGAGACTAAAGCTGGAGCTGCTATGGATGTTATCCCTCCAGGGACCATCAAATTGGTCATGGCTGGAAGTGGATGTGAGAATGCTGAAAAAGTTGAAGAGGTGATAAATTGCCAGCCTGGACTTTTGTATGTGGGTTTTACCTTCTAGGTTTCAATTTGCAGTTCTTCTTGCTGGATTTGTTAGGATACTAGCATGGACGGATGTCTGAAAAATATTTGTTTTACATTTCTGCGGTTCCAGTTGTTGTTACAACTACATGGAGACATTGATGCTGCAATAGAATTTTTGGTAGCTGAACAAGGAATGGAAGAATATACCGCTGATGATGATAAACAAACATGCCATAAAGGTACATCTTATTGTAACAAGCCATAAAGATGCATCTTATGCTTTTATGCTTCCTTCTGTTTTGTGTCATACCATCATCTTATTTTCCCTTATAGCTAATGCAAGTTGATTGTTATTTTAGGGAGATGCTCCTTTCATAAGTTTCTGTCATTAAACATATATCATTGTCCTAATCTTGCCAGTTGTTTCCTTTTGTTGCCTTTGGATGATTTGAGTTCCAGGTGGGGTGGGGGGTGCGTTCCTAGATGTGATGCAACTTCTTTTTCCCTTATCTACCTTCTGGGAGGGAGAAGTGAAGCTCAAAACAAATTTTGCTTCCAATTTTCAGCCCTTTGTGTTGAAGCTTAATGGGCATTCATAATTGATTGTCGTAGGTTTTATTATGTGTTGGTCTCTAACCCAAAACATTCCAAACTGATGATTAAGCAACTTGTTACAATCTGAACGAAAGCTATGTTTTCCTCCTGAAAGATTGCACTCTTTACTGTTTTGTGGGCACATGCCTGTGGTGGTTTTGGATTGATTGTCCTTTCTGATTATGAGTAGGCTTTGGACAGCTATTCTTGTTTGTTATCTTCTTATTAAGCTATTATGGTTCATTTAGACTCTAGGAGCTCTTCTTGTCCTCCAATATATATCTCCCTTTTCCCCCCTCTAGTCAGAGCTTTTGATTTGTTAAAATATTTTAGGTGATTTTCATTACCTCTGGCATCCATCTGGTCACTGTGGTTGTTCTTTGTTGTGAAGGTTAGTTGCTTTACCAACATTTCTTTCATAAGAGGTGGTTTCTGTGGCTGCTCCCTTGTATTTTTATTTATTTCTTTGTTGGGGGTGGGGGGCAATTCTTGAGATTATTATGCTTCCCCTTATTATTTTTATTATATAATGGCTGCCTTTAACATTTAAGTAGAAATAACCTCTCTTTTTTCAGTTGGTAACTTTCTTGCAGTTAGTCATTCAGTGTTTACAGGATAGTTTGTTTCATAACCTCAAGGATGAAAGAAGCTATAGGCGCACATTCCTTCAGAGCCTGTAAAATAGTTATTGGGCTAGAGACATTGTCATTGAAGGTTTCAACTCTAAATGCCTAATTCGACGCTTGGATCATTTCACTGGTGATTGACCTGATACATATGACCATCTTCCAACAAACTATTGTCATTTTCTTTGATAGGCAAATGCACATCCACCCAACCTAGCAATCATGAGGATTTAACGTGCATGTTGGTACCACCAGCCTAGGCAACTGATTCTCAAACAGTTATCAATTTGAACTTCATGTCTCATGAATTATGACTCTCTTTGGCGGTAAACCAACTAATTTGGCGTGTTATAACTTTTTGGGCCTTTGAGGACAGTGATGAGACAGTGACGAGGCAGTGAGGCCCTTCTCTGACTTACGAGTGGTTAAACTTGGAGATCTATTGATCTTTCAATTTTATCGAAGAAAAGATCTGAACTTTCTTATTCGGTTTTCAAACCTATCCTACTGGGGAAGGATTTGGATGGGGCGGAATTGATACAAGTAAGCCATAGGTTCAAAAGGACACAGCCTGATTCTTCTATCCATTAATTTCTTGTTCTCGCTTGTAAATCAGAAGATAAATAGGCTATGGTTTCTTTTTTTGCTTCTTACATTAACAATTTTTAATTCTACTTCTGTTCGGTATTCTCAACGCGTCTCACTTCTCTGTTGTATGATTCCTTTATTCTAAAGCAATCTCTTCTTATATTTTTGTGAATGACTAGGTGAGATTGAAAATGGAAAACATCAACAAGTCAAAGAGAAAGTTGAAAACGAAGCCTGCAAAGAGGATTCTTCAAATCAAAGTATTGAACGAGATAGAATTTCCCCACGAGATGACGAGGTTTACTTGGGAAACTGAGAAATGGCTTTGCCCTCTGTTTTAACTGGTTTTTGCTAGTATTTTGCATAAACTTTTCCTCTGGAATATCTGGTCACTACAGAAAATCCCAAGAAACAAGGTGTGTCCCGTGTGGCTCAAAAAAGAAATACAAGGCTTGTTGTGGATCAGCTGTTGGAAAATCCTCTCCGAAGTTTCCAGTGTATGACTTTTGAAGATCTGTTTTCTTGTTTTCAATTTGTTTTGCTTTTATATATCTATGTAAATTTTAATAATTATTTTACCTGGCATGCTTTTCTCCTAGTTTCCAGAAGTAGCAGCATCTCTGTTTCTTAGTCGAAGGCTTGCTTGAGAACTGGCAGTGAGCAAGCCGCTGGGATTGATGTCCATGCAATATATATTTTGCATTAAATGCTCTACATAATAATACCACATGTAGAACTAAGAATGAGGAAAACTGTTTGTCTGGCTTTCCTTTTTCCCCATTCCAGCTATCTTGAAGATTGTGAATCTCCTCAGCTGATAGATTCATTAAATTATATAATCTATGAGGGGTAAAGTTTAGAGACTGGTGAGAGATGAACTAGTTAGGATAGAAGAATGTAAGGTCGAGCCAGAAAGACCTAGGTGGGTGAGAGGGAGTTCTTTCCCTTGTTTTCATTTTTTTCGTGTCGGTAAATACCATGTTCTAATTTGTTATTGTTGTTGTATCAGTAACCAAAAGATCGACACACGCAAGGGTAAGAAGGAAAGAAAACGAGGAAAGAAAGTTGGACCTGCTAAAGTTGCATCTTCTTGTGGATCCGAAGGAGGGCCACCTGATATGGGTGCACTTCGTATTTGATAGCAACAGCAAGGTAGTTTAGCTCCTACTCAAATGGAGCACCATACGATACCATATCACTGAGAATGACGCACATGATTTTCATGACCATGTTTCTGCTTGTCTCTTCAGATGGTTTTTATGCTGTTATAATTGGGGACCAAATCTACATTTGGTGGGATCAAGGCTCCGTCCGTCCCAAGGTCTAGCACTAGCTACTATAAGTAGTCTTATTTTTCAATTTTTTGCATCTCTTCCATATCTGCATCCATCACTCAGACCGATATGCACGTGAAGCATTTGTTCAATCTGGTTAATGAATCTGAAAATCCTCTGTTTACAGCTCTCATTGTGTAAACATTGTCAAAGATATATGTTTTCTTTTCTCAAAAAATAACGTGTTTTCATATTTACTGATATCATATCCAACTCGATTGAAGGGGTTACTGTCTATTTATCATGTTATCCAGATGCAACTTTAGCATGCAACTGCATGATCTCACGAATGCGTCATGTGCTTGGTGTCTTAGTGATCTTGACGTGGAAGTTTCTAGGTGTGATTGGAGCGCCAATTTGATTTAAACCAATTCTAATCAGGTTTGTATCTGATTCATGATTTTAGCTTAGTTGGAAGTTCTCTATCCAATAGTCCTAATCGGATCAGATGCCGCAATCTGATTGGATATTTGATAGGTAAATCTCGGAGATAAATATAGGTTAAAGATGCAAATCTCCGTTGGATGCCAGATTGGAATATATATTTGACTAGGGTAATATTACTTTTCCCAAAAAAGTATATCTTGAACAAATTTCACCATTCACATGAAAGGATAGGCTCTACATATACAGATGAGTTTTACTTATCACATGTAAGTGATGAGATTTGTTCAGAATTATTTTTTTCCGGGATGGATAGACTTATCCATTTGGTTCTCTTTGTCTTGTTAAATCTTGAGTTCGAGTCTACTCTAATCAGTGATGAGTGTTTTTGGAAATATCTATTCAGTTTACCGGTGGTATCTACTATTTGGGGTAAGGATAGTAGAATATAAAAATAGAACATACTGTTTTCCTTCCATTCTCACCTGCGTTTTATGAGGTAAAACGAATAAAACGAATAAAGATCTAGAATGTAAAAATGGAATATATCGTTTACCTTCTATTCCCACCTGCTTTATAGAACACATCATTTACCTTTTAGGAAACAAAATCATAGGCACGTAGATTGAGAGCCAGAGTCCAGACTGACTACTCCAATAGCACTCATTCCATAAATCGGTTACTGGTACAAATAATATAAAGAAATGTAACCAACGTTTATTGGTCACTGTTCTTAATGCGGCGCATATTGGTTTCCATTCTCCATCTGCCTGGAGACTTATTTAGGTAACCAGCTTAATGGGCCTGGGCCAGCTTACATGCCAAGCCCGGCTCATATAACTTAACTTTTTCTCCTTTTTTTTTCTTTTCCCTTCCTGCGAAGCCCGGCCCATGTAGAATGACAGAAACTGGGGACAAAATAATTCGGTAAGCTGTAAGAAATCCTTCTTCAACGTCAGTCGGTTTCTTATCGACTGGGAAGCTTCCCTTCCCCCTCTCGATTCCTGATTTCGCTCCCAGGGATTTCGCTCCCAGGGATCGCCATGGACGCGACTCTTCTTCGTCCACAAATCCTAGCTCTAACGCCCCTCCGCGCAACCTCCGCACACAGGCTCCCTTCTCCTCCCTTTTCACTCTCCGGCCGCCGCCGATTCCGCAACAATTCGGAGCTTCCTCGCCGTCCGCTTCCTCTCTCTGTCACCTCAACCTTGGCGACCAATTCCGTCCCGGTGCGTTCTCCTCCATTTTCACATCAATGATCCAGATTCGTGGGTTGATTTTGTGTTAGTTCGATTTGATCCTCTGGATTTAAGAACTTTGTTCGATTTCCTACTCGTTTGTTGTTGTTTTTTTTTTTTGGTGGTTTTAAGTGGGGCCTATGATTTTGCAGCCGAGAAATGGAGTGTATACGGTGGGTGATTTTATGACCAGAAAAGAGAATTTGCATGTCGTGAAGCCTGCAACAACTGTGGATGAAGGTACTTGTCGCAGTTCGCCTCGTGTGTTTCGGTTTTTCGGACAGTGTTACATTTCTGATGTGGTTTAGTGTTTCGGCCTTTACAGCATTGGAAGCTCTCGTGGAGCACAGAATAACTGGTTTTCCTGTAGTTGACGATGACTGGAAATTAGTAAGGCTTGCTTTTCCCGGTTAATCTTTAATCCATTTTTTGTCTTGGGGCCTCAAAAGATGATATGATCTTAGACCACTCATTAGCTTTGGCCTGTGGCTCTGGATTCTCCTGAGACTTCAATGCTGTAGCGCACATTTCAACTTTGTATATTTATTTAATATATCTTGTGAGACTGTTTCTAGTTTTTATTTATTTCCTTGGGGTGGCCTCTGCAGGTTGGTCTTGTATCTGATTATGACTTGTTAGCATTGGACTCCATCTCAGGTAAATGAAAATACTAAAGCTGTAGTTCTGTGTCATTTATATTTGTCATAGAAGTTGAACAATTGCTCATTAGCACGTGCTTTGATTTTGGGATTCTTCAGGTTATCTTAAGTTCAAAACTTTTTTGGTGCAATCTCCATATACAGCTAACTTACGCACCTGAGGGGCAATGTCGTGTAATTGAATATCTAAATTAGTCACTGCCTACCAGGTTTTTTTTCCCCCCCCCCCCTGAAAGAAGAATTTTATTAGAAGCTGAAAAGAAACAATACAAACTGCTAAACCGAATTTTATCTTAAGTTTGAAACCTGCTCGTATGTCTCCTAACTAAATTCAAACCTCACATTCTCCATACACGGCTAGCATACACACCTGAGGGGGAGTGTTGTGAAATTTAGCACCTAAATCAGTCATTACTCAGAAGGTTTTGTTTCAGTGTGGAATTATGGTACTTCATTAGGTTAATTCTTTCTCCCCTTATCAAAAGAAAAAAAATAGGTCTGTTATTTGTTTAGTTAAATATATTCCTTCATTATTAGCCTTGCATTCTGAAAGCAACATAGGCAGATATGAATGGAAACCAAGACAAAGATTAGATTGCTATACAAGATTCAATTTGGTAATCTTTAAGGAGCCCAAAAGGAAGATGAAAACAATGTTAATTGACATTGAGGATAAAGAGAATTTTTTGGCAGCAACATGTATTGGGTGTTGGTCCCGCTTATTGTCTAACGCTCTATGGGTAAAAATATTAGATCTTCAATCTCATAAATAACATACCAGATATCATCAATCTAATCACTTCTTCAAGAAATGTGAGATATCCAAGTCATAAAAGTAAAGGGATTTAGTGATTTTAGCCGAGAGAGTGGTAAAGTTGGCTGTACACACAAACACACACACACGCACACACACACACACACACATAGATGCTATGTATCTTGAGCATGGATATCATGTTCTTGTTTGGTACCACACCAAAAACCATCAATTGAATCACTTTTTTGAGAAACACGAGATATCTACGTCACAGAAGTAAATTGATTTAGAGGTTGGAACCAAGATAGAATACTATCTTGCATAGTAGTGGTAAAGTTGGATATATATATATAGAGAGAGAGAGAGAGGTATGAGGTGCGACTGCATGGCTCCGGTGCAGTTGCAGCCCCAAAACGGTGTCTTTTTGGTTAAATTTTTAAGTACACTTAAGTGAAATGGGCCAAATTGACGTTGTTTTGGGATTCGACCTACCCATGTTTCACATATATTATATATATGCATCTAGAGCAGGGATATCATGTCCTTGTTCACTCTTTTTTCCCTTTTCCCTTGGTCTCACATAGGTTATCTGAAGCCCAGGTTTCCACATTAACGGTGTTAGGTTACTTAGCTGTGGCGCTTATCCTTGTTAACATGAGAATCCTTGGTAGACATCAACTTGGTTGTCTTCAAGTTTCCTTTGCTGGGCTTGTTTTATGTTTTCCTTGAAAAGCAATGCTGAATTCTACATTGTAGAGTTTCGTTTTCAAGTCTTGAAAACTATTCATGGTTCGTGCCCTTTTTTTGGTTGACAACCTTTTATATTCTTCCAGTTACGACGGGATAAGATTTGGAATGTGATTTATGTCATGATGTTTTGCATGTTTATGCCTGTAATCATGTTTATGTTGTATTTGATTGATTGGGTTTATATTAGTATACGCTTTTGCTTTTATTGATCTGTTTTCGGGTTTTATAAAACAAATACATGAACATGGATATCTTTGCTATGAACAAAGGCGGTCAGCTGTTCTGAGTATAATGTGAAATGTTGCGATATGTCAATTAGGTGGTGGGCGAACTGATGCAAGCATGTTTCCTGAAGTTGACAGTACTTGGAAAGTATGTGAAAAATCAGCTCCTCTTAATATAATCCTCTATGGTAGTTAGTTTCATTTTCCTTCTATTTTATTGGCGCACACATACCCCATCATATGATTTCATGTTTCAGCTGTTCTGCATCTTTCTAGACTGAAATCTAGAGTCCTAAGTCAATTGTTTGTTGTTCTTAAGATTGCTCGTCATTGGCGCTTGTTTGGCAAGTTTGAGAAGTCCTTAGAACAGTAAGGAAATAAATATAGAATTTTGAACTGATAAAAAATTCAATAAACCTAAGATTATTGTGTCTGGGAAGCCTATTCTTCCCTCTTCACATGGGGCTTCTAAGAATTACATATATGGAGCCATTTCAAAATTCTCAGGGACAATCAAAAACTGTTCCTTACAAGCAAATCTAGATGTGTCCTCGAAGGCTGTGATTATTTGGATTGCTAATGGTGAAATTATCAGATAATTCAGAATGTTTATATTTTTTAAAGGAAAAGCATTGAGCCGATTAGAGTTAGCCCAAAATCGTTGTAGTCCTAAAGTTGTATCTTGGTATGAAAGAACTATAGGGAAAAGATTGCAAAGTAGCTACATTCTGTAGCATATATTTGTGTAATGAGTGTGTGCACTCACGTGTGCTTTGGATGCAAAATCATCTATAGAATTGTATAAGCATGAAGTGGCATCACTAATTCCAAATGATTGTACAGACATTCAACGAGATACAGAAGTTGCTCAGTAAAACAAATGGGAAAGTGGTGGGTGATTTAATGACCCCAGCTCCACTTGTTGTTCGTGAAAGTACCAATCTTGAAGATGCTGCTAGGTCATTTACCTTCTCAAACTGTTTACCCTTGTCATTTTACCCCCTTTACACTAGAGTTTGTGGTTTTGTGAGGAAAAACAAAATTTAACTTATGAACCAGTTCGTCACAGCAGATTATTGCTCAAGACAAAATATCGTCGACTCCCAGTTGTAGACAGCAAGGGGAAGCTGGTAAGAGATGTAACCATGCTTTTTGTGACTTATAACAATTGATTTGGCTTTAAGTTAACTTCTAAGTTTGTACTACTGCATTACTTTGCTTGGATGCATATGTTTGACGTTTTGTTGTATCAGTGTGCTATTATGGCTTTAATTGTTCATATATACATTTTAGTCATGGATTGTTTGTATATACATCTTTGCCATGGATTTTTTCCATTTTTAGTCATGAATTGTTTATATAGCTTTTAGTCATGGATTTTTTTGGATTTTAGAGATGGATTTATATTGCCATTTTTTGTGTGTGTGTGTTCCATCACAGCTAACCGTATTATTTTCATACTAACATGTGCCATACCTTTACCATATCCTCACTCTTTTTCAAACAGTATTCATGTTATCATATTTTCCGGTGTGTGCTGTATGGCTCCTGTTTGATTTTCTTTCCAAATGGTATTTTGCTAACTATGATTATGGTTGACCGTTGTTTCTGTTTGAAAGGTTGGGATCATTACAAGAGGTAATGTTGTGAGAGCTGCGCTTCAAATCAAGCGCGATGGTGAAATTGAAGCATAATCGGTGTATGTGGAGGAAAGATTTCGGAGGTAGGTAATCATTGAACCTAGAGACGCTTTTAAGCAGGGAGTCATTACGGAAATGTGCGGTAAAGGCTCGTGTTAAATTTTTGGCTTATGTATTACGATTATTGGCAGGATACTGTATCAGGTAATGTAAAATCTCTAAAACTTTTTCCTTTTTTCCGTTCAATGATTTTGTTTGAGACTACATTTGCATTAACAATATGGCAGGATTTAGGACTTATTTTTCCTTGAAAAGAACCCCAGCTTAGGTACTCAATCTGTCAGTGTCGGTGGTTGAACTAATATGGAATCGACAATAATTAGGGCTGTGTTTGTTGATACCTTTTGACTTTTAGAGGGGGGTTTTGGTTCGTCTAATCAGCAAATCAGAGAGGAAAAGAAAAAAAAGAAGGGTGGGCTTAGGAAATGTTGGGCCTCTCTGGCATCCCACTTCGAAGCATATGGTAGCGTTGGTGTTGTGGCACCAAGTGCGTGATTGTGGAGCAAACTGTCTCTCTTTGGACTGATTGTACAGCTCTAGGGCACCCCACCCGCACAGAAAAAGGGTTGCTATATTGACAGGAGGAAACACGCTGTCAAGGTCCAGCCTTTTATGCTCTAATTCCCAACCCTATTAGACTGGGAACTTGAGTTTGATGCTCTGAATTTTGTATGGTTCGTGGGCATGTGGTCCTCAATACCACCGTCTGTGATCCTTAATACCACCACCCTTGATCATCTACCCAGGGCGGGCATATGGGCCCTGCCCCCTCGTGTAGCTTCAATTTTTCTCAAAGATATAGAGGACCCCTCAACAGAAAATTGAATTCAATCCATTAAATCGAGTTTGAACCCTGTTCGTTAGCATTACGTGCCCCATCCCTAAGTATAAACAAAGTAGTTCATGTTTTAGCTCACTCATTTCATTTATTATTCCCACAAACTCAATAAGTTTGCATCCCCAACAACTTCCTAATTGGTTCTCATTTATGTCAAACCCACGACTAATGAAGGAGGTTTACAAAATCAACACATTTTAAGCCTACAACATCTCTTTCATCGAAAATACTTTATTTTTTAATATTTTCCCACAAAAATTTAACCATATTTTCTCCCTAAGATTCAATTACACTCCTCTTTTAGAAATTTAAAATTGGTTAAGGAAGCAAGGGAAAAAATATCGAGACACTTCATTGCTTGAACCCCCAAGCATTAAATCTTGGCTCTGTCCGTGGGTGTGATGATTGTTACCAACTCCAACGAGAGCTCGTCACGTTTTTTCTTTTTATTTTTTGCACCAAGCTTCAAATTTGAATGCATGTGGTTTCCTAAGAACCTAATGCAGTTCTCTGTCGGGGGAAGGAAAATTAGATTCAGAGGGTGAGAGGTAGGCATATGATGTTTGCTGAACTCAGCAACAAGCAAAGCTCATAGAGGCTTTGGTTACGCAACCAGTCTCCCCAGACCACAGGAAGGGAAGGGGACCTGATCTGATCAGGCATGAAAATAAGATAACAAAACTTAGTAGCGAGTTAACAGAGAAGGGAGAAGGAAAAGAACCATTCTCAAGCCATGATGCTCCATGTAGTGGTCATCATCATCATCACCACCATCATCATCCCACAAATCTGTGTTAACGTGTGAGTGTGTGGGGGGATGGTGCCCATGAGGGCGTCATCAACACTAATTGAGAACCAAACCTCAATCTTATCTATTTAGAAAGCTTTGAAGTTGGTATATTATCTAACTGCACCCAAGTGATGGGCGCCACTCCCACAGGGACATCCTGTTTCCTCCACACTTTCACTTTCATCTCCCCCCTCCCACTCACTCACCAATATAATACCCATATTCCTATTTACATTATTACACACAGAACTAGAAGACAAAAAATAAATATAAAAATGGAAGAATAAAAAACAAACAAACAGAGAAAAAGAGAGGGAAGGAGACAGAACAAGCTGTAGATGATGAGAAGTATAGCTAATTAGCTTAGAAATTACATTTGGCCCTCTTCCACCCTCCTCTCTCTCTCTCTCTCTCTCTCTCTCTCTCTCTCTCTACAAACTAAACTAAGCCAAAATTTCTTCACCCAAATCCAAAACAGGACCTAAACAAAGAAACTCACTAAAACCCTTTTTTTTTCCACGCTAATCCCACCACCCACATGACTTGAACCTCCCATCACCCAGCCTCTCGGTGGTGGAGCAGTTACTAGTACACCGTCATCATCCATGGACCTCCACGGCGCATGTTAGCACAAAACCCAGCAGAACAGAGAAGCACCTTTCCTTCCTGAGCTCACTCCAAACCCCTGACCCGAACGTGGTGGCGGTCCTCGTCGTCCACCGCGTCGTCGTCGTCGGAATTCTCCGGGTCGGGTACCTTGTTGAGGTCGGGTTTCTGATCCGACGCGCCGGAGGGCTTCCGGAGGCCGGAGGAAGCGTGGTGCACCGCGGCGTGGAGCGCGTCGACCCTCGCGCCGACCTCCGTCGCCTTCTTCCGGATCGACGCCGCCGACATGCTCCCCCCTTCTGGGAGGCGGCTCCCACCCTCGCCCGCGAGGTACTCCGGGAAGTTGAGCCGCGCCGACGGCCCCCTCAGGTAGAACACCGCCGTGTCGTAGGCCCGCGCCGCCGCCATGGGCGTGGAGTAGGAGCCGAGCCAAATCCGAGACCGCTTGTTGGGCTCCCGTATCTCGGCGACCCACTTCCCCCATTTCCTCATCCGTATCCCCTTGTACTTCTTGTTCTCGCCGCTCGAAACCCCTCTCATCGAACACGCTCCTTCCATTTTTCCGGGTCCCCCCTCCCCCTTCTCTCCTCCTCCTCTCTCTCTCTCTCTCTCTCTGTGCGGGTCTGAAACCCTAATTCAGGATACTCCAAAGATCAAGGACGGGATTGAAAGGGAGAGTGAATCCCCATCAGAATGAAATCACTCACAGCAGAACCAAACCCATCATCTGTGAAGGTTTCCACCATGATCTCCCATGGATACACCAACAAACAAACCAACAGAAGATTGGGCAAAACGAACGAGGTATATTTATTTACGTATTTTGAGGGAAGAGAGAAAACGAAAACAAAAAAACAAAAACAAGGAAACAGAGAGAGATAAGCTTCCCAACCAAATTCACCGACATAACCGCCCCCACCACCGCCACGGAACTTTTCTCCAACAAGGAAAAAATAAAAAACAAAAACAAAAACAAAACAAAACAAAAACAAACAAACCTCTGGGAAGGAGGGCTTTGGTTTGGGTTTATTTCTATCTCTAATCTCTATCCCTCAAACCCCAACCCTAATTCTTTCTATAAGACGAGGTTTGGGTCTCTTCTTTTTGAGGGGTCTGTCCTTATATAAGCCCGCCCTCCCCCCCCCCCCCCCCCCCCCTCTCTCTCTGTCTATCTATATATATATATCCTCTCACTCTCTCTCTCTCTCTCTCTCTCTCTCTATATATATATATATATATATATATATATATATATATATATATACACACGCATATGTATATATGTATAAAATTATCATAGTAGTAGCTTAAAAATATAAGCTTGAGCGGTGACCGTGATGGGATTGTCTTCAATAATTCTACACACGCTAACAATTTCTTTAATTTTTTAATTTTTTTATAGCTCTTGAATGGGAGAGATGATAATAAATAAATAAATAAAAAGCATAGCCTTTAACGAAAGGATGGTTTTTAGATATATATATACAAAATAGACCATACGCTAATCGTTTGTCCTCATGTAAAGAATTTAAAAATATTTGATACGAGTCATTTTTTGGATGATATATCGAACAATTACTAAACACAAAAATTACTGTATAAATCATAATCTAATGATCATGATAAACGCCCTCTAATTTTCGATATATTATTTTTCAGGTAAAAATTGTTAGGGTATATAATTATTGATTTGTTGTTTAGGGTGGAGGTGAATGAGGTGGCACTCAAAAGCAAGGGGTGGGGGTGTTTGTCAAATGGGATGGGTGAATTTGGCAGAGAGAGAGAGAGAGAAAAGATTATTATAATACCTATTATTGGGGGGCATATTTTATTACAAAATCCTTTTATATTAAGGCATTGTATGATTATGTTATATATTTGGGATTTTGTAATGGTTGGTTTCAATTTCTTAGGGTGGTGGTAGGTCGGTGGGGGTGGATGGACGGATACGGTCATGACTTGACTTTTCCCCTACGCAATATTAACCGATGTGGGAGTGGATGGACCATTTCGCCCCCCCTTAAACTTGTTCCTTTCCCATTAAGTCAGGGCCAATACTGGCATTTCAACTTCCAAACTTCCCCCCTCTTTAAATTTAAAATGCCTCAACCGACCCAATTAATGTATGCAAAATGCACGTATTCATGACTCTTGCGCGCCTTCATATATGGCTTTAGTCTTCTACCATTAAATATTATCTACGTGATTTTTTCCATGTCAAAAAGTTCAAGTCTCCGCAAGATTGTGTGTAGCATTATGCCTTATTTATGGCAGAAAAGATCTTAATAATATATACGAGGGTATTAGATCCTCCGATTAGATCCACTGATTTTTCAAAAAAATTGCACTCACTCATAGCAACAGCTTTCGAGTAAATCAGACCTCATATGCGCATAACACATCAAGGTCGTCCTATAAGACTCAAACATATCAGTTTGATAATATATACTCTTTTATAAATAGAAATGCGTACTCATAAATTGAGCAACTATCTCTAAATTCAAACAATTCCGTTAACCACTTGAATCTAGTAAATCAAAGATGGGCAATTAGTATTTCGTAAAATTTTATCAAAAAAAATAATAAAAAATAAAATATGAGATTATTTCAAAAGGTCGCAAAAAAAGAAAAGAAAAGAAAATCCCAAGGTGGATATGGAGTCCCTACGAAAGACATGAATGTATTAATGTCTAAAATTGGGTTGTCGGTGTATCCTAGTGGACGTACTTTGGTCTACAAACTTTTTAATTTAATAAATAAATAATCTGTTCATGGGGATTAGTCGGAGATATGATAAAAAGTCTTTCTTTCTGTCATTCATCTTTATCTATCTATTACTCTCTCTCTCTCTCTCTCTCTCTCTCTCTCTCTTCTTGGACAGTTTTTTTTCCTTTTTTTCTTTTTTTAAAAGTTTTTTTTGCAGTTTTTTGTCATCACTGTCTCTTATCTCTTCATTGTGTGCAAGTCTAAGAATAATAATTCTATAAATATAAAACATTTCAAAATAAAATCATAGAAGGTCCATGTGACACAAATTTAGTGAAAAACGTTTTAATAAATGATAACTCATGGTTTCATAAATTTGTCATCACTCTCTCTTTATCTCTTCATGGTGTGCAACCTGAAGAATAATAATTCTATAGACACAAAGGATTTCACAACAAAATCATAGAAGGCCCATGTGGCACAAATTTAATAAAATACGTTTTAGTAAATGACAACTCTTCGTCTCATAAATTTGTCATTACTCTCTCTTATCTCTTCATGGTGTGCAACACTAAGAATAATAATTCTATAGACACAAAAAAAATTACGACAACATCACAAAAGGCTTGTATAATACAGTTTTAGTGAAAAATATTTTAGTAAATGATAACTCGTGGTCTCATAAATTTGCGACACATAGGCCTTTTGTGATTTTACTGTGAAATCCTTTGTATCCATAGCATTATTCTCCTAAGGATGTATGAACATATTGAAATTATTAAAATACATAATATTTGGAATTAGAAGGATGAGAGTGCTACTAATTTCATGGACTTTCATCTTATTACCTAGATAAAAAAGAATGGGAATGTTGTAATAAGAGAAAAGTTAAGTTAGCTCTAATTGTTAGGAAGCTAGAAGATTACTAGTACTAGCTCCTCAAACTCTGAATCCTCGTAAAATTTGTGGTCCTACCCATAATCTAGTGAAGAATGTCTTGCTTACAAGTAATTAGTCCAGGGCACACAACAATGCATATAGCCTGTGGCCTAATCTTATCTACTAAAGCATGCAAGAACATGCTCTAATTATTTTTGAAGCAATTACCTTTGATCCATCCATTGAAACTATTTAACTTCGCATGTGAATAATCCTCATTATAAATCATTAAATATTACTAAGTGGAAAAAAAAAAAAAGTTACCGGGATCCCAATCAAATCATACCTCCTATGCCTTTTCACAGAGAAAAGAGAAGCAAAAGGTGGTGCGGTGAGCACAGTACAAGCCCATATTCATGCAATGTAGAAAAGTTAAAACACTAACCAAGGTTTGCAGGATGAAAACATAGTACTGTAGGGCCTCGGCCTGCAGGGTAATAAGACAATATCAGAATGGTAACAAAAGGTAATCCATGCATTAATTAACATTAAGGATGACTTTATGGTCTCTACCAAATCATATACAGCTATCCGTGTCGAGAAAATCGTATCGGGATATGAAAACGTGGGGTTAAAGTAAGTAAGTAAAAAATTAACTGTCATTTTTACCTCTTGAAGGAATAAGGGACTTTGCTGTTGGCATAGGGACAGTGAGGTTGAAACCATAGCCTTGTGTTCGGTGCTGCGAGAATTGGGAAGGGAACTTAGGCGTAATTTTTTACTGTGGCGGAACTGATTAGATGCTCTGAACCAATTCTTTCGCACTCAAACATGTTATTCTGAGTAGGAGTAGAAAACACATTCGGAAACTAAACGCATGTTGGGAAATGGAAACAGAAAAAGAGAGGTCATTCCAAATCGGGTCATACGTAACTCATAAATTTTCTTCGTTTTATTCCATTCCCATCTTTTAAGGCCGAGGAATGTAGGTTGGGGCTACGCTATGCTGAGCAGAAGCAAATTTACCGAGGGGTAAAAAGTGCGAGGGGGGACTTGGGATTATAGGGTGTGGTTAACTTATGGTAAATGTAAAGACTATGGCTGAGGATTGAGAGGAACCCAACCCACGGAGTTGGGGTTAAGGCAGGCCATTGGGGGTGGGGGGGGGGGGGGGGGGGCTTGTAACTGAGAAGCTGTTTCTAGGCTCAAGCAACCTCGATTAGATACCAGAACCGAGAAAATCTAAGATGGGTGACCCCAAAAATTGAACTCTAAAGACGCATTTGACTTTGAGTGCGATTCATCTCCACGTATACCTTCCAAAAGGCTCAAGTCAAAGTCACCTAATAATAAGGATGCACATGGCCAACTAACTGATGGGTTGTCACTGGGAAAGGAAGCAAGTCACGGATTCTTCTGGGAATATTGGGATCACCCTTTACTTTCAACACAGGATGGATGGAGAACAGTATGTATGTGCTCCGATTATTTATATCAGAATCACTATTAGGTGCGGAAAACTCAAATGGGTTTTTTTTCCTTATAGGTTAGGGGCCTATTGTTTAAACGGGGAAGTTCATGGGTTCGAACCTCAAGTGTAATAGCCCTATTAGATTTGACTTATGACCATTCATCTCACCTCTCACGTACCTTGGTGAGCCTCACATTCATGTTATGACTCGAATAAATCCGGACGTACTTACGCAAAAAGTGAGCATAAAAAAGTTGACGGAGACAAATACAAGAGCGTGCGGACCTCATTCACCAGTACATTGAGCCCCCCACCCTCACACGCATTCTGGGTACCTAAACTCACTGTAATTTCCCGTAGGATGGGATCTTCTATGGCCATGCCCAATGGTATAAGAAGGTTGGGGGAAGCTCAACTCAGGAGGCTTAGGCATGGGCCTTGGGAGCCTCCCACGTGCTACGGTGAAAATGGTTTTTTATGATCCATGGTGAATGGTTTCGGAGCTCTTTTATGAATAAGTACTCGACATCAATTTCTAAAGACAGAACAGAAGCATGTGGGCCTCGGAGACATTTATACAAACAGTGTGCATGCATGTGTAACATAATCGAGGAAAAAAGGTCGTGGGGGAAATTAAAGTTCTAGACGATGAATTACCTGGATCCGAGGGAAGGGAGGGGGCGAGAACTCAGCACAAAAGTTGGCGGTGATTAAATCCTCCTGTGAACCCCTTTTGTCAAACCAAAGGTCGCGCCGACACATGTAGCTCAACAGGCCATTGACAACAACTTGTGTTAAACAGAAAAAATTTGGAAAAAGGTTAAAAAAAAATGAAAAGAAAAAAGTACCAATTGGAGCATGCATTGAAAATTTGGGGGGCTGTCATTAACGCTCTCTAAAATCACGATATTGTTTCGTTAAATGATTTTACGCAAAAAAAAAAAAAAAGAACTGCATGAACAATCCTCACGGAGGACCAATTAACCATATCGAGTACGATCTAATGCAAAAAGAAAAAAGAGTGAGCACGAACTTTTTGGAAAAAAAAAAGGTAGGATGACTATAATTTTTTAAAATAAAATTCTGAACAGTTATTATAATTGTTTAAAGAAGTCGTCTGACTTTATCCCATTCCACTCACTCAAAAGTTCATTCCTGCGATGTTGCATCGAGCCTGAATAAATTGCCCACAGCTACTGATATCTTTCCCAAACTGGCAGAGCAATCACGACTCTATTTAAACATAGTACATTTCTGGATTTATTCTACTCACCTTACAAATGCACATAAGGTCAACCAGTTTGGCTACCACCATGAACAAGACAGAAATTAAAATTAGAGGATACGTGATCATTGACGGAGAGAGGTACACAATTGAAATCAACTTTCATTGTTAAGAAAATTTTGAAATTGAACGTCGAGAAAGCACTCAAGGCACCATTCGATCCCCAAGAATGGTAACAGCCATAACTACAATTAACATCACTGATCCCTTTGGTTCAAGATGATACATGGAAATGAAGGATGCAGCCGCTTAGCTCACGAGATTACTCCCTTCCCTCGCTCTGTGTGCTGCACTTACTTTCGCTTCTTTCGCATTCCCATTCGTGATTTAGCATACCTGCAATTCTGGTTAAGCAAAAGTTCGAGAAGATCTGCAGGTTTTTATTTGGGTTGGATTAATGGGCAACAACAGAATCAACTCTTGCAACAGAGAAGTTTATAATGGGTCCAACTTGAACACTAATATTTTACTAGGTGTTTTAACGTAATCATGAGTTTGCCACCCTGTTTTTGCTTTTTCACTCCCGGTAAATTCTACATTGGTACAGGAAAAGTGGAAACAACTTTTGTTGTTTTCAATATACCAAAAAAGCATAAACATGGTGAGAAACTTGTAACTATTTCAGAAAGCTGGAACAAATATGGAATTGGCTTCCCAATTTTTTTTAATCAAAAATATTGTTTTAAAGGATACTCCAATCGCATGCCTTCGCCTGCAGTAGAGGAGTAAAGAATTGTGCCTTGCAAGTGATTCAGTGCACCAGTAGCACAAGCAGTATCCTGCACAAAATATTAGCAGCGTAAATCAACGGGAACACGAGAGAAAGCAACGTTTTCCTAAACTGCATGTGGCATAAATTAAGGATACACAATTCCAAATTGTAATGGTATGCATAAACTTTTGCTTCCATTTGTGTTTCGACTAATCTATTTTTGTATAATAGCTTAAATTACACTGATCATTCACGTTGTACTAAGTGCCAATTCAAAAGAAAATGAAAAGAGGGTTGGTATGGATATGACGCAGAGGTTAAGAATTCCTGACTCCTAGTTTAAAAATCTAATTCAGCATCCATTCATCAAACCAAGGGGACAAATACAGTTATCTTTAAAGCTAGATACACAATAGCAATATGAACATAGCAAAAGGGCACCTGAAAGTCGACAAATGCAACTGGAGGTCCATACGTGCTCTGCACCTTTAGTTTCAAGAAACCCGGGCATCTGACAAATAAAAAAATTAAGCAAAGAATGAACCAAAATTCTACTAATTGCAAGGGCTGTAAAGACAGCAAACATGAGCTAACTTTGTTGTAGCAAACCTTGAGAATACTTGAATCAGCTCTTGTTCTGTACAACTAGGCCCCAGATTAGCAACAAAAAGTGTGGGACATGGCGCAGCATTCTGTGGTGCACAAAAATTATTCTGTCAACGCAACAAACATCCTCAAAACTATAATCTCAGATAGAAGCGCTATGGTCCAAAAAGGTGACTGATGAAATCAAACAAACATCAGTCCATATATCCTTGGGGAAGTTCCTAAAATGATAGTAGAAAAAGAAATAGTAAAACCACGGTTTAAGGCTTAACAGGCACAGGGTTTATTTCCTTGAGATAATATAAGAACTTGAGATCATGTTATGCTGGGTTTGAAATTAAGATTTTAAGTTTAAATAAGAGATAAAGGGGAATGAGTTGTCCCTCATACAATAGTTTTAGACCTTCTGTATAGCATTTTGCCACATAGATGAAAAGAAAATGAAACAAATATGAAGGCCAATCAATTTTCATCAGACATCATCATGTGGAGTACCTTATTTTAATACTAAAAAATTTACAAATCTGAGCCCTTAAAACCAACTTCACGCTTTAATCAAGAACTTTGACATCATTAAAGAGATGACTAAAACTCTATTAAGTCCTGTACTCTTAATTTTTCATGATATTTTCAAATGAATCTTTGATGTTGCCAAAAAAAGCTTTAAAAATATGCAATGTGGGGTTCTCCTCAAAGAACTTATATGAATGGCAGCTCATTTCCTTTTATCTCTTCAAGAGATAATCAGCTAATAATTTAGATTGCTTCCTCCAAAAGAGAGAAAACCATGTTCTCATTAAGAGAAACTTGATGGCATATATACATTACAAACACAAATTATCTATACACTAAAACAACAAATAAATGAGTTGGTGAACCTAAAAGGAAAATAACAAAAAAACCCAAAACAAGAAGGGGGGGAAAAAAAAAAAACAAGGGAAAGCAAAGCAAAAAATATTTTAGAAAATCAACTACAACAGAAAGAAACAAAAAACATTAGGCAGTGCACAAATACACACATCTATACTGGTACAAAACTGAAATATGGGAACCTCACCGATTTCACAGAAGTTGTTTCACCGACAGCAAGACAATCAAAACTGCAGCATGGAATAAGTAATAACAAAAATTAAACCAAGGGGGGGGAAAAAAAAAAAGAGGTGATTTAGAAGGCTGATATTACAACTTCAGAAAAACTGGGTGCACTAGTAGCTGCTTTTATTAAGCCTCTGAACCAACAAGTAGAAGTAATTAAACAATTAAGAGAAAGTGTTTAATTCAGCTACATGTAATCTCTTCCAATTAACAAAAATGTGCGAAGTTGTGCAGATGACCTTTGTGTAGATGGATAACCAATCGTGTTGTAAGAAGAATTAACCATTCCAGGCATGTGAACGCTGCCAACACCTGCTAGTGTCCAAGCGTGCAAAACATGTGCAATGTGAGCTTTAAGAAGGAAGTGTTCTCCACGTGATCAAATAACAACTTGTAGTCCACATAAAGATCAAACAACACCAACTAATGTCAGCCAAATCAACAAAATTGTTTTTGAGAGAAACAATAGGTCTATATAAAAAGATTACGATAAGCCCAAATATCCTATAATCTAAAATTTGTAGAACCCTTGAGCTCCAAGCATTTAGTGGAGTCATCTTACCAGCATCGTGAGTGCCCCTTGAAAAACCAGCAGACCCCTTAATCTTCTTATCCAAACCAGTTCTTGCATCATCTGATTGTCAACACTAAGATTTACATACAAGCTAGTTGCTAGAGAATCTGTTTAGTGGGAAAAACAAAAACATAACATCAGGAAGATCAAAGAAATTATGAGCAGTGAACCTGCTGTTCTCGGGCGCTTGGACCTTGAGTTTGCTTTTGCCAGATCAATGTATAATGTTGAACCCTTTTCAAGATCAAACACCATCCCCTACATACAAGGTTAACAACAAAAAGATTGTCAAATTATTAGAACAATTAAACTGATTGTCTTTATACAACAAAAAGATGTCCGATAATTTTACATCATCCCCACCCCTCCTAGGTTCCCTAAATCAATTTGGTATCAGATGAAACTCTGATCCTGTTTTCTTCATCTTCAGATCTATCTTCTTCTCTCCTCTTCACTGAATAACTTTCTTCTTTCTGCAGCCCCGCTTCCATCTATCAAGCATGTCACTTAATTTGCCCTTGCCGCTCACCATATTTTTATACAGAGCCAATCAATAAGGCTAGGATTAGACCTTTGGAAACTTGGATGCAAGATGTAAGAAAGGACGCAAGTGATTGGGAAGAAATTGGGAGGTCAGTCTACATATAAATGGTAACATGGCCAACCCCGAACTATGGGGGTTAGGGGGCGGTATGTCAAATCATTAAGATTGCTAGGTTGGATACATGCATATTAACCTAGAAAAATACATACATAAAGGCTCTTCAGTCTTAATCAAGACAAGGGTTGACATGAAACATGTTTACAATAATCATCAAGAGATTAAATATCTATTCAATTTACAAGGAGAACTATATGGATTTAGGATTGTATAAATCACAATTTTTTTTCTTTCAAAAAAAGAACCATATATCATCCATCAACTGAGAAATTTTACGGCAAGAATGTCCTTACATTCAGTGCTTGCAGTGCAGAAACGGCAGATTGCTGATCAGAGAAGACGGCAAAAGCAAATGGCTGCGGATCCCCCAAGAAAAAGTCAGATTAAAGCAAGAAATTAAAAATATGAGAAACAAGCATATTCGTGTCATGTATATGAACCAGGAGATAGCTATAGTAGTAGATTAATGGAGGAAGCAGAAAAGCATTGAAACAACAGCTTTTATCACTTGCATGCTTTTGCACACAGATAGTTGATAGAGAAAGGAGAACATGCTAGTTATTTAATGAAGGCCGGACAAAAGTGAACCAGCTACTTTACCGACTGGCTTGAATAGCTACTGATAAAGATATACAATTGCAAAATAAAACAGCTGAACATGCTTCCCAGTACTCCCCTATACTCTTTTCTCCCGCCTAACATATTAGTTTCTTATCATTAATAAATAATAAAAAAATGTGAACTCTAGAAGACAGTCAATCAAGTAGCATTTTTACCTACTTAAATGAACTTATATACTCACCTGCATAAGCCCTAATCATGTAGAGCTTCAGCTAGCTTGTGCTCAGCTGAATAAAGATTTTCAAAAAACTAAAGTTAAACCATCCTCCTTGAATGTTCATAAATTATACCATATGCATCCATCCAACCAAAATCACATTGCTCATCCTTGTATCATCAGGTTGACACAAACTAAGCTGAATCACATCCATATAGGCCTACAATTACAACAGAATGGCAGAAATCCAAGGCTCGATACCTGCGAGGCTTCGGTGGGAGTACGGAGATGTGAGGATTCATAGCCAGGAAACTCGCGAAAGAGGTTGTAGATTTCGCGGGGCTTGACATCTTCGGGGAGGCCAGCGACGAAGAGGGTGCGGACCTCGTCGGGGAAACCTTGAAGGTGATGAGGACGGGGAGGAACGAAGGACTGATGATGATGATGATGGTAGAACTGCTGGGGGAGGTGGTGCGGCGGTTGGGCGGTAGCCGGCGGCGGAGGGGGCGGCTGAGCAGCGGCGAGCGGCGGCGGCGGCGGAGGAGGATGTTGGTAGTAAGGTGGGTAGTGAGGAACGGAGCCCGGCGGCGGCGGCGGAGGGTAGTAAGCGGCCATGTCGTCCATTGAACTCGATTGCCAGTACGGATCGCGGAGCCCTAGCTTTTTCCCGATTCTTTCTTCTTCTGCTGTATGAATGAGGAAAAAATAAAGTTCAAGTGAATAAAGGTGAGTAACCCGAAACTTAGAATAAATTTTTTTTTTTTTTTTCCAAATTAATTTTTTAGTGGTTGGTGGGCATAAAAGTAACATCAAATTTGAGTTTGAAGGGCGAGAATATAATAAAAATATGAAAATGAGCCTACAATTAAACTTATTATGTTTCATTTTACAATCTTTTATATTACTAAACAAGAAATTCAATTTTTATTGTTTTACCGTCCAAATAAGTCTCGTGCCCTTGCAAACACGATAAAAAAGGTCGAGAAAAAACGTCTTCCATTTGAGTCTTTGAGTCTTCTTGAATCCTCCTTGTGAACCAATGGGGTGTAAAGATGCCTAAACTCCGACCCTATTTTAATTTAAATTTCAAAATTTTATTTTCCCAATACATTGCGCATAGCCAGACATTTAATCTTTGCGATTTAAATCCCTATTTTTATTTATTGTAAATTTATTCCAAAGTACATTGCATTCTTTGGCTAACTTCTGTGATTTGGAAGTTAATATTTTGCTTAATATCTACAAAGTCTTAGAAAGTGTGGCTTAGCTGAATCAATTAACACACTAATGATAAATATAAACTCTTTTTCCTTCCATTCAATGAAGGTACATGTGATTGGATTAGTGCAAGCATTAAAACCGTAAATATTTACGAAATGGGTTGTTTGACCGGAAGAAAAAGGCCCTAAGCTGCAGGTTGTACTCTTCCTAATAAGGCAGGCAGTTGTAATACCGTTGAGTAATTGATTACAGCCAAAGAATATCAAGAGAAGAACAAAGATTAACATGGATTAAGCTAATACTAATCCTAGAATGTTGCCACAAAAGTACTGAGATTAGCAACACAGATGTCCAGCAAAGATGATCATGCAAGAAGATTGGCACAAGTTCATTCTGTACTTAATCACCCGAAAACCATAACAGTCTCAAATGTCTACCAGTTTTCATCAATGTAACAGCTCCCAATGAGCACCATCAGCAGGACAGTCTACATCAACATAATTTAGTCCACATTCCACTTGAAAAAAAAAAAAAAAAAGCAGTCGCAACCTTGGGGCCACACACAATGGTTATTGACAATTACCATATACCGATGATCTATCGAGAAGTAGGTTTAGCATTAGACGATAGGGGGATACTGTTTGGCTTGGTGTCGGACCCTTCTCTTGTACTCCACCGGATCCTACAAGAAACCAAAACAAGATAGCATCAACATGGTGGGATCAGCTAATTCAAGCTTTCCTTTTTCTTTTATATCAATCCAACCTGAGTTTTACTCAGGTCTTGAATGAATTCAAGGGTATACTCAAAGAAATTTTGACCGTCAGCCAGAATGGTTTGTGGGTTTCGAAAAGTTTGCAGCTTCCAACCATACAACCATAAATTCAATCACCTTTCTACACAATCATTTGTCTGCCAAAGGCTCACTATTTGAATACATCCAACCAACTCATGGATGGAGACTATTGCAGAAAGAAAGGCACATCAGATAGCATTAAGTATAAGTCAGCAATATTATCAGGGATCACTGTCATTAGGCCCCGGTGCAATATGCAGAAAAAGGAGGAAGAAAAGATATAGACATTTGGACAGTTCAAATCATCTGATCAAATAAACTATCATAAACAGCTGCCGCCATACAAGGGGTCCTAATGCTTATGGATGTCGAAATATTGCCACCATGTACATTTTGCACTGCGACGATGCCGGTTCCTCTGGTTCATCGTATGGTAATAAAAAAAACAATGACATCATATATGGCTTGCAGCTTTTTTGATAACCATTTTCTTTTCTTTTGTAAAAGGAGTTGCATGGGGAGGAGAAAGGACGTACGATCCAGGCAATGACTACATTACATTTTCATCTGCAAAGAAGCTATTACTCGTATTTATTATACAGTAACCACCGGCTACCACATCACAGGTGGCTACATCTACTTTAGTAACTAAAAAAGCTGCCTTCTCTTTTAGAGAAAGGAGAGGAGGGAGAGGGAGTATCAATGCCTCCTTCCACATTCGTCTGATGTGGAGCTGAATGGTTTGAAAACAAAAAGAAGGCTCCTCTCCTCATAATGCAATAGTCAGAGATTGATATTTTGAGATTGTAAGAAGAAAAATCACCTGAATGAAGAGGTGGTACCCTTCCGTCTGAGCAGGGTCAGCAGGATTTGGCTGGTCGAGCAAATCCTGGATGCCAACAAGAATTTGCTTCACTGTAATTGCTGGTCTCCATCCCTAAGTTTTACATATTAAGAAATCAAACCGGATCAAGCACACAGTACAATGATCAATATAAATGTCATCCTTGCTAAAAATAGAAGGAACTTACACTGTCCTCATTGAGAATTGACAGACAAACTGTTCCAGATGGGTAGACATTGGGGTGGAAGAAACTTGGAGGAAATTTGCACTTGGGGGGTTTGCTAGGGTAATCTTCACTGAAGTGGAGTGTGAGCGGAAAGTAACCACCCTCCCAGTCAGTCTACAACCAAAAACTATTATAAGAATGTTTAAAAATTAAGGTGCTCATAATTGACGGTGTACAAATAATTGACAAACATCAACACTCTAGTTTGTTTACCCTACTCTCCAAGCCTAGCCAGAGTTAAAGAGGCAGAACATAAACAAAATTCCATGCTGGCAAAAGAGGAGCAAAAATTCAAGGGGAAAAGAATTAATTTCCCTAAAACTGACTAGGACACAAATGAAAATCCATTTGATCATCATCCCCAACCCTGAAATCTGATGGACATGGAAAGCAGTTACAAATCCATATCTTAAAAGTAAAATCGAAACAATGTCCACATAAGCCAGGATTAATGGATACAATAACTTTATGCAAAGAGGCTAGTTCCAAAGAGGAGAGGAAGCAAGCAGTAGGAAGGTCAAATAACAACCAAAACAGTATAGCGCAAGGGGCCATCAACTCGTAGTAGGGAAGAACAAAGGCAGCTGCAATAGGTAGAGGAGGAAAATGAACCATAGATTAATTTCATTGGAACTAGCTAAAGATGCCACATGAAGCAAGTGATTATCCCATCCTTTCATGTAGAACATTTTTTTTATTCAAATGTCTCTTTCCACATAGACTCAAAGAACCAATTAAAAAAAGTCACCAATGTGTCATATGACTAATTCAACAATCCACAAATTGGGTCCTCTTACAGACAAATTTTAGAAGCTGCTTGCTACAACAGGTCCAAATGAGTAATAAAACCAGCTAAGTAAGCATTCTCCACAAAAAAAAAATCACATTTAGAATGAAAATGAGATCCTTTCTAAAGGCAGCCTCTTTGCAAAAAAAGTGAAGCCTGAACTGGCCAATAAAAAACTTGGAAGACCTCCGATAAAAATAACAAGACGATAATTCAGTGGCCAAAATAATAGGACCCAAGCTTGTTAGTTAGCATTTAAAGAATGACACCAAGCGCACAATGGCTTCCTGGGAGGTTCCCATAAAGGCATTTCTAGGAAAACCAATATTAGAATTAAGCTATTAGAGGAACACCACAAACCATTTAACATTCTGCTAAATTCATTTCTTATAATCTCACATGTTTCAAACAGTTTCGATTATGCTAAAAATGAAGCAAGACATAACTTGTATTTTTGCAACAGCTGATTTCATATTCATTTATGCAGTACGTGTGGATTAACTAATGTCCAAAAACAAACTCATTGCTGTTCCACGTCTTGACCATTGACCTCGACATGGCATTTCTATTACTCAACCATTACCAGTACACTTAAGACAATGGACTGACCCCTTGAGCTACCTATATGCAAGTCAATAATTTCTGTACATTCCTACGGCTCTTCCTATTATTGGTTTGTTCTGCATCTGATTTAGCGCAATTTTCTGCTATCAAGGCAACAATTTTGCGCAAACTTCTCCAATGTCATACTTATCTTGTCCAAGGTTAAAAACCCAAATGTGTTTAGTTTCAAACAATGGTGTTCCCATCAGTGAAGAAATCATAAACAAGAAGATCAAAGGAAAAGCACGTCAATTGCCCACGCCGGAGGCAATCATAGTACATTCAAACCATGTTTTGAAGCCGTTTCACTAGATTAACAAAAGAAGGCATGCAAAGTTTTGTTTTTTTTTTTTAATCAAATTTAAATTTAGAGCCCCAAACCTAAAGAAATATAAAGAATAGAAGAACAGGAAAAAAGCTAAACTAAAACATTAAAATGCTTCCACAGCGCAGAAGAAACCGAAAGAAGCCCCGGAATTCAAATCATAATCTCTTTCATTTATTTTTTTCATTTATTAATTTGCTTCAATAAAACACACAGACCATGGTGAAGAAAGCAACTCACTCCAGACTTCCCAGGAAGAGTGCAATTCCACACCATAAGATTAACAGATCCATCAGGAAGCGTCTCAGGTCTTGCAACAAAACCCTGCAAAATTAAAGGAAAAATAATAATAATAAATGAAAAAGGAGGGGAAAACAAAAACAAAACTAGAAGCGCGAACAATTCATCAAGCAACACCAACAACAAAAAAAACCGTGGAATACAAATGGACTGAACAAAATCAATGACGAAAAAGCTCATGCAGATGCAAATAAGAAATCAACACAGCGAGAGAGGGAGCACGAACGTGCGGATGATTCTTCCGCCATGCCTTTCGCTCCTCGGCAAGACGACCACGCGCGATTCCTCCCGACATGCTTCTCTCTCTCTCTCTCTCTCACTCTTCTTCGTCTTCTTTACGGAGGGAGAGGAAACGAGGCCGACCATGCCCTATTAAACAAGGAGGGGTGCGTTCTACTCCAAAATCCTTTTGGGGAGCTCCCTACCCGTGGGTTGTACGGTCCAGATTGCATCAATAAGGTGTGTTCTTAAATGTCTTTTTTTATTACATTTCTACACTGCGAATACAAAATTATATATAAATATATATACACTTATGATAATAATGCAGGTGAATTACACCTCCTCCTCCTCCTCGTATATACGAGGTGAACCCCAAATTGTATAATCTTATATTATTTTTAATGATTCACTCGTACTAATATAAAGAATATAGATAAATGAACAGATTATTTATATCATAAAAAATTATAGTGCTACACATATATTCATCCTTCACTATGTGAAAATGGATGCTTAGTAGTAAAATTTGTGTAGTTCTATAGTATTATTTGACTAAAATATCTCGAAAAAACTCATATATTTTGTCACGTCATTCTTTCAGTATAAATAGTGTACAAGTAGAATTTTCATATAGAAAATCATCCAATCTAAATCCTTGTAAACTAACTAAATTTTCTAAGACTCAATGTAATTTTTTTATAATACCACATGATATGAAAATTCATGAATAGTCTTACATTTTTATGTTTTTTATTCATGTGATTGAATTTTTTTAAAAGATCTCAAATTATATAACTTAGTTGAGATGCACTTTTCACCTCAGTTAACCATATATAATTCACATGAATTCGTTTTTAAAATAATATTATTTTACTAAAAAATTGTAACACATGTGGCAATTTTTTTTTCAATAAAAGAATATCACTTTAAGAACGAGCGCACCTAAATCAGGCGCCTCCACATGTGTTCCCCGTTTCGACAATGAAAGTCAATGAATGTCAGAATTTCAAACCATAGCGTGAGAAGAACGCGAGTCTGCGTGCTGACGTGTGACGAACGGGTCTTGTTGGTCCGATTAACGTTCACGCGACGCCAAAGGCCAATGAGCATCCAAATAATTATTATTCAGGCATTACGTTTTTTTATTAGTTTAGGTTTATCAGAAAATAATTATGACGTCATTATCCCCGCCTACTACGATTTTATAACAGGCCCAAAATTAAATAAATCTTGCCTCTTCTCACTTATAAAAATATATCGGAAAAATCATTGTAAAATCATTGAAAAATTATTTTGATTATTAATTGCACTCAGGAAAATGAAAGTTATTTTTTCCAGGTTGTTATGGTACTTTCGTTATTCCTCTACTTCAAATCATAATTACTAATCTACACCTAAGTCCCTGATTTTATTCATGTCCACGAAAATGTATTAAATAACTAGCAAATATTGACTCAGTTGATAGTGACATGTTTTCCTATTGTCTAAATCAAGGGTTCAAATTTTCACTGCATTGAACTGTGAAATAGTTTCTCATTTCTTATTCCACGGACTTTAGCCTTCTTTATAACCAATATATATATACATTAAATAGAATCATTTACATCGAGTCTTTGTAAAACCTAAACTCTAATAATAGGCACCGTTAGCATATGAGTGGGGATCAACTTTATCATCTACGAGTCAATTTCACACCGATTTAACGTGAGTAGCTCTAAAAGGATTTTTGACTCATAAAATAATTAAGTACTTTAAAATATGTGCCATATCAAAGCATATAAAACCACCAGCGCAATTTAATCAGGAGCTTACTCCACCGCCTTAGAGTCAATTTTACACTGATTTGGCATAAGTAGCAAGATTCTTTTTTTCTTTTTTTGTAATTCAGTAGCAAGATTCTTGATCTTTTGCCAAACAATAAAAAAAGTGGACCCACAAAATAATCAAGTAGTTAAAAGCATACTTTATCAAACGATGCACAACACTTATGTCTGGCCATTTTCTTCGAGGGGAAACTCTTTAGAAAGTGCCACTGTTCCTAAGGGTATATATATAGTCATTCAAGACAATCAATTTGTTATTAAAACGACATTGTTCTAAAGTTCAGCTGTAAGCAATAGTATCCAAAAAAATTCTACCTTAAAATTCTACCAGATAGGCAACTTGGGAACAAAATAAATATAAAATGATCGAGTACTATGACCTCGAACAATTTGACTATATTACCACTACCAAAGGCAACTTAGGACTTGTATAAATAAATAATGATAGAATACTACCATTTGATAATTTGACCATTGCTGATATGGTGTGAAGCGAGCTGATCTAGAACCACAGCTCGGTTGGTGGCGACTGCCTGATTGACCGTCACTTTGCCTACCTTCCTAAACATTGACCGAGGAGATGGGCTCGCCAGAGCGCCTCCAACTATAACGCCTTGAATTGTTCAGCTGGGATTTGGATAACCCGTTGCCACCCCGAATGAGCTCCACTCGGCATCATTGCCCTAGCTCCAGGCGGCTGATTCAGACTCCTAAACAGGTCAGCTTGCTTGTTCTGGCATCCAAAATTATAGAATTACATGACAACTATGATAACCCTAACATTATTGGCCTAGTCACATGGTCCGCTAGGTCACATGTCAGGTTGCAGCCTTTATCGTCTGAACATTAAATGCAAACACTCGCAACTAAGTTAGACCCTATACCTTAAACGCTCCCTTCGTACTATTAATGAGGCACGAATTCATTACTCGACCACTCATACAGTTGCGTGCTCTTAGTCTGACTTAGGCATCGGAGTTATCGCTCGGGCCTCACACCTCGAGGCCCCGGCTCCATGTTCTCTATCTTGCAAGTGCTTCTCCAACCAGGCTGGTGATACTTGGGTCATTTTTGTACGTATCTTAACCATGTTATCAATAAATCAAGGAAGCACTAGTACTGAAATATTAAAAGAACCAGCAATTGATGGATGGCAACCGAAAATTCTTGGTGGTCTATAATTTTATAGAAATCAAAATAAATGTTCACACTAATAACATTTTACGTTGGTTCATGCAGGTTTCTTGGGGGAAAAATTGCTGCTGATGCAGTGAGCTTCATTCCCTGGGAATGTTTGGATTTCCCCTTGAAACATTGGGAGGTATCCGGAGGGGTCGAGTTTGCTCAACGGCCCATTTCAGTGGGCTTAAATCTGTGCTAGCTTAACGAAGAGGGCGCATTTAGGTCCATGAAAGGCCCATGCGCACCCACCACTTAAGCTCATCAAAAGCCCACGTCTATGAGCTCAACTAGGCCTACCATAGCTCTTCAAGAAAGCAATCTATTAGCTATATAAAAAATAAAATAAAATAAGGTGCAAAATGCTACGTGTATAGAAATTTGGCACACAAAATAAGTATGGAATAAGCAAAAAACCTCACCATATTTAATATGAGGTCCACATCCCTTATGTCTATTAAGTGCCCATGGTAAACCACTTCGCAAGGTTTTCTAGCATGGAATATATGAAGGAAGCAAGTTAAATTTACAATTTGACAATACAAACAATCTTTTTAACAATCCTGACCACTCGTTTGGCTCGCAAAATGGAATAAAATATGAATTCCATAGACATATAACACGAACAATAAGGGAAGCAGGTGAATAATAATTCTTTATGAGATCCATAAGTGGAATAGATAAGCAATGATTACTACCACCTTCCTTGTCTGTTCCCCTTCAGGGTCCATGAGAGTAGTCATTTCACTTATACTCAATGGAAATCTTATTTCTTATATATTATATTTCTATGAAAATACCTATTCTGCGAACTAAACGAGTGGTGAAAGAAAAAGGCATTGGGAATCTTTCGAACCAATCATGTATAAGATTGCAATTAAAAGGCATATTGGAACTGCAGTGGAAGGAAAGCTTTATAGTCAAAGAAATCATAGAATTGAAATGATTAGCACCTAGCCCCCATAATGATTCAATTCTTCATAAAAAAAACAAAGCATACATTCAAATTATTGATCATTGCCTTCAGGAACTAATAAGATAGGAACAAAAGAAAAGGTAAGCCGTATGGTTCTCCAAAATGATACTGAAGCCGTAAGTTTGTGAGTAAAATGCAAGACATTCGAATAGGAGGATGCGAACTACCTGAATGAGGACGAGTAGATCTTGTCATCCTATAATATTTTAACACCCCTGGAAATTCGAGAATAAAATGAGCTATTTGCAACTTTTGCGGCATTTAAAAGCAGCCAAAATGTTATGAAAACACGAACAATGACTCCTAAGTATGAGATTTGAAAGATGAATGTGACTGAGGACATTTTCATGTCAGTGCAAAGCCAATGCAGGTATATGTGTGCTTTAGTTGTTCAAGAATCATAGTCAGGTATAAGTGCATCCAAAGAATTCCTTGCCTTTATTGAGAAATTCAGTACACTACAAGGATCCTTTCTATGGGGGTGGGTGAAAAGGCTGTGTCCTGGGTCCAAAACTCCATGCTTTAACAGAAGAACCATTATCACTTCCAAGACCCACCAACTTCAGATTAGGATTTAATAAGGTGGTCGCACTATTTAGATTAACATTATCAGTTAACTTTAGACTACTAATAATATTACACTAAAGATGTAAAACAACACATGATTTCAAGGACAATCCGTCATAAAAGTGCAAGTTAGCTGCAGGCACATTCAACAGTTCTTGTAGAAAAGTTTCCATGCCATGATGCATAGGACCTCATGAGTTACCACTCCTCTTAAAGCAATTGTTATCAAGGAAATATGTGCGCCTTAGCCTTATAGTAAATGCAAAACATTTGAGATCCCACGGGCAAGGACATGGTTGATAGAGGCGAGCCCAACTCTTATCTGCCAACCATCCTCTAGCAACACCACTTGGATTCAAACTAGTGACCTCAGCTCTAATAACGCTTGTAGGACCTTAGGCACTGTCAGGAAAGGCGCATTCTCTCACTGAAGAGTGCATGAAACACACATGGGTTGATGGAAGGGGCCCACCTTTGCCCTGCCAACATGATCAGAACTTGTTATGGCGCACCCTTATCTAGGTACTAGAAGCCGGAGTGCAGAAAGTCAGGCGAATCTTAAAGCCATTGCAGAATATGTATAAGAGAAAACTAGTCATTGCAATTGGGCTAGTTTCAGTAGTTTAGGATGATGGGAGTTCCATGGGTATAATTGCAGAATAGAGAATCACCCTTTTTCCCAACAATGGGTGCCAACTTTCAGTGCCCCATGCACTTGAGTTAGAGGACACATTATCACAAACTGTAAATCATTAGTACAAATCAATAATAGGCGACCCACCCAGCCGGGCACCTGTTCAATCCGATCAGATCGAGGAGCCTGAGATAGATTTAATCAGAAAAAGATTTCGTCGTTTGTGGCGAATCATAGATGAGTGATTCAGATTGCCAAAGGGAAAATGCCATGGACGAAAAGCTGAGAGAGAGCATGTGACGAGAAAAGGCCCACGCGGGTTGAAAGCACTGTGAATGGGAAAGCTCAGCATAAAGAACTCCCCACCCCCATTTCTCGATATCCCCAATCAAAAAAGGGAAAAAGGAACTCTGTCACCAGTTAAGCTTGAGATAGACATCTGCAGATTTTAATTTCTTCCAATTGCAATACTCGCAAAGAGATTTACGGAAAATCAAAATAGAAACAATTCATGATAAGAAATTAAAGCAGAAGCGAGGAACCATACCCGCATATTGGCTGCAAATAATATCAAATTGTGGATTTAGGGTTTGATGCGAAGACGACTGAAGCTGGGGACTCCCCCAGGTGCCGTTGGAAATTTCTGAGAACAAACTAACCCTAACCCGCCGTTCGGCTTTTCCATTTCCTTTTTCTTTTTCTTTTTCCCCGGAGGTTATTTTCGTAAATAAACTGGAAATTACCCGCATTCCTCCTTTTCTTTTTTTGGCGCGCAAGGCGCGAATTTCAAATTCTACTTTAAAAAAAAAAAGATTTTCAAATTTACTCCCCTTTTCCCCGCTAAATTTATAATTTATTTTGTTTTTGAAATTTTCCCCTCCTTTGATGTGGAAGAGGAAGGTGGCTCACTACAATGGAAATCTTGATCCTTAATTTGAGAAAATAAATAAATAATTTTTTCCCTAAAATAAACTAGGTTTTGTCACTTGATGATGAAGGGCGTTTGCTTAGCTTTCAACTTAACTTGATGTGTCAACACAAATAATCACAAATATTGAATTACAATCTTAATATATATAAGACTTAAAAATGTTTATGGATTAAAACGGGGTAGGTGATGACCGCTAATAATACATTGTAATTTTACTTAATTGACTTGAAAATTCACTATCGAGTATCAACTCAAGTAGTATTTATTTGACTCTATATAATGGAGGCCAAGGGCGAAGTTTTTCACTAGGCCTACCAATTTAAAATTTTAACTTCATTAACATAGAAGACTAGAGTCAATCATCTTCTAATCATGAAGGTCAGACCGGTGGACACACAGGCTCACCACCCTAATAAAAGATTACATTAATTAATATCACATCTATAAACAAAGGATAATTCTATGAACTACAAAAAAATTTATTATAAAAACACAAAAGACTTATTATGTGGCAAAAATTTAGTGAATGATATTTAAGTAAATAACAAAGCGTCCTCTCAGTGAATTTGTGATATATAGATTTTTTGTGATTTTACTGTGAAATTCTTTATGTGCATAGCATTATTCATAAACTAATCGGCAACCTGAAACCTAGGCTAGGCAAGGATCCAATGAACACAATGGTCTGATAAAGAAAAAGAAAACTTTATATTTAATTATGTAGTCCTTGCCTTTATTTCCCTTGTGGACAAAGGAGATGATGATGAAGATAAGATCTCATTAAAAAAGTGCAATTGTGAGGGGGTCAGTTTTTGCTTGACTTACATTTTACAGCAATATCACCTCAGTCCCAAGCAATTCATCCCAACTAGTAGACAGTTGGATCTCATGAATATTACACTAAAATATTTTTTAGATTACTAAAGAAACCTTACACCTTTTTCTTTCTTCCTCTCATTCCCCAACTCCATTTTTTTAAAGATAAATAACATTTTTTTTGGTCATAATGGTCACTTTTTATCGAATTTTATGCATGCCAAATTTGTTGAAGAAAAATTATTACGATAATTGTGAGCCTCATCTTCAAATGCATGATAGGACTCAAGTCTTATGTGAGTGCTGGAAATACTCGATACCAGTATCACAAGTAACATTTATTAAAAAATTTCGAAGTTGAGTATATGAAATCAAATCTTGAGATGAATCTCTTTACACGCTTTGTTTCTAAGATTGGACCCAACCCTTACACGAAGACACTGTGAGAGATGCAAAAGTGAAAATGTTTAGAATACCAACAAATAACATTTGATAGTTTTGTTTAAACAAAGAAGGATTAGGGAAGTAGATGATAGGCCATGTGAGGGATGGCTCAAAAGCTACCTCTTCCCCTGGGTAAAGTATGTTTGGGGGTTCTCCTTTCGGTCCCTAGCTCGAAACTTCTATCCATGTCACTTTTTTATTTTTTAAAGAATAATATCTTCTTAATAATCAGGTTTTTAATTATTATATTAATCGCTTCAAAGTATTATATTTTTTTTTTCCTAAATTAACTTATATTTTCAATTGACTACTCTCATGTTATAGTATGGTTTACTTTAGAGTTCAGAGTTCATAATGGATATTTATAGTCAAGCCTTATTTCACCCAATCAAAAATATGTTTATTTCATCCACGATCAATGGGACTATTGATTCATCATATATTTGACTCTTGATTTACGAGAATAGTTATTTTCTATTTATTATATTTCTTTTGGATTTTATTTATTATGCAAATAAAACATGCTTGTTAAGTTACCATCAACAGGCTACCCAAAAAAAAAAAAAGAAGAAGAATTGGACACAACTCTCAATGGAAAATAGTAAATAGTCTTAAGTTTGATGCTTGTAGTATCACTGCAGTTTGAAGGCTTGTAAGTCATTTCGAACAACATCTTCCTTTTAATGAACGAACTTATTTGGTTGAGAAACTATAATACGGCATCAAGGTACTGTCCAATAATTATTAGTCAAATATATAATTAATAGTAAAGTTTGTAATTATTTTTAGTAAAACCCATATAAGAGTTTCTAGTCTATCATCTTTATCACACATATGGTCCATAATTTTATAACTTACTAAACTTTTTCCCCCTTTTTATATAGCCATTATTTTGATTAATTTTGCCTGTTGCACACTAACGCACACCATAAAGACATGATTTAAATGCAAGAGGAAGGGTGCAGCCGGAACAATAAATGCCTTCAGTTCGTGGTGAAGGATGTAAATTGTATTTTTTTTTTTCCGTTTTCGAGAAAATACAAATGGCATCTTGGGGTTCATTGACGGTTGTAATTTTTTTTTTTCCCGAAAGTGGATAATAGACGAAGAAATTAACGCAACTTACTCCTCAATGTATCCTTAATACAATGAAAACTAATCTGGTAATTAAATTTCATCTCTATTTCACACTTTAATCATTAGATAAAATTAGTACATCTTTATTTCAAGGATTATATTAAATTTTACTTCTATTTTAAGGGTTAAATTAAATTCATTTCTATTTCACAATTCAATTAATTCTGTAGATAGAATTAATTTAACCCATGAAATAGGAGGAGAGACAATTTGTAAGGAATAAGAATTGATTTTATTTAATGGTTAGATTGAAGTGAAATTTTTTTAACACTTGAAACATGGATGTCTAGTTACTAAATCGAAGCATGAAACATGAGTAGAATTTAATTCAACCGTAAAATAAGGGGTGAAATTTTAATTTAGCCATTGAAATGAAGATGTACTAATTTTTATTCAATAATCAAATTAAAGTGTGAAATAGGGATACCTTTTAATTTAATCCTTGAAACAAGGATGTACGGATTTACTGTATAAAAAAAGAAAAGAAAATGTCCCCTTCCTTTTATCTGTTAAAATGACGGAAATCAAGTATAGGATTTAAATTTAAATATTTTAAAAATATTAGAATTCACCTAAATAAAAATAAAAGATTCAAGATTCCACTTAAAACAAAGGATAAACTTTACAATTTAAACTAAAATTTTAGTCCGCAAGTTGGCACCCATTTTATTTTTGTAAAGTTGCAATGCTTGCATCTTTAGCTCGTGTTAAAATGCAAATGCTTTGAATCCCCATTTTTTGACCGTTGCCTAACGCGGTGCCAAATAAAGAAGCGTATTACAAAAATAAAATAAAAAATAAAATAGTTTAAGCGGCCAGTAGGGGTAAATCGGGAAAGCTAAAAAATGGCAAACTAAAAGCACCGCCATGGACGTGGGCTAGAGCAGCGGAGGAGGAAAATCACAGCCGTTTACGCGCCTATTTCTCTCTCTCTCTCTCTCTCTCTCTTTCTGTGTATTGACCTAAAAATTCATCTCAAATTTGTTGGCGCATCAGTTTCATTCCCACAATCCCAACTTTTCAGACAATGAAAGTGATTTTCTCTGAATTTTAGTCCTCTCTCTTTCTCTCTCTCTCTAGAAAGTGTTTCCCATGGAAGCTGCAGGGCATTGCTGCGTCAAGGTCGCGGTTCACGTTCGCCCACTCATAGCCGATGAACGCCTTCAAGGTTGTAAAGATTGTGTTTCCGTTGTGCCTGGAACTCCTCAGGTACTGCTCCGACCTTTTGATTGTGATATCTGGGGATTTTCGGGATGATGGTTTCAGTTCGCCTGTGATTTGTGCTGATTTCCTTTTTTTGTCTGGATTATCTGAATTGCACTCAGTGAAAGATATGTACCCTTTTTTCCCAACCATATTCTTAACAGTGTCCGTCATAAGTTAAGCCGCTAAACTGTTCACTACTTTCCTGATAATCTTTAATGGCTTTTCCTCCGTCTAATTTTATGGTGGTTTATTCCTCATATTCCTACTGATACTTGGAGTGAAGCTATGATGGTGAAGATGCTTATACCAAAAAAATAAAATAATAAACATCCATTTTTAGGATGAAATTATAATTCCAGCCACCTGCAAGTTTTAGGTTATCATGGATGCTGGATGCATAACGTTCTTTTGATATTAATTGAAGCTATCCCACTTCAGTTTGGGCCCTGTTTAGTAATGGAACACCCACCTATTGCCAATTGGTATTGGGTGGAAACTTTACTTATTTTCGGTTGGTTTGATTATGGCTTGGCTTGTTTCTCCCTGGCCCCTAACACTGTCTGTACCGATTGGCCTGCACTAGAAGAGGGAGTTGATATCTTTCACATCGGTTTGGGACTTGTTTATATATGCTCCAAAATACCAGGCGGGCCACTCCACCAATTGCCAAATTGTTATGAGATGAAATCTTGACAAGATATATATATTTCACTGCACCCTGATAACCATCATAAAATCATTTCTAAGGATCTGACCTGGTTACTATTTATGCTGCAGGTACAAATTGGTGCTCATTCCTTTACGTTTGATCATGTTTATGGAAGTAGGGGTTGTCCATCACACGCCATGTTTGAAGAATGCATTGCTCCACTCGTAGATGGTTTGTTCCAGGGATACAATGCTACTGTTCTTGCATATGGTCAAGTAAAGTCTGACCCTTGCAATTTTATTTTATTTTTTGATGCACAACATAACTCAGTACTTTTTCAAGGGGTCAATTTTCAAAGTTTAATGCAGACAGGGTCTGGAAAAACATACACGATGGGAACTGGCTTCAATGATGGCTTCAATAAAGGACTCGTTCCACAAGTTATGTCAGCACTATTCAACAAGATTGATGTGCTGAAACATCATACAGAATTCCAAGTGCATGTTTCTTTCATTGAGGTTCATTTTCCTTTTTTTTTTTTTTTTTCCTTTCCTGCTATTATATGCTATTTGATTATCATATATATTTTCCTAGTCTTTCTTTGTTTTCCCCTCTTAATGCTACTATTAGTTTTTTTTTCTGAATTAAACTTGTGTGGGATTACAGAAGTTATAATTAATGAACTCACATGAACAATTATATACTGTATGGATGTTAGTTTTCTTATCTATTTGATGAGGCTGTCACTCCTGGCTTCAGTGTATATCCTTTTGAGGATTAGAAAATTTTATATCATTTATGCTCCATATTTCTTTATTAGGCTTGGCCATTGTCAGACATCCTTAATGCGTTCTTTCGAGGCATATCAGCCTAGTTCTTATATGTCGTTTGCTTGTGGACCTTGAGAGTGTATTGTTAAGTCATTTCAAGATGATTGCATCTTGTAACATTTGTCATGCAAGTTCTTGCATCTTTGTTTTTGTGTTTACTCCCTCCATATTGATATCTCTCTCTTTTTGCGTAGTCAAAGTCAGGCTCCCACTACTAATAGCATTATGAATATAAAATGTGCATGTTCAAAGAAACATATTCAACTTAAAGAAACTATGACTTGTTATTGTCGAGGCTTCTCTAACTGTCATCTGTCTCGACAATGATTTTTTTTTTTTTTTTTGTCCGCATAAGTAATGACTTGTTTCATATCAGTTCAAAGTTATACTTACTTGAATTACAGATTTCGGTTTCATATTACTACTAATAGCATTATGAATATAAAATGTGCATGTTCAAAGAAACATATTCAACTTAAAGAAACTATGACTTGTTATTGTCGAGGCTTCTCTAACTGTCATCTGTCTCGACAATGATTTTTTTTTTTGTCCGCATAAGTAATGACTTGTTTCATATCAGTTCAAAGTTGTACTTACTTGAATTAAAGATTTCGGTTTCATATTAGAAGTATATAGGGTTTCAAATTAATAGCTGGATTGGCCAAGGAAGGACTTTGAGTTCTGTTATGCATTCCTGTACTATTGTTCCAAATGAATTGTGTGCTCATAATATGACTATCTTGTCTAGATGGTATGCCTCGGTCCTAGTCAATCTTAACTCAACCCTCATGCTTCTTTTTCTCTGAGCAATGGCTGAGTCTGCATTCATTCTTACACAGAAGTGTAGGTGCATAATATCTTCTGAGGGTAGCATTAAAATTTTACTTTTAATGATGGATTGCAGTATCTGTAATATCAATTGCGTAACTTTCTTTTTATGTTTTGGAAACTAGTTGTCTATTTCTTGTAATGGGTTATGCTTGTTACACTTGTTATCCCCATAAAAACAGACTAATATGAGGTTTCAATTTGAAGATCCTAAAAGAAGAGGTGAGGGACTTGCTGGATTACACTTCTATGAGCAAGTCAGAGACCACAAATGGACATGCTGGGAAAGTTACTGTCCCCGGGAGGTTACCAATACAAATTCGAGAAACATCAGATGGAGTTATAACTTTAGCAGGATCAACTGAAGTAGCAGTTAGTACGCTAAGAGAAATGGCTGGCTGCCTGGAGCAAGGTTCATTAAGCAGGGCGACAGGGAGTACGAATATGAACAACCAGTCAAGGTGTGCGCATCTTTATTGTCTTGCCTCCTACTTAGACTGACATGCTTTTTGACGATTCCTTTCCTTGAGCCTTTCTTGTTTTTACATACCGATGCTTCAAGGTTTCCATTATTAAATTGCAAATAAAAATGCACTCACTGAATGTTTGATATACAGGCTTCTGGCCATAGATTTAATGTTGGATTGTTGCTTTCTTGTTTCCCCATGGTTTATTGCTTTTGGAACGGTGAAAGGAGTAGAAACTAGTTTGTATTAAGTATCTGACAGTTTTGATGTATTTTAACATGTAACACAGTTAGGTTATCCTAGTTGTTACTGTGGATCAGTGGCTTATCTAGATTCTTTATTTATCTCTAGTTTTTTTTTTTTCCCTGTGAAATAACTTTTTATTCATAATCCACATTTGAGTTCTGTGGATTCTAGCAAGTTTAGATGCAAGGCGGTAACTACTTCCTGCTATTTGTTACTGACAAATCTCCATCATCCGATGGCATGTTTTTTCTTGTTCAAAAGTCGGTCCCATGCCATCTTTACAATCACATTATCTCAGATGCATAAAGTACATCCAGTTTTTTCTTGTGATACAAGCCTGCATGAGGATGTGGGTGAAGAGTATCTGTATGCAAAACTTCATCTGGTTGACCTGGCTGGATCTGAACGAGCTAAAAGAACGGGTACTGATGGGCTACGTTTTAAAGAGGGTTGGTGGAGCATATTATCATCTAATGAATTCAATTGCTTCTTTTGCAATACAGTGATAAAATTTATTATTTGAACAGGTGTTCACATTAACAGGGGTCTTCTTGCACTTGGTAATGTCATCAGCGCATTAGGAGATGAGAAAAAACAGAAAGATGGTGTGCATGTTCCTTATCGAGATAGTAAACTAACTCGATTACTGCAGGTATACCTGTAGTTGCATAAGTAGTTGGGTTTTTAGTAGAGTGATTTCCAAATTTAATTTATATCAGCTTACATTTCAGCTGATTTTTGTGATGGATTTTCAAATTTTCATTTGTATGATGTAAAAAATGATTTCAAAAACCTTGATTTGTGGGAGTTTGCAACTAAGACGGTGATAATTACTTTTGCAGACAAAAAATAAGTTGGTGATTTTTCATTAAATACATACTTTTGTGGCTAAGATAGCATGATTTTAATATCTTGTTCTGTTTCCTCTCTCTCTCTCTCTCTCTTTCTTTTTTTCTTTTTTTTCTATTCTGGTCTAAGTTCAATTTTTCATTTTGGCAGGATTCGCTTGGTGGAAATAGCAAAACTGTTATGATTGGTAAACATTGCCCTCTTCAATTCTTTAATGTTCTTTTCCCTTGTTTTAAAGTCTTTGATTGTATTCACTCATCTTGAGAGTACTGTGGTAATATGCCAACTATGTTCATTTCATAAATATGTTTTTTTAATTGGAAAATAAGAAAATGTCTCATCTATCAGCAAGTTGGTTTGTCTGATGGTAGGTAAAGTTGTTCATAGCGTTGTTTCACTTATTTTTAATTGAGAGATATGTGGAGTAGCTCATTCACAAGTTGATCTTGTTGGTTGCTTTTATACTTTGTATGCTTTTCCAACTCATTATGTAGTTGGGAACTGTAAGAGCCGTTGGACTAAATGGTAAAGCCACTAAATGGAGGAGAGGGTTCATAAAGGTATTGTTGTAATATAGATCTTTTGCATATGCTGAATATATTTGGTGACAATTGTCTAGTTTTTCCATGGAAATTTAGTAGATTCACAAGCCTTCATCTGGTAATATGCCAATTTTATGAATTTTCCAGAAGAGTACAGTGTTACTAAATAAGCATGTTAGTTATCCCACTAAATCTTCAATGCTAGAATCTTCAGTTGGTCTTTATCTTAGTTTTCAACTACTATTACGTGGACCGCATATATCTTGGATTTCTTCAGAACTCCTGTTGGAGTATGGAATATAGATATATTGAGGTTGAGTTATGATGGTGTGCATTCAACAAAATCTTCTTGCAGTCGGCTTTACAGTCTAATATTTTTATTCATAAACTTTTTTCCAGAATGATCTTGAATCACGATTTAGTAAATATCTACTTGCTAATAATTTTGCTCTAAAAAAAGATTTGGTTTCATCATTTTACTATATCTCAAGTTTTCTTCTTGCAGCTTGCGTTAGTCCTGCTGATATTAATGTTGAGGAAACTCTGAATACACTCAAATATGCTAATCGTGCTCGCAATATTCAGAACATGCCCATTGTCAGTTTTCTTTTTGACTCTTGTTATCACTAGATTTTCGTCTTTAGTCAATCAAGATTTTTTTGTCTTTCAATTGTTTAGGTTAACAGAGATTTAGTTTCAAATGAAATGCAAAAGATGCGCCAGAAGCTGGAGTACTTGCAGGCTGAGCTCTCTGCGTGTATGGGAGGTACTTCATCAGATGAAATGCAGGTACATGACTTGGATACTTCCTTTGGATTTTACTGAACTGTTTCTGATTTTTCTCTGATTTTCCTGTTTTCCATTGCCCTTCCTGCAGTTTAATCATGTCTGATTAATTGCTTATATCCTGATTTCTTAAAAATCTTCCTATAGGTTCTTAGGGAAAAGATTTCCTGGCTTGAGGCTGCCAATGAGAATCTATGTCAAGAACTTCATGAATATCGCAGCAGATGTGGTGTTAGAGGGACAAATGCTCCAGTATGTTTATATAAAATTTTATGGGTTAAGATTTTGTTTCCTCTATCACTCGAGATATGCTTTATTTGAATTATATCTTCTGTGTAATTGCAATGTAAACCTTTCTAAGTTATGTCATCATTTCATCTCCTTGTCAAATAATCCTTCTCTTTTGTTTCAGCAGACCAGTGTACAATAGATAGATTAATTGATGATATTGGTGATTTTTATGTCTCAGGAATGCCACATGAGTTTGCCTAAAAATGAGAACGCTAAGAAGGGTATGCAAAGTGATGTCTTGTCTGATTGTACAATACTTAAAAGTGCTGTAACAGGTAAACCTTTTTGTTTAATGTTACTCTTGGGTCCCTTTATCAGCACTTAAAAATTTTAAGAAAATGTTGGGGACTCGGAGAGTGTGTGTCGATGTGTCAACTATGCTTATATTTTTGTTGTCATTTTCCTAGTCCACTGGTTTATATTTTATGGTATAGCTCCTGAGCTCTGCTAGTGAAAACTCTGCAGAAATCAATGAAGTAGCTGCAAAAGAGTGGGAGCATGCACTCTTGCAAAATACCATGGACGAAGAGTTGATTGAATTGAACAAATGTTTGGAGCAGAAAGAGGTTTCAATTTTTCATTTTTCTTTTGCGAATCTATTGCGAAATTGGCATGGCGAAGGATACTTTAAATTTATTTTGATCCTGTCCTATACCCAAGAAACTTAGCAACCTATATGGTTGTTTGCGAACATATTAAGGGTGGCTTTAAGAAACCATAGTCCTGGCCCTTTTTTGTCCCTCCATCCCCCACCCCACTAAATAAAAGGACAGAAAAATGGGTTCAACTGTCAGTTGCAAAATAAAAATAAAAATGGTCGTAGTATTGTGACATTCCCACTTTCATACACTAACAGGAGTATAGGAGTGCACTCAAGCAACAAAAGGTTTCAATTAATAAGGGTGACTGCAAATAATCACTCGATAATGGATAAACAATAGTATGTATGTTGAAGAGAAACCAGCCAGCCCAACCAATTCAACATAATTTAGCTCACTTCTCTATCACAAAGAGACCTAAAAGGTTGCGAACTGTGTACGCAGACACGATATCTGACAATTTATGCATTTACCCAAGCATGAGGTCAATTCAACATCTTAGGACTTCTCAACTAGCCAATAAGGCTTAGGCGTGCATTTACCCAATCACTGGATCAACTGTTCTAGCTTTTGCGGTTAAACATCTTAGTCAATGCGTGTTGTTCAATGAAGCTAGTGGGTTCGAACCAATTAATCCTACAATACCCAAATCAACGTTTAGGATTCCAAATAATTATAATAACAACAACAGGGTTAGTGGGTTCAAACGAACATTGTTAGTAATAGTCCAATTGACAATTAAGGCTCAAGTAATAACAAAATCAACTAACAAGTTTAAACGAGCTTGCCAAACATTGCTCAGATCAACAATTAGGATTCAAATATTAATATGGGCTAAGTAATGAAAATAATCCATTCAATATAACTCAAAAGGAATGAGAAAATTCTAATAAGAGGATTGAAATCCTTGCAAAAGAATAAAATTCTCTTACTTGGACTTAGTGCATGGTCGATTTGAGTCCCAAAACTCGTCCTCTTGCCTATTCTATCCTCTCGGGTACATTTCTATCTTTCCTATTAATTTGTGCGACTTCACTTATATATGTAGTCAATTTATATTATTTTATTTCTTTCTATGGCATTCCCAACTCTTCCGATCGCCTTACCTTACCTTTGCTTTCATTCTTTTAACGTATATTACTTTAATATAGTATATTGTAATATAATACTATTATAATATACTATATTAACTACCTTAGCAAGTTGTACGTGACAGATTAGTATATTAGTAGATGTATAACATAATATTATAATACTATAACTCCTTTAATATAATTATAGATAAACTTAGTTACTTGTATATGTACTTACATACTACACATACAAGCTGCCATATATGTATATGCGCGTCCACCAATCCTGCCTTTCACCATATTTTCTATTATTATTATTAGGTTCCCGATTACGTCATTTATTAATACTCTAATCTTTTATTCAACACAAACGCCACACCAAACTATGCATTTTCAGGCCTAATTTTATTGTAATTCCCAATTAAAACTAAACGAGAATTTAGGGGTATTACAATTGTTGCTAGAAGTCAATGTTATGTATTTCAAATTATTGGCAGTTGAGAGTTTACTTGTTTCGTTGGTATATGAAGAGAAATTGCTATGCTTAAAATAAATTTCTTGGAAATTTTCTTATGAGGATCACTTGCATTGCCATAACTTCTAAGAGATCTTCTAAGGTGGAAGTGCCACCTGATTTTTCAGAGGGTAACTTGATCCAATGTGATGTCCAGTGAAATTTCCAGTAGCTGATCTTTTCCTAATGCATATTTTCTTTCACAATTTTCTGGGAGTATATGCTAGAAGCTTTTCGACATCGAAGAGAGAAACTATGTAAAGAACCGATTCAGTTGTTAAATCCAATGAGACTTTTATTTTGAAATTGTCAAAGTTTCATGGGGTGAAACTCCGAATGTACCGCATAGTTTTGCCTTTTTGTCCATCCATTTTGAAGGCTCAACACTTTATCATGGTTCTGAAACAAAAATAAGCTTGTGGATTTATTTGTCTCTTTTGACTTTTATCAGTATGAGTTGATATTTGTTCATTTTTGCAGTCTGAGACGAAGCATTTTGGAGGATTGGAAACTGAAGCTCTTAAGCAGCACTTTGTGAAGAAAATCATGGAACTCGAGGAAGAGAAACGAACTGTTCAGGTTACATAAGAACTATTGAATGTATACTGTTACCAAATCATTGGTTGGACTGACATTCATAACTCAATTGCAGCTAGAGAGGGACCACTTATTTGCTGAAATTGAAAATCTTGCTGCATCTTCTGATGGACAAGCACGTAAAATGGAAAATATCCATGCTCATAAATTAAAATCCCTTGAAGCACAGGTGACACTATGGTCTTCCCCAATGTTACAAATAGCTTTCTTGAATGTGCTTTTTTTCAAATGCAGATCATTTCTCTAACTATGAACTTCAGATTTTAGATCTTAAGAAGAAACAAAAAAATCAGGTTCAGCTTTTAAAGCAAAAGCAAAGAAGTGATGAAGCTGCAAAACGGTTGCAAGATGAAATCCAATATATCAAGGCTCAAAAGGTGGTTGTTGATTTTTCTTTTTTCCATTCTGGACTTAAATAAAATTTACGTTGTGGCAATCAAATATAATACCTCACATTTGGGGGCCTTTGAGAATTCCTAAGGGCATCCTCTGCATTGTAGGTAAAATTGCAAAATAAGATCAAGAAAGAGGTGGAACAATTCCATCATTGGAAGGCCTCTCAGTGAGAAAGAACTGCTGCAGGTATTCAACTTCCCTTTTTTCCTCCACGGTCATTGCACTTAGCGGTATCTCAAAGTTTTGGCTCTTTTGGAAATTGTTTGATGCATCATAAACTGAAAAATTCTCATCCAAACTAGTCTTCGATAGGGAAAGAATGCCATTACTGTTGGGATGCATTACTTATTGCTTGTAGGCAGCCAAGCTCCATGTTCCGCTTATCCTGTTAGAGAGGAACAGAGACCACCCTATCTTCTTGTTTTTTTTTTCTTTTTCTTTTACACCTTAAGCATGAGAATCAGGATAGTTTCTTTCTCACTGATAGGCATGACAATCTCCAGGATGGCGATTGGGTTGCTGTACCTGGTAATTCTTTCTGCGGTACCCATGTAAAGACAGGGATGGGGCAATGCGGATTGTCAGTGGCAAGGATGGGTTGCTGAGTTTTGTTGTTGTCAAGACAATAAGAGGATTTTTTATTTTGATTGGTAAATACACACGCGCCCAACTTAGTAGCTACAATGCTTCTGGTATACTTATTTAAGCTTCTTTGAACATATGAGTATAATAAATAGTTTTCAATTATTCTTCCAAATAGCTGCTTTTCATTCAACAGTTTCTAGGTCTGAGAACAACATTGGTATTTGTTCTATCACACAGCCCTGCTGTGGGGTGTGTGAGCTGTGCAAAGCGATGATGGTTTGGATCTTAGGGTTTGTGTCATATTTTTTTCAGATGAGGTTGGGAATGAATCTAAGGGGGGGAAGGGTTGTGATGGTACGAGGTAGTGTAATATCGTCGTAGAGTAGTTGGAAAAAGGCTAAGTGTCTCAAACCCAACCATCCTTGTATCCCCCTTCCATGGACACTGGATTAACAGTTCCAATTTATGAACAAGTTGATTATTATACTGTCGTCTCTTATTCCACATGGGACTAGTTGACCACTTGACTGTGAACCTCTAACGGACTGCACTACTAATGCATTAGCGGAATTATCTGGCTAACGCTTAGACAATGTTTAATTTAGGTTTTAAATGTTAAAAATTGTGTTTCATGAGTGTTGGATTGTGTAAGTCTCTTGGGCTGTGTTTTATTTATTTATTGGGTTTTGTATTCTGGGCCCATTAGGGTTTTCATTATGTTTCCTTGTTCAAGGGGATAGGGTTTCCTAGTAACCCTAATAATGAGTACTATAAATAGATAGTCTTGGTGTCCGTATTAGGGCATCCGACTTTTCTTCCTAAAATTCTCTCTCTCTCTTTTTCACTACAATGAGGAATGAAAAATTATCTCAAATTTTATGCTAAAGAAGAACCGAGCAGAATCAAAATTTAATTTCAAGGCCTAATTGTTTACTTTCTTTTAACATTGTTCTGTATATATTTTTATATTATAAATATTATTCTGAAATTCAATGAATTTTCTTTGAAATTAAAAATGTGAGCAATATCTAGTTTAAAATGGTTTCAAGCCCATTTTTTCTTTATGATTCTTGGTTAACTACATCTTGTTCCTTTGCTTTTCTAGTTTTTCTTCTTTCTAGGTCAGAAAATGTGCCTCATAACATAAGACTTTAACAAGCATGCAGTTTTATATCCTCCAATTCTCTGAACAAATGCAATATCTTATTGCTTTTGTATTTTTTTCTTTTATCCAATAGCATTTAATTGTTTTTCTTCTTTTGAAGTCATATCAATGGAATTTAAGTGTATTTATTCTCAAGCAGTTGAGGAAGGAGGGCAGGAGGAATGAGCATGAAAGGGATAAATTACAAGCCCTGAATCAGCGAGAGAGAATGGTGAGAAGTTTTTCTTGAAATATTATGTAGAACTCTCTAAGCCCAAGTACCTTTGTGGTCTCACTGACCAATCCTCAAGACATAGCTTCAATCTTCTGACTTTTATTTTGGCAAATATTTGCCATGTCAGGCTCTTTGTTTTCTTATCCATTCCGCTCCTGTAACATGATTTCATGCTTAAATATCTTTTTAATTAATGTGATTTGGAAAAAAATAAGGTTTCCATCTTGCTTATTTTTTATAAATTTAACAAAATGTGAAACAGGTTTCCTAAATTTTCTAGCATGTATGCCATTTAGAAGACAAAGTTTTCAAATATAATTTGAATTTAATACCATGAAATAAACTAGATCTACCCTACTTACTGGGAAATTGAAAATGGAAAATTATTTTATGATTAAGCAAGGCCTAAGATTTTCAACTAATTATTGGGAGAAGTATGCAGGTTCTTCATAGGAAAACAGAAGAGGTTGCTATGGCTACCAAAAGGCTGAAAGAGTTGCTAGAAGCACGCAAGTCTTCAGCATGTGACCACTATGGCAAGTATCCTTGTTGGAATTTTATTTTTTTTCATATCTGATTAATAGTATTTTCTGATTACATGTTGTATTTTTCAGTTAATTCTAATAAACACTTGCCATCTGAGCAGGTAAAGTTTCGGTGCTCCTTGTAACTGTATTATGTTGATCTTTTAGAGTTGGGAATCTGTGAAGAAACAGTTGTACTGGTTATTATAGGTGGACAGGGTTTGGGTTAGGCTACTGTGCTTTTTGAACTTGCCCCCAGCCAAATATTTATTGTATATGTTCATTATTGAATAAAACTTATGGTTTTTTCCAAGCAAATACATAACTTGTGAAGGTTGTCCCCCTCCAGTTCCCTTCCTCTCCCCCCTCCCCCTTCAAAAAAAAAAAAGAAAAAGAAAAAAAAAAGTGTCACCCAAGCCTGGTCCACTCCCAATTATCCTTCTCATTTTGCTAAAATATTCTTCCTGAACAACTCTCTAATCTGATTTGCATCTACAGAGCAATGAAAAAACGTTGCAACAATGGCTTGAGCATGAGCTTGAAGTTATGGCTAATGTGCATGAAGTTCGAATTGAATATGATAAGCAAAGTCAAGTGTATGTCCTTTGCACTTCACTTTTCTGATGGCTTCTGTACTTTCAGACTTTTAAAATTTTAATTGACTATGTTACTAATTGATATAATTTTCTAGACGAGCTGCACTGGCAGAAGAGTTAGCCTTACTGAAGCAAGCGGATAAACCCTTGGCAAATGGGCTTAGTCCTCTAAGAGGGAAAAATGGATATTCTAGGTATATAGTGATGTAATTCACTTCACACACACACATGATAAAATTGGGCATTGGACATATAATGCTTTCACTAAAAATTGCCCTTTCAATTCGAATCAGAATGCCCTCTATGTCACCAAATGCTAGAATGACAAGAATAGCTTCACTTGAGCACATGTTGAGCATTTCGTCAAATGCACTGGTGGCAATGGCTTTACAACTTTCCAAGGCAGAGGAACAGTATCATGGCTTTTCCAGTCGTGGACTGTTGGAACCACTTACGTTCAATGGGAGATGCCAAAAACTTGCTTCAATATACGTATAACGCCACTGCAGATGCAAGGTTCTTGTTCAATGCTTAGTGGTTTTATTATCTTGCCATTTTCTTTTGCACTTGGTTTTAAATGTCTTAATGTATTTGACAGCTATAATTGTCTTTGTAGGACTTCCTCTATGTAATTGGTGTTGGTGGATAAAGAAAAAATAAAAATACAAAAATCTATTCTCCTTACTTTGTCGAGGAGATAGATCTTCCCAATTTATGGGGGTACTAAATCATTACCAAAAGCTGAACCTAAAATTAATACATTGCAGGCATCAAGGCGAAGCATACCTCTAAATCTAATGAAGGAAAAAAAAAAAAGTTTTCAGTGGTATATAGAATTTTAAAAAGCAGCATAAACACCTTTTCTTAGAGCATTAGCATGCAGGCTGCCTCCTTGAAGAATTAACAGTAGCTCACCATTAATGTCATGGCTTGAGCTTTTGGGTCAAGTGATAACTAAAACTTGGTATGAGAGCCATCGTTTCGAAGGGTTAGAGTTTGTTTTTTATTTTTTGCTTGCATATTATGTTCTTATAGTGTTCATTTGTCAATATTCATTGTTTTTCGATCTTCCCACATGCAATCATTTGGCTAACAGCTCAAGTAAAAAAAGAGAAGAAAAGAAAAGAAAAGAAAATATGTTCCTTCTATTGTCCAAATTAATGCAAGTACCAGTGTTTACATTATGAACAGGTGCGAGTTGTGGGAAAAGGAAAGGGAAGTCAAGGTGATGAAAGAGCAGCAGAATGGGCTTGTAAATCTACTAAGACAAAGTGAAGCAATGAGAAAAGAGATTGTGAAGGATCAAAAACTGAAGGACCAAGCTATTACCATTGCCATGGCTACATCAGCTTCTGTAAGATTATTTTCTGCTGTTGACTGTTGGTGCAATTACTTATATGAAGCCAATGCTCTACTGGTAGATAGTTTGTACATTTTGTTGACTTAAACAGATGCAGAATCGATTTCAAACATAACATCTAATTATGTGAACAAAGCTTCTATAAAGTTCTTTTAGCTTCAATACGTTGTCCATTTATGGGAGTAAATTGCCCGGAGACGGCACAAAATGAGATGATGGAAATATTAGGCTCTCCTAGTACTAATGACACAAATTGTGTTAAAACATTCCCTACTATTGTTTTGTACTAATGACCTGAGTGTGAACTGTCTTTTAGTTTTGGTCCTTGTTCTAACACCTATTGTTTTTAAATGGAAATTGATAGGGAACTCCACGCAGTTCATTGAAGCACTTTGCAGATGATATGAGTGGCCCATTATATCCAATTTCACTTCCAGCACCAAAGCAGCTTAAATTCACAGCGGTTGCTAAAGGATCAACCAGAGACCACGCTATTTTTTTAGACCAAACACAGAAGGTAATTAATTCTCTTAGCAAATGATGCCTTTGGACTAAGAGTTTCTGTTTTCTCATTTATAAATGAAAAATGATGGAGGCCTCTAAATGCAGGGAATGCCAATGGGACAATTGCCAATAAAGAAACTAGCAGTCGTTGGGCAAGCTGGGAAACTCTGGAGGTGGAAAAGGAGCCATCATCAGTGGCTGTTACAGTTCAAATGGAAGTGGCAGAAGCCGTGGAAACTCTCAGAATGGATCAAGCACAGTAATGAGACAATCATGAATTCAAAACCTCGCTCACAGGCTTTGGCTGACATCATTAGATAATCTTGAAGTGGCAAACTTTCACGAGCAACCGTTTTGATGTAGATACGTCATGTTTTCTGCCTACGCAGTGAAGATCACAAGTGATGAAGGTAATCATCACTGCGTATTTTTCTTGTCTGCCTGTATAATTTGATAGTTTTTTCCTACAAACTGTGGATAAGTTCATGTGCCACTCGGATTTCTGTAGCTCGTGATTTTTACCTGGCCAGAAACCCACCCCAATTACATTACATAACTCACTGCATGGCCTATTTTATTGGAACTTCTGTTTAGTGCTTAATAAGAGTGTTGAAAGTAGAAATCAAGCCATCGATCTGCTGTATCACTGCAGGATTTTTGAGAACCTTTCAGGGTTGCTGTAGGAAATTTAAGAACCCAGCAAAAATTTTATTCTAAATTTTCTTCATTTGTGTGCTTGCTTTTCTGCCAGCAGTAGAAGCTTGCACTCCATTAATTCTCATACTCAAAATGATGCAGGTGTATTCTTTTTGGCAAGATCCTGTGTTTCGACTTCCACCATCGTTGGTTGAACTTCTAACACAGGGTTGAAGCCATATCTGTATGCTTTCTGGTTTGGATTGTCGCGATTACAAAAGAGGGCCTTTTGTGGATTTGATGAGCAATAATACAAGCAACGGGGAACGCAGTCAACCTACAGCAGAAGTTATGTTTGCATTTTCGCATTGCACTGCCATTTTTGTGCTTTTCATAATTTTGTAATATTAGTTATATTCAGTGGTAAAAGTTTCTTTCTTTTTCCCGAGTTAAAGCACTGTGTTTAAATGTCGAACATACTTTGCTAAGGGAAGCAAATGTTTATAATTTTATTTGAAGTTAAGATTGATGATCTCTAGGCTCTTCCAAAAAACATGAGTAATTTCCTTCTCAGGATGTTCATCCTCAGTATTCCACCCCCAATGTATACAGTCCACTCCCCAACTGCGACTTTAAATCCCCACAAATGAGTCCGAGCATGTGTTCCCAAAACAAAACTCTATGGATATCCAAAAGAAGCATTATCATTTTCAACCATTAAACTCTCCTTTATCTCTCGTATCATCTTCAAAACTCGCCGCATTGTCGGCCTCTGTTCTGGAGATCCCTGGCTGCAAACACTGGCAACCTCAACAAGCAATCCCAACCGATCATCTTCACTTTCATCTTCCCTCACTGCTCGGACCCAGTTTGGCATGTCGGTGGGCTCGAGGAACGGATGTTGTGAAGGCGGTTTCCCTGTCAAAATCTCAAGTAGAAGAACCCCAAATGCATAGACGTCAGACTTGGGCGTGGCTTGGCGGGTGGATTTGCGGGCTTCGGGGGCTCTGTAGCGCACGGTGTTGGGATCAACACCCGAGGAAGACGAGTCTGTGAGGGTTGCGAGACAGTAGTCTGTGAGGCAGGCTTCGAAGTCGGGACCGAGGAGGACGTTGGAGGACTTCAAGTTGCCATGGATGAGAGTTGATGCTTGGTGAATGTAGGACAGCCCCTGAGCCACATCTTCTGCAATCTTTAAGCATGAAGTCCAGTGAAGAGGCCTCGCCCTCGTGGATCTTGAACCTATATTGTCATCATTAAAGAACTAGAGGTATAAGTGCATCGTGCACACAAGGAAAAAAGCGTCACATAATTCATGAACTCATGATGAGGATCTCAAATTAAGGAAATGAACATAATGACGAGAAAAGCTCAAAGCAACAAAGGACGATCAGGATTGAACAAACAAAACCCTAATTCTCAAGCACTTGTGACTGAGCGAATGAACAAGAAGATTAAAATTTTGGTGAGGAGATGAGAAAAGCTCACCATGGATGAGGGAGAGGAGACTCCCATTGGGTTGATAGTCATACACAACGAGCCTTTCTTCCTTGGCCTGAAAGTAAGCTCTCAACGGCACCAAATTGGGGTGCCGTAGGGCTCCCACCGCCGCCATGTGCCGCTCGAAGGCCTCCGCGCTCGTCCCCGCCGTCCTGTCCCCGTCCAATCTCTTGACCGAAACCGTGAGCCGATGACCCATCGCCGCTTTGTACGTCGCCCCCAAAGTGCCCCTCCCCAGCATCTCCGCCGACGCCTTCATCAGCTGCTCCTGCGTAAAAGCCTCCCTTTCCCCCTCGCAGAACACCAAATTCCCTTCTCTCCTCCTCCCCCGAATCCCTCCTCGAATTCCCTCTCTCTCCCCCTCCAACACGTTGTCTTCGGTCCGAGGAGCCTCGGCTTCATCGATGTCAGAATCTGACACTCCCTTCTTTGGGGAATAATCCCTACGCCTCCTACTCCGTCTCTTGGCGAATGCCAGAAATACGAGAAGAGAGAGGATGAGTACGGAAGACGCAAACACGAACCCTAGAATCAGAGGGGTTTTCCTCTTCCTGCTGCGATTCTCGCTGCTGGGAGCTGGGGGAGAGAGTAGAATCCCTTGCGACTGAGATGGCGGCGGCCGCGAGGATCCGAAGAAAGGCGGCCGGGAGGGGCAGGGTTTGTTCACGATCTCGCCGCAGAGATTAGGGTTTTGGGAGAACGAAGACGGACTGAATCGGGACAGCGCGGGGGTGACCGGGACATCCCCAGTGAGGTTGTTCCCGGAGACATTGAAGACCCGGAGGAAGGACTGGTTCAGCGGAGGGATCCTCCCGCTGAAACGGTTGTTCTCGAGCCGGAGGGAGACAAGCCCGTCTACGGGAAACCAAACCGGGCGGGATAGGGCCGGTGAGGTTGTTGTGGGAGAGGTCGAGGGACTGAACCCGGTTGAGCGAGAGGATCGAGGAGGGGAAGGGGCCGGAGAGGGAGTTGAGGGAGAGGAGGAGGGATCTGAGGTTGGGGAGGCGGGAGAGGTCGGGGATGGGGCCGGAGAGGGAGTTGTTCCGGAGGTTGATGACTCGAAGCTGGTCGAGGCGGGCGAGCGAGTCGGCCGGGAAGGCGCCGCGGAGGCCGTAGTTTGGGAGTGCGAGGCGGACGACCCGGCCCTGCCCGCACTTCACGCCTTGCCACTGACAGTAGTCGAAGCGCTCGTTGAGGGCGAAGAGGAGCCGGTTGTCTAGGTCTGCGTTCGCCTTGAAGGAGAGGAGCGACACGGCGTCGGAAGGGAGTGGGGAGGCCGGCGGCGCAGAGAGGGCGCAGCCGCCGCCGGAGCAAAACAGGAGGAGGAGGAGAGAGAGGTAGAGGCGGAGGTGTGATTCAGTGGGGGCTATGTGGGGTTTAAGGATTTGCATTGTTGGGGGGGTTAGGGGGGATTTGGGAGGAAAAGGCAAGATGGGGTTTTTGTGGGTTTAATGTTACTGTAACCACCACCACTCCTCCGGCTGATGGTATGGTGGAGTGGAGGATTTTTCATGGTGGGCTTGGATTTGTTTTTCGCAGAATTCCTGTGTGTGTGTCCCCGTGTGTGTGTGAGAGGGAGAGGGAGAGAGCGTGTGAGTGTGGGGTTGGGGGAGGGAGGTTCGAATTTCGAGAAAGGGAAGGAAAATGGGGGAGGAAGATGGGGTCTGCGCGGCAGCTGGCTAAGCTCTATTGAGCTCTGCGTCACTCAAACAGCCGCAACCTTTTTTGAGCAAACACCATCTCATATCACTGCGTGCATCGCACCTTCTTAACAAAAACAAAAAGGTTTCTTCTCTTTCTATGTTCTCCCTCTCCCTCTCTTTCTCGCATTAAATTTAATGAGAAAAATATATGTATTAATACACGCATAGTAGATAGAACTTATATTATGAATCTTATTAAAAATGATTATAAATTTCATCATTAATTATATATTTATTTAATAATTATTAGACCATACTTCTACACCATGCTATGATCCAACATTAGAGAAGTTTTACTCTAGTTTAATTGGGAAAAAATATTTTTTTATAAATGTTGATGTCGCTTTTTCGTTGCTTGGGTAAGGAAATCAAATTTTTAACAAAATACCAAGTTAACAAAAAATTATCACATTTCTTGTGTCCCGACTAGATAATATTTATGAGCCCATGGCTCATTTCCCTTGTTGGGAAGCCTTTTGGGCCCATGGCCTAAAGGGTTCTCACCCTTATAGGATTTTTTCTATTTCTTCCTTATAAGAGTTAGGAATGTTGGGCTTAAGGCTCATTTCTCTCTTCCCTTTTATAAGCAAAACTCTAAGATTTTACAAGGGGGAATTCTCTACAGAGAACAGTTGCACAAGAAAGGAAGAGAAAATCAAAGGCTACTCCTCCCTTTCTCCATCACCCCCACACTCCCCCCCTCCCCGAGCTATATAGATCTGATTCTCCAATAAGATATGTATGAAACTCCATAGGTCTGAGACCCCTCTAAAGCCAAAATAGTCTTTTGTTCATCTTTGTTCATCATTTAATTCACTATTTATCATCTCCTCCGATATCTGTTCATCTTTGTTCTTCATTTTTTGGGTACAAGACCCATTTTCATTCATTGTTCACCATCTATTCACCTATCGTTCCTCCATTTTCTAGGTCTATGACCCTCTGTTCATCTTTGTTTATCATTTTCTGGGTCTAAGATCCATTTTGTTACTATTCATCATCTTTCTCATTAATGGGTCTACAGCCCCTACTATGACCCTCTCTATTAATAGAATCACTCACTCCATTGATATTCATCACAACATCCTAATCAAAAGTTTTACTTGTCCATAGCAATGGATATAAACAATCATCTCCCTTTGTGATAAGTGTGAACCAGAACCTCCAAATAAAAAATCAATGAGTTTGCAACTCGACCTTACGAAAAGGCTGCAAACAATAAAATTTAAGAAACATGAATGCAAGTTTATTAAATTTAAAATTGAGTTTTCCTCTATTATTATTGAGACAATTAGTATTTTAATTTTAGATCACTGTGTCATAGTAAAAAAAAAAAGGTTTTTCATAACTTTGGAGCAGTGCGGTAGGAAAGAGGGCGCGTGATTGAACGTGTTGAAGGCCCCATGTTGACATAACAAGATATTCCTAGGCCTTTGAATTTGGTGTGTGGCTTGTTCTAACACACTATTGATTGCACGTGAAGAAGTCTTAGCTCCAAGTTTAACTATTTCAGTCAAAGGATTAATTGATCGTGCAAATTACACACGCGATCAGTTCAATCCAATTGTATTAGAGCTCGAGTGTAAATAATTGAGCTCAAGCTCATCTGATCTCATTTTTTTTTTTTTTTTTGGAGTTTAGAGCTCGATTCATGTAACAGTTTAATTAGGTCTGAGCTCGACCTAAATTAGATTCAAATTACAACTCTGTGCTTGAACTCAAGTACATAATTAATTTTATCACTATTATTATTATTAATTTATGATATAAGCAATTGAATATCAAGTCAAGTTTTTGAACATAAGTATCAATTTGAGTAGCTCGATGAGTTTGGTTTACATTCAAGCTTGGCTCGATGCCCTACTCGAGTAGCTCGAGCTCGAAAATTTATTGATTTTGGTCGAGTCGATTTCGAGTAACTTGCAAGTAGGCTCGACTCAAATACACCCTTAGTTTTTATGCTTTTAGCCGGATATTTGGTACATTCTACTGCAACTGTCAGTAGGTTGACAATACCTTTAATCCCTGGCTTAGTTGTCATTGTAGATACTGATTTTAGTAGCTGGCCTTACCATATTTTCCATTCCAAAAGCAATGCAAGATTATCCCATAGAAGAAGTAGCTATCCGGCCTACACTCTTTTATGCCAAAGCACCAAGTCCCCACTTCACCTTTAACTCTCTTTTGCTTTCCCCGGCACTAATCTGTACTCTTCACTCAACATGATGGCCATCCATTCGAAGGGTGCGGAACTTGATAAAGGGCAATGTGAATCGTTGATAAAGGATTAGTTCAACCGCAAAGCGGCAGACCAACCTTACTTTGATCCATCATGTTGGGGTCATTCATCATTAATTTACTTAAGCGACTAGGCAGACGCTAACGTAGTTGTCGAATGGAGTAGAATAATGGAAACCACCTTTCTCATTAACTTAGGATGCAAATGCTCCAATACTCGAACGAAGGTACGGGGGAGTCCAAATTGAAGTTAAATAGACTTGGACTTGTGTGCAGTGAACCGCTCAAGGCCCAAGGATTTGGTGAAAATGTCACTGATGTTCAATAATAATATCTAGGTTTACTACTTACTTCCTTCGTGGACTGGGCCGAGAGCATTTGGTTTTACTCCACACCCTGAATATCTTTGGGCCTCAGTGGAGTAGGGACATTGGGCCTTGATAGAATGACCCCATTTTGAAAGCAAGGAGTCTTACATTAGTCTATGAAAGAGAAGTCTAGGCTTGTTGCCTCTGGGCCCAAGCCAAGGGCCCTTTAGCCATGTTCCAATAGGTTTGGGAGGTAAAAATCACACTAATACACCTTGAAATTCTAAATCAGTGAATCAACTTGTATATGCAAGCTTCTAAATCCTAAAATGAAGGTTTTTTTATGTTCAATTCTCTGAATATTTATCTTTTCAGCCTTGTTGATGAAGAACAATGGAAACACACTCGAGCACCAATATAGAGTGATTCTTTTTAGGGAATAAAGAGTCCAAGAAGTTTCTTAGATTTTGAAACTACGAAAGAGGCAAGCACATATCACTTGGGCCCATTTCTAAAAATTATAATTGCACGGATAGAAAAAAAAATGAAAAAATATAGAACTTCTAATTTTCATGCAGTTTATCATTTGGAAGGTGAAAATTTCAGAACTGTTACGACGGTAATGATCTCTTGATATTTCACCGTTTTGAAAGGGGTCCTATACGTCATCAATATACATGAAAACTGACGAGTCCTCATATATATATATATATATATTTTCATGTTCTTTCAATCCGTACAATTAAAATTTTCAAATTGGGGACCAAAATGACGAATGCCCGTCTCTTTCATAGTTAAAAGATCCAAGAAATTTCTTAGATTCCTTCCTCCCCTAATTAAAGCATGGGATTAATCAGTTAGACAACAATAAGCAGTCAACAAAACATGCCATAAGGAGGTCCTTGCAGTGAAAAAGAAGGAAGAAGTAGAAGAACGCCATTTTATGCACACCAAGCAGGCAAAAGCAAGCTGCTGCTGTGCCTTTAAGTTGGGTTCTCCCTTTTCATCTTTTCTTTTTCCAAATGCTTACAATTAGAACTATGACATCCAATAACAACTTCTTATGTTTGTGTTACACCCACTTTCTGACCACAATGTACCCATCAGAAAAGCTCCCAATTGACTCCCGAGAGAAACGTGATTTCCAAAACAAATTTCTAATATTTTTTTTTAAAAAAGAAAAAGATTAGAACCTCATTAATAAATACTATTATTAAGCTGGTTCGAGTATACCATTTATATGCATGTATTTATTAAAAAAAACCCAAGTAAACGGATGAAAAATCCTTTTATCCATACCATACCCTTTTAGGTAAAGGGGTCAAAAAGAAAATATATATATATATATATATATCCCTATTCTATCTTTCTACTTAAAAGGGCAGGTAAGATGGGTAAACGGGTAGATATATACCCTTATCGCTTGTCATTCTCATTGACCAGGATAATTTTACAGTAATTATCTGTATAGATATATCTCCGTTGCAGGTAAATTGTCTCCTTCACCCGTAGTGGTTATACACATAACCCAGTCCAAGCATTAGATTATGGTTGTGTATATATAATAATAATAATAATAATAATAATAATAATAATGTGTGATGCATTAAATTAAAAAAATAAAAACTAATATCAAAGGATGGAAGGAGGTTACGTGGGAACTAAATATGCAATGGACACGGAAAAGCGACTCCTGGCTTGTATTTAGTTACTGGGTCGCTGCCTAGAGCTGCACCATTTCCCTTTCTCCCTTGTTTCTTTTTCCTCACCAGCTCCAGTCCAACCACCTTCCCACCTTCTTCTTCTCCTTCTTCTTCTTCTTTTTTATTTTTTATTTTTTTGATTTAAATTTTATTAATATATATTATTATCATTATTATTTTAATTTTTCCCTGGCTCCCACCCCTACACGTCAAACTGGGCCCCTCCTATAGCTTACAAAACAGGCCCTACAGAGAAGAAATGACCTAGAATTATGCTCAAATTTCACTTACTCCCTATGGTTTTCCACATTCATAATTGTGATTAATGTCAACTTCGCATTCACCATATGCCCAACCCTTCTGAACTAATCCCAACTTAACCATTTGTCTTTCTTTGGTCTCAGGCCTTCCCTTCTTTAAAATCAAAGTCTGTCTCTCAGACCCAACACCGAGCTGATAGGGAGAGAAAGGGCTTCTAATAATCCCATTTGCTCCCCCTCCTCTTCCTCACCTATTTCTCTCTCTCTCTAAAAGAAAATGAAGAACCTGAACAACAACACGAAGCTCATCCTCCTCCACCCTTACATCCAGAAACAAGGAAGCTCCAATCGCCTCTGGCTCATTGCCTTCGTCTCATGCCTCACCATCGCCTCCCTCCTCACCCTCATCTATACCCGCGAAAAACCCCTCCCCATTCCCATTATCTCCACCATCACCACCACCACAACCACCACCACCACTCCCTCTGGCCCTGACTCCTCAACGCCTTTACCAAAAACTGTCACCAATGCCCTCCTCTACTACGCCTCCATTGCTAACACCACCGCCCACATGTCCCACGACGAGCTCAAGACCATCTCCAACATCATCCGCCAATGCTCTGCCCCTTGTAACCTCCTCGTCTTTGGCCTCACCGCAGAGACCCTGCTTTGGCGAGCCCTAAATAACAACGGGCGCACCGTATTCATCGATGAGAATCGGTACTACGCTGCCTACTTCGAGGAGAAGCACCCAGAGGTGGATGTCTATGACGTCCAGTACACCACCAAAGTGAGCGAAATGAAAGAACTCTTGGCGTCCGCAAGGGAGCAAATTCACAATGAGTGTCGCCCTGTGCAAAACTTGCTCTTCTCGGAGTGCAAACTCGGGTTGAATGATCTACCAAACAATGTGTACGAGGTGGAGTGGGATGTTATATTGGTCGATGGGCCTAGAGGGTACTGGCCTGACGCGCCAGGGAGAATGGCGTCGATATTCACAGCTGGCGTGCTCGCGAGGAGCAAGAAGGGCAGCGGGAATGCTAAGACTCATGTTTTTGTGCATGATTTTGGTACAGAGGTGGAAAGGGTGTGCAGTGATGAGTTTTTGTGCAGGGAAAACTTGGTGCAGGTTAAGGACTTGCTCGCTCATTTCGTGTTGGAAAGAGTGGAAGAAAATTGCTTCCAATTCTGTCGCAACCACACAGCGACAGCAGCCACATCATTGTGAAAACAGAGACACCATGGGAGGAGCTTGTGGTAGAAGAAGAAGGTAATTCTGGTTATTTAAAGGCAATTTTATGTTTTGAACCTTTTGTATTGGGTGGGGCTTGTTGAAAGAAAATGTTGTAATAATATTCTTTTGCAGTGACCAGAAAAGAAAAGTGTAATTTCATGCTATTGAAGCTTCTTCAGTTCTCAACCAAGTGCTTCCCGAGGGGGTTACGATTGTATTTCTATTTTTACATTGTTTGAAAGTCGCATGGCTGCTGCTTTAGATGTTTTCTTCTATAATTTTAATCTCAATGAATAATTTTAGCTTTAATTTACATACTGATTTATGAATATATGTATAACATGACACGGTGATACAATATGAGGAGCCTAATTTTCTAGGAGGAGAGGGAAGGAACAGGAAGCTATCATAAAAAGGCAGTCGGCTGGAAAATCTAGTTGAGGAGTAACATCAAACATATTAAAAATATATGAATGACAGCCTAATCTCAAACATATAACAGTGAAATAGTGATACACCTAACTTATTTATTTTTTTAAAAAATAATAATGACAAAAATATATGAATGACAGTCAAATCTCATCTGCAGTCATTTCAACATAAACAAGATTTTCTCTAGGAAGAAAAATTAAACAGACATTTTGACTTTGTAATCTTATTAGATTATCTTTCAAATGAGACCTTTGGGTATCAATCTGAGCATTTGATGAAGCAGCTCTACTTTTAACAATCTTTATATCAATGATGAATAAAGTAGTAGAGAAGAGGCAAGGGTTTCAGGCTTCATACGTATAATGTGACAGACAGGTAGACAAGTGAAAGGTCCTTGAGTAAAATCTAGCTTACTTGTCACCTTTTGAGCTCCTTTCAGTTCTCTCCTTTTGCCAGCACCATCCTCAATCCCCTGGAAAAATATAGCAACAACACGAAAACTAAAATATCCAGTTCAGAAATAATACACTTCAACAATTTACACACAAACAAGAATCTGGAAAATGGTAATGCAATCTCTAATTAAAGTTTCCATGCTAGTTCTACCAGAATCATAATAGAATGTTTCGCATTCTATTAAACGTTTCGTCGAACAGCTTGTAGGCATATCTTTCATAGTAACCAGTCAATTGAATAAAGGCTAGCATCAATGTCTACAGAGATAATCAAATCGCAAAAGCTTCAGGGACTCACCCTCATCCTTCGCAGCTAGCGTCTCCGCCATGGCCCGAACCGCCTCCGGCGAGATTGCGGCGTCGCATCAGTGATTTGACGGAAGGAAAGGAGAATAAGATAACGCCGTTTATGTAAAACTTTCACTACTCCTGAAAACGCTTCCAATGTGTACGGTATTTGCGGGTTTTCCGCAGAAATTTGAAAGAGGTTAAAAAAGAATGAAAGAAGGTTTAATCAAGATATCATTATTGTTATTATTATTATTATTATGAGATATCATTCTAATATATTTTGAGGATATTGAATAACACTAAATTAAATTAATTATAATGATACTAAGATTAAATTAGAAACAATTAAAATTTTCAAAAAATATATGATATGTGAAAAGATAATAAACCATTATATTGAATCATTTGAAAATTTTAATCTTTGTAATATTGACATCTCATAATAATATTTGATAATATCTCTCATTTTACATTAATAATAATAATAATAAATATCATATTATGATTATTCTTATAAGATATCGTTCTAATATAATTTGAAAATATCAAATAAAATGAAATTAAATTAATTGTAAGTACACTAAAATAAATTTGATCCAATTAATTTCAAAAAATAGTTACTTAATGTTATCATGGGTATTAGTAATTGACATTATTAAGGAAATAAAAAAATAATTAAGAATCTTAACTCATATGAGTAGTTCGGTCCTGTTTGATTGAAAGAGCGTACTAAATATAAAAAAGTCCGAGCCATGAGATCTGCTCTCAAATTGCTCTCAAATTAGTTAGCGAGAGCATTACAAGGCTAGCTTAAGACTATCTTCAAAGTTTCGTCATCGATCTCAAACCCCTTGTTAGAAATATGCATGCGCTTTCTTCCCTCTTAGCGGCGACTCTGCATCCATGTGACACACCCAGCCACATGAGGAGAATATGTTAGAAGACGAGGAAGAAACAATTTAACAATCAATTGTGCACAAGACACAGCAAAAGAGCTGAAGAACATGACGACTAGAGTTCGTGTTTGTAGGTTTTTTTACTGTCCCAACACGACCCATGGAAAAAAACTTGCATGTGCTAAGCTTAACCATCAAACGAGTAGCAGATTGCAAATTAAAGAGTTCAGACTCAAGAAAAGCAATATGATGCAAAACAATAAATTATAAATTGCTAAGCTTAAGCTTGGATAAATATTCATATTCCTTTTATAAAACACGCTATTTGAGCATTAACTTGCAGTTTCAGAAGAAAGGAACACCAAAAAAATCAAAATACAGCAATATTACAAGAAATGCTTGGCAGAGCTTGTTATGTTGTTTCAGATGGGCTTGAACGGGTTTGTCTATAAGCGAATAAAGGAATAGACTCATTCAAAGTAGACAAACGGGAAGCACAAGAAAAACAGATGAGGACTGCCCTCACACGGATTGGCATTTTTATTTTTAGAGTAGATAGATGAAGAGATATATCTTTTATATTCTAATATATATTTTTAAATATATACTCTATAAATTAAATTGAATGAATTTTACAAATTAAAACTCACCGATCTAGAAATTTTAAATATGTATTATATACGGTGACGGGGATAAAGATTTTGAAAACTCGACTACCATTCATATTTATTTACCGAAAGCCCAGAAACACCGTGTCGTGAGGATATACAAGGATCTTTCCGAATCAGGAGAGTTGATTTCATTCACGTTTCGGCGTCTGACAAGATTCTTCTGAATCTCGTGCTGCTTTTGGGGGAAGACGAAGAACCCATGGTCCACCGACTTCAAATCCATCCCCATAATCGGTACATATGATTCTTCTTCTTCCTCTTCTCATGCCCATAACCACAATATTCCGGATCTTTATTTGCTGAATCACGCTTCAATTGGATGAATTCAATTTTCGTCAGATTGTCCTGGTTTCGTAGTTCTGATGAAACTTTGTCTTCCACTCAAATACTGCGGAATCCGTGCTGAAATTTGTCATTTCTGGTTTTCATGACTGATGATATTAGATGTTAGTCCACTTTTGGCCAAGTGTGATGACCCGAAAATGGCTGAAGATCCAGATGCGTGTGAAGTTGTGCGACAATTGGATCGGGCTTGTAGAGAGGCTGGATTCTTCTATGCGGTACTTCTTTGTGCTTGTAGCGTAAATCTATTCTATGTACTAAGCTATAAAAAAAAAGGTATACACAATGGGTAAATTATATTTAGTTCCAAATTCAGAAAGATTCCCTTTGTCGATTCATTTCCATGGATTCCACCCCATTTCCAAAATGAAAAGGAATTTATAAGCTGTTGTATGGATTTTTTATGTTGTTTTTTGATTTTTAAGTTTGTGAGTTGTGTTGAGAAAGAGCAACGTTTGCTCATAATTCTCTTTGATTGACCAGAAGGGCCATGGTATTCCTGATTCTATGCTCACGGAGGTTAGGAAGGTGACACATGCCTTTTTTGATCTACCTTACGAGGAGAAACTGAAGATCAAGATGTCTGCAGCAACTGGATTCAGGTTTAACTCTTGCAATAGCTTCACAGAGATAATATACTTACTCACGTGCATGCAATCTGTCAGGATTTTATGAGCACAAGTTCTGAATGCAGGGGATATCAGCGAATTGGAGAAAATGTAACCAAAGGCACACCTGATATGCATGAGGCTATTGACGTGAGTCATGCTTAACCACTTCACATGCACGTGCACGCACATTTTGAGGCACTTTGTTTATGATGAGCAAGAATAAAATGACCAAATTGCAATCTGATGCATATTGGCCAGAGTTGCTATAGGAAATCTTTAAATGCCCTTAGCTAGCCTCAGAGCTCTGCAATGTATGAGTAAGGTGGATCTCCAACATGAAAATGAAGTACTTGCTTATGTAACTCTCCTAATTTGTGTGCAGTTTAAGTTCTTGAAATAAATTATATTATTCTTTTGGCATCTTTAGATACAGCATGAATCTGTCTTACAAAGAGTCTGTCACAGCCTTTTCTTTTCTTCTCGGGTAAACGTATTCCTCACAGCCTTAATGCAGTCATAGGTTCTCTTCATAAAGTCACAGCAATATGAAGGATCTACGATTTCGGCAACCTAGAAGAGAAAGGGTGGGGATGAATTGGCTGCTATTGTCTTGCCGCTTAGGAAGCTGAGATACACAAACTCAGCAGGTACAAGCAGATAATTAAGTCAAAATACAACATTAAAATATACAAAGTAACGAGAGAATTAGACACTAGAGTTTATAAAGGCCAGCTCAGTCCAATTGAGCCTGCATCTTCTTCCAAGCTAGGGTTGGTTCCACTATATGATCAGCTTTAATCAGGTCAGTTTTAGGTCCTATAAGCTCCAGCTTGAATGTTCTTTAGTTCTTCCAATTTGTCCTAAAATTCAGCTCGTGCTATAATGCACAATATCGTTTAAGTTGACTACTAATCAAAAACATTACCGTTAAACCTTGGGTTAATGAGTAAGTTTTCTGAACCATGTTGCTAGCCATACACAAAATACAAGTAATGAATGAGAAAAATTCAAAAATTAATGTATCAGTTGGTCCTGGTGTCAATGGTATGTCTGCTTTCATGACTTGTATTTTCTTAGGGAGTGCATTTTATATGTACATTTGTTTGAGACATGAATAAGCTTGGAGCTTTAGCTTTATGTAACCCTAGACGCTAGTGGTGGTGGTTATTATTTACTGCTCTTTCCCGCTTTATTCCTCTTTTTTTATTTGCCATAGTGCTATAGAGAGATAAAAGAGGGGATGTATGGAGATCTTGGCAAACCCTTGGAAGGTCCAAATATATGGTATGTTTAATCTCTTGTAACAAAATGGATTTTGATATTGCAGTTTAGCCTAACTAACAAGAAATCATGTTTTGGAATTTTTGGTTTATATGTTCAATTCACCTTTGTGCAGGCCAGTTAATCCTTTGAACTTTAAATCATTGATGGAGGAATATATCAGGCTTTGCACAGGCATGCTTTCTATAGTGAGATTGCTGTTCTGCTAACCCTTAATTGGCCTTTTCCAGTATCTGTTCTATTGTTGTTTTTTGACTTTTGAATTGTTGAATACTTGAAGACCTGTCAAGAAAAATTATGCGGGGTATTGCTTTAGCATTGGGTGGGACTCCAGATGAATTTGAAGGTGAAAGAGCTGGAGACCCATTTTGGGTGATGCGCCTAATTGGTTACCCCGGTGTAACCAATGCAAATCGCCAAGAAGACATGGCTGAAAATGACATTGGATGGTAATGTGATAATCCTGTCAATGATGCTTGCTCTTTTCCTTGTGTTTGTGAGGCTCGTATAGCTGATTCTCTTTTTGTTTCTCTATTTTTTTGTTCTTCCTTCATGACAAATCCAGCGGAGCTCACACAGACTATGGTAAAACTTTTATTAACAGATAGTTATTTTGCCAACCATAGTTGTCTTACAATAATGCATGACAGGTCTGTTAACACTGGTTAATCAGGATGATGATATGCCTGCACTTCAGGTACTTTCAGGATGATATACACACACACACATGCAAACCAGTTATATTGTACAGTGTGACTTCCACAATATGCTGAACCATTGATCTGACATGCAATTTGAATGTATAAGCATCAAATGGAGGTGTAAGCCTTTGAACATTTACGTTCTGCCATTTCAGACTTCTAATTTTATCTGCTTTTTCTGATGCCTTTAACATGTTTCTAATTATGAGAGCTGTTTGAAGGTGAAAAACCATTCTGGTGAATGGATATGGGCTGTTCCAATTCCTGGCACCTTTGTCTGCAACATTGGTGACATGCTAAATGTATCTTAACTTTGCACTCGATCCTTTGATCTGTATTACAATCTTAAGTCACTCTCCTGTAACCTAGAGAAATTCCAGATTTTGTCCAATGGTTTGTACGAATCAACCTTGCATCGAGTTATCAACATGTCTCCAAAGTATCGGGCCTCGGTGGCTTACTTCTACGAGGTTCTTATCTCTCCCTTTATATCTATCTTCTTATTTTTAGTTTTGTTTCTTTAACCTTTTTATCTTTCGCGGTCTGCAAGAGCAGCCAAATTTTGAGGCTGCATTAGAGCCATTGGGTATATGCACAAAGAGGACCGGCGGTAGCCCGAGGTTTGGGAAAGCTGTTTATGGAGAGCATTTAGTTCGCAAAGTCCAAACAAACTTCGCGATGTAGGAGTTGATACTTTATCATTTTGTATAACATTACTTTTCTCCTGTTGGGCCATAGATCAAATGGGCATCCTTCTTCTATATGACGTTGTTGGGAAGATTGTACTTGTAGTTGTGTCTGTAGTGCATCGTATCACCCAAAACAGGTTTTCGCTTCCACTGAAACTGTAGAACACAATACAAGTTGCTTGCTTCAAAGCAAAGAGAAGTGTGATGAACAGGCAGGGAATTGCTCCAGAAATCAAAACTTAAAATTTGGGCAATCAGTATGCATTACTGTGCCAACAAACAGCCAACGTCTGCTGTTAATATCACATATTTATTATGGCTGAGAAATGTTAAAAGGTTGATCTGGTGACACCAGTTCCACTGCCATCTAAAACCATACTCAACGGGAGAAAGTCGTACCCCAACGAAAACACATTACATATTTGAATCCTAGAAAATAAGACATCGGGTTTCTCGGCAGCTATAAAAGGCCACCGAATTAATTCATTTCTTCGGGGTGTCGCCCGAACACAAAAGAATGTTGATACAACAATGTTATAATCAAGTCACCAAGATACTGGATCACAAGAAGTTTCTGAGTTCTGACCATGATCAAATTTCCTATTTCCTTTTTCCACCGTACAAGTGTACAAATGACATCATAATGGTTGAGGGACCAGGGAAAGCATGCAGCAGCTCCTCGGCCTAAAACTCTTCAAACATGAGTATTTTTCACATAGAGTGGAATCCTCGTACCCAGCTCCCTTAGCCGATCTACCACACCATATAGATAGTTCAAATGTGAGTTTGGTTTGTGCATTAAAATCCTCTCTCACATGTGGATGCATCCTGAACCATTCTCCTAACAGCTTGTGCATGTGGGAGCGGATCATTCTCCATGGTACGGGGTATTTCTCACAAAGCTTCAGATACTCCACCACTAAATCTGTTTGGTCCAGTTTCCCATCTCCACTGCTTTCCTCAGCACCAACCACCCATTCACTGGTCCTAAAACCCGCAAAAAGCGCGGGATTCTCGAGCAGAGACTCGGCTGAAAGCACCCCATCAGCACCCGTTTCCTCTAGACAACTCTGAACGTCGTCCATGTGCCGTACATTCCCATTGGCGAGGACGGGGATTCTGACAGCATTTTTAACGGCCTTGATGATATTCCAATTGGCACGAAATTTCTTCCCGTCTTTCTCATCTCTTGTTCTGCCATGGACAGCTAAAAGCGAGCAACCAGCGTCCTCCAGCATCCTAGCGTAATTGATTGTGTCTTGTAAATTAGGGAACATTCGGATTTTGCATGAGACAGGAACATGAAGGCTTAACGCCAACTTTTGAACAAGGGATTTAACTAGAGGAAGATTATCCATAAGGAATGCCCCATAGTTTCCCCGACGTGCAATACGTTGAGGGCAACTGCACATGTAAGTAAAGATCTAGTTAAGTTAAACGGATTACTTATTAATATTACTCTTGAAAAATAAGGAACTCTGATCTTCCTACCATGGAAGACGTGATTGATTTAAGCAGTGCCATGTCTATGGCAATGTATATATAACTTGGAGCCAATATATCTTTAGCAGTAAATGGTTATTGAAATATTGAAGGCATTAAAGGAAAATGACTAGATGTGTACCACCTATTACTAAAGCTCCATAGCAAAGATAAGCGGATGCCCTGTTTCCTTGATGCGAACTACTAGTTTGACGAATGATAGATTGCTCGTTCATTACATATTAACAACTGTGCTCCTCATCTTCTCAAAGTCCTTTTAATTTCTTTCTACCATCTCAAAGCATGCCCAGATCTTGATCACTATGTATCTACCACCCAAGATTTGGATATATTTTTTTATCAGTAAGATTTGGAATATTTTATTATCTAATGGAAAGAACCGTCCACTATGTATCTACTATGCCAACTGCATGATAAGTGCATAAAATAAAACGTAAATGATGAAAATTTGACTGAATTTTATCTGCCTCAGTGTCTGAAATTCAAAACACCAACTTCCATTAGTTCAGGTAGCACACACTACGAGGACCAGATTTATTTTAAAATGTAATGTAGATAACTCAGAATTTTAATTAAACAGATAAAACACAGCTATCATGCCTTCTAATGGCAAGCATATGTAGTGCATGCATGTTACTTAAGAAAGGATGCAAAAATAAGTCTAAGTTCAAGGTGCAGGGCAAGAAATCAGGAGAAAATCATTACCCCAAATTAATGTCCACATAGTCACAATAGGGTTCCACTATCATGGCAGCTTCCAATAAGGTGTCTGGATCATTCGCGCAGAATTGGACAAACAATGGCCGATCCTCCTGCAAATTTTTGTAAAGCTCACACAAACCAGACAACAAGCCTTTTATCCAGGTAAAAAAAAAAAAATAGCACAAAACGGTAGGTAATTCCAGTTGTCAACCCTTGGTTCCGTGCGTTGTGTTCACTCTGAGAGGCCCTACTATATGATAAGGTAATCATGTGAAACTAAGTGTAGATATTAGGTTGAAAGTCGATACACACTACTGACTAGTTTAAAGGTCTCTAAAGGAGAGCTGGTTGCTTGAGAGGCAGGTTCATGCATAAACAAAAGTCTTACGTATGCTTTTCAGGTATCGATCATGCAGCAGTGTTCACAGGTTCATAACTTCTCTTTTGACTTTCCAAACCTTCACTGTTTACCTAACAAAGCCCTAAAGTTATAGCATTTCTCCACCCCTTTCAACCATAAAAACCGAACATAAGCTCCCAAATGTTGTGTTTAAAGTTGTTTGCAACTGTTTATGTTACCCCAACCGGTCAGGGCATTGATAATCTTCTGAGGCATGGGCAGCAAAGTATTTAATGCCCCGTTTAGTTATGGAAAACGGAAAACATTATGATTGAGATGATCTCAAGTTAACCATTTGTACTAAGTAGAAAACCAATGTGAAAAATGTTCTCTAATACTACTAAAACCAGGCCAATCGGAAAACCCTATTTTCCAAATTGCATTAATAAATGACCCCGGGGAGGGAGAAGAGTACCTTGCAGGTCGTAAATTCCTGAGACCGGCACTTCTCGTTTTCGGAGAAGATGCGGGAGTGCAACATGGGCGTATACGCGGCCTCAGCTCCATACTTGCGACACAGCATTCGAAAGGGGAGCTCCGAATTATCAACCATCGGCGCAACGATCAGCTTTGGTTCGCCCAGCTTCCTCCAATGAGCCCACGCCCGCTCGATATGCGACTCACGAGAAATTTCTTGCCCATGTCGCTCCCGATTTTCATGGGTTCCCTGTTGCTTGGGAGGAGAGGAACCGTCGCACTCGCAACGCAAACCATCGGCCACGTTCTCTCGGGAATCTGGGGGAGACTCTAGGGCTAGGGCCACCGTGGACGCCATGAAGGATTCGGAAGCGGAGCGACAGCGCTTGAGAGATATTCTGTGTGCAGAGAGGAGAGATGGGGAGTAGGGTTTGAGTTTCATGAGCGGGCGACGGAGATGGTTGCGCAACCCATCGCCGCCGCCACTGCTCCTGAAGGGATTCGAAGGGGTTTTAGACGGTAAAAGGGTTCCATCGAGAAATTGCTGGTTTGGACTTGGGCCCGAGTGAGACGTTCCAGTTAGGGTGGACCCTAGGGTTTATTTGGGCTTACATGGATGGTCTATTGGGCTTATTAAGAATATAATGTGGCCCAAAACGGTTCAACTGGGTCATATTTTGCTTAAGCCCATCTAAATTATACGCGGGCCATTACGGTAACGCTAGGCGTACAGAAAATATCCGTCACTAAATTCTATACGCCTATCATTTTCCATTTCATTAATAAAGGTCCGATCTGACTCGGCTTTTAACTTGTATCGTTGCTCGCTTACTTTCATAATTTTCTTACAATCCTCTAGAATAATTATTATGCCTCAGTCATTCAAAATAGCATTGATAATTTTAAGATTCACATTCATTTTAATATCCGACCTTCATTCAAATCAGTAACATTATGAACGATTGGGCTATTTTATAATTGCAACCCTTCTTCTTTTTCTTTTTTTGCTTTTCTATTTTTAAGTAGGGTTGGTATCCTATAAGAAATTATTATTAGCGTGGCGTAAGTTCAAGTACAAGAGGAGAAGTGGGCGCGGATCGCCTCCCGCACTCATATGGCGGGTACGGCATCCCGGCCTCTCCCCTCCCTTCTCCTTACTCCCTTCACTCTCTTTCAACTCTAATTTTCATCTTTTTTTTTTTCGCTTTTGCCAACTCTACTAATTGAAAAGAAAAATCATGGCTTATTTTTAACATTTCTCATCCTATACTCCTTGCTTAGTCCGATTTCAATTTTTTCTATAAAAAAAACCTCATTAAGCAACAGGATGTAAAAAAAAAAAAAAAAAAAAAAAAAAAGAAAGCTCATGAGCAAACAAAAAGAACCTTGTAAACTAAATATTTCATTTAGGAAACAAATTCATACAACTTGTTGAATTTTGTGAAATAGGTGCTTATTTTATTTAATAAAACCAATATCCAATGAGGGTGTAGATGATACTTAATAATTATAAAACACGTGCTAAAAGATGGGATTGGAAATATAGTAAAACAAAATCTGGGCAATTTGTAAAATAGTGGCGGAGGAGCATAAGTTTGTCATAATTATCAATTTATTTCCCAAATGGAATACATTAATTTTAGTAGATTTTTTGTGTTTGCTCTTGGGCTTCTTTTCTAAGAAAATTACTTTCTTTTTTGGGATCTTAAAGCTGATAACCTCAACCTACGATCCGCGAAAACATGCTCATATGAGAACCCAGCCCACCCATAATATAATTTTTTGATCCGTCCATATTGACCAATAACCCATGTTAACTCCCCTCTCCCATGACACAACCAAATTATCCGATTGTCATTTCTTGTCCCCCCATGACGCAGCCAATTTCTCCGATTGTCATTTCTAGTTGGTATTTGATTTGGTCTTTAGGGTTCAAAATAAATTTTTTACTAAATATTATTTGTTTTATGAAAATATTAAGAGAAACAAAAGTTGAATCGACAAGATGAACCCTTAACCAGTCAGTCCAACTTGCCTGTAATATAATCCTACTTGACCCGACTCAATATAGTTTTTGCTATTAACTTGCCGGTGTTGAACCATAACTAATGTTTAATTTGCACACAACTCACTTGACCCGTCTAATTGCTACCTCTGATCTTAACGCTTTATAAAATTATTAATTTAAATTGTATTAAATAAGAAATGTCAAAAAAAAAGAAAAAGGAGGTCTTTTTTTCTCCCCTCCCCAATTAGTAGACTTGGCCAAGAAAAAGAGAGGTGGAGATTATATCAAATGGTTTAAAGAAAAGTGAAGGGAGCGAGGAGGGGAAGGTCGTGGATGTCATCCCGCCATATGGGTGCGGCGGAGGATCTGTACCCAGGAGAAGTAGTCCAAAAAGGATCGGAGCATCGCAATCCCTTTAACCAAACGGGGACGTGCCTTTCAGCAAGGGTAATGCTACTTATATATTATTTATATAATTTTTATATTAAAAAAATAACAGTAATAAAATATATGTGATTTTTTTAAATGGTAAGTTTGATCAAATAATAATATAGAATTATATATATTTTATTACGTGACTACTTTTGACGTGAAAATTATATAAAAAAATATAATCCTCTTTTGGATAAAACCTAGCAGAAGCCACAATTATTTTATTTTTATTATTATTACTAGTCGTATCGCACGTGCAATGCACGTGCTCAACGACTTTTTTTTTATAAAAGATTAAATATAAAATTGTAAAGAACAAAAAGAATGAATATATACTTAAAAAAAGATAAAAGTGGAAGGACTAATAAGAAAAGTTGGGGGTGGGTGGTTAATAAAATAACTTTCATAACTTTTCATAATCGTAAAAAATTTAAATTTAAAATTTAAAATTATTTTTGATTGATGGAATCAAAATATTCTTTGCCTTTATACTAGTAGAGATTATTATAGTAGATCGGGAAGTTGGGAAAATTTCCGTGTGATTTCCTACGTGATGACAAAAATTGACTTGGCTCAAGCTCATGGAGGGTCCCGATTCCCACCCACTCGGCCCTTCGGTCTTCCCCCTTTCTTAATTCCTCCCTCTCTCTTTTTTTTCTTTTCCATGGTGTTATATTGTGAATAAAGAAAGGGTTGATTGGGGAGAACGGGAAATTGAAGAGGTGAGGCGCGTAGTGATCTCCATCTGTCTCTGGACACGCACCGGCAGGGTTTCGACGTCTAGGCCAAGGGACGACGGGGAAAAGGACGGACAGAGACCAGGAAAGCCTCCAAACTTATCAATTCCCCACATTTTGACTTCTCATTCCCTTACCCACCCCCCTCCTCTCTCTCTCGATCTCTCGATTTATTGTTCATCTCAAAATATATATATATATATATATTGTAAATAAATTTTATTATTTATATATGAGATTTGTATGTGAGTGATGTAATTTATTTAGAATTTATTTTTTTTAAAAAAGTAGTATTACTGTGATCTAATTATTGTCTAATAGGATATTCTTTATTTAGATTTTAGGCCTGCTCCCCCATTATTAAAATTATTTCATTCTTAAGAGAGTAAAATATATGTGGACCTGGGTTAACTTCCATTGCATGAATTTGAGCTTATTTTTTTAATAAAAAATGCTTCAATGGATAGAGATTGGACTCTCGCTACAAGGGTTTTTCAAACATTGAAAACTTAATGTTAATTAAGCACCCAAAATTTCTCTCCCTCACCTTGCACTTAAGGGGAGGAGTTCCTCCACTCGGAGGTCCTCCGCTCAGTGTGCAAGTACCCTAAAATCGTGATCTATTCTCAATATATGACTGTATAAATTAAAAAAAAAATCGATAATTTAAGCTCCCTTCCTATAAATTCTCGTACAATTTCATAATGCATCGACCTTTCGTCTATAGGTTAAAAGGAATTAAAAATATGAACACTTAAACCTTCACTTTTATAAATATTTCAAAATTGTATCCCATAAATATAAGATCTATACATTATGAAATCAGTATGAAAATTTATAATAGCCTAGAGCGTGAGTGTTCTTTAAATCTATATGGGGTCAGTACACTATATTTTGAAATGGCTGGGCGTTCAGCAAAGGAGCCCCTCTAAGGGGGTGATGGAGTGGTAAATTCAACAAAGCTTTTTTTTTTATTGACCGTGACTTCTAAATGTTTGCGGTGTTTATTTAATGCTACCATATGTTTAGGGCTCTTTACCATTTTGTTTATTTACCTTTGGAGGGTTCTTCACCATTTGGTTTCCTGGTTAAAACGTTCGTAGCACGACAATTGTTTGACCGATGGAGTCAACATCAATGGATGAAAGCAAGCATCCGATGCAAGAAGTTACCGAGAGGTTAAAAACAATTTTAGAATTACGTGCTGTTGACCAAATTGAAACTCCCCACCCCGCTTTCGAATTATTCCAACTGCTTTTACCCAATCCACCACCATTCCATTTTCCTCCCAACTTTTTTCCATTTTTTTTTCTCCTTTAATAATTTATTTAAAACACTGCGCAATATTCCAAACACCAAAGGGAAGGAAAATAATAATAATAATAATAATAAAAGTCTCATACCTTGCACAAAGCACCCAACACTGAACCAATAATAATAATAAAGCAACGAGATCAGATCTCCTTCGAGATTGATCTCTCTCTTTCTGTTTGTGTTGGCATCGGCACCCCCCTTGCTCTCTCTGTGTTTTCTTACTTCTCTTGTGTGTGGATGACCATGAGTATCTGAGCTAGGAAGATTCGAGGATGAGGGCGGCGGTGTCCGCGACGGAGGCGGCGGAGTGATTGTGCTCCCCCTCGTACGTGACGATCAACATCGCCGGATCCTCCACGGCTCTCTCCACGCGCTTCCTCGCCGGACACCCTCTCACGCCGCTGCACTTGTAATACCCCCTGTTGTTGGCAGTTCATCAACCAAATTAATAATTATAATCGTACCTGACATTGCAATTACGAAGTTCATAAACATCAAGCCGACTTTCAAATCTAGGTCGCACTGGAGGAAGGGAAGTAAAGTACTACTTCCTCATTGATGATGACGAACCGTTTGGGACTCACAATAATGACCACTCGAGTAAGCAGCGCAAGAGAGAGTTTAAATGTTCAGATTAGAGGTCAACGAGCCGGAGGAATCGTTTGAGAATCTCGATTTGAGACTGCGAATGAGGATGAGCCAGTGAGGAGAAGCATACCTTGGATGTGGAGAGCCTTTGATCGGTTTCTGTCCGTACTTCCTCCAGGAGAAATCGTCCGGCGGGATGTCGGCCATCTTCATGCTAATCGCCGGGACCCTGATCACTCTCTTCGTTCTCATTTTCCTGTGATCGCTCATCCAAAGATTGACAAAATCAACACAAGAACAGAGACTACGGATGTCGAACGAGGATGAAAATCAAACCAAGAACGGGGGGAATGAATGGAGAACCTACTTTCTCTTGGAACAGTGGCATCGGCAGAAGGATCCGGCGCCGCATTCGCCGGAGACACCGTTTTCCGACGAGACGCATTTCCTCTTCAGTAAACCGGACAAAATCGGCGGCCGTCCGGCGGAAGAGATCTGCGAGAGGTTCGAAATCGGCTCCGCGCCGCCGGTCAAGGAGGAGACGAAGGAAGTCGGAGCGGAGGCCGCCGGTGCGAAGCTGATCGTCGTAGCCGCGGCCGATTCGTTCCAACCCCGGTGACGAATCGGAGCCGGAACCGGCGCGGGGGGATGGATTTGCTGGATCGGCGTGGGGGAATATACCTTGTTCGCCGAATCTTGCTGCTCGTCGCCGTGGTGCGACAGGGAGGGATCCCCCGCCACGGGAGCTCTCCTGAAGCGAGCGTGGCCCGTCCTTTTCCGATTCAGGAGGGAGATCACCTCCCTGAACTTCGAGACGGCGGCATCCGCAGCGGCGCTACAGTCCGACAATCTCGAGGCCGAGGATTCCTGGCGGTGCTGTTGCGACTGAAGCAATCGGATGAGCTTGTGGATGCTGTGGAGCCCCGCGGCGGCGGCCTCCTCCACGGCGGTGGCCTCCGGGGGCGTCTCGCGGGAGGATCTGAAACTGTAAGGATTCTGTGCAGACATCATGAGCTCCACCGCCATGGACGCAACAACATCTACAGAGCTCAAGACTAAGGAAGAGAAGGATGAGCAAAGGGAACAAAAAGAAAAAGCGTAAAGTGGGGGGGAAATGCGGGAGAGAGGGAGTCAGTTTCTCCGTTGCGGTCAAAACGACGCTACTTGGGTTTGGGGACGCTAAAGAGAGAAAAGCGTCGCGTCGGTCCACTGTGTTTATTCATCTCTCCCGCCGTCAAACATTCTTTTCTTTTTTCTTTTTTTATTTTTTGGTTAGGACGACAAATGCAAAAACATCCATCTGCCGTCAAAACTTAGGTATGCTTTTGGTCCAACCACACTCGCAATTTTTCCATGTTTTAGTACAATGATTTCTCCTGTAGTTTTGATTAACCGGAAATAATAGTCCGCTATCATATCGAAATCAATGTTTAAAATTAATTTTTATGAAAATTTATTTTGGTTCTAAAACTTAGTTTTGTATAAAATATAAGTTTGGTTGGTCAAGCCTGAACTTAGTTAGGATTTTCACAATTCAGTTTTGTATGTTCAGTTGTAACAGTTTTAAAACTAAGTTTTGAGCAACAAATAAATAAATAAATTATGCATTAAGGTATTACATTGTATAAATTTTAATTAAACTAAACTAAACTAAATATTATTATTTTTAATTTAGATTAAATTTTCCTAGCTAAACCAATGCATAGCTAACTTGCCTTATTCATGCATATTTAATTTCTTCTTCATCAGAAAAAAAAAATACATATAATTTTTTAGTTTCTATAATATTTTTGTTAAAGTTTTGATCCCAGGTCATGTGATAGGAAAAATATGAATATTTTCAAGATTCATGATGGAAGCATTTGACACCCCTGCTTATTTTTGCCCTTGTTTTCAAATTTTTGGGTATTATTAATAACTTTAACTATACAAATAAATTGAGAGCTCAAAATTTTTGGCATCATCCTATTATATATTTATCACTTAAAAATTAGTAAATCAAGACATTGGAAAAAAATAATGTATCTAGATTCAAATGTATTCATGAATATTTTCAAGATCCTCAAATTTAATGAAAACTGTCATGTATTTTTAAATTTGTATGCTATCTAAATCCATAAAATTATACTCATCAAGTTTTTTCTACTAGTTTTTTATATAAAAAAAATAAGTGCATTGATAAGGTAAAGGAGGAGGGAGAAAGAGAGAGAGCACAAGAAGAAAAAAAATAAAATAAAGAAAAATGAAAGAACACGAAAGGAAAAATAAAAGTAATAAGGGGATCCAATAGTTTGTTGGGTCAGGTATTTCATAATTTAGGTGTGCTATTTTGATAACTTTAACCGAGTCAAAATATAGTTATGAGTTAATTAAAATTATGACTTTGCAAATATACCTACTAAACACGCTATATCAATAAATTTGAACAAAACTAAATCTTGCATTCAAAACTTAATTTTAAGTCGCAATCAAACACATACCAAGTCATACACGTGTCAATACATGATCCATTGGATCATTAGTGTGGACCCTACAAAAAAATAGCATGAACCCACCATTATCATCATTAAACGCTACTTTTACATCATATTATGGTAGAATATTTTTTAAAAAAATAACAATTATACCGACATAACCCATCCAAAATATTTAAATTTTTGGATGTTTAAGTTGTTTTAGTTAGTATACATTGTATCGTTCCAAAAAACGCGCTCAAAGAAAATGCCCAATGGTCTTCGGTACGTGTCATAATCCTCTTCTTCGAGCAACCTATTGGTTTTAAAAGGTCCAGCGTCCAAGATATTTATGCTCTTCTTTACTCATTCCAGGATTATCTTCGTAATTGCTTCAGGCTTTTTTTGTTTTGTTGCCGTAGTATTTTATATGGCTGTGTCTTGTGTTTTATTCTTCTTGTATTTTATATGAACATATAATTAGTTCAGATGTACTAGTTTTTTCTTTCATTACTTTTTCCTTGGAGTTCTTCGTTGGAAGGTTTTTAACAAGAGATGTGTGTCCCATATGCTGCCTTCTTGAGAGCTTGTTCTTAATTTTCTTTGCGGTTGTAAATATAATTACTTGACCTATAAAAAAGTTATGAAAAATTAATAGACTCTTATATTGGTGTTTTAAACATTTATCCTATATTAAAAGTTACTAACATAATATTGTTCGATTTTTTTTTTAACAAATTATTCTGACTTATAGTATAGGAGGGACAAATGACACTTTAAACCCTGAAGTTCACCACCTTTTTGAGATTTGACCCTAATGTTTTTTCCCTTTGATATTAAACCCCGACTGTTCTTCCTGCATGCAATCGAACCCTGCCGTCACCTTCATCCAAATGAATGAATAGAAAAAGGTCATGTGCCCTTCACATGATCCTTTTTAGAGGATAAAGTGAGAAAATCACTAACTAAATTCATTTAAATTACAGCTTACCGTTTTCTAGTTTAAAACGGCCATATGTCACTATTTGATTGACCATGTTTCTTTTTCTTTCTTTTTTCTTCCTTTCTCTCTTCCCTCCTCGTAGCCGTTGCCATTCCTATCTCCTCCATTTCTCCCTCACACGACCCCCTCCAGAGCTATACCTAGAGCCACCACCACCACCACTTGCAAAACCACCACTACCACCATGTCCACCACCACCACTCCTAACATTACTCCTATTTATGCCACTTCTCCCTCACATGACCCTCTCCGGGGCTATACCCGCAAAATCAACTCGTTTGAGAATGTGAGACTCAACATCAAGCCTCGCTTCTTGAGCCAAAAGATGGCGCAAAAGCTTCTGGAAAAGAAGATCCCCTTGATGCATGTGAATGCGATCAATCGCTCGGGGAAAGATTTGGATCTGTCAATCCAATTGAAGGTCCATTCGGTCTTAACGGTGACTAAGGGGACAGCCTTGATGGCACAAAAGAATCGATCATTCTCCTTTTTTGGGTCCTTGATGTAGGTCCTGAGGAGCAAGCTGTACATCTCATAGTGGATGTTCTTGATGGTGATTTAGGGCCCGTAGAAGGGGAGGGCCTCCACGACTTGGGCGTCCTTCATAAACTTCCCTGATAAGGTTCTCGAGGATGATGCTATCCGAGGCGACAAAGAATGCGAGGATGTGGCTGATGAAGTACTTCTCGTCGGGGGTGAAGGAGTCCTAGTGGCGGAGTTTTTGCGAGAGATCTACCTCCTCCATGGCCTAGAACGGGGCCTCAGGCCTTTTCGTATATCTCCTAGATCCACTAGTACTTAATCAGGTATGTACATAACCTATCTGGGTTCGGAGCCAGCAAGGGCTCTTTTGACATCAAAGGCATCTTGGATTGAGAAAATGGGTCTTCGCCTTTAGTTGTGATCGAATCGAAGAAAGGACTATTGGGGGATGGGAAATGGATCGGAAGAGTTGAGGGTGAAGAAAGGAGAGAAGTTCACAATCGAGGGAGTAAGGAAGCTTTTGAGGGGCATGTGGGTTGACACTTTGATCCTCTAAAAATAGTCACGTAAGAGACACGTTATCTTTTTTCATCCACCATTTTGGAAGGAGGTGACGCCAGGATTCGATTCAACATGGATGTAAAATGTTGTGGTTCAATGTCAAATGTGAAAACATTAAGGTTTAATCTTAAAAAGCCATGAAACTTCAGGGTTAAGTACGAAAATGTTATTAAAAAATAAAATATTATGTAAAAGCATCCTGACAATCACCGGCGATGCATGGTGTATTTCAAGTGAAGATGATAGTTCAGAGTCGTCCGATACAAGTCTGCAATAAAATCGGAGTTTGTTTGATGCTGCTTGCGGGTGTTAAAAGTTGACTTTTACCTTTCATTATTTATTTTTTACTTTTTCAAACCAACAAATGCGCGTACACCTATTCTAATAGTTACACCGGTAAAACAAGTTAAACCATTCGTGCATGTTCTAATGTCTTCATAATACATGACAGATCCAAAGTTTCTCTTACACCGTGCATAAATCAACTCAATTGTCATCATTCGTGACCTATTTCATGTAGAATAGGCATTTCATAATTTGATTATGGGAAATGTCCTACCTTTATTTACGGTTTGAATTATTAGTTTATGTAATTGATAGTTACCAACTAGGTCTACGATAAGACGTAGGAATCGATCACGTATCTAATTTGAGTACCTCTATAGGATAGACCTCAACAGAAAACTAAAAAGTAACGACAACTAGTAATTGAGTTTAATAGTTCATCATATAAAATTATTGACCCTACAGAGTAACCAATTAGGTTTACAACGAGACTTAAAAATCGATCACACATCCAATTTGAGTACCTCTACAAGATAGACATCAACAAAAAACTAAAAGCAACAGGCAATAAGTGATTGAGTTCAATAATTTCTTATATAAAATTATTGACTCTATAGATATAATAATATAGAGAAAACAAAATTATTTCAAGCATCAATAAAACCGGAAGCGCCCCTTGTTTTAAAGGAAGGAGGAAGTGTCAGGACCATCCATGGCCAAAAAATACCAAACAAGAAGTGTACGTCCATTTCAACCATTATGTTATAATTTGAAAATACATAACATATTCCTGTTACGCATTGAAAATCCAGTATAATTTTAAGGTCCTTCAATTTTTTTTAAAAAATTCAATGATTAGAGAAAATACCTTAAACATTCCAAATTTTCAACTCATCATGTAGTTTTAAATCCCCTTTAAAAATTTATAGTACAAAAAAAAAATTCAAAACTGTAAAAAGCACATCGATTAAAGCAGTAACAAATTTGTCTTATCATGTTTTCTTCGGAGCTTGTTTTCACTTTATACGGCGTGCTACAAAAAGTAAATGAAATAGCAAATAGTCTAATGACAGGTTAAATTTCGCAAGTTCAGTTCGAAGCACCGAAAATAAAAGGTCATCTTTTAGCAAAAACCACATTAAATAATTAAATAAATTATGATTGTTGGGCTATTACGAAACGTGGACAGTATAATTTAATATTGCTGAGGAAAAGAAATTTATTCTCCAACAGTGTTTTAGTTGGAGATTTGCAATTTATATTTAATCGGCCACTTTTTTATGTGAATTAAAATATGAATTTAGTAGAATTGTTACTTTTTTTTTTTATTTAACAAAGTAGCTTTAAATATCTTTCCTAAATCTTTCACTTATAAGGGGAGGAAAATCGCATCAAACCAAACTGCGTTGACATGCCACATTATTACCACGCCTTACTTAAAAGATTTAAAATGACAGAGAGTTAAATAAATAAATAAATAAAATAACAGAAAAAATGACAGTTTTAGAAGATAACAATTTGGGTACAATTTTTTTTTTTATATTATTTTGGTCCAAAAAAGTTTCGGGCCAGGGCTTGGGTTTATCGGGCTTCAGAAATTTGCTGTTGGTCGACTGGGTTGGGCTTCTTACACCCGGTCAGCTGCCTAACTTAGTCTCAATCCTACCTTAAAGGCCCATTGGGCCCTGACAGACTATTCTGAATGCCCATCTTCACGGGGCGATTTGAAAATTAGTATATTCCATTCTACTATTCTGATTTGTTCTTTGTAAATCAAACATGGCATGTTTTGGTTTGCTAAGGTCTCGATGGTCGGTACTCGGCAACAAAAGAAAAATGTCCTCTATGGTTGGTGGAGCAGTGCTAGGCAATGATTCGCTCAACCTTCGAAACCCAAGAGTGGAATGTAAGAAAATGAAGGGAAGAGCTCGGATTGCACAATCTCAAAGCAACCAAATCGCAACCCACCTCTTTTCCTCAACAACCCCTTCTATTTTTTATTTTCCCCATGCTTAATTTTTCAGCATATTCTTTGACTGGAATCATTACCCGTAACAATCCTATGTTGACCGCTCCCCCGCGCCGTTAAGTCTCCGATCAACATCTCACCCCTTCTTTGTGGGACTTGACCAATCGGCAGCGTCTCTCGCATGCTTAGAAGCAATGAATTATGATCATAGAGATGTTCTTGGGGTAAGGTTCCATTTCTCTCAGTTTGTAGGTTCGGGTGGATCCGAAGGGTCCGTTCGAGTTGAGTTCTGAGTTTCCGAAAAAAAAAAAAATGAATTATGATTATAGTCTAGCTCGTTAATGAAGCCATTTACGTGGACTAGCTCATCAATGAAGCCATTTACGTGGGCGAACGGCTCATCCCTCTCGTTACGCTCCTCTTAGCATGAGTTCTCCTTATTTCTTAGGTTACGTTTTTTAGTTTTCATTTAGGCATATTCCTGTCTCTCCTATACCCAAAAAGAAGCAGCTAAAAAAATATTGAATTAAAAATAAAAAGTAATACTATTTTTTCAAAAAATAAATTCTGAACAAATCTTAATACTCACATATAAGGTTTGTTTAGTTAGCAAAATCTCATATTCTCACCTAACATCAAATTTCAAGAAACGTGGCGTATGAGAATACGATACATAAAATATTATATTCTTCTTTTGGGTACATTTAGTCAAATTCTTCAAAATATAAAATATAAAATATATTTGCTATAAATAATTAAATTTAAATAATATTATATCATCATGATAAGTTTTTTCATTAATATTCTTTTTTTATGAAAATTTAATATTTATAATATAAAATATAACTAATTATTTACGAGATAAATAATGACTGTAGTAGAGTGTTGCGTACGGTTAAAGACTGCGTGAGTAAGCACACGCAACGCTTTCTCCCGCCCGCTTGATGTTTGACAGTAAACCTCCTTTGTCTGAAATCCAACAGTAATCTTCTTCCCCTTTGTTGGGCCCGCGATTCTAGGCCCACGGTCTCTATCTCCCTCTCGCTTTTTCTCTGATGATGAAGATGAAGACGATATAATCAGCAACCAATTCAATCGTAAATCCGAAGAAATCTTCTGATTAAACAACACATTGATCCGAAGAAGTCTCCTCGAAATTCCAAAACCCTAACAGAAATCTTCCTCCTCTGACGCCTCAGCGAGCGCCGGAAGATGAAGCTCTACACGGATCGCCGGAGCAACAGCTTCAGAGGATCCGCGCCGCCGTTGGACACCTCCGGCGACGGCGGTGGCGCCAAGTCGCCGTCCACGCTCTTCTGGCTCGTCCTCCACGCCCTCTGCTGCCTCATCAGTCTCGTCCTCGGCTTCCGATTCTCCCGCCTCCTCTTCTTCCTCCTCTTCTACTCCACCACCCCCTTCCTCAGCACCACCCCCGACGTCGGAACACTAACCGTGAGAGGTGCGTCTTCTGTGCTCAATCTCCATTCTCCGGCGAATACGACCGCCGCCGATGTGTCCAGCAGCCACGTGGTGGTGGGACGGCACGGGATCCGTGTGCGGCCGTGGCCGCATCCGGATCCGGATGAGGTCACGAAGGCTCACTGGATCATCGAGACAGTCCAGAGGGAGCAGAGGGCTCAGTACGGGACCAAGGCCCCCAGAACCCTAATTGCAGTCACTCCGACCTATGCGCGGACCTTTCAGGCGTTCCACTTGACCGGCGTGATGCACTGGTTGATGAATGTGCCGTACGAGGTCATCTGGATCGTAGTGGAGGCCAGTGGAACCACCAACGAGACCTCCCGGATCCTGGCCAAGTCTGGGCTTCGGACCGTCCACATTGGGTTCAACCGACGGATGCCCAACACTTGGGAGGATCGGCATCGGATGGAGGCTCGAATGCGACTTCGTGCTTTGAGGTGACTTTCTTCCTGGCTCCACGCTTAATTAATTGAACAGAGAGACTGTGTTGTTTCTTTGTGTTGTTGTTCTTCGAATTGAGTTTGATTCGGTTAGCCTGTGGTATTGGAGCAGAGTTGTTAGAGAAGAGAGACTGGATGGGATTGTGGTGTTTGCCGATGATAGTAATGTGCACAGTTTGGAGCTCTTTGATGAGATCCAAAAGGTGAAATGGATTGGCGCTGTTTCGGTTGGGATTCTTGGTCATTCTGGGAATACAGATGAATCTTCATCTTTGTCTTTGGATAAGAGTAAGAAGGATGGGTTACGTATGTCGGTTCCAGTTCAAGGACCGGCTTGTAATACATCTGATAAATTGGTTGGTTGGCACGTCTTTAGCTCGCGACCATACATCGGAAAGAGTGCAAAATATATTGATGACAGAGCAATGGTGTTGCCCCAGAAGTCAGAATGGGCTGGATTTGTGCTTAATTCCAGGTTGCTTTGGAAAGATGCCGAGGACAAGCCAGAATGGGTCAAGGATTTAGATTCTATGGGTGGGACTGGAGAGGATGTTGAGAGTCCACTATCTCTGCTGAAAGAACCTTTTGCAGTGGAGCCCCTTGGTAGCTGCGGACGCAAAGTTTTGTTGTGGTGGCTTCGTGTTGAAGCTCGCACAGATAGCAAATTCCCTCCTGGGTGAGTCCGTGGTTTACTTAATTTCAACTGCCTTCTTAATCATGCCAATCCAATTACTGGTTTCTCTTATGTTAATGCCGTTAGGTTTGAAGAATAATTGGCTTTTCCTGTCAGGAACAGGAATGATACAACTACAATTACAACGTATTTATATTTGCATATTTGTTCTCTCTTTTAGCATGTTGGTTGTATGTCTTTTTAATGTTGAAGTGTTGCAGAATAGGCATCCCTCCTCATGCATATAGAATAATTTCAAACCTTGCCTAGATAATCTAATTTTCCTGAACAGAGGACCAATTGAAATTTGTGTACACAACTTTTCCGTTGGATATTTGAGCTATATGAGGCTTCAATGAGTAGTAGAAGGGTGCAGGGTGCCAAATCTTAGCTTTTAATTATTTTTAATTTTTGTAGTTGACTTATTCCGAGGCTCACAAATTGAATAACTAGCATTATGGTGCTTGGTATACTTGTTGGGCTATTTTTCTGTAGTCAATTAAATTGGTTATGGGATGGAAACCTTACATGCTATCCGGACTCATGTGTGTTTGGCCCAAAGCTGGCTCGTCTTTGTCATCTGTCGGATCCACATGCAAAGCGCCATGTGTTGGCACGTGAGGAGTAGTGGGGTCCCACATTAATTAGGGACTACTGTTCGCGGTGCTTGATATATATATATGATGGGCTGTTTTTCCATAGCAATTGGTTAAAGGCTGGAACCTTGACAACTTGTTTTTGGGGATAATGTTGATCGCTGAATCTACGTGGTAGCTATTTCTAGTCCACCTATTGATGAACATCGTGTTGCATTATCCTGCCTGGTCATAATTATGGTCATACATGTGTTTCCCCATTTCACTTTTTAGACAAGTAGAATAATATCTGAGACACCTTTTGAATCGCAACTCAACTATTTTCTAGTGTTTTTTGCATAGTTTAGTTTAATAATCATAATGGCTGGTTCGAGGGATCAAGCCAGTTCTTCCCTAGTCGGAACCTGACCGTTTCGAACTCATACAATTTGGGTGGTGTGGGAGTCCAGGTAATCAAAAAGAAAAAAAAAAAGAAAAGAAAAGAGAATCTGTGAGAACTTTGTATTATTGCTTGCATAATATCTGAGACACCTGTTGAATCCCAACTCAACTATTCTCTAACGTTCTTTGCATACTTTAGTTTAATAATCATAATGATTGGTTTGAGAGACCAAGCTAGTTCTCTCCTGGTTGGAGCCTAACCGTTTCAGACTCGTATTGTTTGGGTGGTTTGGGAGTCCGCGTTATCAAAAATAAAAGAAATAAAAAAATCTGTGAGAACTTCGCATTATTGCTTGCATGAGATAGAGCAGATGAACTAGGATTCCATCATCTACCCTAATTTTGTTCTCAATGAGGAGGCATATCATGCCCTCGGGCTTTGGTGCCACATCTCATGTTGTATCGAAATGCCTCCTTTCTTGCCCTCAGGTGACCATTTAAGTCGTCGTCATTTTCAGCATCTTCATCCACTTCTTCTCCATCAACGATCACAAACATCAGTCATGACTAGATTCTCTGCCCCCAAGCTGCAAATTGATAACACTTACAAGCTTACAGTATTGCAAACACTTGGTGAATGCAGATTTAGCTGACAAATTTCCATTCACAACCCTACATCTATTTCGGTACAATTTTGCTACATCACTTTAAGGAGCTCTTTTAATGCTATCATATCTGCATGGTTGCAAAAGAGTTCTAAGAATCAAGTATACATGCAATACATTTTGCTCCCGAGAACCTGCTGCTGAACGCCTCTGCTGTAGTTGAGAAATTATTATTGTCATTTTTATTTTCATCTAGTTTGAGAATTCTGTTTTACTGCATCTAGATGGATAATCAACCGCCCTTTGGAAGTCACCGTTCCAGCAAGGCGCACTCCGTGGCCTGATGCTCCTCCTGAGATTCCATCTGATGAAAAGATGATGAGTAACATGCAAGAGCATTTAGAGAAAGATTCTACTAGAATTCGAACACCCAGATCAAAACGCAGTTCCCGTAATAAGAGGAAGCGTGAAGCAAGGACTGCAGACATACAACAGGGTTCCACAAGGCATTCCGGAGATGAGTAAAAACCTGGTTAACCAAAGCTGGCTGTGAATTATTTTGTTGTGTGGTATCAAGACTGCAAATTCAATTTTTACATCAACATTGTTGAATGATAAGAGACGAAGGAGCAGATGTCGTTAGCAGGTAAATAGAAGACTTCCGCTGTGTTAGCAGGCCAGTCGATACGTGCAATTGATTTTCATTCATTCTATTTTTTATTTTTTTTTGCGTCGAGTTTTTTGCGTGGATGATTGATATTTTGAGGTTATGAGAGGGTATGCATCCACTGGCTGTAAGGGATTTCTTGTAACTAGCATATATTTGAAGGAATATTATTGTACATATTCTTTAGAATAAAATTCATAGGAATGGTGACCAGTTCAATATCATACAAACAAGGCTTTGTTTGCAATTAATCGGAATTACCTTTTTTCTGCTTGCAAATGATGGTTGGATGGTTTGGAGCCTAACATTATGTTTGGTCCGTAGGGATGGGATAGAGTGTGAATGCAACAACTATTTGATAGGAATATTACTTATAAGAAATAATATCACCTTGGATCATGAATAAATTGACTACTCTTATGGACCATAATCAGAAGAGATACAAAATAACCATTAGCAATAGCCATAGTTGATAAGTGTTTTTTATCTATCCCATTTGAGATCTGTGAAAAGAGCACTTTTCCACATGGTTCAAGTTATATTTAGATGGAATAGCTATTTCTTCATGCTCGTTCCAATTTCAAAGTACCATTTGTACAAATAAGAACCGCTTTCGTTACATGATTCGTCTGTCATATAGATAGATATATGATCTATGGGGTAATTACTTATAAGTACATTTTGTGCAACAACTCTTCCCATCTGATGGAAAAGTATTCCATGATCCTAAACCGATCTTACCTAGGATCGCAAATCCCAAGTTTGTCCACGAAGAAAGGATTTAATTGTATCAGTGTTTAAAATTGATTTCTTCTGTGTAATACTAGTTTTGGGAATATCCCCATTAATAGGTCTGAGATCCGCATCTATAAATTGAAAGTGAAAGATCCGAATTATCAACTTTGCAATCCGTCGTTAGAATCAAGGGGTCTTCAAATTGGTCATTTGAAAAAATGGAAACCCTTCTCATGAGGATCACCATTGTATAACCATTCATTAATAGATGCTGCTTCCTATATCGGATAAAAGTGAAAACCTATAGCTGCATGTAGATGCCGCCTTTCGTTACCCCAAGAAGAAAATCGGTCTTTTAATCAAATAAACTCATTTTCAAACTCTCGTTGACCAAGTCAACGAGAAATTGACCCATTTTTGAGCCATGGCTCAACCCCTAAGGGATATCATTTTTGGGCTCCTGTTAACCAAGTCAACAAAGAGTCATAACATTCCCAAGCCTATGGCTTAGCCCCTAAAGGGGATACCTTCTTCAGACCCTATTAACCAGCTCAACTATAGGTAATTGTTTTCAGGCCAGCGGCTCAGTCTTTAAGGGGTTATGTTATTAGATGGGGCCTATAGACCCACGCTTCTGAGCCTACAACTCAATTCTTATGGGAATATCACTTTCTAGCCCTCCTTAACCAAATTAACATGAAGTGTTTAATTTCTAAGCCTCCGGCTCTTTCCCTAAAGAGATATTTGTTTCGGAACTTATGGCTCAATCCCTTCTTAGGAAGCTTTCTGAGCCCATAGCCCAAGGGTTTTCACTCTTTTAAGGTTTTACCACTCCTTGTATGAGAAAGGGATGTTGGGCTTAAGGCCCAACAAGGATGTGCCTCATCATCTTTTCCCCTTTATAAGCAAAACCTAGAATTTTGAAAACTCTAACAGGCCACAGGAAGAGAGAAAGGAAAGAAAAATAGAGAAAAACTAAGGCAACTCCATTCCCTCCTGCCTCAACTTCACCGAATCACTACCTATGGCAAGGTAAGCATTGCATTAGTAGTCTCCATGGCTTCACAACCCTAAAAGAACTATTATGTCCTGATTCTCTTATGGAAATTGTAGAAAGCCCCATGGATATGGCCTCCCCATCAACTTTCTTACATGTTCCTCCAAATGACAATCCCTAGGCTTACGGTCCCTGTTTTTTTGCATGTTCTGGGTTTACAGCCCGTTCTCTGCTTCCCGAAGCCTACAGCCTCCATCCTTAATCTCTTCTAGATCTGCTCTTTAGATTTGGGTTCTTCAACTAACCTCTAAAAGTGGGTTCTTAATCGAAGGTGGCTCTTGTCCAAGGGAGTGAGTGTAAAGAATCATTATCCTTTACGATAATGTGAATAGTGAACCCCAAAACAACAATCGACGAGTTCATGAGCATTCTCACCATTTTTCACGCAAACAATGTAGAAGTAGGAATAATGGCACTAGAGATAATATTGTTTTCATAAAGTAGAGATCTAGAAACATGTTCACGAATACCATCAATATCGACTACAGGAGCAGCAACGAGGGCAATAATAAATATTGGAGTTACGGTCAATAGAGTAGGAAGTTTCTATGGAGTGTAGGCCTCCCAAAGGGTAACGGAGGAGCGCAATGGTTTCCTCGAGCCGGATGGAAATTGGCCCTCGAACGCAAAGACAGAAGGGCCTTGACCGCAAGACACATCATTCCCGTTATACTCCATTGTGTGAAGCAAACATGGGTGAGTTTTGCATAAAAGCCAACTCTTGACTATTTTTTCCTGAACAGAATTTCATTTGGCACTAACCATGGAAGGGGGAAGAGGTTGGCCTCAGCACACCTTACACACCAGCAGCCTTCATGAACACAAAAAGAACCCCACAGGTTTCAATTCAGTACTTTTCACTGTCCAACACCACATTGCATTTCTTCCCTTGAGAGTTGCAAGTCTCCATAGACTGCCATTTTTCTTCCAACAGGTGATAGTTGCTCTTTTCCTTTTCTTCACCGTCTCATCTTCACTATCACCATCCCCCCTTCCAGAGATGTTCATCACCAGCTACACAGCCAACAGATTCAGAAGCTGACTTCAATGCCAATATGGTTCGCGAATCTTGAAAGGTTGCAAACACTGAAGGGTTCAATATTCTTGAAACCCTAATCCAATTAGAATGATATAATTGGTCTATAGATTTTAGAAAGTACCATCCTATTACGCCCAACACAATAATCGGAACCTGCTCAAGTAGAGATTAAACCAAACACCTGCTAGAAAGCATACTGACAACCTTATTATTGAAACGCAATATGATATATAATTCATGCGATATATCTATAAGCAATATGCAAAACAAGCACTTAATAGTTAATACTGTGAAAAATACAACAGGCTTCGAGAATGTTATGTAAGAAACAGAATCTCCACTAAATTTCTTGGAGATGTTCAGAAGTCCTACTAAGTCCTCTACCAATCGCTCTCCTTCAAAATAAAATATAAAAAATCCTCACAACCAATACTAATTCAAGATACAAAATTGAAATATATAGTCTTAATAACGTAACTCAAGAAATTAAATTGCAGCTGGACCACAAATTATGAGCAGCCTACATTATCAGCAGCACAAATCATGCCTCGAACGAGCAATACAATTCTCAAAGTTTTGCTTCCAGAGTCAACAAGTTAGCATTTCTGCCATTCCCCCATCTAGTTCCTTCCAAATTCAGCAACTCAACCATGCCCGTGGACTAAAACACCAACCACTCTCCTTATCTCCTCATACACAAGGATTCTAATACATTTTTTGTGCTGCTGCAGCAGCTTATCCTCTGGCATTGTCATGTTCAAAGACCCTGTTTCCTTGCGAGGGAAGCTACAATCCTATGCAAAGCTGATATTTCATCATCTCTTTCTTTAACCAATTGCTTCAACCTCTCAATCTCATTCACATGATCTTCACACAAATTCAGGTCTACTGTTGTCTCCATTGGCTTTCCAATGTTCTGGTCTGTCTTTACCTTTTTTGACTCATGCGATGCCTCATCCAATTGTAGTGGTCTCTTCTTTGAGGAGATTTCACCAATAGGATTACTCAGCGTCATTTCACAAACATATATACTAGCAGTTTCACCCGTGCTAAGTTGAAATGATATGAGTTTTCGGGGCCTTCCAGATGAGTCCTAACAAAGGGAAGAACAACAGTATTGAAGTCCAATTATCAATAACAATGGATAAAGAGACTTTCTAAAAGCAAACTCCATAGTCCTTAAAACAACTTCATTTCAAGAGGACAAAACAATGGGATTGAATTCTGATTATTTACAAGGGACCGATATGCATTCTAGAGACCAACTAGATTAACCATGCAACAGTTTGCTACTTTCAAGAATATGGTTGAATAGATGGATATGAAATATAAAGCTTTTATTATATAAAAAAAAAAGAAAAAAGAAAAAGAGGCTTCATTCTTGAATTTCGTATTACTATAGGAACCTCCACCATTTGATAAATTAATATTGACCTCTATACATGGTGGCTTGCTGATTTTATCGACCTCCATATTGTCGTTGCTTGTCAAACATCAAAAAAGAAACCAAAATACAATGACACCAGCACTATTACACTTTAGAAGGTATATACGCCAGCTGTAATTGGACCGGACATTTTCGCATATGATTGCAATTTCAGACAGAAAACTTGGCAACAATTGTTTGGGGAAAACTGTTTAATTGTGGTAAAGAAATAATATTGGGCTAAACTCGGCTGACACCAGCATTTTGTCACTGTTTTCAACTGAAATAAGAAGCACCAAGTCTACAACTCTTGCAGGAGATCATAAACATAAAGAGATGTCAATTTTCATAGGGGGAGTGAACACCATCTGTAATATATCGCTGAACTTTTAGTCCCCATAATTACAATACAGACAACAAAAAAGAAAATAACTCTTCCTTAAAGTACATACCTTTCCATGGTCGCCCACCACATTTTCAAATGCTTGATGGGCTTCTTCTGGACTATCAAAGATGGCAAGGGCAGAATAGTTTACTTTCCGAGCTCTTTTATTTGTCTGCAAGCATATTACATATCATGTTAGAAACTTTAAGCGAGGAAATGCAAATTTGCCCTTGCTGAATATTGAAAATCTGTTTAAATGACCAGCTAACTATTTGATGGTGGCACACTATATCACCAATTTCCAAGGAAGTCTTAGTGTTGATGTCGCTTAATATTTTGTGGAAACAGGAAGACAGATTAAATGTCATTTATATTCTGAATGCCATTTACTAGGGGCTGCATTTGAACAAGCCTATATTTCATAAAGGGTTAGGGTGCGAGTGAGTTCATGAAACAAACACTTTACAGTTTTCTAAATCTATCTGCATGTGTTGATGTCTTCAACATCAGAATGAGAAATAAAAAATAGTTAATATCTAGCAAACACCATCTTGGCAGACCCACCAAATGCCATGAAAAAAAAAATCTCATATCTCATACGTAAAACAAGCAAATCTGCCATATGCTCCTATGCTTCAATCATATTACAGAGGAAGAAACACTGGGGATATACTAGCGCTCCTATGCTTTAAACATATTGGAGAGGAAGAAAGATCAGGGATATACTCCACCTGCGGTTCAATTGTGAATTTCCCAGGAAATATCTTATGTAATTCTTCATTAGGTACAGTAACCGGTATCCTGTGGAGAAGTAGTTTTACCCCTGCTGTGTCAGGCACCTATAATTTTCAGGGCATCATGAATTAGCTAGTTTATCTGTGGTAGGTCAATTGCAATCATATAGTTTAAAACGTACATCCTTATCAGCCAAGGAAATATCATCATCAAACCTACGCCCTATCTTGGCAAGAACAAGCTTCATTGCCGCACGTGCATCATCTAAACAATTGTGAGGGGCGCCCTCCTTTCGGACTTCATGTCCCAACACAGACTGCCAGAACACAGTGTTAAAGAGAGAGAATCAAACAGCCCTACAAAAGTTATAGATTCAACAGGTACAAGAAGTTGGAAAGGAAGTGGCAAACAGAAAAAACCTTGCCTTGCACAAATTATTCAAAGAAGGTCTCCTAAAGTTAGATTGATCCGGTAATTTCAAGACAAGGGAAGTGTCTATAACTCTTGCATGATCTATTTTGAGCGCTAAGACCAAAAAAATAAGGTGTCAAAAGATCAGTAGACAAAGAAGTAAAAAAGAAGTTACCAGTTGATATATTGCTGAATTTACTTACCTTGAAGATCATTATTCAAACTGTGGCCGACTAAAATAGTTCCATGTGACAATAGCTTTTTCAACGATTTCTACACGATGTTGTTTAATTAGTTAAGGAAGAATATTTAAGAAAAGGCTAGATAATTCCTAATCCCAAGTTTTCCACATTTACCTGTATATCAACCAAAGAACAAGTAATTCCTTCTAAATCTTTTGCAGTGATTCCAGTAATCTCGGTTCTATAATCCGCAACTGCTTTATTTGGATTCACAAGTTCATTAAGCTTGACCTGTGAGACCCACATTAAAACAGGTTTAACATAGGCAGATATGTAGCACAATAGAGTTATCTTACAAATGCTCCCAGCATCCTCCCAGAAATCCATCTAAAATATAATTTTTTTAAACAGATAAAAATCCTCCAGGCACCCCACCATCATGGAATGTGGGGCCAAAATTGCAGAGAATGAGAGCACATAAGCACAAGGTGTAAACAAGGTCAACATTACCTTCAGATTGCAATCAACAACACATACGTTTACTAAAGCTTCAGTTCCATCTTCACAGAGAACCATCTCACAATCAATAGCAACCATTTCTGTTGATCTCCTATGCTTTAATTTTTTACTGAGTTTCATTACCATCCATTCCTGCTTCACCATTCCACAGGTTACAGAAAGGCAGATCAGAGGAAAGGGTATAAGATGATAGCCACAAAAAAAGAAAAAATAAGTTGGACACCTCCATATTGAGTTGCAGAAACGAACGAGACTGAGAATGGGAAGAACAATGGAAATATGGAGAGAGAGAGAGAGAGAGGGAGAGAGAGAGAGAGAGAGAGAGAGAGAGAGACTGTCTCTTTGAACCCCATTGATTTTCACGCCATCAAGAATTCCACCATATAGTCAAGCATGGAGCTAGTGTTTGCCAAGCGTAAGAACTAGATCAGCGTTTCACTTAAAAAAAAAAAAAAAAAAAAAAAAAAAAAAAAGAGGCAAAAAGAACAACTTCTTTACTACCATTTTTAAAGTGGCACAATCACTTGCAGTCTTGATACAAATTTGCGTTCCATTATGATTCAGATGATAAGCTAACCTGTAATTTCCAGATTCATTAAGAGATTTTTCTATTTGTATGCTATCAGTCACTATTTGAAGTATATTTCAATAATGAACCGCGTGTTTATAAAAGAAAACAATCTAAATAATTGGGTGAATTCCAGGTGAAGCCAGTCTATTCATCCAAGGGCTAAGAGTGGGCCACATGCCGCCAAATCTGGTATAAATGAGCAAATAATATTAGCCTTCAAAATATTACCATAAGGATGAGGGCACTACCAACATACAGACCGATGATACACAAAATAAAACTATATAGTTTCAAATGTTTAATTTGGGGATAAGATTTCTTCAGATTGTTTAAGCATAAGGTTTCCTTAGTCCAGTGAAGTTTAATATACTGAGATTAGCTTACCATGAAGATGTCTAATTAGGTTATCAAGAAGATATCTTACATGCATTTACTTAGAGGTCATGAGAAGGAGATAGACTGCAACTCTTGCATGAACATGCATATTAGTAGCATGAAAAGGTTTTGAAAGCAAACCTCTTCATGAGATGGAAATGAATAATCTACAGGGTAAAGGGGGTGCCCAAGAGTCAAACGGACCAGCCTCTGCACTGCCACCATAACAAGTTAGCAAGGTTACATTCCAAATTCGCAGAAAATCAAAGCACTTGCAAAATACTCCAGCCATCTAAATGTCCTATTTTTTGGAGAAAAATAAATAATCAGCCAAAAAAAAAAAAGCAGAGTCATATTCATAGCATTAGTCTACATAAGATTTTTGAATTGACATAAAAAAAAAAAGAAAAAGAAAAGAAGAAGGCCTACTTAAGATTTTCAAACTTTGAATATACAGTTGCCAATACCAACAATAACATAATCTTACGGTAGCCAAATGGGAAACCAACCAAGAGGTAAATGGATACAACAAACTTTGCTTCAAACAATTTATGAAATGGGCAGTTGAGGGAGGGGAAGCAAAACATAGATCATGCACAGGCCAATAACTCAAGCCTTACCTGTTCAGGGGATTCATTATCTGGCGAATTTTGTTTTGATTGTGCCACTACCTCGCGGTTTGAATGACATTGGATCACTTTTTCAAAGAACTAAACACGATCAAGGAAAACCAAATACCATCACTAATTACTTTGCTATCACAAAGAAACTCCAAACGATAGACATTTGTAAAAACAAAAAATAAAAATAAAAAAACACTGGCCACCTTAAAATCTTCCCCACTGGAAAACGTCTTCAAAAAAGCGAGCAATTGATCGGGAGACCTCCTCGATGGATCACTCATGCTAGCCCCGAACTTCTTATCGTAGACACTCAAGAACTCCTTCCAATCACCTTCACTGCCTTTCATTCCCCGTTTTTGTGAGAGCTTCACAATCTCAACAAGAACCTAAAAGCCACGTTCAGTTTGGAACTTTTCAGACTGCGGAATACAAAAATGAACTGAAAAGTGCTAATATTTTTCTCGGGTTTTCTCGGGAAACAAACGGAGATGCTGGGGAAGAATCTACCTCTTTCTTAGCGGAAGCAAGTTTCTTGTCCATTTGGATGGTGCGGTTGCCGGCGGCGGTAGTGGAATCTGATTATAACCCCGCAGGCGCGGCGGGAAGGGAGGATTTAGGGTTTATGAGCGTGAAACCTTGATTTATTTTCTTTCTCGTTTTATACCCCCAGTGATAATAGAACTACTCTTACAAAACCATAAACCTTACTGATTTTATATAATCTAATCTAAACTATATGTTATACATAGATGGAGTTATGGTGGTCACACATAATAATTAATTTTATCATGTGTTATATTGTATATCAATATATTTTTAATACGAATTATTTACTTAATAATTCTATTTTAACTCTCTTTTTTCAAGTTTGTGTCAATTTTTTATTTACGAACAACTACTAATAAATAGTTTTTCAATGACATTTGACATAAGATCTAATCTAGCTATATATCATCGGATTCAGTTTTCTATGTTATTCAGTTTAGAACCTATATTAAATATTTTTAGTTATCATCTAAAATCCCACTTTTGATTCCAAAATTTATAGCATTAATAAAGTGATATACACCCCCAATTTTGTAAATATCTTTAACTATAAACATATAATAAATCCTAATCAATTACTTTTACATCAATTTGAATTCATCTAATTTACTTTCACTTTTTACATGTAATATTGTAAGTTTAAATTTAAATTAAGATTCATCAACTTCTGGACGGATAAATGACACTTTAAACCCTAAAGTTTCACCGTTTTTTGACATTAAACCTTGATCTTTTTAAACTATTAGATTGAACCTTGAATTTTTTACTTCCATGTTGAATTGAACCCTACCATCACCTCTGTCCAAATAGATGGATGAAAAAGGGTCATGTGCCCCTCAAATAACCCTTTTTAGAGGGTAAACCTATCAAACCACTTTCCCTCTCTAAAGCTTCAGCACTCATCCTATTCATGGCTTTTCTCCAATCACCGAAGCTAAACCGGTCACCATCTTCAACTCAATTGGAGTGCTCTTCGGTTTCACCGGCGGCAACGACTCCTCACTAGAGCTTCCAGACAAAGAGAATTGGCACTCATCATCACCATGATCGTTAAAAGTCTCAGCTTCTTCTTTCATAAGGACCCTCTCCTGGACATTGCCGAAGGTTTCTATGGCTTTTCAGACTTGAGATCAGATTCAATGGCGGTGGATATTTAAGGTGGTGGTGAGGTTTTGGTGTAGGGAGGGAGCCATTTGGCGTTTATATAATCAGATCTCCGCCATGGAGGAACGTGCATCCCCTTCTTCTTCAAACTCTGCTTCACGACCTCGATCACAACAGAGATGATCTTCTAAAGGTGATCGAGCTTCCCGATGAATATGTGGGGAAGGGTTTAGATTGCCGCCTTGTAGTTTTTGGTGGATCGAAAGATCTGAAACTCTGATCTAAAGTCGATGTCGATCAGCAACCTTTCTTTCCCCACGATACCATCAACGCACTTGTACTCCCCTATATCATCAATCACAGAACAATTCACAAATTGTACAGATTTAAACAGCCTAATGGAGATGTTGATTGAATAAATTCAATTTGGTTCCTAGATATAGGTAATGATGAATTGATAAAATATAAGATATTTCCCATAAATTTCTAACACAAAATCACATAAGAGAGAGAGAGAGAGGGTATACCGGCAAGATAAGAGGGGGACTCAACCCAACAAGATTTGCTAATAGAAGTGTCGTATCCGAGAGCGACGAGACCATCCATAACAATCTTTCTGCAGAAATCATCCTTACGTCTGTAGATCTGGTTCTTCTGAACGACCTTTGGAGCATCAATTAACAAATTTTATTCAGCCATGGTAGCACTTGGGACCAAGCTTTGTTTCACAGAAGAAACCAATTTCTCAGTAACCCAAAGAGAGAAAGAAAGAGAGCAACACCAGAAATTGTTGAAGAAAAATTGAATTTAGCATGATGATTTTGTGGACAATTCACTGGAAGACAAGAGGTTCGACCCACTTGCCGCTGGAGCCTCGGTGTCCTCGCGAAAGTGGAGGGTGAAGCGGTGGCAACGGGAAGAGAGGGAGGAGGAAAAGAAAAATAAAAAGAAAAAATGGCCAATTAAATAGTGATATGTGATCGTTTTAGATTGAAAAAAAAGGGTAAGTTGTAATTTAAATGAATTTGGTTCGTAATTTTCCCACTTTACCCTCTAAAAAGAGTCATGTGAGGGGCACATGATCCTTTTCCGTCCATCCATTTGGATGGAGGTGACGGCAGGGTTCAATTCAACACGAAAGTAAAAATTCAAGGTCCAATCTAATAAGAAAAAAAGATCGAGGTTCAATGTCAAAAAACGGTGAAACTTTAGGGTTTAAAGTGTCATTTACCCACTTCTGGGCCTTCATGTACTCTTTTTTTTCCAGATGCTTAATCTTCTTGTAATACTTATATATGCACACAAATTTTATTACTTTACTTATACGTTATATTTGTAATTATTGATGCGATTTGTGCATCGCAATATATATAAAGTTGTATGTAGAGAGGCAAGGGGCTGTTCCGACATCACACATCAATAGAAAAACTGTGTCCGCATAAAAAGGCTGACATATCAGTTTAAACGAATTTTCAATGTTTATTTCCTTTTATTACTTATTTATAGACATTAATAAATAATTTTTAAATAATATATGACATTAGATTTAATCTAATTATATACAAATAAATTTATTTTTTTGTCATTTTCGATTTAAGACCTACATTAATTATTTTTAGATATCATTTAGGATCCCAATTTTTGTTCAAATATATAAAGCACATATACAGTGACATGCCGTGCCCCCATTTCTTGAATATTTTCATCTATAAATAGTTGTATGCAGATGTGAGGGGCGCCCATGAACAGACACATGAGCTTTTTAAAAAGTGACATGTGTTATATTCTATACCAATATAAATATTATACGTGTTATTCACTTAAGAATCAAATTTATACTCTTTCTTCGTAATATTTATTTTCCTTTATTACTTATCTACCTTCATTAATAAATAGTTTCTAAAGGACATATAACATCATGTCTAATCTAATTACATATGATTTTTCTCCAAATTTAGAGCACACATGCGATGGCATGTGTCACGCCCCTATTTTTGTAAATATTTTTAATTATAAACATACTAAAAAATTATTTACATATTAATTTGAATTCATAAACTTTGTCTTATATAATCTAATCTAATTATATATAAATAAAGTTATATGCAGAGCTGAAGGGAACCAATGGGTGGACACATCAGCGTGAATGTTTCACAAAAAAAGGTTGACACGTCAAATTAAACGTGTCTCCCTTTATCCCTAACACACTTCCACCTTCTGACATGTGTCATTAAATTAATAATCATATTTAAACCCTTTCTCAACAATATTTATCTATTACTATTACTTACCTACCATCACTAATAAATAGTTTTTAAAGGACATATGACATCAGATCTAATATAATTATGCATGGTTGGATCCATTTTTCTACATTCTTTAATTTAAAATCTACATTAAATTTTTTCGAATGTCGTTTAGATTCCAATTTTTTGTTCGAATGTTTAAAGCATACATAGAGTGACATATATCATGCATCTATTTTTGTGAATATTTTTGGCCACTACCATGCTGACAAATTATTTACACATCAATGATCTTTATTTAAACTCTTTCTTTTCAATGCTTAACATTCTTCTAACACTTATGCATACGAAATTTAAAATAGAATTGATATTTCTATTAAATTAGGCATAAGGATTTTTATTACTTTGACAATAGATGTTAAATTTATAATATTGATAATTAAATGATTTGAGCATCGCATGAAACTTAAATGTAGTTTAACATATTATTTTCCTCTTCCCATGGCCGAAGCATTCTTTCATTTGGTTGGTATCTTCCCTTGAAGGGAACAAGTTGTAATGGGCTTACAAGTGGCTTACCTAACTTCTTGTATTGTTCTCCATCTCCCGTAAGAGCGAGAGAAGTGTCTGAATCAACCGCTTCCTTCTTTTGCAGCTTCGCCCCACTCTCTATTCTGAGTTTAAAATCATGCTAATACGACATTTGGCAGTAACAAAACTTGATTTATAAAACTTAATTAATTAAGTTTTTATAATTTTTATTTACCAATTTTATTGGTAATCTTGTCCGATTTGGACTTGAGTGGCCAAACATTCATTTTACATAAAATTATAATTTTTGTCAAATTTGATTTTGAGACGGCATCCAAATCATAGATTCAGGACCTAGTTACAAGCACATTATTGATTGATATAGTAGCTTAAAGTTATTTTATTTTTTATTCAAATTCAATAATTTGACTTTTTAATAATATCAAATTCATTCGGATCAAAGTCAATTTAGGATCCGAGGTGAATATTTTATTAGTACATTTTATTAATTATATTAATGAAATTTAAACTATGAACACATGCCGCAATATAATAAACGGGAGAATTGTTTTTTGAAGAGAGAGCTATTAGTGGAGAACAATCTGCTACATCACATATGCATACCAGCTTTAGTCTATAAAAGAACCAAAGGGGAGAAAAAGAAAACAAAAAACAAACCATTATCTCTCGTTTGGTTCACGAAATGAAATGAATGGCCATATGCCTAATGCAGCTCTTAAAGCCAGAAATGCCATTCCATGAAGTAACGATCACATCTAGTCCAACTCTTAAACTAAGCTCTACTAATCCTTGGATACGGCATTACTTCCCTGAATACCCTAATTCGCCAATGGCATAATACTTGCTTGTTTAAAAGTAATAATCAATGACCCTAGACACTCCTAGGGCATCTTGCCCTCGTCGCCTAAGCAACCGGGAGACTCTAAACATCAGGTCGCGGAGCAATGCCTTTTGACAACGATTGGCGATAGTTATCTCTTCATTATCTAAATCATTTTTATTTCAACCATGCTGTTGTCCTTCAGTGAGTTGGATCTATACAAATTACCAGCCATTGCTGCAATTATTGGTGTTTCTTGAAAACGACCAAAGGGGGTATGCTGCCTTTACCTTCCCACTAATTTACTGATGTGATGCTGTCCTTGCTTGGTTTTGGATAATTGAGCCTCAGCATCCCTGTGTTTGGGGCCCATGCACGAATTACTCTCATCATTCTACCCAAAATTCCCTATCAACAAACAGGATGACCACTTCTCTTTGATTCAACTCGCCCAATTTAAAGGGTATGTGTGTGTACATATATATATATATATAGATTGATCACACAACTCCAAGAGCGTTCATCCCTTCATTTTTGGCTCCCCCAACCACTGTTTAGGTCTGGCAACCTCCAATCCAATTACCAGTCCACGTAGGGATCACAAAGATGAGAATGCTCTGAGATAAAACGACCTGAAAATCTCAACCATAACCATAAGACCAGATCTCATATAGACCATTTAAAAGACCACAAAATGTCACCTCGAACCATAAGACAACCCATAATCTCTGCCCCAAGCCTAGGACCCCAAGACACAAATCAATCCCCTCAAAACTCCACCTTTTCTTCCTTAGGGTACATTTGTTTTCCCCCATGAGTTGCTGTATGCTACAAGTTCAGCGCTTTAAATTTTCAGCACGTCCGGTAACACTTTCAGATTCTGTATTCAGGGAAGAAGAAAAAAAAAAAAAAGGGGCCAAAAATAAGCTAAAACATTCGGCCATGGGGTAGTTAACGTTGAATGTTGAACATACTCAGTTTTCGGCACTTAAAATTCAGTAAAGAATTTTCAGCACTAAATTTTCAATTTATTGAACATGACTCGAGTAATGAAAATTAGGTATTCTGGAGCCTGCAAATAATTTCCTAACGAAGACTAACTGCACTTTCAACAAAACACAGCTTCATGGATTCTCCCTATATTTGATGGAGGCCTTGTTGAAAGTTCTGAGAACGGAAAGTGCAGATCATAAAGCATCTATTCCTCCAACTATGCAAGAGACTCGTTAAAACTACTAAATAGCAATATGGATAACGAAATTATAAAGTACGTGAACCCAGTGAGGAAGGAGCTAAGCACATCTGTGTGCAAACAGAATGCCATCTAGATCTGCCCCATTGCCTCACAGTTCATAACATGCCTCAACCTAAACTTTATTCACTACAAAGCCGTGCACAGATTATGATGATTCAAAAATCAAAACCCATGCAGTGTAGTGATCATGACTATGCCATGCAATTACGCTGATGAATAAGTAAGCCCGACGATTCCCAAGGAAACGGAAAGCGAACATCGATGAACAGAAATCAACAACAAAGATTTTACCAGTACAATAAATCCATCAGCAAGGAAATAATTCAATAAGAAACAGCACAGCGTACAAATTCAAGCAGCCCGGAGAGTTAAAGATGACACATAAACATGCATCAACAAACATAAATCACAGTGAACAGATAGCTTCTTCTGTATAAAACCATGTGCACATGTCATAGACTATCGTTGGCACGATCATTACTGTTTGAGAACCTCCTGAAAGTGCATGCAACGAAATTCCTACCTGCGAAACCCCCAAACCTGGATCTGAACATGGTCAATCGAGCATTACTGCTAGATGGCACATCCGCAGCAGCTACTTGACTCGCGGATGGGGGAAAATCTGGCCCATCTTCTTGGGCTCCACTGTCACTGCCGTTTGCATCCATAGGTTCAATCTCAGTAGAATCCAAATTCACAGCCAATGATCCCCTATTTACCTTCAACCATTCAGCAATCTCACCAGTAACATTTCTACACTTCTTCACCTTAACCTTCACTAGATTAGGGCAACCCCAAGCGAGCACTTCCAGCCCGTGATCCGAAATGGGACATCCCTTGATACATAGCTTCCTCAATGCAACGCATTTCTCCGCAATGCACAAAATCTCTGCATCACCAATGGTATCACTCCCGCAGAGCGCTAGTCGTTCCAATTTCTGGCAATTCGATGCAAGTGCTGCCAAACTCAATGAAGTAGGGTTCACCCCTATCAGAACCAACTCTTGAAGATTAGGGCACTGTCTGGCTACAGCAATCAAACCCTCGTCCCCAATCCTATTCGTTCTCCACCCATCAATATGAAGCTTCCTCAAAAGTCTACAATGTTCAACTAATGACTCGAGACCCAAACTGGTGCACTCCGGGGTCTTAACCAGGTGCAAGATCTCCAGATTTTTGCAACTCGACATCGCCGAGAGGCCATTGTCGCTCAGTTGAAGCCTTTCAAGATGCATTTCTACTAAGTTAGGGTTTCCCTTACCGATCATTTGCAGAAGCTTATCCCAATCGCCCAAGCACCGGAACAGTTTAAGCGTCCTGAGCTTCTTAGATCCGATCAGAAGAGGCTCAAAGCACTGCCCGTTGTAAAGCTCCTTGAGGCACACAGTTTTGAGAGAAGACGCTGCAACCCCAGGTCCAATGGGTTCGGCCGCAGCCCCGTCGTTGATTCCGCGGAGGCGCTTCACGGAGAGCTCCTCCAGAGCGGAGCAGTGATCGAGGACCGCGTTCAAGCCTTTGGATCCGAACGTGCACGAACCGCACGAGAGCTTCTTCAAACCCTTGCAGTTCTGAGCAAATGCGACCATTCCCAAATCCGTGAGCTCGCGGCATCCCCGGAGCTTTAGGCGCGTGAGATTCGGGCACCGCATCGAGATCCGGATCAGGGAATCGTCGTTCAAGCTGACGGATCGGCGATCGCACCTGAGGGCGAGCTTCGTGACGGAATCGAACCGGGTGAAAAGGGAAGGAATGGCCTGGAGGATCTCGGCCTTCGCGTTGAGGGAAAGGCGGTGGTGGTTCTGTCCCTCGACCTTGAGCCACCGCCAGCAGACGAGGGAGCAGTGTTTCCGGTCATCGGAGCTCAGGAAATGGAAGATGCAAGCCAAGCACTCATCGGGGAGAACGGAGATGTTGTCAAGGCTCCCCACGGCTCCCCCACACCGGTCCTCGTATTCCGGATCCGACGCACGGAGGATCTCCGCCGATCTCACGGCGGCCCGACATCCTCGGCCGCAGTCGCGGCGGTTCGACTCGGCCGAGGCACCGGCGGTCGAAGATGTTGACTGGCCCATCGAGGGCGTGAGGAGGGTGGAATTTCCGCACAGCGCTCAGACACCCGGCAATCAGTTATCCCATGCGCCGTCGTAGGAGAACACCGCCGACGTCATGCTGTTGCCGTTGCGGTGGGGGGGTGGCGGTGGCGGTGGCGGTGGGGGTGGGGGTGGTGGTGGTGGTGATGAGATGTGTGGGGGAGGGTTTGTTGTGGTGCGGATAGATAGCGGTGTGACCCGTGTTGTGTTGTGTTGCGTTGCTGTGGTTGTGTGTGTGTGTGACCCGGAAAGTGGATTTGATGGGGGTGAGGTTTATAAGGTGCTTCGCGGACCAACGTATGCAGGTGCACTTGCCACGTTGCCACCCCGTCAAAGCAACTTCGTTCTTCCGCAACGTGGACGCCACGCGTTCCCAGTTTCTTCCGACGTCGGCGGACAGTTATTGGCTTGGACACAGCTGATACGGACGTGAATCACGTAAATTTCAAAAAATCGTATATCTGTGAGCTTCACCGATCGTAAATCATTTTTATTTTTTATTTTTTATTCTTTTCTTATTTTTTTAGGATAAGTTATCAGTATTATCTAAATTTACAATTTTCATGAACTTTCAAATTTAGAAAATTCTGATCCAATTAATGTAACTCGTTATTCCTTTTCAAATTGTGGGATATCGGCTTTTTCACCCCTTGAATATTTAATTGAGCTATGGAGGTTGTTAATAATATTAATTTTTGAAATAAAATACACTCAGTTTTATACGTGAAAATTGCATTTTTTTTATGATAATGCAAATTTAACAAAATGTGTGTAGATTAATTGCACTTTAATGCTTTTTTTTTTTGTTTCCCAAATTATTACCATGCATATTCATTTCTCAAATTACATTCTAAAATAATATTTTTAAAGTTGTTTTCCATTATATTAGAGGGAAAAACGAAAAGAGTAGGATTTTGTCAAGGCCATTTTTGAAAATATAAAAATGAGAGATACCCAGAGGGATCAAACAGTCATTTCATCTATTTAAAACAAAAATGTGACAAAGAACAAGTGAGTATTAGGTGGTGTTTGTTTGGTATGAATGGAGTTTGAATTGGACTCATGTTTGGTAACAATGCCGAATGAGCAGTATGATCGAATCAGATGCAAGAAACACAAACGCCATTTCAGATATCATCGGACAAAAATACCCCTAAAAAATCAAAAAATTTATTTACATCTCCCATTATCTTCCCTCTTAATCTTCCTATCCTCCCTCATATTCCATGGGTGACTAATTCAACGCCGTTGTCACTACTCCCTCCTCCCTTCAGACCTCAATAGGTGCTTTTGAAAAAAGGAGTAATTGGGGAAGTGAGTGGAGGAGGAGACATGGTCATTGTCTATTTTGTGATTTGTTCTTGCTCTTTTATTCTAAGATTTTCTTAAATCCTTTTCCCCAGTTTTAATAAGGTTGCGGATTTTGGGGATGAACTGCAGAGTTTGAAAATTAGGGTTCTTGAAAAAAAAAAAATCAAAAAACTCGCTCTCTGATTGGCCTGATTATTTTTTTCCTGTTTGGGAACAATTTGGCTTTTGTTGAAGAGCCAAAAAAAAAAGAAAAAAAGAAAAAAAAGCTTTCCTTTGTGTCATTTGGGGTCCGAGAAAAGGGCACTACCCCTTTCACTTTTAGTTTTATTTCAGAAAATAAAACCAAAAGCAAAAGTAAAAATAAAAATACCGAAACAGAATAAACAAAATTAGAATAGCTTATGAGGGGGGGGGGGGGGGTAAAAAGAGGATAGAATTGTGGTTTTCACTTTTAATTTAAATCCATTATTTCCTTTTTTTAGTTATAAGTTTTACGTTATGTTCTGAAATTTTTAAAATTGAAAATGCATCCTATTCTGAGTTTACAATAATGCTGTAATAAGAAAGATAATAAATTTATGTTTATTGGCCCTTGTTGCACACCTTAGTCAATTTACAGAATTCAGATTAAATTTCAGATGAAAGCATTAAATTTTATTATGTAAACATAAAGAAGATTTTTTTTCTTCCTACCCTTTAATAAAAAATTAAGTACATTTGACTATACCCAACTGTTTATTGTTGCCCCTGAATATTGACAAAATTGATTGATATTTTCTTCTCCAATTAATGGTGGACAAAGAGGCTCCTCTTCCAATGATAAGAGTCCCTTAATGCGCGACCTTTAATCTATGGATAAAATGAATAAAAATATTAATACTTAAATATTTATCTTTATTGTAATTCTTTTTAATTTTTACCTTATATATGAAGGGTTCATACATTATCAAATTGTACAAAAAAAAAAATTATAGAGTTTTCTTTCAATTCTTGCGGTTAAAATTTTAAAATAAATTACAATTTATAAGTAAACTAGACACAAAGCAAGCATCCAGTAGAGGAGTTCCCATAGTTCTAACACTGATAGGATTAGGATCCCTCCGTCATAATTAAAAAATGAAAAAGCTAGTAAGATTCATCTAAATTCTGATATTGAAACTAAATTGTATCGCCTGACCATTAATTAATAATAATTCCTCATTAGTCTTTATAGCTATTGAACATTTAATTCTCTTCTCTTATTTAGATACTCTTCTTCCCTCCCAGTCGTGAGTTAATTAGGATAAAATAAATAAAAAATAGTATAAAATCAATTAGAAATTTTTAATAAAAATGTACAAGTATTATTTTAAAACTAAAGAATAAAATGCAACAATCCAAAGATTTTCATAAATTTATGTGCTTAACGTAGGGGGAAAAGTGTATGTGAGGCGGCGAACGGAGGAGAAATGTCAAACAAATCGGGTCAAAATCAACGATAGCAACTTAGTTTGAACTTAGAATTTGGAAATTCCATTCTCAACGGGCTGACCCATTCTTCCCCAGTGGTCCAACCCTCCAGGAAAACAAAGTAAAGAATATATGCTCATTCTAGCATTAGCTAAAGGCCAATTGGGCTTTACTCCGCGGCTGGTTTGACCGAATCACGGAGAATTCTTATGATTTAAAAATTAATACTTAATTCTCTTTATTTTTATTACAATTATAATAGTTTTTAAATGCATGCATAATTATGTGCAGCACTACCGCATTAGTTCAAGGGGAAAATGCTTGTATTATAGTGCGTCAGGTAAATTACCTATTGTAATACTATAAAGTGACGTTGTTTTGGATCTATTTTATAATTTTAGATCGCGCTGATTGAATGAGCACGGAAGGAGGATAATAAGAGTACGTGGCCAATTTTCATACAATCTCAATAGGCTCAAACCTCTCATTTATAAGGTTTAAAGACACAAATCAATTATGACAGGTTAGATATTTTAGTGGTTCATAATATATAATTAAATTATTTAAAAATTAGTATGTCCTATTATTTTTTATATTTACTTAATGCACGGACTCCTTCTTTCTTAGTAAAACGAAGTCATTTTAAAATGGTAATGATAATTTATTTATTGTAACATGTAGATTCATCGAGTCCTTACTGTTAGTCCTACGAATAATAGATAACTGATTTTGACATATTAAGCGACCAGGTGGCCGTTGGGGTATTTTCCTGGAAGAAATTGCCACCCCACCCACTCATGAGTTGTATGCATGTAACTGACCCCATGTGCCCGTGCTGAATATTTGAACAGCCCAACATGGAATTTAATTCTTAAGCTTCTACGCGTCATGAAAAATCAACAACACGAGTGAAGACTCGTTGGGTTTTGCTTTCGAATATTCAATAGAATTAAGAATGATTGCTATGAATAATCTTTTGATTTGTCGAAATTGAAGAGCATACATACAGATGAAACAAAAACTGATAAATTAATTAGTCAATTTACTCCTACTACGGGCAATTCGGAGCAGCAGTATTTCCAGCGCATTGCTCCAGGATACAAAGGTTGAAACTTTGAATGACTCTTTAACTACTTAACAAAAAATCGAACCAAACTCAATACACACGCACACTAAGCCCAAGAACATTAGGAACACGAGAAAGTTTCTCTACAAATAAGAGAGAAATAATAAGAAGAAGAGAGGGCGTGAGAGAGGTGTGTTTTTCTCCTCACAGGGCTTGGCCTTTTATAGGCTTGAAAAATGCTCTACACGGTGAATGACATAAAAACAAAATTTATATTTAAATAAATTTAATAGGAAATGAAAAGAAACAAAAAACTTAATGACAATGAATTCTATGATTAAAACAAAACTAAAACGTGTGTAACAGAAACTCGTTATAACTATTTCAAATTTAAAACGTGTGTAACGGATATCCGTTATAACTGTTACAAATTTTAATCATTAAGGATTTAAGATAAATAACTCCTATCAGATCATAGGGGGAAAAAAAAATTAGGTATCACTTACGGTATAAAAAAATAAAATAAAATACTCACTTATTTGAGATTTTGATATGAATCGTACAGCCCGAGAAGTTTGGGTAAATAATGACTTGACTTACAAGGCCTCCAAAAGCCTTAAGAAATAAGAGTAAAATACACTCGACACCCACACAACGTCCCTCGAGTGGGCTAAGCCCATGTGATGGAAAAAATTCTCCATGGGCTAAGCCCATGTGATGGAAGTAATTCTCCATGCCCACTCTGAATTATCGATTCTTACATGATACACTTTGATCTAAAGGCTTTTATCAAGCCTAACAAAATTTTCTTTTGGAGTTGAAACTTGCTTAAATTGGAACCCTTTCGATTTATATATCAAATATATATTTATAAGGTTGGAACAACTTATTGAAGGGCGCTAACCTTAGATCTTTGCACCCGAGATATGAATTAATATAATTTACCCGACCTCTATCAACTTCTATCCAACAAGATGGAGTAATTCTTGCGTTTTGGGCCTACGAGGAATGGGAAGTAGGCTTTAAGCCCAATAAGTAAGACTTCTTGGGCCACAAGAAGAGCCTTTTTATATATATGTAAATTATTGTAATGTTTTCGGAACGAAGAAGCTTCTTCTTTTATATATACTACCCGCATTACACGTGCTTTGCACGTGCTTAATGATTTTCTCATCAATATACACTATCTAAAATAGTGTATGGGTAAATATTTATATTAATTAAATATTTAGAAATTAAAATTTTGGATCCTTTACAGTTAAAAGCCATTGCACCAGACAGGTTTAGGAAAAAAAAAAAAAGGGAATTGCAATATGATAATTGTAATGCTTAAGTAAAAATAAGATCAATTATGTGATAACTGCAAGTAAATAACTGTAATATTTGAGGGTATTAACGGAAGTTCAGAAAAAAAATATATATGGTTGATTGAACGAAAAGATCTTTTCCCTTTATAGTAGTGTAGATATAAATATAGCAACCACAATATAATTCCTGAATGAGAGGGGTTCCCTTCCAACAATTCAAGAAGTGTTATCTGATGTAATTGAATACTTTTATTATATAATTAGCAATTATGAAGATTGGTTAATCTCTACTTGGATTTATTTGGACGCAATTATGTGAGTACTTGTGTCTAATAAATTAGGTGAATCAGTGTCGGCTGTTAGCAACTATGACACCTATAAAGAGAACAAGCCCCCTCTCCTTTTTACCTTGTCATCGAATTTTCAAAGGACTGCATGCTTGTAACATTTATGCCCATGATGAACATCGTCCATTAGCTTGTGCCTATGAGCAAGAAAAATGAACATACCCTAATACTTAGAACTTTGTAATAGAGTCGAGTTTTCTTAATTGGATTATCTTATTGGGAGCCTGTGATTTGATTTAGATTTTTGGAGGCAACTTCAATGTGTGTTCAATGCCTTGCGTGATGTGAATAATATTTTTACGTCATTCACAAATCAGTGTTGACGTTACAAATTTTAAGTGGTTCATTATTGTTACTTGATCAAAATACATCTGAAAAAAAATCACTTTAATTATGACACACCAGCATTTGGTGTAGAATTATTCCCTTCTATGTATATCTGACAAAAGAATATGGGGTTGTACTTATGCAGTGGTCTAGTGCCTAATTAAGCATAAACACACCTCAAAGAGATATCTTTTTAAGATTACTAGATTTAAAGCTCGTGCAATGCATGGATTGTTTAATTATTAATAGTTATAAATTTAACATACATATAGTTAAACTAACAAGGTTTCACGTCCATAAGAAATTAAGCATGCAAGAAAAAGAGTTTAAATAGGAATGCAAATGTCGATAAGTCTTAATTTATGTTTAAACATATAATATAATACGTAAAAGGTGAAAGTAAAGATCGTGAATTCAAATTTATATGTAAATAGCTTATTAACATTTGTTGTCATCTTTATAACTAAAGATATTCACAAAATTAGGAGCGCGACACATGTTACCTTATAAATGTTTTAAATTTTCGAACAAAAATGGGAGTCTAAAGATCTTCACCTTTTCATTGATATATCTGCTCCCACCTCTACACACAGCAATGTATCTATACTTATACTATTATAAAGCCAAAGGATCTTTTGATTCCTTTGATTGTCATATTTTAGAATTTTCATGCTTACCTAGCTTTTTTTCCCCTAAATATTTTTTAAAGTTAATTAAGAATAGGGGTATAAAAGATAATTTAAAATTCAGATTTAAATGACCGTTTTAAAATTTCTCTAGTTTTCAAGACCATTATAGTTTTCAAATCTAATAATACGAACATATTTTCCCTAACCACACATAAATTCTTTTAAATATATTACACCGATAAAAAAAAAAAAGGCATCGAAGACACCCCAAACGCCTGATTTTGACGTCCGGCCGTGTTTAATGAGAAACGGTTGCATGGCACGTTGACTCCAGCAGGGAGGAGGGCAAAAAAGTCTTTTTGATTGGCCCGCGCTCTACTGTTTTCAACGTACGGTACTCACAGAGTAGTTTTTCTCCTTTTTCTTTGATATTACGGATCTTCTCTCTCTCTCTCTCTCTCTCTCTGTTATGAGCTGTGTTTCTTTTGTACCTTTCTGCCCATTTCCGAAGGCATATCATCTCTTCCCGTGAACTACACGCCAACGGCCGCTGCATCTAATTTTGCTGCAGCATGCACCCATTTTTATTTTTTATTTTTTGTTTAAATAATGAAATAAAGAACAGTCCCAAGGGATAAATTTTTTTGATTTCCCTTGTAAATCGGCTGCGAGATGCAAACGAGTCGCTACTACTTTCAAAATTTCAAACCGATTAACAATGAGGGTTACTTAATAAAGTGTCTCGATAAGCGTTTAACGGTTAAAGCCACTTGCACCTCCGATGCATTGTTATTTTAGTTCTTCCGAAACAATGCATTAGAAGTACAAGCATTTACAGTTTTGAGTTCTTATTTAGGGTCTGACTTTGCAGAACCTCGACAATAATGCCAGCAAGAAATCTAATGCGTAAGTACGCTATAAAATTACAAATCAATAAACCTATACAGAGTTTTGCATGTGTTTCTCACCAACTATAGTTAAAGTATGTCCCCTAGTATTACTATGCTGCTTCTTACACGCTCTGATCCATATATTAGCATAAATATTACTCCATTTTGGTGGCTTGGATCTTGCTACCTAACTTTAGTTTGGACGTATGTAGAAGTGCCTAAAAGGGCACCTAGGTTAGTGAATATTTAATGCGTCTGCCCGGGTAGCAGTTGTTTGACCAATCTCCAATTAATTACATTAGTGATGCAAACGAGTTGCTACTACTTTCGAAGTTTCAAACCGATTATCAACGAGGGTTACTTAATAAAGTATCCTGATAAGCATTTCACGGCTAGAAACACTTACACTTCCGATAAATTGTTACATTAGCTCTTCCAAAATAATGCATTCGAAGTACAAGCATTTACAATTTTGAGTTCTTATTGAGGCTCGAGTTCGCTCAACCATAACTATGCTGCTTATTATATGCTCTGATCCATATATTAGCATAAATATTACTCCATTTGGATGGCTTGGATCTTGCTACCTAACTTTGGCTTGGATGTATGTAGGAGTGGCTAAAAGGACGAACACCTAGGTTAGTGAATATTTAATGCGTCTGCCCGGGTAGTAGTTATTTGACCAATCTCCAATTAATTACATTAGCGATGCAAACGAGTTGCTACTACTTTCGAAGTTTCAAACCGATTAACAATGAGGATTACTTAATAAAAGCGTCCTGATAAGCATTTCACAGTTAGAAACACTTACACGTCTAATAAATTATTACATTAGCTCTTCCGAAAAAATACATTGGAAGTACAAGTATTTACAATTTTGAGTTCTTATTGAAACTCGAGTTCATACGACCTCGATGATAACTATGCTGCCTATTAGATGCTTTGATCCATATATTAGCATAAATATTACCCCATTTTGATGGCTTGGATCTTGCTACCTAACTTTGGCTTGGATGTACGTAGGAGATGTATGTAGGAGTGGCTAAAAGGATGGACACCTAGGTTAGTGAATATTTAATGCATCTGCCCGGATAGCAATTGTTTGAGCAATCTCCAATTAATTAAGTTTATGCGTCATATCTTGGAACAACATCTTCTAAGTTTAATATTTATTTGTTTTTAAAAAAACATTTTTTTGTCAATTGTAAAAGAAAATCTGAAAAGAAGTGACCAAGTTGTCACCTTACCAAACTCCGATGGACTTTTCGGCGACTATTGCGCTATCCACCTGACTAGCTTAGTCACCAAAAATTCGGGGAAAATTAATCTTAATTCCAGAAGAGCCGAGTTACTGAAGAAGGGATCTGTTTAAAATGAACAAAGTAATTAGGCTCGATGAGAATGCCATTAAAAAAAAGAAGAAATTATATTTAATCTCCTAGTGGTTTGTCATTGTTGCAGGAAATCTTCATGTGATTTGAAAATCATCACATAATCGCCTATGGTTTCAATGGACTTACAAAAGTTAACTTTTTCATAAAATCGAATGGTTTGTTTTTTCATAAAATTTTTAGTGTTTAATATGAAAAAAATACTTTAATTTTTCAAATTACCCATAAATTAATTTCTTAACTCCTATCGTAATAATGTTCAAATAAATTAACACTTTTATGCTTTTTGTATCTTGAAAAAATATATATTCTGCAGGGGTTATATATTCATAATTCCAGTAAATCATGATGACTAGAAACGGATATATGAATATTATAAACGTCTAGGTAAGTTTTTTGGTAAAAGCATAGGTGTACATACAAATGTCTCTTTTTTTGGTACAATAAATATGTTCTTTTTATGGCTTAAGAATTATAAAAGCGACTATTTCTTTGAGAACGATTGTGATTGAGGTAAGGAGCTAATTTTGGGTAATTTAGAAAATTAAAGTCTATTTTTTTCCTATTAAACACTTTAATTTTTTTTGAAAGAACAAATAGTTAGATTTAATGGAAAAGGTAACTTCTGCAACTTCATTGAAACCACAAGGGTGCTCATTTTCAAACCACGGAGAGGTTTCCTGCAACGAGATCGAACCACAGAAAGATTGAGTGTAATTTTTCTTCAAAAGAAATGAGTAAAAGACATTGGTATCCTCCTTATCCTGTTAAAAAGACAATGACACCCACTTTAGTTTTCTTTAGAAAGACGCTCAAATACCCTGATTTTTTTAAAATGACTTTTTTTGCCCATCCCTGATTGATATACGACAGAAATAAAAGTAATACTTCATTATACCTTTAAAATGTCATTTATCATGTTATTATTATTTTCTGTAACTTTTCTTATGGAATAAAAATTTACGATATAAATTCTATATTCTGTTTAATAACAAATGGGGATTGGATTAAAGTTTGGTATTTTACTGTTATAAAACAAATGATAAATATGCTTTTATCATTTATTGATTTATGACAGGCAAATAAGTCCCTCTGAAAGAATAAGAGGGTGTAAGTATCTTTTTCACAAATGTGAGGGGTGTTGATATCTTTTAACGATGAAGCACTAATATTTGATTTTTGGGAAAACTCTAATATTTGTGAAAATTGGAAAATTATTGGAGGAATTTTTAATTTAGTTTGGGTAGAAAGAAATCTAACGGAAAGTAAAAGATGGTCTTCGAAACTCTCAAATATTTTGAACTTCCCAATTTTGCGTGTATAAATTTTTTCTAAGTTCCTTTAAATTTTTTGGTCACTTCTTTCGATTCATATGATTTTCTCACCTTTTTTCGAATTTTTTCTTAACATACGTGAGATTATATATTAAAAAAATGAGATGAGGCATAAAGAATTAGTTTACTATAATTTTTAAATAGATATTTTTGGTAGGGAAAGTTTAAGAAATATTTTAGTTTGATTAGAATTGAGAAATCTAATTCATGGTAGGAAAAAATAAAAAAATTTATAGGAGAAAATCTTTCGAATTTCCCATCTGATCACCCCATGGACAAGTACAATTGTCCAAATAATAATTTATTAGAATTCCAACAAAATCAAGTCCCTTGGGTCCAGTGGAGTTGCACCAAACTAAGGGAAAATAACATGATCTCACAAGTTATTTTCTTGTACATCACAATCAAATTAATGAAAAATAAGACAGTCCACTCGTTACCTCCAAATAAATCGTTGGTATACAATAGTCAATAAGATTCAAACCGAGGATTTGTTGCCAACCTTGAAATTATTACTTATGCTTTCTCTTTTCCCTTTTTTTTTTAATTTTATTTTTGGGGGGTGGAGGATTATAACTCATGACTCATTTCAAATTCATGGGATTGGGGGGAAGACAATAAGGAGATCTACTACCCTAGGAGGGGGAGGGTGCCCTTGTCAATGTCAACCAGCCTGGTTGTCATTCATTGGCTGCCCCAAAAGCTCTTAACCGTTCCCACCGCCCCAAAAGCACAAAAAGAACAAAATAAAACTAAAAAATAAAATTCTCATTACCAATTGTAGCGCGTGAATCTCACCATTTTTTTTACCGCGCGTGGCACGATTCCCCCACCCCTGCGAGACAAACCAAGTCAAACCCCGCCCATTCAATTACCTCCCTCCAGAAAAAAGTATCAGCGCGTGAGAAACACCTCCCGGTCTCATTCCACGCGCTCTATTCACCCCGGGATACGCTTTCGTAGTCTTTCATGTACTAAAAAGGGTCCCCAATATGTAAATACGTATCAGAAGCCTTTATTTCTTACTTTTTCTCTTTTTGATTTTTTTTTTTTTGGCCTTTTGGCCCTTTTTAGGATTCTTTCGGTCATTTTAAATGCAAATTTTAAACCCTTAAAAAATGAATAATCTGATTGAAAATACAGGTGGGGAAATTCTCCATGCATATGTATCTGAGCAGCGTGCAGGTTTATTTATGTACAAAGTGGCTGTTTTCTCTCGACCACTGTGCCGTTTCGTTCCATTTTCTTGCGCGCCAAACACCCGATAAGCATTAAGCCCTCCTCAATTTAATATAAACGGAAAATGTTGAAAAAACTATATACATATATATATATGTGTGTGTGTGAGAGAGAAAGAAATAGGAGAGGCCGGAACATCATATTCAACTTTAGGTACGTTACCAATTAATTTGTTTCGTGAACTTTTTTTCACTCATTAATGCTAAATATTGTCACTATTCAGTAATAATTATTGACCTTTTTCGAGGGAGAGACATTTTTTCATTAAAGCATACTCATCTCATCCTTGATCAAAACTTTCAGCTATTTTCTTATACAAAAATGAGATATGTGAATATTATATCAACCATTATAATGAAGGGGTGATGGTATCAAATATTAATGTTGGGACAAATTACTCGATTTTGAAGACTAATGATCAAATGAGTAGCGGTAATTTGTTCAAAAATAAAAAAGTATGCACCCAACACATATAATTTACATGCGCCCGTTATTTTTAATAAAATATTATTATTTTAGACGCAAATGCCCGTACATTGCTTGCATCCGACTCTACTCTTTTGATGTTTTAGCCCCAAAAAAAAAAAGAAAAAAAAAAAGAAGAGAGGAAGGGAGAGGAGATTTTGGGGGAATGAAACGCCAGGGAAATAAGGACAGGCGTGAAATCCCCTCTCAGATAAAACCCTTCCTCTCCTTACTGCATTTGTCTCTCTCTCTCTCTCTCTCTCTCTCTCTCTCTAAAACTGTGGTTTTGTTGGGAGAGAGATACAGATGATGGTAGAGATGTTTTTGGGTCTGTCGTTGTTGAGCCTTCCTTTCTTTAATTTATAATGAGCAGAAGCTATTCCTTCTTCTTCTCAGAAGAAGATGGCCCTGCAGGAGAAAGATGAGCAGCTTGAAAACCCTTTGTCCCATCTGGAAGCCCTCTACTGCGAGGAGGAGCGTTTCGATTTGAGAGATGACGAGAAGAGCGAGAACTGTGATGACATTGTCGAAAAATCCCACCTTTCCCCCTTGATTTTGTTAGAGCACGATCTCTTCTGGGAAGATGGTGAGCTCGTTTCGCTGTTGTCAAAGGAGGAACAGACCCATGTCTGTTTCAATGAGTTCAACAAGGATGCTTCTTTAATGGCGGCTCGTAGAGAGGCTGTGCTGTGGATCCTCAGAGTTAATGCCCATTATGGGTTTTCTGCGCTCACTACTATTTTGGCTGTGAATTATTTTGACAGGTTCATATCGAGCCTACGGTTCCAGAGAGATAAGCCATGGATGGGTCAGCTCGCTGCTGTGGCTTGTCTCTCTCTTGCAGCCAAAATGGAAGAAACCGAAGTTCCTCTTCTTTTAGACCTGCAAGTATGTGTAATGTGTGCGCTCCAGCTGTTTGTTGAAATTTTTAGTGATAATAATAAAATTCTGAAGTCACCAATGTGGGGGTTGCGTTGTTTTGTCCAGGTGGAGGAATCTAAGTATGTGTTTGAAGCAAAGACGATCCAAAGAATGGAGCTTCTGGTTTTGTCCACTCTTGGCTGGAAGATGAATCCCGTGACCCCTTTTTCCTTCGTTGACCACATTATGAGGAGGCTTGGGTTCAAGACCCACTTGCACTGGGAGTTTCTGTGGAGGTGTGAGGGCGTTCTTCTGTCTGTTATTGCTGGTAAGCACATCAAAGATCCCTCATACTCAGCATTGTGTACGAAGTTTACTGCACGTTTGGTTTCTGTAGAATGGAATAGAGTCGGAATGCAGAAGCTTCTCCATAGGAATAGATCATATGAGTAGCCATTTCTATGAATCATGAGTGAAATAGATAAGGAATAGCTATTTCCATGGACTGTGAGTGGAACAACTAAAGAATAGACATTCCTAAGGGCCATGAGTGGAATATGTAATCTTGGTCGGGTCTGGGAGCTCAAAAATGAACTAAACACGATATTAGTTCTTCAATGGCAGGGAAACCAAAGAAAGAGAATTCTTTTAGTGTTACTAACACATTAAAATTAATTTTCTCATTTGATTCTTCATCATTGGATTCTGATTCCAGATTCAAGGTTTGTGTGTTATCCTTCCTCTGTAATAGCCGCTGCAACAATGCTGTATGTAATCAAAGAGGTTGAGCCTTGTATTCCCGTGGAGTACCAAAATCAGCTTATGGGTGTTCTTAAAATTAGTGAGGTTTGCATCTATATCTACTAGCACAAACCTATTCAAAATTTGCCTTCCCCATAAGATGATCTTTTAATTCTGCTTTTGTCTTTTACAGGACAAATTGAATGAATGCTTTAAACTCATCTTAGAGTTATCGATCACCAGCAGGCAATGTCTTCAACAGACCCTTAAGCGCAAGAGTCTATCCATGCCAGCCAGTCCAAATGGTGTCATTGAGGCGTCTTTCAGCTGTGATAACTCTAGTGATTCATGGGCCGCAGTATCTTCAGTCTCATCATCTCCTGAACCTTTATTCAAGAAGGTCAGAGCCCTGGATCAGCAAATGAGCTTAACTCCTTTTAATAGTGTTCCTGTGGACGTGCTTGGCAGCCAGTATTGAACTTTTGCTCTCTACTATTAGCCGTGGTAATTTTACAATCTCCGTTTTAGTTGCATATTAATCGGAAGTACGTGTTCCTTTGATGCAGTTAGACCATCTCCCACAGAGATCTTATTATTGTATCTTTAACCAAACTTATATATGGTTAATTAAATTGGGATTAGAACTCCACTTCACTGTCTCTTCAGCATGGGAGGAGGGAATTAATTATGTCTTGAAGTGATTGTTGGGAATTTCCATAAAGTTTCATATAGTTTGCTTCTCCCTTCGGCATGTTCAGGCATCTGGTTCAAACATGGTCGTCCATAAATATAAAGCCAATAATCGGTTTTACTTTTATGCCTTTTATCATTTATTGGGTGCAACTGGTACCGATGCCGGAGTTTTCCAGTGGAAAGAAGGGGGGGGGGGGATTAAAGCGAGGTATTTTCTAAAATCTAATATCTCTTGCATATTAGCTGATACATGGTGGGTTCCTATTATGCAATGCAGACCATCATCTTACCTTTGAAGTAACTACCCTATGTGTGTTTGAATCAAATAGGGACCCAACCATCTGTTTAGTCTAAGAGGTGGATTATGCTATGGCTATAAGGGATGGATCAATAAATTCAATTGATGTCCTTTCTCAGAGTTTTTCTTTATTCTATTTTCATATTGGAGCACCCTACTCGATCAAATAGGACAAAACCCGCGTCAAATTTTTTGTTTATGCGTCTTGGACGAGTCCTGTCAAAATCAAAACCAAAAATACTTTCTTCCTTTGTTAGCTGCAAGTATGCCATTAGCCTCTTGGTTCAGTATATTCTAAATTTGAAGTTGTAGACATTTGGGGTGCAATTGTGATGTTCTAACAGACAGTTTCCCATCCCATGCGACAAAACCATCGATTCCCATGGACTTATCTACTTGGTGTAGTTCCCAGATAAAAAACTGTAGCTTCTCTCATGAGGCACGGCTTGACATATTCCTCTACACATTTCCACTTATCCCTTTGTTATATTTCTTTGCTCGTTCCCTCAACAAACTATGATGCCACCAATTTAGTGCTGCTGTTTCCATATAACATGGCATGCCATATCGTTTTTGTTACTTCAGCTTACCCTGTCGCTCATCCCTTGACATTTTTGGTTGTGCCGTTGAGTCATGTTCGTCCTCATGATTTTGCTCGTGTGATGCACTCAGATATTATATAGCTTAACAAGAGTTTATCATCCAAATCTTATTTATGCGTCCATATATTTTCTGCTGGATGGTTGCAAGGCATGCTTTGGGATTTTAGTATGTATGTGGATTGGGCTATGTTTCTTTGAGTACCCATTTAGAAAGCAATGGAAGCAGGGCAGGTTCTATGAGAGGAAATGTAATATGGAAAGGAGGTTGGCATAAAGAGGTGTTGTAGATTTGAAATGGCCACTAATTCCAGAAATGATAAAAGGGTGGACTAGTGGGGGTTGGTGGAGACTTAATGGGGGCTATAATGGAGGGAGGATGGACCCTTTTGATTTTTTTTGGGGAATGTCTTTTTTTTTTTTCCTGCGGTTCTGTTCTTGCTTTTTTGCTGCTTTAAGGTTGTTAGAATTTGGCAAATCGCCATAATGTCTCTCTGATCATGATTACTGAGATGGTCAATGGAACAGCTATCCTAGTTGGACCCTACCAAATAATTCAAGAATGATGTGATGATTCCTTCCTCCCTCACAAGTTATTGATTGCATCAAGTGCTGCCCAGTGAGTTGCATGCAATTATGTTCAATGCAATGCCACATCAGATGTTGCTTCTGATGCAGCTCTTCAGCAACATTGCCCATCCTTTGGTGCCCTCAAACTGTCTGTTGGGTTCAAAGTGAGGTATATGGATAATGTCCATACAATTCCTGCTAGGTACATACATGCCCATATAATTTCTGCAAAACTATGAGATTATTTGGATATCTTGTGTGCAAATGTGGGATTTAAAAGAGGTCTAAAGCCATACACCAATACCTTTCCTTTTCTTTTCATTCCACACCCACATCTAGCCTACTGTGCAGTTCCTTCCCCACTTCTCTCATGTCTTAAACAAAAGAAACCATCTAATGATGGAAAACTGAAAATTTTCCATTTTTTTTAAAAAGAAGAAACATGGAATTGGAGAAAGCAGAAGTAAATTAAGTCGAAGCATGCCCATACGTTTAATGATCATTGTACTCGACGCCTGAGATTTGTTCTCCCTTGAGGATTAGGGAAACTGTGAAAGGGGGAGGATCATCTCATTATGTAACCCTTGTCATGGAATAATAAAAAAGATACAACATGAGTAGAATAGGTAAGAAATAACCGGATGAAATATGTATTTCTAATTAGGTCAAGAACTTTAAATGAATTAAAGGGTTGGAACATCATGTTCTTCTTGTATACCCTGATTCAATGTCAAAAAAAAATTCGGCTGCTAAGAAGTAATTATTGTGTCACAGGGATAGAGGCTCAATAGAATAGTTAGTCTATGCTCATGAACCAACCATACATGACAAAACATTTTTGAATTAAGGCGTAGATCTTGAAAGGACCTGTAATCGGCCATTTGACCACTAGGGTCAACCGATTCCTTTCTTAATCCATTCGTTAAGAGACGGCTGGCAAGCGCTGCAAAAATATATCTGCTGCAATCAAAACGCTTGAATCAATGGATAAAGGACATTTTTTTCTCTAATCAGTGTTGAAAAAAATAATCTTAGGCCTCTTCCCATCTGGGAAAAGCCCCTTGAATCAATATCAGGAGTTTGAATCAAAACAAGGCTGCCCCATTTTACAGGACAGAGGCACTGGTTCATCACAATTATTGACTGAATAGAGGTCCCAAGGAGTCAGGATCCGCATCAAAACGAATTTGACAGAATCAATACTACGAATAACAGAAGGAATTAGGGAGGATCAGTGTATGAATATGAATTGTAGCATGACATAACAGCTGTCAAAAATATTTCAATTCCTATATTTTACGATAATAATTTCTCCATAAAAAATAAAACAACCATTTTTTATTATATTTTTTTTGTAGTTTTGAATGTATAATACAGATGCCATCATCATTTTTTGCAGTTGCTAATGATGTGTAAATCATATTATAAGTGCAGATGTGCGTAATAGATACTACGCGTAGTGACTGTAAATGAAGAAGGGGGCTTCAAGCATAGTTTTGAAGTGTAGGTTCTTGCAGAAGAAATACACAGCTTGAGTAGCAGTTTGGATCAAGCCTGTAAAGAAGCACAAAATAGATGCAACTGTCTGTGCAGTACGAAACATGCATTCAGCATTCTTAATAAAATATAGAAGACAACAGAAGCGGCGGCCGGGCCTATCGATATCTCACTTTGCTAGAGATATTGCTGGACAGCCAGTCGAGGCCTTCGTATAGTCCTTCTGCAGATGTGGCGCATGCACTTTGAATGTACCTGTTGAATCGAATTTCTAAGCATCACTAGTTTTAAAGAAGAAAACAACAATGAAATCTAAGAATTCATTTATTTCATTTGTGGTTCGTGAAATGGAATATAATAGGCATTTCATGGGAATAGAATAAGTAAGGAGTAGATATTCCCATGAGTCATGAAATGAATTCAGCGGTAAATTCAAGAACCGTTCTCATCAAGTGCCTTGGACTGACCCAAACTCTCAAGGGATTCAAGAATCAATGATTCATTCGATAACATTTTACGTTTCATTTGAAATATAACAACGCACGATGATTTACCAGTGGTGCCGACGAAGTGAGTGCAGGCCAAGTTTATCAGTAATTTCAGAGACCTTCATAGCACTGGGAAGGTCTTGCTTATTGGCAAATACAAGCACTGTCGCATCGCGTAATTCCTCCTGCGACAAATAGACAAGAGGTGTGTCTTTAGTTTAGGCATTTCATCGGATCATTCTAAAGCCATTCTGTGTATCATCTGTTATATCTTGTTTTTGGGAACTTACCTCACTGAGCATCCGATGAAGCTCGTCTCTAGCTTCTGAAATTCGGTCCCTGTCGTTGCTATCCACCACAAAGATAAGACCTTGGGTGTTCATAAAGTAGTGTCTCCACAGAGGCCGGATCTAGAATTAAAACAGCAGGGAAGTATGTATACATAAAACAAGGGCTCAGAGAACCATGAATTCAGAAAAGCATGGATGCAGATTCAAGCTTAGCACCTTGTCTTGTCCTCCTACGTCCCACACTGTGAAGCTAACATTCTTGTACTCAACAGTTTCCACATTAAAACCTGGAAGACAAATGAGTGTCAAATTTAGCACTGTTTGATGAGCACATAAGCTCAAGGGAGCTCAGGGTGCTTCATACCAAGCATAAACAGTAACCAATCCCAAAAAAAGTAAAGAAAAGGACTCTAATCTGAAAAGAGAATAGCTGATTTCAAGCAGTTAATTAGGGCAAATAGCTGAACATTCCTTCCATAACCCCCAATACCCTGGCGTAGAATCTTAGGGTTCAAGGATCCAAACAGCGTACCAACTAAGCCTACCCTCCCACGAATCGCATACCACTGACCCGACCAATAGCTTTACGTGCCGGGAACCAGATTTAATTGCCTTTACAAGTTTTGGGCTAACTACATATCAACAGAGAGAACACCCACAAATCCCATCTATTGATTATGTTAAATGATTTAAAAAAAACATATATATATATATATGTATGTATGTATGTATCAGTTCAGTTGAAACATTTAATGACTTGACGTAGGAACAGTTTCATATGAAAGCCATGACTTAAGCAGGCTGAAGCTCCCATGGTAGAGGAGAAAAGGCAAGTAATCAAGTAAAACAGAGAGAGTTGAGAAAGACATACCAATAGTTGGAATGGTAGTAACAATTTCTCCAAGCTTGAGCTTGTATAGAATGGTTGTTTTCCCCGCAGCGTCCAGTCCCACCATTAGAATCCTCATGTCCTGCTTCGCGAATAGCTTCCTCAGTAGCCGAGATATCGCGGTGCCCATTTCTTGCTTGGAAATTGCCAAACTGAGAAAATGAAGAAGCAATGGCTGTTCCACGGACGAACAGATTGCGAAGAGGATGAACAAAGAACAATTTTCAGAGGTTTTTTTTTCAAGGGGTGTAAATAAAGGTGGAGAAGAATCGGATTCGGACCGGAGCTGGGGGCTGCAGTAGGTGTAGAATAAAGCTTGATTTCTTTTTGGTAGTAGCCATTGTCATTGAACAAGAAATTCTCAGGAATATAATCAATCTTTTTTAAAGCTGTGATTCGTTTGAGATGGAGAACTTAAGGTTCCTACCATACTAACCCAAAAACCATAGATACCATGTTTAAGGGAAGAGCACAAAGCAGCATCTTATGGTGTAATTATCATAGGTTTGAGGAGAAATGAAACAAAGTAAAAAACAATGAGTGTAGTCGAAATGCATTCAACGGAACTCAATACAAATCTCAAATCTCGATTAATTAATAATGAAGATAACAAATCCTGTGATTATGGTCTATGTTAGGATGAAACTATTTATTATCAGCGGTGGCATCCTTTGCGGCCTCAAGGGTGTTCGTGACGGCGGCGGCGGCCTGAGTGAGCATTCCTCCGCTGGTTTTGCTGCCCGCGGGCTGTAGCTGCGGCTGATGAACCACCTCCACGCGTCTCTCCTCCTGCTTGTTCCCCTGCCCCGCTGACGACCGGTGATCCACCGTCTCCACCTTCCTCTCCGCCAGCGGCGGAGCTTTCGCTGCATCCGTCGTTTCGTTCTCCTGCCGGATCAAAGCCATCAAAACATGATCTTACGTTGAGAGGATTACATGTTAAGGAGAGACAGAGGTTTACTTACTTTCGTTGCGGACGGTGGATTCATTGTTGGACTATTACTACCGTTTCAGATTGAGATTGAGAATAATGAATTATTCTGATCTCAAGTTCCACGAGAGAGAGAGAGAGAGAGAGAGAGAGTTCAATATTTTGTTTGAGTATTGAGTTTTAAGGGGCTAATATGTGGCTTTCCCTCAAGCTCGCAGTCAAACGTACAATAATAGAAGTCCTAAATCCACTCTTCAGCTTTGTTTACCAAATCATCATTAATAAATGACGCATTATTTTCTCAGGACTTCTTGTATCTCCCAGTCACTTTTCTATAATACGAGAAGGGAAGAAGCCATCAGATCCAACAGATAAGGACTCCAGTCGATGAGACTTCGAAACGTAAAGCTCTTACAGTTTTGAAATCCTCCCCAATGATATCCAGCTCAGTTCTAAGGATACGTAGCAACTCGATGGAATAACTAGAAAGCTTCACTTTTTGCTCAAAAATCATTCAGCAAGGCATTACAGAGCCTTAGGAATCATCCTGTATCCTACAGCGCGAGAGTGCATCCCATTCCATCTGACCATAGTTCAAGAATTTAATCTTCATCCCTTATTTCACCATGCAAATGTCATAAGCTTTGGCAACATTTGTGACAATATTGAATGTGAAACTAAACAAGAAAATAATAATAAACCCCGGGGATCTTCCAACTGCACTGCAGCTGCAGAATGATAAAATGTATACAAATCATAAGCTGGAATGTAAACGGTAAACATGCGAAGAATTAAACAGAAACAGGTTCAATGACCTCCTTCATCACCCAGAATAACTTTCATTATAGTTCTTACCGTTAAAATGAGAGAAAAATTAAAGGTGGATTGACTGAATGGAGCCTCAACAAGCAGCATCATATCCTGTTGTGGTTTATAACCTCTCATAGGCAACAGGAGCTGACAGGATCTGAATGCAACTGAGAATATAATATCTCTAGTTCCTATAATGGGTTGCTATTAAATGTTTTGCCATTTGATGAGAACTAAAATATATCTGAGCAAGATAGTAGATGAGAACAAAATCAGGTATAACCAAGAATTCATATTCCGGAGGATAAACTTCGTTTCAGGAAAGGAATTCAATAGGTCATAAGCGGTGACCCACTGCAATGGACATCAGAAGGATCGGTAATCTTTTGTCTTGGAGACAATGTGTTACTGGCAGCTGCATCAACGTCTAGATTCTCAATGCTTTTCCTCTTCTGTGTATCGAGCTTCGGCTTCTCCTCTGACATCTCAGAAATTGGACTCAATAGTTCTGCTTGCCTCTGAGGGACTGAGACCATTGCTTGAGCCTCTGCCACTACTGACGGATCCTCGTCTGCTGCATACAAGATCTTTTGTATTGCTCTAACAACCTGAAATGAAAACAAAATTAGGAAACTCTTCATTGTCTCAGTTATTCAAATATATTATACTCCCTGCAGGATGAATTAGAAACTGTACAGGTAATTTTTCGATTTGTGGACTCTGGCACACAATCTCAATGTCCCTCAGCTTTGAAAAGTAGAAGTCCCTTTCCTTCTCAAGGCTATCTATTGACAGCTTCAACTCTGTCATCTGCATTAACAATTAGAAATAGTTTTTACATTATTCTGGACTAACCTTTTCATTCCACCTAACAGCTAAGACCTAATACGTGTTCATGTATATATCTATAGCATTATCATGTGTTTATCATATGCTGATCTTGGAAAAAAATATCTAATATGTATATATATGTGTACATTCAAATATATAGTATTTGTACCTTTTCATCATATGCTGTTCCTCCACTTGAAGATGGTCTAGAAACCTTAACTGCATGGTTTGCTGTGTTTACTGATGACACATCATTTCGTCGAGCATTATGTGAAGCTTGAGTTTTCGACACAGTTGTTGTGGACTTGGCTGGTGGTGCACACTTCTTAGTTGCATCTTTTCCACCCTTAGAAGCTTCTCTCCTTTCCAAGGCATTGTAACTAAAATAGATAGCAGGAAACAAAATTATACTTATCTGGATGAATGACTGGCATTAGAAAATAATTACAGAGGTTTTAGCAATATGCAAATTAAGATTTTGAATAATTTTGTACATCTTATACAATCCACATACGTTACTTTAATATGAAACCTCAGTCTTGTGACCCCCTTAAAAGAAAGTGGCAGATGACACGAAGCAATGAGGGCATACACAAATGAGCAAAGGGAAAACAGAATTGCAGCAGTTCTGTATTGCCAACATCAATGTGCTAATTGAATGTTTTACATCAATTCTAGGGCATTCTGCTATGGTAATTTGCCAAATCGCACCACCAATCAAAACATTCTAACACAAAGACCTAATCAAATTGAAAGCGTTCTAAACACATGCCCAAATAAAACTTGAATGAGCTACTCATAACTTGACATAGAATAAAAAATCATCACGATTGCAAAATATCTATGGGCACGCCGCCTAACTATCAATTTCTTCCCAGGCTATATTTGCAGTTCATCTGCGCACACAGTTTCTACCTTCAAAATTTATTATGAACACCTTTTTATAGTCAATAAATACTGGTAGATGCCTTTACATATATGAAGTGCCAGTTTTTTGCAACACTTCCTCGTGCAAAGGATCAGATGGACGGATGACACTTTCATCTCAAACCAATACTACCAGAGGTGCAGTTAATATTTAAAAATATTGATCATTTCTGCTAAACGAGAGAAAATAAGACATCAGTATGACGTTAGAGTTGAAAATCAAAGAATCAGACCGCCAATAAACAATTTCGAAAAGCTAAATTCCTTGCTAATTACACATAGCTTCAAATCTTGTAATATAGAATTCAAAAAAATAACACGGTTAAAATAAGCTACTAAATGTGAATTCGAATCTCGTTTGCCCTAAAAGAGAATGAAGAACTTACTTCTGCGAAGCCCCACCATTCACGGAATCACAGTATCTCTTCATCCACTGCATAAACTCCAGATTATCAAGTGGCCTTCCTTTCACGAGCTTGCTGACCTCAATATGCTACAATTCCCAGACAAGACAAACAAATCATAATACTTCAAGAAGAAAGAAACCGACAACAGTGCAGAAACCCTGCAAATTTTATACAAAACCAAAAGTCCAAGATCACCTTGGTGATCTTGAGTTTGTTAAAGACATCCTGGAGAACTTTATAGTTCTGGATCATCTCGTACTCGTTCTTGGCGTCGAAATTCACCTTGTGCATCGGGACGATCCCGGGATGCGCCGCGTCCATGAGCTGACAGTGGACAGCGCCAGAGCAGGCCTGAGATCCGCAGATCCCATAGATTTACAGAGAAATTCTTAGTCAAAACAACGCAAAGGAGCAAATCAGGTAGCAGTTTGAAGGTATTATGATGAACGTACCTCTTCGACTTTGGAGAGGTTGAGATGGAGGGTGGAATTAATCCATGCCAGGATCTCCGATCTGCCGACGAAGTATGCCGAATCCATCATCCCGATCTTGGTCGCCATTGTCGAGTTTCCTTGTTACGCTCGCTTTCTCTCTAACGGCTCTCTGGTTTTTGTCTACGAAAAGAGAGAGAGAGAGAGAGAGAGAGAGAGAGAGAGAGAGAGAGAGAGAGAGGGGGGGTTATTTAAATTGAGAAAGGAGCGGGATTTTTCAATTTCAAATTGGGTGCTGTACGGCAGGCGTTGTTCGCAGGCGATATGTCCTGCAAAGTAACGGGAAACGAGACGAAATATTTCGACGAGAAAACCCATCAAAATGCGGAGCGGGTATTTGGGTCCACATTTTAATTTACTGGACGTACTGATTAATAATATTTTTAAAATGCAACATTTCAAAATGTTGTGGTTTATAAAATAATAAGTTTTAAACTTGAATGAATGGTCATAACTTTTAGTTTACGCATCAGCCAGAGTCTTTGGTGCACATTTTTTTTGGATCCGAGAAGTTTCAAGTTTACGTGGTTGGTCTTTTTTAAGCCAAGGATACACACATATTCTTTGTTAATTTATGTTTTTTTTGTGTTGGGTGCGTAAGACTTTCTTATAAATATTTAGTTCTTGTATATATTCTTTTTTCCTTTACTCAAGTCTTGACCATTATAGTTTACCCATGTTTTTTTTGGTCATTTTCTTTAACTCTTACTTGGGGAACCAAACATGCATTCACACAGAGCTAAGTTTTACAAAACTTGATTTTATAATAATAGCTAAACACGCTTGAGTTTGAAATGAATGAGTAATTGATATCGGTTATTGAATAATCTTTGAACTTTCTGATGAAAATTTGAATATCACGTAGAGATTTTTTTTGCATGATGTATGTATCAAATGAAGTAATATTATAGGATATGGAATGCCTTAGTAAGGTCATAAATTTATGAAATTTGATAGTTCTGACTGTTCATTGTCAAAAAGAAAAGGTAGACAAGGAAATCAGAGATTAAGGAAAGAAAAATAAAATTCATGAACTCATCAATTTCTTATACGGGTTTAAAGTCAATCTTCCTAATAAATAATCTTGTTGAGGCTTCGAGAGAGGTACGGGTGGGCCGTAAAATTATATGGGCTTCTACTCAATTTTCTTAAATAATCTCCTGAGGCTTCCCGCGAAATATGGATGGGTCCCATCCAAGGTCCAAAGCCCATTTAAGACCCCTCGGCAGTCTAGGACACGTTAAAAGGAACTAGTAATTTTCCTTTTAATAAATAATGTTGTATCGTATTGACACCAACAAATTAACCAAATTTTGAATGAGCAATACTATATATATATATATTATATAATTTTTACATTGAAAGTAATCATACGACAGAATATGTATGATCGAAATACCACTCAAAAAGAACTGCACATATTCTATTACGTCACCATTTAAGTATGAATGATGCACATATAATATTACTCATTTAAAATACTTACATAATTTTTTTAGAAAATCTTGCCACGAAATAGTTGATTCCCTAGGGTTGCTACATAATTCTTAAAAGAAAATCTTGCCATGAAATATTAGAGTCCCTAGGGCTGCTGTCATGTTTGACCCATGAACTATTAAGTTATATTATATCCTACACCCTCCTCTTCCATAAAACGAACCAGGCGTCACCCTCAACAACACACATAAGTCATAACATAAAAACAAAAACACACGCCAACTAAATCAAACGAATAACTCCCCACATGGCTCTCAAACAATGGACCCAATTCCCAAATTAGCAACACAACGGCAAGATCATATTACCCATTTTTCAACTACTACGGCACCTATTCTTCCAAAAAAAAAAGAAAAAAGAAAAAAAGGAAGAACCTAACACTTTTTTCATGAAAAAAAGAGAAGGGAGAACATGAAATTAAACAATAATCATCACTTTGCAAGAGCAAGGCCTCGTTAGTGTCCGTCATCGTGCGACAAAGAAGAAAAAGAAGCTGGGATTTTCTCAAGCACTTGGAGGGCTTCTTTCATCGATGGTCTCCTCTGAGGCACTTGCGACGCGCAATTGAAACCTAAGTGGAGGCATGCCAGCAAGGCATCCACCCTTCCCTCTATGTCAGCACGTATCGCCACGTCAGCCATTCGGAGTATTTTGCTCCTCTCTTCCACTAGAAGCCCTGGGCCTACCAAGCCCATTTCCACCATCTCATCTAGATTTGCGACCTTGCCGGTCAATAGCTCCAACAGTACCATCCCAAATGAGTACACGTCCGACTTTGAGTTGGGCTTTAGGCTGCGGAGGGCCTCTGGGGCCTGGTAGGGCGACGCACACCCTATGGAACTTGGGCTTGGGCTTGGGCTTGGGCTGGGGCCGGGGACTTGGTCCGGGAAGCTTTCACGCGAGGCTGTGGATCTATTGCTCCCAAAGTTCCGCAAGGACCCACCGACTCTGTAGCTGTTGTCCCTGGAAACGAGCCTCCCAAGCCCAATATCACCGATTTTGGGCTCCAATTCGGAGCCCAACAAAATGTTACTGGACTTCAAGTTGCCATGCACGTGCTTCTTGTCATGGAGGTACGCCAACCCACGTGCCACGCCTTTTGCTATCCTGAGCCGAGCCTCCCACGATAGATGACACGGGGAGGAGCCAGTTTTCCCTGAAAAGGGGAAATTTCGAAAGTCCAAATTTAGTTCCAGCATGCGTAAGTTAAGCAAGCAACTCCTGCCCCGAATCACGTAAAAATTGAAAGAGAGAGAGAGAAAAAAATGACTAATTCTTCCGACTAATATTTTTTCCAACTCAAAATACAAACACTGATGACTAATGATGTATAAATATTATTATTATTATTATTATTATTACTAGAACAAACAATAGGAATGCATCGGCTATTCTCATTGCAGCCATTCAATAGTAAAATGAAAAATTTAATAACCCACAAAAAAAAAAAAAGGTTGCACAATTCACTTGCTTATATTATACTGAGAAAAGTGAGACGATTGCACTACATAATGTATGTTAAGCCTCAATTAAATACATCATTTGATAAGAATATTAGATAATACATTCTAAATCACTTTTTTCATGAGTATTTCATTGCCGTGTTTTGAATAGGGATTCCTAAACTTGTCCCATAGTTAATGACTGGAATGCACAGAAACAAGTAGCCTTCCCCATGATTGAGACCCCCGCATTGCCAAAACTAAAAAGCTAGCTCACCCTATCACACTCTCACCATAGGTCTTTGGGATTTGACTCCATTAATCCACTTATTACTTATTTTTTAGATTTTTTAAACTATTTTAATTATTGAATTTAAATAACTTTCATAAATATAGAGTAGATACAATATTCATTAAATTTAAGAATTAGTAAAATAAAAAAGCCATAGTACTTATTCTTATATTTTCTTTCTATTTTTATGATTTTAAACTATCTTAAAATTTTAAAAATAGGTACAAATCCATGGGCATTTGCACGTGTGTCACCCTGCACATAAGCGGTATGGTCATGTCATTCTCAGCTTCCTTCGGTTTATCACTGACGGTCTGAAAAAGAGAATTGGACGACAAGTACATCAAGGGAAATCAAATCTAGTTCTCCCCTCCCTGCGCCGGGCTAATCCGCGCACTCTAGCAAACAGAGCGACAACGACTCGCTAAGCTACGTAAGAGATTACTAGAAGGGATGATGGAGACACTTACTGTAACGGGCGCCGGCGAGGGAGCCGTTGGGGACGTAGTCGTAGATGACGAGCTTATCCTGGTGACCCCAGTAGAACCCGCGGACCCGAACAAGGTTCGGGTGCACCAGCTTCGCCGCCGCCCGAACCTGAGCCTCGAAGTCCCTCGGCTTCACCACCGCGCCGCACTCTCCGATCCTCCGCACCGCCACCGCCGAACCATCCTCCATCACCGCCTTGTACATGATGCTTCCCCCACTCGCCCCCAATATGTACGCCGACGCCCTTAACAAGCTCTCCACCTCAATCTCCTCTCCTCCGTCCACCGTCACCAGCGTCCCTCCTCCTTTCCGTTGACTTTCCACCTCGCTTCTCCTCTTCCCGTTGATCATCCCGTCCTCGGAGCTCCCTGTCTCCGAACCGCTACTATCTTCGTCCCCTCCTCCCCCCCTCTTCGGCAAGCAAAACCATGATGACCAATTGTGACCCGTGCATTCAACGTCATTCCCCTGTTTCTGTTTCAGATTCTCATTCTGACTCTTCATGTTGAGGCCCCCAAGTTTCTTCTTCTTGTGGGTAATGTAAAAAGAGGTGAGAACCAGAAGCGCGATTCCTGCAAGATCTCCCACCACGATGACTGCTATTTTCCCAGCTTTCAGTCCGTTCTTTCCCCGCTGTTCTTGAGCTCCGATGACCGAACCGGCGGGGGAGATAGCTCCCGGAGTCGAGGGGGGCCTCGGTAATGCGGCAATCGCAGGGGGGAAAGAGGGTTCCAACTCGTAATAGGGCGTGGATGGGATCGGACACGGGTTTCGAAGCGGTTCCCCGCACAGATCAGGATTACCGGAAAAAGATGCAGATTCTTGGCTGTAGAAGGCTGCCGAATCTGGGATTTCTCCGGTGAGATTGTTGTACGAGAGATCCACCGTCACCTTTTCCGGTACTCCGGCGGCGAATTCCGGCGGGATTTGACCCGAAATTCTGTTGTAGGAGATGTTCAAGTAACGGATCCTTCCGCCTCTGAAAGCCGACGGCAGAGAACCATCGATGAGATTCGACGACAGATCAAAAACCTCGACCGCATCGAACCCCTTCGGCAGGGTGCCGGAAAAGTAATTGCTTCTCAGAGAAACAACAGTGAGATTCCGCAGAGTGCCGAGAATATCCGGGAGGTTGCCGGACAAGGCATTGTGGGAGAGGTTGAGTGTCACGAGATCTCCGAGCCCTCCCATCTCCGGAATCGCACCGGAGATCAAATTGCCGGACAAATCAAGCGATCGAAGCTCAGATGCGTTGAAGAGCGACAGAGGGAGGGAACCATTGAGCGAGTTGTTGGAGAGGTCGAGGGTGCGGAGGTACTCGATCGAGCCGAGATTCGCCGGGATCGTGCCCACGAGCTGTGAGTCGGGAAGCTCCACGGCGGTGACGCGGCCGGGGATGGCGCACGTGACTCCTTTCCAAGAACACGGCGTCGTATCATTGGAGTGGCTCCAGTTCCCCAGCGCCGACTGAGGGTCTCTGAGTACAGATTGCTTGAAATAGAGCAACAGAACTCCGTCTGCGTTGAGCCCCCAAGAGGGCACAAAAAGAAGAAAGAGTGCGAGAATTCTCAAATCAACACTTTGGCAACTCATGATTTCCCACAACAATCCCACATCCCTCTTCTCAATCATAGATACAGCTCAGAAACTGTGAGAGACAGAGAGATGAGGAAAAGCAGGGGTTCACACACAGCTCCCCAAACCAAACTCTTCTTCATCATATATATATATGCTCTCTGGTATATGATTCAGAGATGCACCCAATAAATTACTAAAATGATGAGTCAGATTTTAGTAATAAACTAATGGTCTCTCTCTCTCTCTCCCCTTGTGTTGTCTGGTTTTGTTCTGTTTCTCAAAGCTTGTACAAACTTTTGGCGAGAAAGGAAAGCTCGACGGGGGGAGAAGAACAGGAGAATGGAGAAGAGAGGAGAACAGGACCTTTCAACTAAAGGACACACAGGTGGAGACTAGGGGAATTCAGAGATCTATCTGTATATTTTTGGATTCATAAACATGAGAGCGTGAGCGTGTCGAGTTTTACTGCAATACTGCGGGAACACATAGGCCATGTTCCTCCATTATCATTTCATAATTGTACTGGGTGAACTATTGTTTTTTAGGGCTCCGTACCAAATGATGGAGCAGCTTGTTTTTTTTTTTTTTTTTTTACCCTCTTGATGTAAGAAGTTGGAAAAACATCATTATATCTAGCAAAAATGAGACATTGCACGCACGAGAAGAACTTACTGAATATAGAATGGTCTTTAGTTTGCTGCACCCTAAATGTGACAGCATGATGAACATTTTTGTTTTCCTTAACTCATGATTATGTAGTGTTGTTGTAAAGGTTTTTGTAAGGGAAAGAATATGCGTACTCTTTAACCATTCAAAGAGCTGCATAGCCAGTGTCAACAAAATCCACCGATACACAAAATGCGAGCTATGTACCATTTAGTTTGAAGCATTGGAATCAAATATACTCCAAGGGAAGACGACATATCTATCATATGTACCATATCCTTGTCAGCTTGATTTTAGATCTACCTATTAACTTCAGTATTTCTTTTGCTGACTTGAGTTCAGGAGGGAAGCAACTAATTTCTAATTAATGAAGTGGTTTATATGATTCGTAAGTAATGGTATAGTGTGTAAGGGAAAGGAAAAAAAAAAAAAAAAAGAAGAGAAAAACAAAGAGAACACATGTAAGCCCAAAATATATGAGAAATATAACCTATCTTATTAGGTTGAAAATATACAAATCTTTCCTTTTCGTAGTGCTAGGTAGAATTACCCGATAAAAAGACATTAGTTTTGAAGTTTGACCTCACTTGAATTTCGTTCATTTTCATAGAGCTCATGGGATAGGACACCTCCTGGACTAATAATCGTAAAATGATTTTCTGCAATTACTGGACGGTGCACCTACCGTAGTTTAATGTCTTTTAACAATTCTGTCTGTGTTGTAATATATTATCATAATTGATTGACTTTTAGTCAACTTTATATGACGTTTTGAATAAATAAGGAGCATTTATTATTTAAATTTTTACATATATTATTTTAGGTAAAAGATATTGACATCTTCTCGTGTCTTTTAAAAAGACTCGCGCCCTTTGAATATTTTATATTCACTTTTTTTTTCCATTACAAGTTTATAATTATCAAAAAAAAAAGGCATTTACCATGTGTTTTATAATTACAAAATCGCATTACCTTCATCCGTTATTATTTTTTATTAAATAAAATAAGATATTTATTCCACAATTTGTTCCATAAAAAATGTATAAAAGATGACGATAACATGATAAATAGCATTTCAAAGTAATGACAACATAATCATTTTTTTAATCATTTATCAACTTCTGATATTCGAAGAGTTAGTTTATAATATTCAGGAGGTATAAGAGTCTTTTTAGAAAACTAGGTTAATCATTGTCTTTTCCAGAAAGGCGAGGAGATAGTCAATATTTTTTACCCCTATTATTTTTGAGAAATTTGTCTTTCTACTACCCGCCCTCCTACCTCTTAATAAATAACTTAATACATGTTAAAAACCTATAACTTTTAACCATATAGATTGAATCAGGAAATAGATATCTACAAACTCGATGATTTTCATACAATTCCAAGGTTTATAGGGCACCCAAATAAAATTATATATATATATATATATATATGAACACACACAATTATAGGTCAGTTTTTGGATATATTAATATCCCACCGACAAAAATTCACACGATAATTCACTATGAACAATTTTTAACTGAAACTTGTGATTATGAAGCCTCACAGTCACTGTCACCGTCAACCACCTCCTTTGAAACAGCATCCCTGGGGTTTAGTTTCTTCCTTAGGATTACTTTGTTAGGGTTGGTAAGGGTTGATGAGCCTGGGGTGTGAGGGTTTCTTCTTTAGGATTACTTCGTTAAGGCTGGTTAGGGTTGATGAGCTTGGGTGTGTGGGTTCTTCCTTAGGATTACTTCGATAGGGTTGGTTAGGGTTGATGAGGTGGGGGCGTGAGCGTTTCTTCCTTTTGAGATCAATATATATATATATATATATATATATATATATATATATATTAAAGGGAACAAAAGAATTATATTGGGGTTTTAAGAAAACACAAATGTTGAATTCAATACAATAGTTGTGGTTATTTAAAGATCGGAATGGGGAGTGGAACCAAAATTTTATTTGGGATTTTGGTATGGTTATAATGTGACAATTAAATTGGTGAACAAATAATGAGAATTAAAAATATATACAAAATCCTGATAATTAAATGGGTGAACAAATAATGACAACAAAAAAAAAGAATCTACAAATTTTTTAAAATTGATCAGGATAGACAATAGACAATAGGATAAACAAATAGACAAAATTACCACAATATTATCAAACAAAAGTTTCCAATTTAGCATACATTTCTCTTCCCAACAATTTTCAGTACTGATAATTCGGCTAATCAGATTGGATTTCAGACCTTGAACTACTAGAAGCCATATGAAAATAATTAGCTTTATGGATTTGATCAAGGATTTATTCCCACCAAATGGCCATACGATCCATCAAAGGCCTAAAGGGACACCTGTTGAAGTCCAACTAATTATTATCAAATGAACAAGAACTATTTCAAAGGAGAAAATCGATCTAAACTTTCAATGTTCAGTAAGGAAAACTGTGAAGAGTAATTTCGTATACAAATTTGGAGCGTGGGGGTAGAGCATTTCCATATTGGTAAAAAAAATTAGATTCAAAAAAATTCTAGCACAAACAAACATACTGGTCTAGAGCATTTCCATGTGTTTCATTGATTCATTTAATTAATCATAATAATCTTTATGTAGTTCATCGATACACTTAACAATAGTCTTTAGGACATGAACAGTTTTGTAGTTATGTCCTATGTCCTTTCTTCTCCCTCTACGTTCCTTTTCTTTTAGTAGTTTTTGTCTCTTAATGCATATTAGTTGTAACTCTCTGTGTCTTAATGCTTTCATCAGGAATAAACAAAAAAAACGGTTTCAAAAAAAAAATTATTTCATGATTAAACACACTCTTATCAAGAATAAACAGAAAAAACAGATTCAAAAAAAATATTATTGCATGAATAAACATAGCCTATCGAGGATAAATAGAAAAAAAAAAAAAAACATACTCAAAAAAATATTCTAGCATGAATAAACATACTCCATCAAGAATAAATATAAAAATAGATTAAAAAAAATATTCTAGCACAAATAAACATACTGGTCTAGAGCATTTCCATGAAGTTCATTGATATATTTAATTAATAACAATAGTCATTATGTTGCTCATTGTTACACTTCACAATAGTCTTTAAGACAATAGCGGTTTTGTAGCTACCTCCTATGTTCTTTCTTCTTCTTCTACACTCCTTTTCTTTCAGCAATTTCTGTGTCTTAATGCATATTAGTTGTAAGTTTCTCTGTCTTGATGCCTTCATCAGGAATAAACAGAAAAAAAATATTCAAAAAAATATTCTTGCACTAATAAACATGCTCTATCAAAGATAATCAGAAAAAATTGATTCGAAAAAATATTCTAGCACAAATAAATGCACACTATCAAGAATAAACAGAAATATATATATATATATATATATATATATATATTCCAAAAAATATTATAGCAGGAACAGGCATACTCTATCAAGAATAAAAACAAGAAAAATTGATTCAAAAAAATATTCCAACAAAAATAAACATAATCTATCAAGAATAAAGAAAGTAAACGTACACTGAGAATCGAAGGAAGTAGGAGAGGAGGACGTGGGGTGTAGGAAGACGGGTAATGGGTGAGATTTTGCAGAATGCCATAATGGTTGTTTTGAGCCTGGAGAAGATGGCGGAAAGCTTGGATTCAAGGAACAACATCCTTAGGGTTTAGTTTCTTCCTCAGGATTACTTCGTTGGGGTTGATGAGCATGGGGTGTGAGGGTTTCTTCTTTAGGATTACTTCATTAGGGTTGATCAGGGTTGATAAGGTGGAGGCATGAGGGTTTCTTCCTTTTGGGATTTGTATATATATATATATATATATATTAAAGGGAGCAAGAGAACTATATAGAGGTTTTAAGAAAACACAAATGTTGAATTCAATATAATAACCATGGTTGTTTAAAGATTGGAATGGGGGGTGGAATCAAAATTTTATTTGGTATTTTGGTATGGTTATAATGTGAAAACTAAATTGGTGAACAAATAATGAGAATTAAAAAAATAAACAAAATCGTGAAAATTAAACGAGTGAACAAATAATGACAACTAAAAAAAAGAATCTACAAAAAATTTAAAATTGACCAGAATAAACAACAGACAATAGGGTAAACAACAGTCAATAGGGTAAAAAAAAATTGCATAAACAAATGATAGACAAAATTATCACGATATTATTAAATAGAAGTTTAAAACACTAACAATTTTTACAGCAAAACTTAGACAACTGAATTTTGATTCGTACATTTCGTAAGACTATAAGAGTAAGATGATACAACAGAAAGTTTGGAGAACTCGAAAGATGGATTATAATAGCCAAGAACTTCCAATATACAGAACAACAAAAACATCAAAAGTTTTCATGTGATTAACAAAGTAACACTATGCTATTTTGAGCGAGAGGCAAACACTTTTCCTATTTAATTCTGAACCAAAGTTTTTTTTATGGGAGAATCTCTTTATTAAAAAGACTTTGATAAAATAAATAATTTGACAATCTCCTTTTACTTTTATGAAATTGGGGGAGAAAATGCGAAGACAGCCGTCCAATTATGTGGATAGCTGTAGGCCTTGTAGGATAGTTTTTTCATCAAAATTGGACTGATAAGATAAATTGACCTCACGTCTCTTTCGGGCCCAAAAAGCATTAGGAACTGGGGCACAAATGTTTGACTCTAAATGCTTTTAAAACTCAATGATTTTTGACAGTTGTTGCTCCATTTGAAGAGTTATTTACTCAATAGAGTTCTTCATGTAATGATTGCAACTGAGAAGTTTGCCTATTTAAGACTTCAATCGTTGACTTACGAATCACTGAGTAAAACTTTAAGGTATTTAGGTTTTTGATGGCAGGGGGATACTTAAATTTGAAGAAAATTGTACTGTCAAGGAATTTTGACTCAATACCTTCTCTAGTAACAGTACATTGAGTGAAAAAGGTAGAGAAATAGTAATCCTAAAATAAGGGATGTGTAATAGTTTTGACTAGGAGAAAACTAGTTTTGTAGCAAACTCGCTTGATTTCAAATTCTAGCAGAAGGAATTTTATAATTTATTTTCAATTTTTTATTGTTGGCTTCCCAGAGTTGTTCTTTGGTTTTCACAAAATAATTTGTAGGAATAAGGCCTTGCCTAATACAGTTGAGATTTGCAGCCGAATCTATCTTGGCAAGAAATTAGCTTAAAAAATCTATAGAGATTCTTAGTTGAATTCTACAAAACCATTTTCGAATGACTATCTTGTCCAATAAACTTATATGCAAACTATTATCATTTATCTGAACTTTTAGTTGTTCATTGTCTTCCAAGCTAGTCGAAGAATCTTTTAACACCTCTTTTCCTTTGCTCATAGGACTATTGACTTGTAATTTTAATGTCTGTGCTTCCTTCTTGACATTTCCGATTTCTCTCCGAGGATCTTGGATTTTCACATTAGGTGTTTGCTTATCCTTTTTGACGTGCTGAAGAACATCTTTTACAAAGCTTGAAGCCATATATAATTCATTTTTTTAGATGTGAGCGTGCCGTTTTGGTTTTTCACTAGTTTTATTACTAAGCAAAGAGCGTAATTTTCTTAGACACTACGTTTTTAACCTTAGGTTGATATATTTTTTCAAGCATTCCATTAAGAATGAGCACTCTTCTTTATCTAAAACATTAAGGGTTTTACAAGTGCAAACTTGCGACACTTCTTCTTTATACGAAGAGGAAATAGATTCATCCGACAATGCTTTAAGAGGGAGAACATCTTCCCCTAAATCATAGCCTTCTGTTTCAAAGTCCGTATTTGGACTAATGCACAAGGTAGATTGGCCTAGTTTTAACAGACTCATCTTCTTCTAAAAGGCTAATCATTTTTGCCAATTTACACCTATTTGCATAATGTCCCCTTTTCCCACAATTATAACAAGTTATGCCTTTGGTTTCTTTTTCATTTTTGCTCTGAGATTTTGATTTTTTTTGTCTTTTCTTTTCGAGGAATTCTTTTTTCATATTTCTTTCCACATTTTTTTTAGTTTTTTATAGGTTTTTTTTATTTGTTTGGAATTTTGGATAGCCGAACTCTTCGCACCAAGTTTCTAATTCCTTTTTTGATGCTAATCTTTGTTTTTCTAATTAACTTTTAAGGCATAAATCTTCACACAGCTCAATGGCAACTTGATTTATGACTTGGTTGATTTCTCCATAAGTCAAATCAGAGAAATCGTAAGTCCTTTGTCCTCCTTGTTCTTTAAAAGAAATCAAGAATGATCTGTCCTTTGGCATCAGTCTTTGGAAGCCCATCTTCTTGTTTGATGCACCCAAGATTTTCTCTCGTTGCTCTGGAAGGAGATATTGCCACCAAAGAGTTAACTGGCCGTTAAAACCCATTATGATGGCTTCTGTGGCCTATCTAAGGGACATATTTTGTTTTGAGACATATAAAAGACCTATTATATACATTTGTCGAGCAACGTTTATTATTTGGTATTCGATTAAGCCTTAAATATTCCGCTCATCAAAGCTATTTACACCATAAGACCTATAGGGTGTTCATTCTTTAAACTGAAGATCGGAACTCAAGGCCTATGGCAAAATTTCTTTGTGACCAGAACACACTCCTGCTAACTTGATTTCAGGTTTACTGACTTGAGTCCAGAAGGGAAGCAGCGAATTTCTAATTTATGAAGTGCTTTATATAATTTGCGAGTTATGGCCTCCTATCTTATTACATCAAAAATATACAAATCTTTCCTTTTTGGTAGAATTACCCGATAAAAAGACATTACCTCTGAAGTTTGACCTCACTCGAATTTGTTCATTTTCATGGGGCTTGTGGGATAGGACACCGCCTGCACTAATAATCGTAAAATGATTTTCTGCAATTAGTGGACGGTGCACCAACCATAGTTGGATGTCTTTGGAAAATTCTCTCCGTGCTGTAATATATTATCATAATTTATTGACTTTTGTTCAACTTAATATGACGTTTTGAATAAGTAAGGAGCATTTATTGTTTAAATTTTTACATATATTAGTTTAGGTAAAGGATGTTGAAATCTTTACCTTAAAAAAAAAAAAGATAATAACCCTCCCGTGTCTTTTAAAAAGAGTCAAAGAGTCACACCCTTTGAATCTTTTAGATTCACTTTTTTTTTTTTTTTTTCCCATCACAAGTTTATAACTATATAAAAATATATATATTTACCATGTGTTTTATAATTACAAAATCACATTACCCTCATCCATTATTATTTTTTATTGAATAAATAAAGATACTTATTCCCCAATTTGTTCCACAAAAAATGTATAAAAGATGATGATAACTTGATAAATAGCATTTCAAAGTAATAATAACATAATAATTTTTTTAATCATTTATCAACTTCTTATATTCAAAAAGCTAGTTTATAATATTCAGGAGGTATGAGTATCCTTTTGGAAAACTAAGGTCCGTTATTGTCTTTTTCAGAAAGGCGAGGAGATGTCAATATTTTTTGCCCTATTATTTTTCAGAATTTTGCCTTTTTATTACCCGCCCTATACTTCTTAGTATATAACTTAATACATATTCAAAATCTATAACTTTTAACCATATAGTTTGAATCAGGAATAGATATCTACAAATCCAATGATTTTCATATAATTTTAAGGTTTATGGGACACCCAAATAAAATTATATTTATATATATATATATATATATATATGTGTGTGTATGTACACACAAAATATAGGTCAGTTTTTTGACATATTATTACCCCACCGACAAAATTCTCACGATAAGTCACTATGAACAGTTTTAACTGAAACTTGTGATTATGAAAGCCTCACAGTCACAGTCACCGTCACAGTCACCGTCACCATCACCGTCGACCACGTCTTTTGAAAACTCAAAAGTTCCTTCGTTTCTCCTACCACAAGACGAAAGAGATACTCCACAAACATCCTTTCCTTCAGACCACCTCTTTTATAAAATCAAAAGTTCCTTTGTTTCTCCTACCACAAGATGAAAGAGACACTCCATAAACATCCTTTCCTTCAGTTTGGAAATAAATAATTTATTTTTCTATCAATAATGAAAATATACTCATAAATCGAGCCATTATCTCCTTGGAATCTAAACAATCACGTTCATCACTTGAATTAGGTATATAGAAAATAAATAGTCGTAATAATCTAATTATGAGAAGTCAATATGTATTTTCTCATTAATATCAGAAGTTTTAAAGTGAACTAAAATCATCGTGTTGTTCCTCACTTTAGAGATAGGGTACTTACATTGAGGGAACCTCAATTATGAAAAGGGTCTGTGTGTGCCTGTAGAGTTGAATCTTTGTGTATGTGGTGGTGGTGAGCTCTCCTACTCCACAAAAATTCGATCCTATTTCATTATGTCCGGAATATACAAAAGCTTCTCTTTTTGTAGTGCTAAGCAGAATTGCTCTATAAAAATATTTTAGCTTAGAAATTACGATGCATTAGGTCACCTGAGTTCGTTCATTTTTATAGAGCTCTTCAGAGAGGGCACCTCCGGGACTAATAATATTGAAAAGATCCTCTACCGTTGCTAGACGACCGTGGGATATTTTTGGACAATTCTCTATGCTCAATAATATATTGTGACGTTTTGTTGACTTTTGTTTCACCTTATCTGACATTTTGAATAAATAAGGAGTATTTATTGTTTAAAATTTTACATATATTATTTTTCGGGAATTGGCTCATATGTTTGGTTTTTTATTTTATTTTTGTGCTTGTCCTTTAATTGTTTAGCAAATAACTTAATACGTATTCATAATCCATAACTTTTAACTGTATAGATTGAATGAGGAATAAATATCTACGAACATATTGATTTTCATACAAGTTCAAGTTTTTTAGGGCACTCGAGTAAATTCACGTGCGCGCGCGCACACACACAAATATATGGGAAAATAAAGTCTAAGAAACTTCTTAGATTTCTTATCTATAAAAGAGGCAAGCACTCGTTATTTAGACCCCATTATGAAAATTCTACTCGTACAAATTGAAAGAACCTGAAAAAGAAAAATGATGATAGGCCAATTTTCTTGTAATATGGAATAGCGCACACCTAACATCCAAATAGTAAAAAATTTAAAATGATTTAAATGGTTTAGATCTTCAGATATTTCATCAATTTGACGAAGGCCCCAATCACCAAATTACATGAAAATTAACAAATCCTTGTGTTTTTTCATATTTTTTCAATATGTACGGCTAGAATTTTCATAACAGAGTCTAAATAAAAAATATTTACCTCCTTCATAGATAACATAAATCTAAAAAATTTCTGAGACTCCATTAACCATTTTTTTAAGTATAGGTCAGTGTTTGGACGTATCACCCCACCGACAAAAATCCTCACGATAATTTACCAAAAAAAAAAAAAAAGAGACAAAAATCCTCATGATATGTCATTGTGAACAGTTTCTTGAGTTTGATCGTACTGCACATATAATTTGCTTTCGTTTTAGCTTTTTATAGAAAGAAAGACCACAAACAACAAAGAATTCCATGTGGTCGTGGCAGCTTTATCTTAGCTAACTCATCATTAAACTATTGACTTAATATAATTAATTCGGCTATAAACGGTTCGAAGCACCATAATAAATTGATAAACCCTCTAGATTGAAAGATCCGAAGCCTGCTTTTTCATGTGACTTTTATTTGCTTTGACTAATTAGTTGTTGAGATTAGGAAAGCCTCACGCCGACGAGAGAGAAACTCCAAAAGCAACACCTTCTTCTGTTTGGAATTAAACAAGAATAGCCTTGTTTTTTTATTCAAATAATAAAAGAGTGTACTTATAAATTAAGCAGTTACCGCATAAAGCTCAGACAATCACGTTTATCACTTGAATCAACGAAACGAAAAATAAGCATTCGTGTTAATCGAACCGCAACCACTAATCCTAAAAGTTTCAAAGCGAACCGAAATCATCACGTTCTTCCTCGCTTTAAAGGTAGGAGACGTGCTTTTTAACGGAACCTCCTTGTATGCGAAGCAATTATTAAAAAGGGTTTCTCTGTGTGTAGAGTGGGAATGGGGATCATCTCTCCTCCTCCTCCGCCTCAAAAAGCTACAAAAGCAAAAAGCTTCCTAACTCAACTTAGCTGTAACTCACACGTGCTTTACTTACTTAATTCTCACTTAGTTTATCTATTAATAAGGTAACCAGTGTTCCAACATTGGTAAAAGGAGTGGGCTCCCTGACAAAGAAGACATCTTATACTTTTTAACATATGTTTGTAAATTATTAACTTAGTAAATGAATAATGATGATAATAAGGGGAGTTGACGTTCCCAATCTTGAGGAATGATATATGGGATTGTTAATGAAGCGGCGTCAATGCGTTTACACTTGACATGCACACTTCGCTCCCATTCCATGTGATTGCGGAGTAAACACATGGGCTTGTGGAATTTGCTCGTTCTCTGGGCTCCCAAACTGTGTCATGGGCCTTCAAGCCCAATACGTTAAACCCAGTCCACGGCCCTGGCCCAACTGTATAACTGCCCATCCAGATAAAGGCCCAATGAGCCTGGAGTCCTGATAAGCCCATACCAGTGGGCATAAATCACCGGTCAATTTATTTATTTATTTATTTTTAACAAACGAGTCCAATCGACGTGGAAAAAGGAACGAAAATTTTGTTTCACCGTTCTACACAGGGAAGACCCGAACCCTTTAGCATCACTGTGTTGAAGCAGGTTGCTGGATTGATACCCATCAATAATCAATTCATGAAAGGACCAATGGGATGGGAGGAGTGCATATATCCAATTAGACTCCACGTCATTTATGTCCCAACTTTATCCTTCCGATCGAATTAGAATTTGACAACTCATCGCTTTCGAAAAGCCAGGAACCGAAAGAAGATGTTGATCGGACCCAACCCTGTTAACACTTGATTGAACATCGTGCACTTTAGAACTTGGAAGCCATTTTATAATAAACCAACAAACACCACCGGCCCGGTGCATTCAGATTGATTTGGAACATAACTGAAGTGGTGCCCAGTTGGGCGTACGTGTAGCGTAATGTCTGTGTGGTGCACAGATGCACCCATCGCGACCAGTTGTTCCTGTGAAACATCACGCTATATAGACCACGTAAAATCCCAGGGGAAGAGAGTGAGTGGAGGCTGACCCATGTGTCCGCAGATTAATTGACACGATCCCATTCTGATTTAGTGGCCATGAATGCGCTTTTCATTCTCTAATTTCAAAGTGCTTTTTTTCTTTTTTTCTTTTTTGAGGGGTTCTTGTTGTCTTTATCTAGAAAGAGATGTAAAGGGCTCAAACTTAATAAAGACTCAGAATTAAGCCAAAGCCCACCGTCGGGCCGTCTCAACTGTTGGGCGAATTATTGCTTCTGTCACGTAAGCCGCTTTAGACTGTTGGGAAAATGACTAATTAAAAAAATAATTATTCGTATAGAATGATTCACGTTTCTAAAACTCTAAAGGATATCTGTTCGTGTTTTACATGTATTATTTATGGCGAGAAATACCTTTGATTTTAGGGAAGAATGAGATGTAAAGATAAAAACAGAGAGAAAGGAGTATTTAGTGCTAGAAATGGCCGGACTCGTAGAATTTTCTATATATTTGTATAAAAGAACTAAGCTTAGATTTCGATTTTCGACTCGAAAAATCTTTTATTGGGAAGGAAAAGATGCCAACTACAAACTGACAACTGATGGAGAAAGAGAGATAATTTGCATGCCAAGTTTAGATGAGTTCAAGCTTTCATCATCTGGTTGACATGGCAGCCAGTCAAGATTTATCTGAGATACTGTTAGCTTGTGGGGAATTATTGGGGTGTAAGGAAAGAGAGAACTAATCACAATCAGTGAGGACCAATTATGATTATGATGCTAAGACAAGGAAAGTAGATCACCTTTTGCTTTGCATGTGTTTGAATATTCCTCTTTGGTAAAGACAATTTACCATCATTCCCTCTCTCAAACCCCAGTTGCATGATTTCTTTTTTCTTTTCTTTTTTTATTTGAACTTTTTTTTATTTTATTTATTTATTTTTAATCTATTTTGGCTGAACCATATTTTAAGGGAGAAAGGCTTCATAAGCTGGACCGCAACTTCTAGGCCGATTAAGTGGGTCCATGGGCCGAATTTGATCGCCTCCAAACAAACCACCACCACTCAAATTATTATTAGATATAAAATAAGGTAAAATAATAATAATAATAGCTCTTAGGAGTTTGGTTTTCACTAATTAGGATTGCAATTTTGAATCTTGTGAACAGGAAAAAAAAAAAAAAGCCTTGAAAGAGCTTTATCTCCCTTATGAGTCCTCTTAGCTCAAATCAAATTTAGTCGAGATTGTTTGACTTTTAAATACCGATGAGTAAATCAAATAATAATAATAATGGTAATAATAATAATAAAACGACAAAATTTAAAAAATTTAAGGGTCCACCCTTCCCAATTTTTCGGTGAATGGGATGGATAAGGATGGTATAACCATTCCACTGGAAATAATATAATTAAGGAATTCTATTCATATGAGCCACTAGTACAATGGATAGATATTTTCGATCTGGTGGCCTAAATGGAAATGATTTTCAAACTTTGAAGTGAATAAGGGGATAGAAATAATTTTTACTGTGAATCAAGCAAAGGTAAAATGTTGAGTTGAATGTAGTTCAATATTACAAACTACACATTAGGGATGGCAATTCTATACACACTCCTCACCCCCAACCCTCCTCTTGATCGTCAAATACTTACTCAGACTCGATTTAATAAATATAAACATTTAAACTATTAACATTATTCAATATCAAGACTTTATTATAAACGGTAATTCATGTGCATATTCGTTTTCTAACTCATAGAATGCTCCAATTCTCACGGTGTCTTCCTTGGTATACAGTACTAGGAGAACCAAATAACGAGTGGTTCTTGAAATAAAAGTACAAAAATGAGAGAACAATCCGTAGAGGTGAGGGCCCACAACTGAGGCCCAATACCAGAATCGGCTCCGTTCATACCCGGGCAGGGCCCCGTAGTCGGGCAGCAGTAACTGACAACTGAAATCATTGCCCCAAACCTAAAAAGTCCATACGATAATAAGCTGCCGAAAGTGACCCACACACCGCGGGCAGCCCCATAACAAAACCTACTCTCTGTTTTTGCAACAACGTCCCCATTCCATGCACCTCTGCAATGACCGTTGGTTCAATTTTGCACCCATTGCTTTTGCTATCAATACAACGCCCTATTCTTTCTCATCCCGAGCACAAGGGATATAGTTATTCCTTCTGATTCGAATTCTTTTCCAAATTTAACTCGAGTTTTGACTTCGATTGACTCAATAAAACAAATCTGTAAAAATCGTTTGAAACGAATAGGATGGGTGACTTTCATAGTAGAGTTTGGTTAATCTTTGGTGACGAAGCATTAGAATTTTAATTGCATGTCTCTTATTCTCCTTGCTAAAAACCCAACTATGCAATACAGTTTCTTTTCAGGGATTCAACCTTCCTATGACCCTTTTCATGTAACACCCCAATTAAAAGGTTTCTTCATTCAATGGGGACCAATAAAAATTTAAAAGGTTGGGTGGTTCAAACTCAGCCATCTACTGATAAATGGAAATGATTGCTTTTAGGGCCTAGAAAAAGGAAAAGGAAACGCAAAAATGGCACCATGGACAGTTGGGGGCACATCATATGCTATATTTAGAGGACCAAATCCAATCCAAATTGTACTGAGTTGAGGGTTTCGGGTCCGGGTCTTGACCCAAATGACTATCCCCTTTTCTTTTCTTTTCTCTATTTTTTTTATATTTAATTTATTTATAGCTGTTGTGATATGGATAGATCACTAACTACTTCTTGTGGATATTAATTGATATGAACCCTCCCCCGTAGGCAGTGGAAGTTATATGAGAAGAACTGATTAGCCAAATTGAGCTCTATGACTTTGGAAGACAATGACCTCCAACCTAACCCATGGACCCTAAAAAGAGGACCATGGGCTCCACCTATTTGACAAGAGCCCCATTTTCCCGAGCTGGCTATGGACTCGGTCTCCCTCTTCATCTCTGAAAAGATAGGACTTTCATGGTGCAATTTTGTTTCTCTTTAATATAATTGTATATTCTTGTTTGTTTCTGTTGATAGATCCGTCAACCACCACTAGGACGTTGATTATCAATCATTAATGCGTTTAGGTAATCAATTAAACTAAACATGGGTCCGTTTTGTTTCAATCTAACGTCCGGATTGGACCAACATTTGTACACAACAAGTTTATGTGAAAAAATCGGGCTCTTTCACGTGATTTTTCTCTTTTGATAGGTGCACTTATTTTTTTCAATGACTAATAGATACATTCATGGCCGATGTTCATGGATAGCTATTTTCGAACACCTGTCTCAATTACAACAATTGAGTAATTAGAGTCATCGATCAAAACTCAAACTTAAGATATACTCACTAAATTAAGAGCCTTGCTGCTCACCCTTTATTCACTAGAATGGTTCCCAAAATTACAAATTTATGAATATTTTTAGGATCGATTCGAGTGCCCATAATTATTTGAATGAAGTACATAAAAAAACGAGGAAAAAAAAGAGTCACGCATGGTCAATCAAGACACGTAGTTTTCACAAAAGCGGCAGAAAGCAAAAGAGAGTTTTGAGTGCGAATGTTGAAACTCAATCAATGAGTCTTTGTAGAGGCTCTTCTCTTGTAGTTTAATAAAGAAAACAATGATGAGCACTGACAAAATCATGAGCTTATAGTTTTATATAGGATACCATGAGCACTGACAAAACCTATCAGCTCCTCCAAGGGTTCATGGCTATTATATTAGGATAAGGATCGTTTCTTAGCAAAATGAATCATTCCTCAAACGCTACTCTTTGCAACAGCTCCCTGATCAAATAATGATCTATTAAGGGCCTTGTACATTGAATCCTAAGCAGGTGGGGGGGATCAGTTTTGGATGAGTTGAGTATTGTTTGGCCAGTTAAACTTTGTAAGGGGAGAATAAAATTATCCATGGACAATGAAGCTCTTCTATAGGATGGGTCTCCTTGGCCTCGGAAGCTTATGTTTTGTGCTCATGTCTTATATGATTCTCCCAAACAGGGACCATTCAATCAAAGGGTCCTTTGAAAAGCTTCACCAATTCAAATTTTGCATTTTCCTTTTGGTTGCCTAATCTATTGGTGCTTTAGTCAAGGCTTTGTTTTGTTTTATCAGAATATAATAAATTTATGATAAAAGACCTGCATGCTTTTGAACCATCTAACCCTCCTTTTCACCTAATATTTGTTATACATATAGTCATATTTATAAAAAAAAAAAAATCAATAAATGAAAGAAATTTCAATCATATATAATCGAATGATTGCTGGCTCAATAATTAGGCTTGCATTGGTAGCGAAGGCGTGGGATCCATTGGTAGTCATTGGTACTCTATTTTTTTCCACCTTTTTTTTCTTCTTGTCTGTACCCTTTTTCTTTGCCATTTTTTTTTTATCTGAAGTCAAGAGTAGTGCTAAATTCAGGCCTACCAAAAAGATAAGAAAATTAATTAGAACGTGATGTATTGTTTATTTATTAGAGTATAACTTTGAATGTATTTTACTCGCTGTCTTTACACTTTATGGTACGCAGAGTTATATTGCAAGGTGTATAGATTAATTGCAGTATCAAATATGATCATGTTTCGACTGAAATTATAATGTTATAGTTTGACCAAATAGATTTGTGGGACCCAATGATTAACTATAATGTTTGGTTCTTGAAATGGAGGAGAGTGAAAATGAAATAACTATTACGCATAAATATAATATGAATCATAAACTTATTCCTTAATGAGTAACACTTTTCAAGAATTATGAGTGAGATAAGTGAAAGATACCTATTCTGCCATTAGCCGTTAGTAACAACTAATCTTTCCCTTTGCCCTTTCAAAATTTTTGAGTGTAGTTATTTTTTACATAATTTATGGAAATATTTTTCCTCACATATTATATTTTTATTATGTACCTTTTCTATAAACTTATATTAGATCGCATCCACTCTGTTTTTTTGTTTTTGTTTTTTTTTTTTACATATTTTTGGTACGCCATGCTTATTACTAATTCTCCTACCGTATGTCACATTGGGTAAACAAAAGCCATTATATTTAATACGAACTCTACAAAAAGTAATGATTCAAGTCGCTTGGTTCAATCAGCCATAATGCACTGTCGGTGGTAGACCTCATGCATGCATGAACTCTGTATAACCCAACTGTATTGAATGTGGACACTTTAGTCGTATCAAGTTATATGTCAACGTCCTATAAAATAGCGTGTAGTTACACTTCAACGTCCTACAAAGTGTTGCTGTTGTGTATAAAGAAGGAAAGTTACAGACCGACATCTAATCCCATCAATGCGACAAAAATACAACATATATACCGTTTGGAGAAATAATAGGCATCCTGTAGAGTACTTGGCGCGGTCTTCTGTGCTCATTCTGGGGCGGTATGGTACAATCTTACGTTGAAACTTATCAACTTGGACCGTTTGATTTTTATTTTTTTTAGTCTTTTTTAAAATTTTATTCTCATGTCCAATCGTTACGCATTATTTTCATTTTTTGTCCGAAATTTGATGCAAGTAGTTGGAACTTGGCCGAAATCCGGTGAAGGTGGCCGAAATTTCTCGAAATATGACTGAAATTATGGTAGGAGTTAGACGGTCAATAGTTATTGGTGGAGCCGAGCGGACGAGGGAAGTAGATATTGTTTTCAAAATTTTTTGAGAATTTTTCGAGGTGATATTTCTTTCTCACTCCCATATTTGTTAAGGAGTTTTTAAAAAATTTACGAATGGCCTCAAAATTTATGAAATGAAAATATAAACCCAAACATGTTTTTTGTTTCTTGTTCCCTAAAAATCTAGAAATAGAAACTAAAAATAGAAAACGAGAACAAAGCCGGACGTGATCATTTTTAAGATTATCGAGGGCTCTAATATATTCTTATTGTTGGGGTTGATTTCTAATTCGACACGTATGTGCTATGGAAATAGTTTTGGGGGTCCCACTAGCTCGGTAAGCGGGTTGGGATGCAGGGGCAACGCTCCTTGCTCGAAGCTAGGCCCATGGAATGTCTGGACCTATGATTTTCGTGTAGTGGTTAAAAGGGCAATACTTGTAATACCCTAATTTATGGGTGCAAGTTATTTTTTTCCTTGTTCTCATATGATGTATTTGAGTGAAATCCTAACATTAATATTGGTAAGGAATTCTCTCTGCTAAATGTAGCGTTACACTGGGATGAAGTAAGATAAATTTGTGTTTCTTTCCTTCTTTTTTTTTTTCTTTTTTTGTAATTAATTACCTGACAATTTCTCTCAATAACGTTCACTTATATTAAATGAATGAAATTCAAATGGTTAATCAAATTGCCTAGACAAAAAAAGTAAGTATTCAATTACAAAATCCTATTATTTTTATCCGGTATCATCTTGACATAAAAAGTAAGGCAACCCTCAAAAGTGACTCCTAACAAACCTATATGTTTTGGGTGGATCTCATTTCTAGAAAAATTTATTTTCTCAATCTCTCATATTTGGAGTTGCTGCTAATTCAATTCCTCGCATTTAAGGTCAAGTAATTTGATTCTTAAAATTTAAGTAATTTTATATTATCATTCGACAAAGCATCTCTATAAAAACGATAATGTAAGTGTTATTAGTAAATCTTTCTTGTAAGTGTTAAGGATACGAGAAAGATGAGTGGATAGAAATTTTCTCCAATCGAAGATGGATAGGTTTTATCAAGTACCGTGAAGGCAGGTATTTGTCGAGGAGATGGATTATCTTTTTTATATATTTTTTTTATTTTTTAGGGACGGATAGATTTATCCGGGGAGTAAAAGCATTGTCGTGGGCAGGGTGGGGGTGAAGAAGCTAACGTGCGCGGGGAACGTAGTAAAATGCACCGACTAGGGTATTGGTGGGTGGGGGGGGACCCACGCAGTGAGGGAGGGGAATCCCCAGGTTAAGGGACACACGTGAGGATGCACGAGGGTGGTAGTAGTACGACGGGAGGATACGGCCTACGAGAGGGAATCATGGGAGGATGTGTCCCCTCCTCGCTTCCTTCTCTCTTTCCTTTCAGGGACGCTCCCTCTCTCTCTCACTCTCTCTTTGTTTTGTGTTCATACTTTAGCGAATCCCAATATCGGATGCTGTCTTTTTCTGGAATCTCTCTCTCTCTCTCTCTTTGTTTCTGTCTGTGTCCAAAGGCTACGAAAGATTAATGCCGGCCAGCTAAGCACTTTGGCCCTATTGCGTTATAGCTGTCTTCACCCCTCCCTTTTTTTTTTTTTTTTTTTTTGTAAATTCATTATTCTTATCTTCTATCCCTTCCCTTGAATTTAGGCTACCCAATCAAACCCCTCTACTCCACCTACTCCTACTCCTACTACTGCCACTTCTGTACATTTGATTTAATTTTATAAAATTCCCTTATCCCTTCTCACCCAAGCTGCCAATCGGCTCTGCGAATTTGCCGGTACTAGTGAATTAATTATTACAACACTTGAAATGTTTTGTTTAAAATTTATTTTCCAAATTCCACCATATAAATTAAGCATGAATAAATAAATTAATTTATCGATCTTAATGTAATATCATCTTGTATTGAGTTCTGACTTATGTTACGAATTATTAGAAGGTTTAAACCGTTAAAATTATTTTGATAATGTAAAGCCTTATGAATGAGATATATGTGTAACGGAATTATATGAAAGTTGACATGTCTACTCATTTTTTTTTTTTTTTATCCTCATTCAATTTGTACCTGTAAAATTTACGAGATTTGTCTAAAGCAATAAATTTTGGAATCATTTTGGGGGTCTATTGTATACTAGTACAAATACTTTTTTTATATATTATTACTAATTTTAATGTTTATTTTAAGGGAGTCGAGAGTGCAATATATATAAATTTTTATTGATCTTTTATTACCACTTCATCAAAATGTTGCTTATGAAATCCCACTAAGGATCGTCACGTTAGTATTTTTAAGATGCATCAACAATGTTACTCCCAATTTATAATGAAAAGCATATTTGTTGATGTAGCACGTAGTTTAAATAATCACATAATTATTTATTTTACTTTCAAACAAAAAATTCTTATTTTTTATAAGTCGCGATGGATAACATTGTAGGAAAACTAACCAAAGGCATTGTAGTCGCGATATTATATTATTCAAGAGATTGGAAAATTTTAAAAATAAAAATAAAAATTACCGCCATTGATGGGTTCCGTTCTTTAGGTGCATACAAAATCGGTTAGTTGAGGTGGGGCCCTTCCCCAATCGAATCCGCTGACGTGGCCGAAGCAAGGGGAACCGGACATGGCTTGCAAGCTGTAGGCCTTTCATGGTTTTTTTTTTTTAAACTTGTTTTTATTTCGTGCTCTCAGCCACGTGTCATCTCCTTATCTCACCACCTGTTTTTCCTCTTCATCGAGTTTCTAAAGGCAACGTTCTTCACGTGCCACAAACTGCTGCGGTACGGCAACTAATAATTCATGAGAGAGAGAGAGAGAGAGGAGACCGACGGAGCTACACTACAGTACGGTGTGGGCCTCATCCCACCGGGCCGTTGATCTTTCCTCTGGTTAGAACATCGACCAGCGAGTTCCTGTGATCATGATTCTCATCGGTAATAACCAAAAAAGGGATATATATATATATATATATATATATATATATATATATATATATATATGACTATTCAAAACATTCTTTTATTATAATTTTGAAAGGAAATAGGGCAATAATGTTTTCAATTGCCCTCGGATGATCGATCCTTAGGAAAGTCTTAAATTTATGAATTTAGATAATTTAATCATTTATTTTTATTATTTTTAATTTAAAATTTATAAAATTATAAGATCTTGATAATTTTTGTAAAAATAAGAGAAGTAAGAAACTAAAGATAGAGAAAATAAATGATTAAGATTATTTAAATTTATAAATTCTTAATTATTTTTTTCAATTCAGGTAATTCATGTTCTTTTTCTCTTATTGACATGGGCTTGCAATAAATTTAGAAGGGCAAATAGGTCTCCATGCATAACATTTCAATGGAAAACACTGATTTATATTAAAGAAAAACGTCCGTAATTAACACCATTATAAAATAAGTGATGATAAGCTAACACAAAATATCACATTAACATATTAAGACTCGCTTTCTTTCTCCCCTAACGGCGTTAGCGTTAACTTTCACCCTCCCAATTTATATATTTCTTTTTCCCTTTTTCCCCAACTCTCTAATTTCTTCCTTTTTTTTAACGGCTCCCCTGTATTATGACGGTAGAGAACTATTCTCTCCGTGATCTTTTCTTAAGATTCAATACTCGTGCAATCAAACATGGGTGAGTTTATGGAATGCATTGGAATTCAAATTATGCTCGTCTCCAAGCCTATAATGTTTAAGACTACGCATAATGAGCAATTTGGTGCATAGGTGCGACGATTGAGCCATAGAGTTTAGGAGATTAATTGCCTGTCTCATTGGCATAATTGAATATAATAAGTATTTACATTAAAATATAACATAAACAATGAAAAAAGTATGTGGGAAATAACTCTTTTTGAGGTACAGAAATAGTTTAGTAGCTATCATGCCCTTAGCCTTTAGCAATAATTATTTATTATCTATGCTCCACCATAATTCATTGAGTAATCATTTCACTTATATTTTATGTATATATTACTCATTGCATACTATATTTTTATGGAATACCTACTTGATTCCATTCTGTGAACCAAATAGGTGTTAAGTTTATTTTATTAAATAAAAAAGGAAAAATTGCATTTAACCTCCCTGTGGTTTAACGTTGTTGTAGGAGCCTTTCATATGGTTTCAATGGACTTGCAAAAGTTAAACTTTTTCATCAAGTCTAGCAGTTTGTTTTTTCACAAGTTTTGTAGTATGTAATATGAAAAAAAAGACTTTACCCATAAACCAATTTCTTAATTCCCATCGTAGTAGTACCCAAATAAATGAACGCTTTTATACTTCTTGTGACTTGAAAAAATATATATTATGTAGGGTTTATATATTCATGATTCCAACTAATCATGATAACTAGAAACAGGTAAATTAATATTATAAGCGTCTAGGGTAAGTTATTTGGTAAAAGCATTGGTGTACATACAAATGTCTCTTTGTTTGGCATGATAAATATATATTTTTCATAGCCTAAGAATTACAAGAACGGCTATTTCTTGGAGAATTATTGTGATTGAGGTAAGGAGTTAGTTTTCGATAATTTGGGAAATTCAAGTCTTTTTTTTTCTTATTAAACACTCTAAAAATTTTATGGAAGAACAAGGAGCAAGATTTGATGAAAAAGTTAACTTTTGCAAGTTCATTGAAACCACATGAGGCTATTTGTTGATTTTCAAATGACAAGGAGGTTCCTTGCAATCAGGTCAAATCACATGGAGATTAAGTATTAATTTCCCCAATAAAAACCCAACTGCAAAAAATTAATTTTTTAAAAATAGGGTTAATGGTTTAAAAAAATGATCATGTAGTCTCACCCTTATTTGATTTAAGTCCTGAAATTTGATTTTTTTATTTTAAAATAATTTATATTTTTTTCATTTATTTGAAAAATAAATCATAGTTTTTAATAATTTCCAACTTTAACTTTCTTTAACGAAACAAGTAAAGTCTTGCAACTATTCGCGGTTAAACTCTGATGATCAAAGATAAAATATTAGTTGACCAAAAAAAAAAATAAAATTTGTTCAAGTGAAATCTAAGAAACTCGAAATTTTAAACATTAATAATGCGAAAGCATGAGAGTTTTTCATCATGCAAGACATTTTTGACATGCCAGCATATGTGGACGTTTCCGCGTTTCTAGAACCATACTAGAGCGGCAGCAGCAATACAGTTATCACATAACTGCTGAAACTGTTAGGTAGTTGTTTGTGTCCAAACAATAAATGGACCTAAATGCCGGCCAACAAAAAATAATGATGCAGCTAAATCCTTGAAAACGTGAAAGCGTTCGTAAATGCAGTGTTTTAAACAATGAAGTCAAAGACTCCTCAATAGTTTAATTTTGGAGTCTATCTACAAATTAGCGTAAATTATTTTTTTAGATAACAATACTGTTCTCAGAATAATTTTTATGTAAAAATTTACTCTGCATATACAGGTGGATTTCGCTTATCAGCATGTGAGTGATGAGATTCAGGTGGATTTCGCTTATCACCTGTGAGTGATGAGATTCATCTTAAATCAATTTTTTTTAGGATGAATAAATCTAATTTTATTTTTATGTCCTCGAAATTTGAGGATAGCATAAATTTAATCTCTTATGTTTAAAAGTAGCCAATTGAGTAGTCTAAAGTTCCTAACAAGTAGTTAATTTAATTTCTAAAATAAGCCAGATTTGAATTGAGAATGGTTTTAGATAGGATTTTATTTGGAATTTAGTACTTTGTCCACTAATTGAGAGGAGAAAACACAAATATCCATGGTATGGAGCACGTTTCCAACAAGGAAAAGAAAAGCGTTAATGAGTAATTTTCCTTCAACATGCAGCAATTTTTAAGCTCATTGGCGAAACCCGCATTAAAATTTACCTCTATCTAAAGTTCACCTACATTTTATATGTGACTTTTCCGTTGATTGACCATTTTTTAAAAACCTTTACGAACTAACTTCGTCACTTTTCTCAACGTGATGGATTTATCTAATGCTAAACACAAATTTGACATTTATTAAAATATTATTCATTAGATTTATGCCATATGTACTTTTTATAATTCTGGTATGAAATATTTTGTATGTATAAAATTATTCATTCTTAAAACGTTCTAAAATGGTTCACTTGATATTTTAACACATTTGATGGATGACTGATGAGAATGTCATGACGGCCCATGTATTTTCTAAATTACAAGGGCTAAATATCCCTTCTATGGGCACTTCAAACTCACCTCCACGTCAGCTCGAAATTTTCAAACGCATCAATCTCCTTTTAACTTAACCTCAACAAAGCTGTATAATTTTTAAACTACGAATATATATATATATATATATATATATATATATATATATATATATATATATATATGAAAACAAAAGACAAAGATGACGAAATAAAGCACTAGGGTTTGGAACATGGTTTTAAACCTATCGTGCCTGAGTGCATGAGTTGTATTCTTTAATTCAAGGGGAGAATATATTCCCTTTCAATCCTAACATATAACTCAAGAAATAATTCAAAACTTTATTCCAAAATCAGCAGTTCAATTAAATATAATTTACAGTTTACAGTTGTTATTATTATGTTTTTTTTTTTTTTTTTTTTCCTAGAAAACTTATTGAGAACCTAAACGGGAAGGAAGCAGCCAGGTGGGTTCGGGGAAAACTCGGGGAAGACCCTTCCGTCGGACTAAAAAGTCATTACCGTACGAAAGGGGTGGATTCAAAATTCGAAATGGAAATTAAATAAGAAATAAGAAATAAAAATCAAAAGGCCGTCCAAGAATAATCAACGGTGGGGCTGCTTCCGCGGATTTTTTGGCAGGAGAATATCTCGCGAGATCGCCCCACCCCCCCTTCCTCCCCAATTTGGCCCCCGACCAGTTCTTTCGTCAAACTTGTAAAATATTATTATTATTTGTTTTTTATTTTAGAATATAGTATTTCTTAAAGAAAAAAACTCTCTCGGTCTCTCTCTCTCTAATGTAGGGAAGTATTTTTTTAATAGTTGAATTAATAAGAAAAAGAAAAATACAGACAAAGGGCACATGTAAGGGTAGTCCCTAGAAAATACTCGGGACAGACCCCGGACAAATGTAAGGAAGTATTAGAATAAGAAAAACTTAATTTGATCATAAAATATGCATACGCTAATTTAGATTTGTTCCATGTATTTCAATTATACGAATTGATAGACTATGAACAAAAACGAATCGATAATTGTCAAATAATTTAGCTGATGCATAGGATCTTTATAAGAAGAAAATTATAACAATAAAAATCTCTTCAAAGTTCAACATTTAAAATCAAGGTCCTATGTATCAATAAAAACATATAAGAATTTATATAACCTTTTATTTTTTAATGCTCTTTCAATTTATATGAGTAAAATTCTAAAATAAAATCTAAATTAATTTATGTTCATTTTATACTTATATTAAGCATGCACATTCTAAACACATCCCCATATAAAATACGTGTATCGCTCAGAAAGAAAACACAAGTAAGGACAAGCATTAGGTAGTAGGTACGACGTACGATTAACAGAAAGAGATACGAATCTTCCCCCCCCATCATATCTATTCCCAAAAAATGCCCCCCATCTCCCCAAACCCCTCCTCCTTTTTTAAATATTAATCCTTCCACTTTGAATTCTTTTATACTTTGCTCTGACTACAAAAATATTAAATGTTCAAAAAAAATTGGATACTCTAATTTTCATGCACTCTCGTACTTTTAGATTAGCCCATACCTGTTTATTATCAAAGGGATTATTTTGAATAATATTTAAGTAAATCTCAGTATCAAAATCGGTATCCCTCCCAACTATCCTCAAGTTTTTTCTTAAAATGTTCACCCATTTTAAAGGTAGAAAAAAGAGTAGACTCCGGAATTCATGTAATCTGTGTACTTCTGTTTTTAAAATAATATGACTTTATTAAATATTATAAGTATATCATAAAATTTTTAATAAAAAAATAATTTTTAGGGTGAACCCATTCAAATTGGACACGCCACAACACAATACATTTTATCTTTTGAAGGGATATATTTTTATCTGGCACCCTTAAGATAATAAGTATTATTATTATTTTGAACTGTATTATTATAAGAAAAGAAAAAAGAAAAAAAATCAAATGAAAGAGGTGGGGAGAGAGAGAGAGCAGAAGTACGAAGGTGGGGGGGAAGCTCGAGCGCTCTGAGCGGAGGAGCGGGTGTCCATGTGGTGGGGGTGGGGGACCTAATATCGTACAGGTAGTCGGTGAACAAGATGCGGATTAGGAGTACGGATCCGGACCGGCCAGCGCGGGTTGCAGGTGGCAGAACGAAGGCCGTTGGAACCTTACCGTGGGGATACAGGCTTACAGGCTGGAATGACAGGGAAGCAGTAATGATTCGCCCTCCGATTCGGCGACCGCTCTTGTCGTCTTCCGCCACGTCATCGCTCCCTTCGGCCGTTAGAATTTTTTTATTTTGAAAAAATCTCAATATCTTATTTATCGTTAATAATTAAATAATAATAATATAAAAAAAAACCCATCGAAAATGCAATCCAGGCTGTCGCTCGGTCAAATCCCATCCCTTCCTTAAATCCCAACCCCCCCGCACTCAACCGTCATTATCCTCTCTCGCTCTCCCTTCCCATTTATCGCGATTTTTTCAGTTACCATGGGCCCCACTCCCATCCCTATACAACCGTAAAACAGTGAACCATCCCCCATCCCACTCGCGCCTGCTCCCCGTTTCAAACTCGGATACGCGGTCGTGAAGCCCACGAGCATTGGATCGAGAGTGGGTGTTCGTTTGGCCAGGAAAGCGACAGACTCTTTTGAAAAAAAACAAAAAAGAAAAAGGAGGGAGAGGGAGGGAGTGAGCATGTAAATCAGTGCACCTGGGAGGAGACGCGTGTCCGTTTTACAGCTGTATCCCAATCCCCGAGCTACAGACCGCTTACCTCGAAGACGCTGTGCCCATAACGCTCACGACGACCCATCATCACCGGCCCAACCGGTCATCCCTATCCTTCTACCTTATAAAACCCTGCTCCATCCCCCCCGCTCTTGTAACTGATTCGGACCAGTTCAACCTCCCGCAACCCGAGTTAATCTTGAAACCGAATCGATCCCGACTCTCTCGGGTCTTTTCTTTCTTTCTCTGTCGTGTGATTGAATCGCGTGTTGATCTGATATGGATCGGATCAAGGGTCCGTGGAGCCCCGAAGAGGACGACGCTCTACAGAAGCTCGTTCAGACGCACGGTCCCCGGAACTGGTCCCTGATCAGCAAGTCGATCCCGGGTCGATCCGGGAAGTCTTGCAGGCTGCGATGGTGCAATCAGCTCTCTCCCCAGGTGGAGCATCGGGCTTTCAGTCCCGAGGAGGACGAGACCATCATCCGGGCCCACGCTAAGTTCGGCAACAAATGGGCCACCATAGCCCGATTGCTCTCGGGCCGGACCGATAACGCCATCAAGAACCACTGGAACTCCACCCTCAAGCGCAAGTGCTCCTCCATCGGCGACGACGGCTCGATCGCCGGCGGCAGCGGTGGCTATGACGCCGAGCCGACCAGCCAGCCGCTCAAGCGATCCGTCAGTGCAGGAGCCGCGCTACCCGTATCGGGCCTGTATCGGAGCCCGGGGAGTCCTTCCGGGTCCGACGTCAGCGACTCGAGTGTCCCCGTCCTGAGCTCGTCTCACGTGTACCGTCCTGTTGCGAGAACCGGGGGGATCGTCCCTCCTTCTCAGTCTCAGCACCTCGAGACGTCGTCCTCCACGAACGACCCGCCTACCTCCCTCTCGCTCTCTCTCCCCGTGGTGGATTCACCGGAGGTCTCGAACCGCGCTCGGGGATCGAGCCCGATGCAGCTCTTCCCGCTGCCGCCGGTGTCGTCTCCTCCGGCACCGTCGAATCACATTCCGTTCCATCCGGATCTCGGGTCGCCGGCGGCGGAGAAGCCATTCGTGCCGTTCAATGCGGAGTTCTTCACGGTCATGCAGGAGATGATAAGGAAGGAGGTCCGGAGCTACATGTCGGGGCTCGAACAGAACGGGGTGTGTATGCACGCCGCCGATGGGTTCAGGAGCGCCATCGGAATAAGCAAGATCGAGTAGTGAGGGGAAGGATTTGCTTTCAATGGCGTAGACGAATGAAGGCCTCTCGAGGAACTCAAGGGAAGAGGGGGGGGGGAAGAAACGAAATCTCAAATTTTTCCTGAATCCTCAAATCCCTTATATGAACAGCAGGAATAATTTTGGCACTCAATGTACAGAGAGAGAGAGAGGTGATCCAGATTCATCGAAGTGGATGAACAAACTTGCTTTCAGCAGGGGAAAAAATAGGAAGATTTTAAAAATCAGGAAAGTCATGCAACAAAATTTTCGTAAAAAAAAAAAAAAAAAGATCAAAAAATATCATGCAGGTGTCAACAATCTAATCTGGCTGCTTCTGTTGATCTCCGATCTCTGTGATGTCTATTAATTTTTTTAGATCATCACTCGGTTTCATGAATATAAATACCTGTCAAAGTTTGAAAGGAGTTAGATTTTAATTAAAAACTGGAAAGTTTCACAGGATGAAGGCCTTAGTTAATCCAGAATTTAAAATATAATAAATAGATTAGGAAGCAATACACTGAAGCTTCAACTGAATCTCGGAGGGTGTTCTTAAAGTTCCAACTGTTCCATCTTTATTTCTTTCATTTTAAAATTGTGCTCAATATAGCGGGGAACGTTGAAATTAGGCTGAAGATTTAGGGAGATTAGCTTAATCTTCTCGATAAATAATTATTCAATCGTTATTACATAATAAAGTAGTTTCACCAGTGGGCAAGATCGAAAATTTAAAACTTCTATAATTGCATGTCAGAGGGAGAGGGAGGGGGAGAGAGGGCAGAGTAGAAAAGGGCCGTACAGATAAGCATGCCAGATGTTCGAGGGTAGTGTTGTCATTTCAGGCGGGCGATGGAGTCGCACGCTGCGAACTTCGGTGGTGATAATATGATGTCACCGGGGCAGATGGGGACGGTCGAACCGGAAAAGGTTGCATTACATTTCCATGTCAAACCGCTCGCACTGATGTTGCTTGTTCGAGTCTAATCCAAAGAAGCCTGAGACATGCGGAAGCATCAAAAATAAAAATGTGCTGTACAGTTTCCACATCGAGGGTTTGCGATTTGCAAGCAGATTGATGGGTAATTGTAAAAAGATGGGTAAAACTACATTTTGAAGGGAAGGGGTAGAGAAAGGCTCTCGAAATTGGAAGGACGAGAGCGATCGACCGGTAAATTATCGCACATTCGTTATTCTTAATAGCAGATTCTATCCGTTGCATCAAGTTTGTTTATATTTACTTAGGCATTCTGGTCGGGGGCCACTGTGACTTCTAGTAAGAAACATATAACTTGAAAATGGATACATATGTATATTTTTATATTTTATTAAATAATGATATAAACTGTACCATCAATCAGTGAGGGGAATGGAAGAGGATCCCGATCCTGAAAATAAGGAGGTAAAGGAAAGAAGAAAAGAGAAAAAGAGCGAATCGACAACTGTCTTGGGGGACATGGGGAAGAAAATGCGTTTTGTTTGTAGACTTGGCAACGTAGGAAGCTTGAAAAATCGGACTGCAAATGAGGAAACTCTGGCCATCGGGCCATGACTCCTGGTAAGAAACATTTTGCTTGGTCCGAATCATGAAAAATGTGCGGAAGGTATTGTTTATTTTTTCCCACTCCCATGCTGGATGGAGTCGAGGAAGAAAGTTGAAAACGATGGATCTTCATTGAAAAACGAGAAAGGAGAAGCAAGAACAATATGTTATAGCCTTAGGTTCTTCATTTTCTTCTGAACATTAGTAAAGGGTGGGAAGCTGCAAGACCACCTTTCTTTGATTTCCCATCCCTCATCAAAGTGCTAGCAAAATGTCTCCATTGAAGAGAATTTTCAAACAGCCATGCTGGTCGAAACAACATTGCTTTGTTTAGGGTGCTGAATTGCTAATACATAAGCTCCGCATTGGCCTTAGAAAAGAAGGCTGCTGGAAAAAAGAATATTGGCATCGCAAACTTGCTTACATCAGCTATTGAAACTGCAGACAGCTGAATTGCTGAATTGCTAATGCATAAGCTCCACATTGGCCTTAGAAAAGAAGGCTGCTGGAAAAAAGGGAGGCAAAAGCAAAAGTTGCAGAAGAAATGGATCGGGTCATTATTAACATCAAATCACATGTTCATGAGTTTGGCCATTTTTCGCCGAACACGAGGGGGCAGCTTCTTAAGTGGCTATATGATCCAAAGCATGGAGAGAATTAGCAGTGCTTTTAATTAGATTAATAGCTTGTGTGGAGCAAAACACTAACTAAACTCCGTGGTTTTGAAATCCAGCCTAAAAATTGAACTGTTATTTTTATCCACACTAGCATGAGCCAAAGTGCAAGGAGAAATCCAGAACTGCCCGAAAGAGTAACCAACACAATGCAAAACAATGCAAGGGCCACATTTTACATGACCTGCAGTCAAATAAAGTATATGAATTTGACAACTGATGCAGAAGAAACAGCACAATATAGTCAATGGAACACCAAAAGTAACCACAAAGTTGTTCGAGGAGATCTAGCGACACAAGAAAGGGACAACAGATATATTTTCCTAGCATCAATAGCACGTGTGGCAGCTATTTCTGCTGCACTAGCATGTTGAGCAAGCATAATCCCCACAGTAGTGGCAGGAAGCACAGAAAAACAGCGTGTGAAAGGGAGGTGCAGGAAGTAGAAGAAAGAGAGTGCTTGAGAAATTACATCAGGTACAAGTAATCCATTGAACTACTCACTTTCAAAGCCCAAAAGAAACTTCCTGTAACAATTTTACAGCCATGGCTCACCACAAATTCTAGTGATTAATCCAATTTGAAGATGGTACCGTCTCACTGATATATGTCTAATTGTGTTTCAGGGAAGAAGTAGATATGAGTTTAAGTTTAGTAAAGCCAATCAACTGACTGCTCCTCAATGCATTTCAGGGAGAACCGGTTAGCTATGTGTTCAAGTGTATTTCACCCCTAACCACAACTCAACTGCTGATTCTTCAACATCAGTTGGTTCCGAGCTCCACTTAGTTTTGAACCCAATAGGAGGATCCATCCCAGCTGAATTCTTTCTTATTCGCACAAATGCATTAGGGCACACACACATGCACATAGAAATGAAAGGGGGGAGGGAGAGTTGGATACCACTCAAGATTGCAGTTTCTATCTCAGAAAGTTGACAGTTTAATTCTTGTGGCCTGAATCCAGAGTCGATTAATCTTTAGAAAGTCATACTGAGTCAAGGATTTGGGTGTCTTCAATTGTCGGCTAATGTCCTCTAGTTCTGTAATCAATCTTCAATATGTTTATCTCAAAACTCAAGCCAGATTTTGGTTAGGCCAGATGCTGTTTCAACAGTTATGATGAACTACTCTTTTTCATAACAAAAAGAAAAAGAAGCTATGATGAGCCACTACATTTAAAGAACAAGGAGATAATTTTAAATTACACAATTTGAGTAGCAAGAACGACATCATTTTGTGCTTTGTCTTTTATGTTTTTATTCCTTCAAAGCTTTAAAGTAGTTAGCAATATACTAGACACGCCACTTAAATAATTTTTTATCTTCACAGACTTTCAAGCACAATAGACTTCGCTGGTGCCTGCAGCATTTGGTATCCTCCACGCCCTTGCATTACGGTCACCGGTGAACATTATATATCTAATGTATGCTCGTCTAATTATAGCCATCCATGATGACAACCTAAACCCCATGTTGGGGCTCATCCTTGTGCGAAGTAACGTCACCTGCACAACCTATGATGAACCCCTCTCAGAATCCCCCTTCTTAGCATCAGTACTAAACATGCAAAAACAAACAAAAAGCCCAGAGCTGCAACCCTCCAGTTTAAATCAGGCCACAAAAACTAAAATGGGAGCGATGACTGAGATAAATGACCCTCCCTTAAACCACAAAGTGGGAGCCTCGGGCACAGTGTTCCACGGTCCACCCCGTTCTTTACTCAAACAACAATTGGTATGTGTAGAACAGAGCAAGCAGAATAATTTTAAATTTACTTCTCTAATAGGCAAGTGTGCACACACTCACACCACAAACAACTTCCCGGATGGAGTTACCCTCCTTGCCCCGACAATGGGAGTCCCCATGATGGCGATGCAGGGAAAAAGAAATGCACATAGTATTTCCAATCACATCAGTTCACAAGACAAACACGACAGCCAAATATGCCGGTGGAGGGGATTGACTAAGTGACCCATCAATTAGAATTTTCTATCATCTTAGAAACAGCACGCTTGGGCCCTAACTCGGGAAGATATACACAGTTGATGGCACTAGTTATTGTCCTAACACTGTTCGTCCCAGGATCCCTCCTTCCTAGACCCATATATTTCTCAAAAAGACCCTCTATTTTTCCAAGGTTTTCGGATGCTATGGTCACTTTCAGAAAGTGTTCGATTGAACCAAAAACTATTCTGCCACCATGCCATTCATATCACCCCGATGACTATCCTCCTGCAGGATTCACTCAAACAATTTCGATTCATATTACAGCAATGTGTCCAATGTGTTCAATTCTCTACTATAAATTAAGAGGATCAATTCAAAAGCGTTCGATCTTACCAGACGGGGGTGACGCCAGAGGGAATGAAATCTACAGACCTCACGGGCAGCTACGGAATCACGTAAGCGCGGCCATTGGACCCCTACCGCAACCGCAAGAATCGCTTCCTAAGAACCATCCGACAATTCGTCCATGCTGATGCTGATGATGTGATACCTGCGGCCCTAACCTCCGTATTTCTTAAAACATAATAATTAATGACCCAAAAACTCGTGTAATCAGCCAACCGTCCCATTATTTGTGGTGACGATTAATCATAAGCCGCCACTTCAGGCATGTCAACTATTTCACCCATTCTAGTTAATTCATCTAACTTTTTTTTTTTTTTTAATCTTTTAATTTGGAGTAAAAAATATTTACATATCCACATGTATCTTGATTATCTTGTAAAAGGACACTTTCTTTGTGTAATTAAAATGTTAAATTATAATTTGATAAATGATAAACAAATTGCCCATTAGTAAAAAATTGTTGAATAAGGTCCATATTTTATTTAATAAGAAAAAGTGAATTGAATAAGGGTATAACTGGCATTCTAAATGTATAAAATATACGGTAAAAATATATATATTTTTATAATTATCAGATTTCAATGGACAAAAATATCAATTTTAAAATTCAAGATGGAGAGCGTCTTTTTAGAAATGTAAGGCGGCTCTGGAGTGGGAATGTATTTTCACCCTTTATTAAATTTATTTAACGTTATTTGTTCTCTTTTTTATTATCCTCCTTGTCCCTTTCTTCAACAATCCTCACGTCCGTTGCCGTCGTGGACCTCTGCGAGCTGCCGGCGGAAGAACAATGGAGAAGCGGGGGCAACTTGAGCACGAGGTGGATGAGAAGAGAAGTAGTATAAAAGCTCTTGGTTAATGGAGATGAAAGGAGAGTAAAAGCTAGGTTTAGCTTGACAGATGTGAAAAAGAGACGCGGCGAAAGTTAGGGTTTAAGGGAATCGTGGAAAAGAAAGAGAGAGGAGGATGAACAGAACCTCTGGAGAAAACTAAAGGATAAAAAATCCACAGTAAGCAGAGGAGGAGAGAAAATTTTGATAAAGAGGGGCTTTTATTTTATTTTTGGCCAGATAAAGGGGATTAATAGAAAGGGATAGAAGAAATAGGGGGAGAAGAACAAATGTGGGACGGAAAATAATATTAGTTAAAAAAATGAAGAAAATCGAGAAAAAAAGGAAATACAAGTGGACGATAAGTTAAAGAATGGGCATCGCCATGGATGGGCCATCAAACCTACCATTTGTAGATAATGTAATAATTTATAGTCGATCATCACTACAAATGGTGTGACGGTGATCAATCACACAAGTTCTTCTCATCTAAAGAATAATAGGTAATGTCAAATTTGATCGGTTAGATAAGAAAGTAGGATGGGATTACCCAATCTGCTAGACGATAATTCAACTTATCTCCTACATGGGGTAAACTAATAAAATAGGTAAATTTCTTTAAATAAAAATTTGACCTAAAACTTTAAATATATCTCTGTTTATGTTATAAATAGTTATTTATTATTTTCATTGTGCTAAAGTCTAATCTAAGATTATAATAACTTTTAAAAAATCTGCCAAGTATTTCCTAAGTGGTTAGAAAATAACGTCACCACAATGGAGGTTGTCGGGCTATATATGACACTGATTATTTCATGGCGAGAGTGTAGAGTTGACCAAGTCAAAATTGAATCATGAGCACTCATGTGTGCTTGAATGCATTATAAGGTTGAAATTTGAGCTTTTTCAAGTAGCAATTACTTTTAGGAGAAATGATAATACCTGAAGTTCTACAAGTGGCATCAGAGGTGAGATCACGAATTCAACTATTAGTAAAAGCAAATGCTAAGAGGGATATTGTTGGGCTATATAAGGCAACAATTGTCGCATGATGGGAGTCGAGGGTTGGCCAAGTCACGATCGAATAGTGGGTGCTTATGTATGCTTGAACATTAAAAAATAAGTGAGTTTATCAATTTGCATTAAATTCGATAATGTAGGTTCTCTTACTTATAACATGGAATCTCATCAAATTCAGCCCATTGAAAACTAACTAAATTTCTCAAAGTGTAAAAGTTCTACAATATCAAATTATATAAAATCTTTATGAATAGCCTTGATTTTTCTATTCTTTTTATGTTGGATTTAAAATGTATATATAAATCTATTAGGTAAATTCCATTGATAGTCATTAGACCTTGAGGGTTGTCTCAAAATCGTTATTGAACTTTGATTTGTCTCATTTTTTATATTGAATTTTCATAATGTCACAATTCTATTAATATTGTCAAGTCTCCTCAAATGGGAGCCTCTCCATTTCATCTATTAATTTCTCTCCTCTTTTTTACTCTCCTAATTATTTTGAAGTCATTTTAAAGTAATTTTAAATTGTATGGATTGAGATAACATACAAGAATATATAAACCTAACAGTTTTTATGAGATTTATTAGTATTCAACATATTAATAATGATTATTGAAAATTAAGAAAATCAAAAGTAAACTAGACTGACTTTTCAATGCTTCTTATATTTTCAACATTTCTAAATCTCATGAAATCGATAATCCTACATATTTATGAATGTTATCTCAATTCTAACAGTTAAAATCATTTTAAAATGGCTTCAAAATAACTAGTAGAGTGAAAGGTAAAGAGAAATTAATAGATGAAATGGGCAAGAATTGAATCGGCCTTGAAAAGACTTAATAAAAACGATAGAATTACAACATTATGAAAGTTTAGTACGAAACAAATCAAAATTTATTGACCATTTTGAAAAAACCCCTCAAATTCGGCGACCTTTGATAGAATTTCCTCAAATCTATCCTATATAATGTGAATGGATTGCACCGTACATTCATAAGTTGGATTTTTTTTTTGGGAAAATACACTTAACTGCCCTATGGTTTTACCCAGTTGCAGAAGACCTCTTTGTGGTTTAAATATTAGCATATAATCTCCCGTGATTTCAATGGACTTGTAAAAGTTAACCCCTATCGTTGCGGGACCCAAATAAATGAATTCTTTTATACTTCTTCTGCCTTGAAAAAAAAAAATTCTATAGAGGTTATACATTCATAATCTCACTAGTCATGATGATGAGAATCATATATACCAATATTATAAGCATCTAGGTAGATGCACATGCAAATGCTTTTTTTTTTTGGTAGAATAAATATATCTTTTTTCATGGTTTAAGAATTATAAAAACGACTACTTCTTTGAAAGGTATTGTGATTGAGGTAAACAGTTAATTTTTGGTAATTTAAGAAATTAAAATCTATTTTTTTCTGTTAAACACTCTAACTTTTTTGAACGAATAAGCAGTTAGATTTGATAAAAAAGTTAACTTTTACAAGTCTATTGAAACTATATGCTGATTATGTACTGATTTCAGAGTACAGAAAGGTTTCCTACGATCGAAAAGGAGGTTAAGTGTAATTTTTCTTTTGTTTTTTTTTTTCCTCGTCCCCCCTCACGGATCACATCTTTTATTTCAAGTTCGTGATCAGGGAGTTTGTGAGAGAAAAAAAAAAAAAAAAGAGATCCACGGTGGCTTTTTAGCAGCAGAAGGAACTCCCCTTCGTCCGAGTCACTCGTGTGGACCTCTCTTTCCTCTTCTCGCAACGCCGGCCGGCGACTGACCGTCTCTCTCTCACTCTCTCTCCGGCGCACTGAGGCAACGGATCTGACTCTCTTTCTCTGCTGACTCTATCCGATTGATCGCTTCTCCTCCCTTTCTTGTTCCGGTTGGTTTCTCCATCTCATTGTTCCGGCGATCGATTTCCCGCATTCTTTGGTCAGAAAGGTAAGTTTTGCTCCATTTCTTGTTTTCTTGTTCCGGAGACTGATCGCTTTTCTTTCGTTGTCTTTGGCTGTTGTTCTCATTAATTTAGTTGAATAACGATTTGAGAAAGTATATGGCATAAAGTTGGCTCGTAGAAGAAATTAGGAATTACTACAAGAGTAGAGAGCTCAGAAATTCCAGAAGTCCTCTTTAATTCGAGCTTTAGACTTCCTATTGGCTTCTGAGATGTGAATTGAACTGTTATTTGCATTTTTAGGTCAATAACAGAGGTAGACATGATGATGCTAGATGGATATAATTCTGTATTATCGATACTATAAAAATTTCGGTGTCTTAAAGGTAGTCTATGTATAACCCCAAATCAAGAGTCTGGGAAAGCCGCAGAATAATTCTGTTTAAAAATCCATACCTAGTAAACACAAGAAAGGGATAAGAAGAGGCAATGAGAAAGATTGGTATGTTTTTCAAAGTAGTGTCAAATAAGGTAGATAAATGAATTTTGGGGGTGTTAATGGTGACCCAAGATCTAGTGCTTAACAAATAGGTGTCTAAGATAGTCATATCGGTTGCTTGACTTGGACATTAAAACAATGTCTCAGAATTTTTCACTTGAATCTGAAAGCTTGGGTTTATTTACAGTGATAGAGTTTATAATTCAGTTTATTCCCCTTAAAAAGGGTTAGATAAGAGTTACATGGTAGGAGGATTCAGGTGGGGTCAATTCTATGTTAAGTTGAGCTCTTTTGCATCGACTAGTTTGAACAATGGTCTAGGCAATGTCTGAACAGCATGTTTGAGATGCACTTGCCTGTATGTGGAAGCATAGTCAAAAACTCGTGACGATGTTGCAATGGTAAGAATATGAATGCCCAACTTTGTGATTTCAAGAGGTTAATTATGTCAAACTTTGAGAAGCATAGATAAATAGGTTAGAATTTGGACTTTGTATGTTTTTGCCATATTTAATGTGGTAAAATGAGATAAAGCAAATGATTGGTTCAATTTAATTCTTTCTTCATTTTACTGGAAGGAAAGCTTTCAAATGGCTAACTTATATCAATAAAACTTTTACTTTTGAAATTTTGAAGTAAAGATGGTGAAGCTGACTATGATTGCTCGTGTTACTGATGGCCTCCCACTAGCAGAAGGACTGGACGATGCTCGTGATATGAAAGATGCTGAATACTACAAACAACAGGTTAAATCCTTGTTCAAGAACCTCTCTAGGGGGCACAATGAGGCTTCAAGAATGTCAATTGAAACTGGTCCTTACTTTTTCCAGTATCCTTTTTTTGCTGTTAGGTATTACTTGTTTCTGTATTCTCTTTTGCTTGAGTCGGCACACATTTTTCTGGTAGGTATTTATTCTTACAACTGTAGTGTCGGTGTCTGCTTTCTTTTTTAATCTTTTGGTTCCTTTCAATTGTAGATGGTGAAGGATATAAACTGCCAATTTGCAAGATATCTTGGTGGCTGTTCTGTTGCTGATTTAGTTAGTATATATGCCTACTTCCAATGCATAATTCTAGTTGTAATACTGATGCAGGTGCTTGTATGCACGGTGTACCTAATGTATTTGCAAGGATGATTCTTGTTTGGAGTGTAAAAAAAAAAAAAAGAGAGAATAATTTCTTGCTTGGAGCATCTATCATGCCATTTTTGGAAGGGACTTTATTCAACCCCCCCCCCCCCTGAGGGAATGATTTGCAATTTTTTTTTTTTTGACATCTAATGTGAAAATTGTGTCCGGTTTTATTCACCTTGACCTACATTTCAGCTATATCATTGAAGGGCATGTTTGTTATTTAACAATGTGTGACCGTGCTTATCCAAAGAAACTTGCCTTTCAATACCTGGAAGACCTCAAGAATGAGTTTGAGCATGTTAACGGAAACCAAATCGAAACGGCTGCCAGACCTTACGCCTTTATTAAGTTTGGTAGTTTTTCCTTCATTTCGTTAAGTGTATCTATAAATTCTTAAATTTTAATCTTTCTGGATTTTGATGTTTTACATTGTCATGTCATCTGATTTCTTTTGACAGATACATTCATACAGAGGACAAAGAAATTATACCAGGATACTCGTACTCAGCGGAACATTGCGAAGTTAAATGATGAACTTTATGAAGTTCACCAAATAATGACTCGCAACGTCCAAGAAGTTCTCGGTGTTGGTGAAAAGTTGGACCGTGAGTTTGTTACTTGTTTTTGGTGAATATTGTTTCGAGGAATTGGAAAATGTGGTAATTTCCCAAATTGGAAACTTTTAGCAATAAAACCTGAATTTGGAAAAAAAAAGAGGTATTTATGCGCTTTAGAAAGCCTCCCATGAGTCAACTTCTCTTGTAGAAGTTATTATGGCTTTTACTGAAAGGTTCATATGTAACTTCACCTTTTAAGCAACAAATCTTCTGTTGAAAATGCATTTTCAGGACTTCAATAAAGCCCCAAAGAGTCAACTTCTCCTTTATAGAAGTTAATAAAGCTTTTACAGAAAGGCTCATATCTAACTTCACCATTTAAGGATGAGAACTCTGAGGATAAGAGGCTGACTGAAGTAACCTTAATTTTGACTTTAACTGTATGAAACCAGCAGGAACCAGTGCAATAGGTGCCAAAAAAGCAGTGTTATAGGCTATAAAAGAATCGTTAGGGGTTTGATTGTTACTTTTATTTATCCAGAATGTGTGTCAAATGATTATTGCTGTAATTATGAGATTTTAGTTATTGCTTTTGGGTTTGATAATGCTTTCTGTTTTTACTTGGTTGTTCACTTTTGGTGTCTTACCTGCTGTTTGCCCTGGTATAGTTGGGTGTTCACTTTTGGTGTCTTACCTGCTGTTTTCCTTGGTATTTTTTATGTATATCAGTTTTGATAATTTCTTTTGTATATTATAATTTTGCAGAGGTTAGTCACCTGTCTAGCAGGTTGACCTCAGAATCTCGAATATATGCAGATAAGGCAAGAGATTTAAATCGACAGGTTAGTTGAATTAGATTATTGGATGATGCTTATTTGGTATTTGGAGAAACATAAGATTATTATCATTTTTCCATTGCTGCTTTGTTCTTGTCGATTGACTTAGCGATGCGCATGCTTGCATGATAATGCAATTGATCTCTAGAGTCACAAATTTGTTTGGAACGCATACTTCCAATGCTACCCATGCACTATGCTTTGAAATATTAAGATTAGGAATCTTGATTTTGGTGTCAGGTTTGGAGATCTGTCTGAAGGGCTTAACTGGACAAAATTAATAGGAAGATGAGATTTTTATAGAAAAGGCTGGACTTTTCTGGGTTGTTTGATTTAAGGTTTTTGGATGTTGAGAGTAGGGCTTAATGGTTGTATAGGTCAGGAAATATTCTAGGGTTTAAGGGCTTAGGGAATAGATTATGGAAAAGTTGTTGTGAGCAGTGCTCAAGAATAAGAAGAAACAAGAAAGAGCCTAGGAAATCCACCTAGGGTTTGTGTGAAATTGATTCACAAAAATGGATGCTTTCCTAAGAGACGCACCTGGGGTTTGTAAGAAATCAAGTTTCAGTCACTAATGAATTCTACTGCTAAAGTTATATGTTCATTCTCTGCCACAAACGTGATAGACGGCTGTCTTATACTCTCGAGTCAGCTAAAACAATCCTACTTAGACATGATATCTTGAACGATAAGTAAAGGCTCTTTAATAAGGAAATAAACTAGAAAATAACTACTCAATAAGGACTTACAATACGTAGCCTATAAAAACCCATGAACATAACTAAAACATTAAATTATGCTCATGCCCTTGAATACCGCCCCCCCCCCCCCCCCCCCCCCCCCCCCCCCCCCCAACCCCCCCCCCCAACCCCACCTTGGTTATGAAGGAGATCAATGGCCTGAGGAAGGAGAAAGGAATTAACAAATGCTTCACCACCACCTAGTGGAGACTTGGACCTATGACCTCCATTAAGGAAGGCAACCATCTGAGCTAATGCTCTACAGTGAATCCTTTACCCTTCTCTTTGTGTCCTGGCTTTGAATTGCTTCAGCAGCCAGAAGGCCTCTGATCAACGTATAATTTTTCTTTTTTTAATTTCCGCCGGAATTAAAACTGGAATAGATATTTTGCCAACCTTACGCTTGTTGTTTGAGTTACATGGGGATAAGGGCATTTCTGCTGTGCCTACCATTGTACTTCAGTTTTCCTGTGCTTTCCTATATAAAAAATATTCATGAAGTTGGATTTTTTAAAATTTTGATGTTTAATGTTCTGTATGGTTTTTTTTTTTCCTTCTCTCTTTCTTTCTTGGTTTTATTTGAAGCCCACTTATTATTCGTTTCTACAAACCTAATGTAGGCTTTAATCCGGAAATGGGCCCCTGTTGCCATTGTCATTGGAGTTGTCATCCTCCTGTTCTGGGTGAGAAAGAAGGTCTGGTGATTCAACTCCACTGTTAAGATTATCGCTTCCCAATTTCCGAGGCTTCTCTCAATGCTGCAGGCTGCCCGGCGTTCATTATTTGTTGAAGGCCATCAATCTGTTTTCAATGGTATATGCTTATGTTCTGAGGACTATGGATCAGGCAATTTAGATTGTGAAAGCAATCTTATTATAAGACTAGGTATATGCAGAAATATAATTACAGATAGAAAGCTTTAATCGCTTGTGGCCTCCTTAACCTGTTGCTTATGCTATAATTGTTGCCGATGTGTATTTTTCACCTTTTTCTTATATTTTGTTTTATGACGACAATTAATATTACAGTTGAATTTGTCTGGATTACAATCATTTCATTAAAGGGTATGAATCATCAGCCATTGAGGAGAGGGAAAAAAGAAATGGAAAGAGAGTAGGGAGGGCATGGGGACCCCGTTTTAGGGCACCCGCAAGTTGAAGGGTTTCTATTCAAGGGTTACCTCCTCGCTTTTCTCCTTTTAAGTTCAGGGAAAATCTTCCTGTGAAAAATGTTTCCAAGCTAATTATAAAGCAATTATTCAGTAGTTCACCATTTTGGTGGCCTCAACCCCGCTGATTGCGACTTGTAAAATAATTTTAGCCCCCATCTTTCGAGTTGGTCTACATCTCATTTTTTTGTTTGAAATTAATATTATTTTATTATAAAATATTAATTTATTTATGAGAATGACAAACGCAAGTAAGTCATATCACCTGTTTGGCCCGCACAGTGGTCCACTCATAGCCTGACCAATCGTCACTTCTAGATAGGACTGACCAGAGTAATATGTTAAGACAAGAGTATTGATTAACTAGTGGTGATTTTAAAATCCAACGTGAATTTACAGTCTTTATTATCCTTACTTTCAATTTGACACCTGGGAAAACAAATTTGTTAACCAAAAAATTATTAGCCATTACGTTTGCCATGACTACATGAGCAAACCCACTTCCCCTACCAGCCAAAGAGTCCATCCCCCCCATTCAGCATTGAAGCAGAAAACTTTGACACAACACTAGTAATGGAGGCTGCTGGGGTGTTGGATGCTTTGAACCTCCAGTCAAACTATAGATCATGGCTTTGGATTCCCAGACCTTTCCATAATTATAAAAGAAAAACCCCAAAGTAAGAACCATGTCTCAGTTCCAGCACTCCAATTTCCCAATATAGAAAGCCTTCTCTTTCCCTCTTTCTATTTGTACCATTTTTGTTGTTTCCAAGTTATTCTGTCTATTGGGTTGGTTGGTGGATAAACAATGGAAGAGAGGAGAGTCATCGGTTGGGCTGCGAGAGATAAATCTGCAATTCTTTCACCTTATTCCTTCACTCTCAGGTATCCTCTTCCTCTCCTCAGCTTCCTTACTCAGCAGCACCCTGGCTAAAAGGTTCCAGTAATATTCTCGTGAACAGGGAAACAGGCCCCGAAGATGTTGCGTTCAAGGTATTGTACTGTGGAATTGATCACACAGATCTTCACCAGATGAGGAGTGAGATTCATTCTACCAATTATCCTTTGGTTCCTGGGTAGGCTTTATACTGTCCTTTCATGAAAATCATTTACGACTATGCTTGGTTTCCAGAATGGAACAAACAAGAAATGGAACACTCGGACTAGAAATTTACTATTCCAATTTCAAAAATGAACCAAACATGGCACTAGCTACTCCACAGGAGACACTGGGAATAGAACTATTAGGATGAACCAAACATGATATCAACTTCCCACATAACCATTATGTCTAATAGCTGGAAATTGTAACCCTAAACAAGCCTACTATCTTTTCTTTCATGTGTTTAACCATGGCAACTGAAGGCATGAAGTTGTGGGCAAAGTTATCGAGTTGGGTTCAGAAGTGGATAAGTTCAAACCTGGGGACATCGTAGGAGTTGGATGCATGGTGGGATCCTGCGGTGAATGCCTGTCCTGCCAATCCAACATGGAGCAGTACTGTAGTAAAGTAGTCTTAACCTACAATGACATCTACAAGGATGGAAAAGCCACTCAGGGAGGGTTTTCGTCTGCCATGGTTGTTCATCAAAAGTAAGCAAACAAATAAACAAATGCTAATTAAACTTATTACCTTCTTTACTTTGCAACATATCTTAACTGACAAAGGCGAGAATGCAGGTTTGTTGTGCGGATACCTGAAACACTTGCGCCGGAGCAGGCAGCGCCCCTACTGTGTGCTGGAAGTGACCGCTTACAGTCCATTGAGACAGTTTCTAGTAGCTAACAGGGTTCTCAAGGGAGGAGTTTTAGGGCTGGGAGGAGTTGGCCATTTGGGTGTCATCATAGCAAAGGGAATGGGCCACCATGTGACTGTTATAAGCTCTTCTGAAAAGAAGAGGGTGGAGGCTATAGAGGATTTGGGAGCAGATTCGTTCCTGGTGAGCTCCAATGCAGCAGAGATGAAGGACGCGATAAACAGCCTTGACTATATTCTCGACACTGTACCGGTTGTGCACCCTCTGCAGTCCTACCTTCCACTTCTGAAAGTTGATGGGAAGTTACTGCTAGTTGGAGTTGCTCCCAGTCCTCTACAGTTTGATTCTGTTGACCTCATTCGGGGTATGCATATCCTTCCTTTGAATAATATTATAGTTGTAAATAAGACTAGCAACAAAAACGCCAGATATAATAACAAATGGGAGTGAAGTTGTTAAAAGAGTCCCTGTGATGCATGTAACACATGCATTCACTCTCTGTGGGTACCTTTGCAGTATGTTTGGTTCGCGGAATGGACAAGAGAAGAAATAGAGTAGTCATTTCATGACAGTATAAATGGGTAAGGAAAGGCTATCCCATGGACAGAGTGAAATAAGTGTTCTTGTTTAGGCCAGAATAGGAATAGCCACCATTCCACGCTTTGAAGTCAACAAATGAGGTGATAACTATTCCATAAGAATAGACCATGAAATGCATGAAACAAACATAGCGTAAGCTCTATAGTTTGATGCTGACTTCGTGTTGCCCTTGCAGGCAAGAAAACAATCAATGGCAGTTTCATAGGAAGCATGGAAGAGACACAAGAAATATTGGAGTTTTGGGCAGACAAAGGACTGAATTCTTTGATAGAGACGGTGAAAATGAATTATGTGAATACGGCATTTGAGAGGATGGAGAAGAGTGATGTGAGATATAGGTTCGTGCTGGATGTAGCTGGCAGCAACCTTGAATAAGGCCCCTGCCAGTTCGCAGCATCAATATCACTCATATGTTGGCACTACTGCGCCCGTCTCCCCCCCGGGCCACCCCCCCTCAACACACAAAATTCCTACCCTACAATATATCTTATTAAGCTCTTTTCTGTATTGGAATATCATACGAACCACTCAATCAAAAATCTCACACCAATCAATCACGCCATAAAAACTGATCTACATGAGAACAGGGCATCGTCAATAAAGTAAAATAAGAGATGAGGTGCAAAAGAATATGTTGTACAACTGAATAAAATGTAAATTAATACATGAATACTCTCAGCCAAGAGTTTAACCCAACTTTTAACATTTAATGAACATTTGAGCTATTGCAGCTTGTACCTCAATCTGTCCTACGATTATATGGAGAACTAATACAACAGACAGACAATTCCAAAACACAAAAGAGGACAGAAAAATCATTCTTCCTATGCGTACAACATGCAAACATGGTAGGGTAACTTAGCCATTGTGATTGCTACCTGATGACAGTAAGTGCCTCAGTGTAGATGCTGCAGCAGACTGTATTTCCTGCTCAATCATCTTTTCCCTTGTCACTAAATTCAGAACCCTTAGAGCCACCATAAGAAGAAAGAAAGAAGGCACTCTGGTTCTTCTGCAGGAACCTGCATCATGGAGATGCTCTGATTAAAACCATACAGCTTTAAAGAAATGAATGGATCCGACATGATAACGAGAAAAACTCCAGTCAAACTCTAACATCTGAATGCATGTTCCTTTGAATGCAAGGCTCTCGTAGCTTTAATCACCATGTTAATGAAAGACATAAGTTCCAACATATGCTAGAGGACCTCAGTGGATAAAAACGACATTAAAATATGGGGAAAAAAAGGGGGGCGGGGGTAGCCTCAAAACTACGCTGTTTTGTTAGAAAAAGGCTAAAAACCTCCCTAACCTTTATTTCCACAATTTTCTCACCCATCCATCCCCATTCTTCCATGGTCAACAATGCCATCTTCACCACTTCCCTGCTAACATTTTTCTTGTTTATGAGACTTCGCGACCTAACATTGTGTTCAACAATCTCTGTCATGAACCCCATCCACAGCCAAAAATTCAAAATTGGGAGATTTTGGGGTTTATATAGAGGCTGAATCTTCAAGGTAGGTCTCTGGTCAAGGAATTGGGAAGGAGGTTTGAGAGATGACTTTATTTTTCTTCTAAAGAAATGAAGAGGGATGATTGTGGTCAACGACTATGGCTGTGGTGAGGTGTTGGGTTTTAGTTTGGGGCTAATACTTAGATAAGCTCAGGGGTGGAGCCCGGACTTGTTGTCTGCAGGGGCCCAAGTAAAACAAAATTACTTGAACCAGTTAAAAAATTGGCTCAATGTACAGTATATAATTTAGAAAATTTCTTAGTGGCGCTTGGGTGGGGGATGGCTGCCCCACATTGTCTCTGCCTCTGGATAAGCTTATTTAAGCCTTAGCCTTAGATACCCTTCCCTTTTCCCTACTAAGATCACAAAATCAAATGACTAATGTAAATGATTCAACATGCAAAAGAAAACAAACTAACGTTCATTAACAACAAAAAGAACTCGAAGCAAACTTATGAGCTCATCAATCTGACATTGATGATAAAACAAATGATTAGCATTGACACGTCTAGCATATATAAATGACTTTTTGCCAATGTAGCATCAATGCAAGTGCAAGAGAACTTTCTCAGAACAAAAAACTGGGTAGGGTTATTTTAGAATTTTAAAAAGCATGTTTTTAGTGTCGATTTACATACTAAAAACAAAGAGAGGTAGACAGGCAGGACAGCCATGTACATAATTTTCTCTTTTCTTATGATTGAATTTGTAATGGTGACAAATGTTTTATCAATACCATCAAAATAAATTCAAATTTAATATTCTTCAAATTTCATTTTTGAATTAAGGGAAAAAAATAAAAGTCAAATTGACACTCCAATCACAAAATCATTTTCTTTGAATTCCATAATAAGCATTTGCTTATGAGATGAAAATCAATTTTTACAGCTATTTTAATATCCTGGTCTTTTGCTTTTTTTCACTCTAAATGCAGACTAGAGCTATTTTTGTTCTTCTATAATATGAACTGAAAGTACCTGAGGAAGTCAAGTAATTTCTGCTGCAAGCGTACCAAAGTCTCCTCTTCAATTTTCACAAATGCCAGTAACTCAGGCAACTTAACTGCAAAAGCAAATACAGTTACTGGAGACTTTTGATACTTAAATATTTTAGGAGAATTTCCCCCAAAAAATACACAATGTCATTTCCGGACCCAATCCTCCCAGAAAAGGGTATAAAAAAAAAAAAAAAGAGTAAAGATAAAAAAGGGGTCAGTTCAGAACTCAAAAATTCTCAGTTCGTTGAAGAGCATCTCCAAATACTAAGCTTTAGACACGGGAAAAATTCAAGAAACTTTTGAACAACTGCCTTGTCATAGAACATACACACAAAAAACATAGATACTTCCTATTGTCCACAATGCAACAAAGATCATAAGAAATAATAGAGAGAAATGAATTGATGCCCATGTAGATGTCATCAAGGAAACATGCATTCACCAACTGCAGGCTCTTAAGGCGTGGGTTGTTGTAGAGCCTATTTCTAGAAACAAATAGCTTTCAATGGTCAACATAAAATGTTGGTGTATCATCTAAAGGCTCAAATCTAGAATTTGTTTCCAAGACACCATCCTTTAATTTACCACATAATAAGCTTTAAGAATCCGTGGGCTGACGAAAAAATAGGAACCTTGCTCCACTCAACATAAGATGAAGGCTTCTGTTTTTCAGGAGGACCTACAATTTTTTTAGCCAGCAGGATCTACAATTATAATAATGAAACATTTAAACAACAGCAACAAGAAGTGAAAAAACAGTTAAAAACAGAATGAATAAATACCCGACGCGAGGACTATTGGCAACATTTGGTATAATAATCTCCGCGAGAAGCCAATAATACATTAAAATAAAAATTATGAATGGCAACCCTTATACTGAGCAATAATTGAATTTTGGTCATGTGGAATTGACTTTATGCATTATCTTATTAGATTAATTGACTTTAAGTTGCATCAATTTCCATTTATCACAACATGCAACAAGCATTTTAATGACAACACCACCCTAAGCCTTAGTGCCAAGAAGCAGTGTAATGACAACATGCAAATTTTATAAAAAGGGGGGAAAAAAAAAAAAAAAACCTAAGCCCAATCCCAAGGAGCATAGTGACAGCATGAATTATATAAATAAGAATAATAATACTCAAGTCTGCCCCGATTTAAAAACATCAAAACTTATGGATAACATACCAAAAAGACGCAGTAGATGCTCAGCACCATATATGGTTGATGGAGAGACATTCTCTGTGACAGCCTCATGATATTGTTGGCGCTCTATTTTATATAGCAGCATCGCTGGCAATGCTTTGTCAAAGTAACAACGTATTCCTTTCAAAATTTCTCCAACAGAATCAGTCATCCTATACCCAACAAAAGCAAATGAGATGCAGCCAATACTGATGTAAGCAAGACAGTAAAGACATGCCACTCCAAAAGACAAAAGAAGATGGGGATATTTTTACTAAAATTTCCAGAGTATAGTCGTATAGAATAAATTCACAAAAATTTAGCATAAGCTAGTAACTGTGTGGAAACTTGTAAATTATGACCATGCAAGGGTCATTAATGCATCTTGGAACACTCGGTCGATCAAGATATTAAACATAAATGAGAATGCATGAAATAAGACTCGTGATACATTTACTCTTTAGTAAAAGAAATTTTATAAGGTTGCCATCTTCACAAGTCTTGAGGAAAGTCTGTTTTCATTTAATCTTCATTCCTAGGCATGGGCTTTTTCAGATACAATAGGCATTTTGTCGGTTATCTCACATTTGATGAAAAGAAGTTGTGAAGCAGGGAAGGAATTTGTGGCATTTGAAAAGAAGAGAATTTGATCTCATTCATTTGGGTTTGTTTGGGTAATCCTGGAAGAAGGAACCTAGAGAATAATCAAGGGTGCTAAGCAGCCAGCCAGAGAGCTTAATGGAATTGTTTATCTGGACACTGGCCAAGTGAGAACCAGATTTCAGCTTTCATTAAGCACTAATTTTGTTGCGTTTGATTAGTTCCTTTTTTTCAAATAAATCATGTATTTTTTCATGTTTGGTAAAAGCTAATAATTCCTATAAAACATGTGAGTATATGATTGTTGAAAAAAACAAACTATCGAAGAAAATTTTGATATAACAGATTTTTATGGGTCACAATGTAGGACTTACTTGCCATCCTTCTTTGACCTGTACTCGAGGTACTTTGTCAATATATCATCAACATTTGGAGAACGCGGAAGTTTAACGAGCTGCAAGACAAGGATACTCCACATACTTAACTTTCCAAATGACCCAATTTATGAAACGTTTAGAATTACGTCAAATGAAACAACAGTCAAGTCATAATAAAAGGTCTTGAAGAGCCGGCATAAAGCAACATTTCATTTCCATGTCTATCCTTCAAAAGGCTTTGAAAAGAGTTGACATGCACCAAACACAAGTATCGCTTCCTCCCTCACCCTTCCAAGAAACTGAACAGTAAAGACTCCTGAGAAAACCAACTGGTCTCCCCATTCTCTCAAAATGAACATGCTAAAAATGGAAATTTTGAGAAAAAAAAAAAAAAGAGGAAAAAAACTGACTTTTCATTCTCCAATTTCCTCCCAAGATCCCATTTTCAGAGGAAAAAAAAACTAAAGGCAAATTCTCTGACAGGTTAGTCCTAATAGATAACACAGACTTTCTTAATAAAATACAAGAGGTTCAGTGGACAAATACTTGAAAGGTATGATGGTCAAAAATATGAACTCTGCTGAAAGTTAAAATACAAATAATCAAAGGGATGGATACATCATACAGTATTTTTGACCATGAAAACTGAAGAATCGGAGCAACAAATGCATCTCAGCACATTCATTCAGGCTTTAACAAATTGCCAATGTGATGACCCAAATCAGCGAGGCAGGGTTTATATATCCAATCACTTCTAGCCAGCATAAGACTAGTCTTTTTTGATTGAGTTGTGCAAAAGCATTGCTTTTCAAGTTTTTAACCAATGGCAGCTATCTGAAATTAAAGTTTCAGAAAGCCACCACATGTGAAAAAACAAAGGTAAGTTGTGATGGGTTTGCACATTGAGCATCAAGTATAAGCATCGCTCTTCTTATTTTCCCTCCCTATTGGAATATACGTACCGTATCCTGTTGAGTGACAAATTCCCAGTCATCCACCAGTTGCTTCTTTAGTGTTGACGGAATTTGAATCTTGACGAGAGTTTCCACAGCTAAATTACCATTCTAACATTATAAAATGAAACTTAACCCATCAATATCAGCAATAAGCTAAACAATGTGTGAGCATATGTATAAAATTTCGAGGCTGCAGAGAAGTAGCATTTAGAAGAAGAGCAACAGGCTGGAAACAAAGATCAATTGAGAAGTGATTTAATCAATATTCAAAAGATACACGACCATTGATTTGGTAGTTCAAACAGAGTGATTTAAATTCAATACAAGCTGCAAAATATTATTACCAAAGTTTAGTTTGGAGAAGCTAGGGCTATATAAATCTCATATTGAACCAGGCCCAACCATTATTCAATGCCACAAACTGATTAGTCTCAAGTGATATTATTTGAATTTAATCAATAAGGACTGATACTGGCCACCTTCATGGACCTAAAATAACGAAGAAATTAGCATTCTCAACCACCAGAAAATTTCATCTTGCTTCATAGCAGCGATCATAAGTAGTTTCTTTTCATCACTTTACGGTTATCAAGTATTATAGCCTAAAAACATAACATAAAATTTCTGCCGTACCAATTGAAAAATAAAAATAAGAGAGTAGGACATACGAATATGATATGAATCAAGATGATGGGAAACAAATACTTTAATCTATGTAGATTATAGTTTGACGCATACCTCAACAGCAGACTCGGTCTTCCGCTTCTTCCCTCTAGCCACTACAATACAATTGAAAATTTCAGTATAAGTTACTTTATCCAAATAGAGCATATTTAGCTAATGGTAGATGACAGATTGCTGGTGGTGAATTACATAAACCTGGAGAAAAATTATGGTTTCCTCAAATTTACCAACATACGGTTCGAAAAAATGTTGAATCAAAGAAGCTTCTACCCCCATGACGTTCACATGAGAGGAAAAAATAAATTCCCACATACTACGTGACAAACGCAGGAAAGGCAAATTTAGCATTAGATATTTTTGGTGCATCTTGAATTAGAAAGAAATAAAATTGAAGAACACCTGAATATGACAATCTGGATAAGAGAAAGTAAAAGCAGAATATTATAGCAGGGTTAGAGCTGAAGCAGAATATAGGTTCATGCAATGCACTGCTTGTGAAATGTACTGACTCAGTTACCCTCTTCAGCAGTCTTTTTCTTGTCATTGGTATCAATTATCATGTACTAGTAATGCGGTCAATGACCCAGTGTCTTGTAAAAATTAAACACTGGAATAGTTTGGGTTAAGATTTAGCAGATGTGAGATTTTCGAAACTTTCTGATATCATTAAGCTAATAATGGTAATGGCTATCATGAAAATGCTCATGACAAAGGAAGGCTGCCAAATTATGCAATTCAAAATAATCACTTCCATTAACAAAGTTAAAACATAGAAAGAAGGTTAAGGGATGCAATACCGTAGTTTTTGAGATCCTCTTTATCCACTTTTGCATCTACAAATTCGAAGACGAGAATAATTAGTAACTAGGGAATTGATATTGCCTCAACACCAACAGTCTGTTGTAGGCCCCTTTCCCATAAATGTTTGTGTCATGTGTTTTAGTAGTGACAAGCCTCCTCCACGCTTTCTTTTAAATTTCTCTATTTCTTGGAGCTTGTAAAATAAATTTGTCCAAAAAAGTGAGCATGTTTTTTGTTTAGCTCGTACTTCTTTGATTATCCAAAAGAGTTGACTGGCCTATATATGAAAATACTTCTACAGAACTGCAAGGCCTTGAAGAACAAAATAACCTAACAAAATTGTTTCCAAATGTGTTTCCCTTAAGGGGAGTAACTATAGACAAAATAAAAGTTCCTCAACAGCTTTTTGCCAGTATAATATTTGAAAGAGCTAACCAGTAGAGCTTTTTGGCCTAGCTTGTGTTGAACGCCCTGATTTATGAGTCTTGTCTGTCCCCTGCTTTTTGTCAAGGGCCTGCTGTTTCAGAATATTTTCTTCTGTATGTTTCAACAAACGGTCCATGCCAACCCACTCATCCCAACTGTGACCAATATAACAAAACCCCAGCAATTATTAACATGTGTCTCATAAAACCACTACAAAAGCAAAATCTTGGTAGTGGCTCTAAATGCAATCATAACATCAAATAGCAGAAGTGATGTAGGACAGGGAAGGGCAAACAAAGAAAGATTGTGAACAAGAGAGGAATAAGGATGATGGCTTCCATGCAAAACTGATGCAAAACAATTTTTTTGGACTTAAGAATAATACAAAATCCATCGCTTACTTAACAAAAAAAAAAAAAAAAAAGATCCCTCGGGAAGTGGATCAAATTGACCATGAGTCTCTGCATGCCGGTATCAAAACCAATGCATGGGCCCTGAAGCGAAGTAGAGGAATGAGCAGGTTTGATCCTCTTATTTTTACTTCTCAAATCGATAAATCCATAAATTGGGATCCTGATGCATATCGATACAAACGGTTCAAAGGGAGAAGAATTTCCACAAACATTTGGAAAATGCTCACCCTTGACATGGAAATGGAGCTAATGGATAGACAAATCTTATGTCTCCCTGAACACCGGGATCATTGGTTGAAGAAGACTTTTAGATTTATGTATGCAAATATAGAACACTTTTTTACTTAAACATTTGCCTAGTTGAGTGGTATACATATATAAATGACTCCTAAAAATAAAATACGAAGAGCTCTTTATACTCGTAAGATTATTTCCTAACTTTTCTCCTCCTTTGACTTAATAAGCGGTATGTATCTAACACAAAAACACACATATGTTGCCCACTGTAAAATCCTAAAACAAAGCTAACATTTCTCACATGTCCTGTACTGAGGCAACATCTATGTAGATGCCCCACGAGACAATGGTGCTCAGAGTTACTGTCCAGTAAACCAGATTTTTAGATGATTTATTAACTCAGCTTTTTCATGAAACAAAAAACTTAATGAGGCAAACGGTATAGAACGTCCTTCTAATGTTTTCAGATATCTCTTAATGGCATATAAAATGCCCATACATGCTCCATTGAATTTCCACTCAACAGTTTAGGTTCCTCGTGGAACTCTCAAGCTTTGCTCATGAGAGTGCCATTATAGATGCTCGCATTTGCTCTAATGTCAGTTGCAAGAGACCACTTTCAACGTTAAAATACCTGGTGAATAAAAACCAAAAAAGAAAAAAAAAAAAAAAAACAAACCTTCAAGTCTCATTTAAGGGGCAAAACTTAAAATGAAATCAACAATTCCTCTCATAGCACTCCTTGTTATGATTTTGCACCATGTGAGAACTGCGTTAGAAATACCTCAAATGGGCTACACATGAGTATTATGATCATACTACTTAAACAAATAGACTAGAAGAAGAGACGATCATAAAGAATGATGACAACAAGGTTGGATGAACAAAATAAAGAGAGAAGGCGATGACTTCAAGAACCTGCAGTCAGTCATGCAAGAACAGACATGACAAATTTCATAGAATGTGGAAAATGAAAAGACCGCATACTCACTTTTTATTCCATCCCTGAAAAACAGAAGGTAGCACTAAATCAATAACTCAAGCATTCAGACTTTGTTAGACAAACTACCTGACTACAAATGTGAACAAAAGGAGTTCCTAAATAAACTATGCTACATAAAAAGAAATAATGAGCTGAAGGAGAAATGTAACGAACTGGATAATAAAGTAAGACTTACAAGGTAATGAACAAAGTATCTCCATTCCTTTTTCCGATTTTCAGCTTTTTGAACCTTCAAAAAAAAAAAAGAAGAAAAAAAAATAAGCAAGGCATAGGATATTGAGGAAGAAATCCAAATCATTCAGCACAATGACTGTATGTAACTTGAAATACAGGAATAATGGAATATAAGTTAATTTTGGACCAAGAATTATGTAGGGAGAGTCTGCATTCTGTCTGTGGATTTAAGAAATAGTTGATTTAAGATACAGCTCTTCTCTAACAGATATTATATGATTGTGGATGGAGATGCAAGTTACTTGATTTTTAAAATTCTATTGTAGGCAAAAGTGGATAAATTTGACTCAATTTTCAAATGAAATTGTACACCATACTGTGTTCAGTAAAGGCTATCGTCCTAACATAGAAAATTAACATGGAAGGTGGAATAGCAATTTCTCATATCCAACTCAATTAAGCCACGAACCATAGAAAGAAAGATAACAAATGCAAGTAAAACTGCATGAAACGAAGCATTAGAAAGGAGAGAGACACTGGCAGAGAGCATTTATTCCTATTGGTAAATACACACACACCTAATAGGTTCGGAACCTGCAACCTCTTTCCCACCCCTGCATTGGCTCAAAGTCTGTCTGCAAATATACAGACATATACATTCATTTGCAAAGGATTTAAATTTTCCTTTCTAATACAACATGCTATTAAATTAACACATGGATACGATTTCCCAGAGAAGAGCCGCATATCCTGATTCTTCCCCAAGACTTATTGCCTAAACCGCCAAACATAACAAAGAAACTAGAACTTCTCCTATCAGCATGCCTTACCAGCATTGCCTCCGAAAAGAACCCCAGTCCTAACGTCCCTTCAATTGCCAGTATAACTTTTTCTGATCATACCAAACATAAAAGGACCAATATGTATTTGTAGTTGAACAAGACAGTGGGTTGCGCTCAAAGAAACTTAATTAGCCCTCAACTAATATAGGCCCAACCCTCTTTCTTTCATAGTTTTGAGTTTGGGGAAACAAAATGTCTCCAGCAGGCTTTGGAGCCATGGGAAAGCAGGAATGTGGAGCTACTTGATATGAACAGGGGGGAGTGAGAACCTGAATTCCAGGCAGAATTCCACACCTGGCTTTCCAGGTATGAGAAAACAAGCAATACCTAAGAATAGGAGTTAGATACAAAGTCAGAAAGACCATTATTTCAAAGTAAACAGAATTTGATTCCTGAACTCTTGGATAGCTAACCTGAACATAAAATCCTAATTATAAATCACAGTATCACTTTTTCCACCACACAGCTTAATTATTTCCAGTCGGGCAAGTGATACTGCCTCCTCAGATTCAAATACAACCGGTTCTAGACATTAGATTCTCTTCTTTCTCACCTTTTCTCACCAACCATACGAACACAAAACCACAATCTTCCGTCACTTACAAATCAGTAAACGGCTAAGCTCTAGGTCAACAAAATTCAAGAATCAGAAACCCAAGCAATTAATCCACATGGAATTGCTACTAGAAAAACCGAAGACGAGCGAAAACTCAAAGAAATGAAAGGAGAGGGGTGATTCCCTTGCCTTGGCTTCGTATATGCGAGGGCCGTGGAACGCAAGGACCTTCTCGCCTTCAGCGAAGAGGCTCGAATTCGAAGGCGGCGCGTCCGCGCTGGTGGTGTCGCCGTTGGCGGCTGAATCGTCCTTGTCTTTAGAGCTTCCCATCTTGCGACTCCCGGCGGCGATCTAGGGTTTCTTCCGGGAGGGGATAAGGGGGGAGCGCGAGGGTAGATCGCCCGGAGACGTTTGCGTGTTTCTTCTGTCGGTTCTGTTGCCGCTCAGGTGTCAATTTCGCGATTCGCCCGCGCCGGGGGTTTCTGATTTTCCTAATTTTCGAGTTTCTTTCTGCCGCGCGTTTTGAATTGGGCGATCCTTCTTCGCCCTCTTTTGAATTTGGAACTCGAAATCTAACGAGGCTTTGAAATATTAAGGAAAATAGTATGGATTCTTTAAACTGGTGCCCTGAATATTTCTCATGAAAATATTTTAAGTAAATTTTTAATATTTAAGGCATCGAACGCGAGAATCTTAATTCAAATATTAATATTAATTTTTTAAAAAATTAAAAATAGTAATACTTAACTCTCGGTTGCTTAATATTACTTGTTTTCGAATCCATTAATCTTATCCTGCTAGGGATTGGTTCGAACCTTTTAGTCCATGTTTGTTACACTAAATTAGAGGACAAGATAAAATGGAATACATTGGAATTGAATGGAATTTTTAATTTTGTGTGATATGAGAAATCTCATCTCATTGTTTGGTACAAGATCGAATTAGGACCGAATTTTTTAAAAAAAATCTTATCTGATATTTGGATGGGCACAAGATTGGATGGGATAAAAGGTGTTGGCTGCACTTTTCATTCCATAGGGAAAAAACTGATCCTTTAATTAGGTATGCACAAAATACATACCTTTGGCCTCTCATTGATTAAGTCAACGAAGAGTAATCAATTTTCCAAGCCCACAACTCAATCCCAAAGGGGATACCTCTTGTTTGAGTCCCTTGATCCAACTTTTCTGAGCCCATGGTTCAGTCCCTTAAAGGGACGTCACCTTTAGAGCCTCTGACTCACTCCCTCCCCCTTTATAAACAAAAACCTAGGGTTTTGAGTGGGGGGATTCTTTAACAAAGAGAAACAAAGGCTATGTACAAAGGGAAAAATAAAGGAAAACCTAGATCTTCTCCATTCTTTCACCATCAAACCTCAAACAACAACCATCAATGGCAAGATGAGCAATGTTGCGATCATCCCCATGACTCTATGAGTCCAGAACTACATGCGTTTGACTCTCCCATGGGGATATCTTGGAAACCCTATGGATTTGGCCCTTTCCGAACTAAGAGGCTATTTCTTCTTCTTCTCCATTTTATTCTTCTCCATTTTCTCCTCCTTCTTCTTTTTCTTCTTCTCCTTCTTATTCTCCTTCTTCTAATTTTCTTCTCTTACTCCTCCTTCTTCTCTTGCTTCTCCTCATTTTATCAGTTCTGTATCTATGATCCATCCCTGTCATAGGATCACCTACTTCATAGGCATTTATCATGAGATCTTAATTGAAGGTGTTCCATACCGAAAGCATTGGACGTAAATAATCATCATCAAATAGGATGTTGTGAACCTGACCCCCTAAATCAAATAGTAGACATGTTTGCATTCCGTTTTTGTAACAAACAAAGGGCCATTAATAGTTACTTTCTGAAAATACCCTTTTGTTATTTAAAGGATAACATAAGTTATTTTAAAATTTTTAAATATGACATTATTAAGATATAACAATTGCAAAAGGGGGAAAAGTGATTAATGTATGTTTTTGGTAATCAATCATGTTACCATATATCTTTAGCATTAAAAAAGGGTAACAAGGCCAAATAGTCATCTTGTACCTCCCATGAAATTAATAATCCCCCAAGGGAGGGGGATTAATTTATCCTATGCCAGTGGGATTAAAAGTCCCATGGATGATTTTTATCCCATCTCATATACATCATCGTATATTGGACATAATGAATTTTATCATGTCCTGTCCTCTAACCCGATGTAACAAACATAAGCTTCATGGATTTAGTAGGATAACTAATTAAGAAATCCTTAGTCACACTATTTGTAGGCATTGATTTGCAAGGATTCTATTATAATGCTCGCTTGATTTTAAATTTACTTGATAGAAGCAGCTGGTGGGATTTTGGGTAGAAATGAAATTAAGGCAAAAAAATAAAAATGCTAGTTAGGTTCACCATTTTTTTTACCTTTATTTTTATTCTCTAGGTAAGAAGAAAAAGGGAATATGTGAATTGAGCTATCACAGCCCCAAGCTGAGACTCGTTTTGAAGTAAATGTAAGGTCACACATACGAAAATCAGGGCAAACAGACTCAAACTCTTAACTTTAATTGTAATACTCCTAATATACCTTGAAAATTGAGTATACTTTAGCATGTGTGCTATCTATAATTTCATATTTTAAAGTAATATTAAATTATGAAATCGATGATTTATTCCAATTATGGGTGAATAGTAGCAATTATGGTTAAACGATATTTTTTAAAATCGAAACAAAAATATAGGGTAAATAGTAGTTTCACAGTAAAATTCAAAATTCATGAAAAAATCGGATGAATCAATGGATGAAAATACGCTAACAGAAAAAAGGGTGGAATACCACATGGTGGACCCCACCCATGCAAAGCCCCACCTTTTGGTGGGATTTTTCCCACTTAGGGTCAACCTAGGCCATACCTTTAAGTAGATTTTCTTCTGGATTTAATGGCATCATTTTGTTTTTTTAAAAAGGCAATTATCGGTCTCTTCTTTTGCCTATAGATAGAGGACTTCTTTACTTTTTTTTTTTAGACAAAAGTTGATAGATTAAGAGAGGAAAATGTGAGGGCAAGAGGAGAGAGTGAAGAGGAAGGAGAAGGAGAAGAAAGGAAGTTTCATATACTCACACTTTTCATTTTAGGTATTTTCTTTACAACTTTGCTTAAGTTTTGATAGTTTTCTTTAAGAAATTCTTAAGGGGAGGCTTGATTCTCTAGGTTGTACCTGTGTTTACCTTAAAACATATTTAAAAATAGTGACTTGGGCTGTAGCAAGAGATTGGTTTTGAGATTTTCACAAAAGATATTGCAAAACTTAGTATTTTGACATAAATGTGTTATTTTTGAGCTTTTTGTGCTTTTGATCTTGAAAATGGATATCAAAACCACTTGATCTACACTCCTGGAAGCAAGTAAAACACTTTCATGATGGAGACTTTGGCCGGAAATGCACAAAAAATTGTCTAAATTTTTGTCGTTAAAAGATCACCTCGAGCATAGTTTACAAATTGACTCAAAACATGGTCCTAAGGGCTAATTTAGACTTTTTCCATAAATAGAGGACTTAAATATGTAGCTATAAGCATAAGAATCACTCCAATTAGAGTTGAAATGGCTGACAGTGCTCGTTTAAAGTACAGGGAATCTGAAACGAAAATGGAAGAGACAAAAAATGGGTTTCTTTGTTTGGAGTTGTTTCTAAGCCCCGACAGGTTATGAAACTAATATAAACCCAATTTATGACTGTAATAGTTGTTAAGGACATATTCTTAACTTTGATGGCTTGATTAAACTTAATTAGAAAGATTAACCTTAAGATGGGGCACTTATGACATATGAAGGATTATTCTTGAAAGCACATAGGGAGTTTTTGTGATGTAATGCATAAATGGTGTGGAATTGATGTGTTTTTAATTATAAATTATAGGTTGTGTTTGCTTGGATTTGTTTCAGAGGAAGTTTAGTCAGGTTAGGGTTAGTACTCCTTTGTATGAAATTACATTCCCTTATAAGTTTTATTACTTTCTCATAAAGGCTTTGTTATTGTGCTTTGATGTGAGACAGTTCCCCTAATTGTTGATGGAGTCTTCTTTTGACTCAATTATTGATGAAGTTGTAGATGATATTGTGCATTCGGATTGCGCTGACATCCGTTACGGTCGTCGTTCGATTAAAAAAAAAAATCTCCGATCTCCTCTTAGCGAGTATGGTACCCACTCCTCTTATTGGCTGGGGATGTACACATCAGTCAAAGCAACGTATAATAAGCGTTGATCATGATGCAATTGTTGTGGCTTGTCAGTAATAAATCTTTAGAACCTGCAATCCAAAAAACTTTTTGAATTTCCAGCGATTATAGTTCGAGTATGAACAACTGTCAAAGACAAGTTATGGGTGAACTCTATTACTAAAATGAGTACAATAAGTACTCTTGGATCCAAGGACATTGGTGTTTAATGCAAGTTCATTGGCTTGTTGTCACTTAGTCAATAATATTGTAGTGTTGTTTGTTGTATACTTGGGAGTTGTTGTGATGATGCTGATTTAAGGTATATAATTTTTTTCATATAATTGCTGTATATGTATTTATTGCTGATATATCTGCACATTGTTTGAGTGTATCCCTTATTGAATACATTTCGTACTCACCCTTTGCTGGGGTTGTTGTTTGAACAGCTGGTGACAATGTACTTGGTTTGTATAATGACAAGGGAAAGGGGACTACATACAACTAGGAGGCAAAAAGATGACCTTTTTGATTTAATAAATTTGGATAGTTTAGTGGAATATTGACTAATATTTTATGACTGTAATATAAATCTTACTTTTGAGGTATAACTGATATTAAATGCTCTTAATGATGTCGTTTTGCTCTCCAAGTATGCAATCCTACCTCATCCTCCATTTAGTGTCGTATAGCTTAAGTGAGATATGAATTGGAGGGCGCTCCCAGTAATGCAGCCAATTTTTAATGATGATTTAGGTGGTAGCAATTGAGGGCACTACATAATTACCGGAAGTGATTCACATACAAGGAATAGATATACAAAAGTGATTCACCATTTGAAGAAGAGGAAAGCGAACGGTATCAATTTTCTTCTTCTCCACTATCTCAAATTTGTTTCACCCGTGTGTTGTGATGAATCAACGAGTTTAGTAGAAAAGGCCCTGCAATAATACTTTTCTACTAAAACTACTCCTTTTTTTTTTTTTTTTTGCTCCATAAAACCATAGGGGGTGAAAATCATATGGAAGAGCAGAAAAAATTGATGTTTAAGGAATTATTAACTAATATATTAGTGTTTTATTTTTGGGACTTGGTGAATCAAATTTACCAATTGTGTCACTTCAAAATGACTTTTTAATATTTATTTTTCCAATTTCAATCTTACAAAATGAGCACAAAAAAAAGAAGATGTCATGCTAACTTTCATAAAATTTCATTATGGGTTGGGTTTTTATTTATACTACAAATAACTAAGAGATTTAGACCACTGCAAGTGTCTTGAATATATAGACTCAACTGATGATAGGTTCAAGCCTGATGAAATTATATAAAAGTTAACATTTATTTTTGTGCTTATTCAATCCCTATGGTTGAAATTTGCATAATGGATCCAAAACTACGTCATTTTGGGGTGAGACGGTTGGTAAATTACCTAAAGTGTCATAGTGCAAATACTCTTCCTTTGTTTTAGCCCATTAACAAAGGGGTATGCTGAACCTATTGTAACCTACTATGTCATCCCAAAATAACTTGTTGACGTCAATTTTTAAAATTTCATCCTAACATATTTAATGAGCATAAAATACAAGATGTTATACTAATTTTGATACTATTTTATCACTTATTGAATTCTCATTTATATCGTAAATGACCAAACATTTGAAAATTGACAAATCTCTCTTTGTTTTTTTTGCTCATATATGCTTGGAATTTAGATGAAGGATCGATACAAATACTTTTCCCAATTAATAAAAAAATTACATAAACGTTCAATCAGAGAGTTTGAAGTTTAAGATATATATATATATAATAATGGATTGGTCGAGTTATAGTGACACCACGTAGGATTGAATTCTCATATGTCAATATATTTTTGACACTTGTCATGCACTTAAAAATTCTATTGAAACTCCAAATTTTTAATGTTTATCTCCTTTTATTACTTATCTACACCACTAATAAATAGTTTTTCATGAACGCATGATATTATATTTAATTTAATTATAAATCATTGGATTCTTCTTTTTTTTGCCCTTCAGTTAACCCATATTGAATATTTTAGTTATCGTTTAGACTCCCGATTTTTGTTTTAAAATTTCAAATATATATAAAGTGACAGGTGTTCCACTTCAAATTTTGTGAATGCATTCCATTATAAAATATTATAGCAAATGCTAATAAATTATTTATTGCATTAATTTGAATTTATGAATTTTACTTTCATCTTTTATTTATTATATTATATATTCAAGTCTCAATTGAGACTCCTCGTTTTCTATATCCTGTTTAAACTCTTTTTCTCTGACGTCTAATCTCATTATAGTCCTTATTTAAGTACACACAAAATTATTATTTTAATTATATTTATTAAATTTATAATTATTAATAATTAAATAATCAGTGGATCCCGTGAATTTCGAGCCTGATGCTATTATATCCGGAATGACCGAGGCAGTTAGAACCACTCGCACGCACGCAATTAAGGAATGAGGCCCGTGTACGGCATCATTTACTTGACATTAATCGAGTTTTGAAAGCTTGTAAAGCTTGAACTCGACAAACACGTGGCAGGAACTTATTGGCTGATCAGATCCGCCAGGTAAATGTCTTACGCAAACGTTTTCGCTACAGCTGTTCACCGAACACCCCGTTTCACTCATGCGTACGTCGGAAAAGAATAATTCCATGCACGGAGAAAGAATAATTCCATGCACACAATAAATTTCAAAATAAAATTATAAAATTTTTTATGTGGCATAAAATTTTAATAAATAATAATATCTAATCTCATAAATTGATATCATATTGTCTTTTTGTGCTTTTGCCGTAAAATCACTCGTGTTCATAAAATTATTCATCGAAAAATTATACAGATAATGCTTGCTTTTCTAAATATAGTTTTTTTTTTTTTAAAAAGAGAAAATTTGGTGCAATCGCTATCTTAAATTTTGGTGACTTTTTAACAAAATCCAACCTTGCAGGCGTGCGATGCCTACTTTAATAATATAAAATCAGAAGAAATGACTAAATTTCAGCGGTTTAATGTCATCAAATACTTGGTTTTTCTTTTTTTTTAATTCATTGGCAAGATTAGTTTCGTCTCTCAAAAGGCATGCATTATTATTATCATATAATTTTTATTATTGTAGTAGCATTATTTGAAATGGGACCAAATATTAATAACGAGCGACATGACACCTATAAACTGGATGATGATGCCATTATAATTTACAATCGAGGGAGGACTAGGGCTCAATTAATAAGAAGTGGAATGAGAGGCTCTCAGGGGCGCATTGTTTAGAAGTTGTACCGTAGAATCCAAGATTGTCAGTATACTTCATAAGGACTTTTGTGGTAAGAAAAGGTAAAATACAAATTCAAACAATAGAACGCAGTGTATAGGGCGAAGATCTACAAGGGAAAGAATAGAAATCCAGGAACGAGATCTCCTGAAAGTATACAGCGGATACTGGATCGGAGATCAGTTGGGCACGCCGACAACGCGCTTGTGTCCGTCGCCGGGGCTCGGGCCCGATTTCTCGACTACTCCGAGGGGCTGGGAGTTGGTGAATTTGTGACCGTCGCCGGGACTCGGGCCGCTCTTGATAGCTCCAAGAGAAAGTCCATCAAAGGCCCCTCTGTGAGTTGGGTTTCTCCAGTGCACTATGTCAAATGGACGGCTCTCACTTGCAATGGCGTTCAGCAACACAATAACGAGAACGAAGCCCACAGTTCTGGTTACAACTCCCATGTTTGGAGAAAGAGAGATGGATGTAGATCTGAGAATCTTATGAAAAAGCTTTAGTTGGAAAGTGAGGAGTAGGTGTTGTTGAGGATATGCTCTCTCTCTCTCTGTGTATCTGTATATATAATGGAGGTTAGTCATGGAGTTAGCATTTTATTGACTGGAAGGCCAAGGAAGAATCTGGACCATTCAAATACACGTGATGAACCCCCGTTGTTCCTGTTTGGGAAGCAGCCACGGAAGTTCCATTTTCCACGGAAAAAGTGGGAAAATTGTTCATTATACAAACACAGAGAGGAGTTGGAACTAACTATATATGAAGGAAAATAATATATATTAGATGACTGAAAGCCGAAATTTGGTTCTTTGATTTTGGGGCTTGTATTTCAATGTTTGAATTCAACAGTGTGCTCATTTCCTTTGACTGGTCAGCGGCCAAAACAAATTTTAACCCTTTAACTTGTGTTGTACGTGTGATCTTCTTGATCAACTTTTGCATTTCCGAGTCACTTGATTGGCTCATGCAGATTGAAAGTCTATTATTCTTAAGACAGGAGCATCCGGTCAAGGTAAAGGCGCCAAAACCTTACACATGGTCGTAATTGGGTGACAATGTGCCTAACTTCAGGCACAGCCCTTTTAGATTGATTATGTAAATTTGAATTGTGTGGGTTGAATGTAACTAATGAAACAAAAGGATATGTCAATTTTTATTCAATTTCGCTATTGTGTAAACCAATCATTGATACAATCGAAATGTTCGAAGCAGTTATAACGACTCGTACTTCGCCATAAGTTGGAATTCAATCCATAACAAAATCGTATGAAAATTGACACAACCTCTTATTTTTCCTTCCTCATCCATTTTATGCTTTTGAAATTTATGAAATGAACATCAAATGAGTAATTTCGGGGTGCCATATTGGGGGGGGGGGGGGGGGGGGAGAATATAATTATCATATATGTAGACATAATTGATGTAGATTTTAAGGTGGAGTAATCCTACTCGTACATATGAGAAACACTCTCAATAACAAATGCTGATGTGGCAAATTTTGAATGATTTTTCGAAGAAGTATTTCAATCAAATGACAGTAAAAGAATCACTTGAAGCTGATAACTGTGAAGGGCGTTTTAGGATGCATGGATAAAGGGGCTGCAAGTGAATCAAACTCTCATGAACAAGCTTGATAAAAGCTGTTTGTGTTCGTTTGTTAAGTCAATGAAACCTTGTTAAACAAAATTTTCAAACTCGCAAATTTAAACAAACAAAGCTTAAACATAGTGAAACTCGACTCATGTAAGTTCGTGAACATTGTTCAGGAATACATTCCAGATCATGTAATTTTAAATATATGTGTGTGTGTACATACATATATTTGGTAACTAATATATATGTATATATTTATATCCTCTACATGCAATTAGTGTAATGTAATATTTTTTCTTTTGGTGTTGAAGGTTATTTTAAATTTTACTCGACAAATATTACCTATTCCATATTATTTCTTAATATTTCTTAACAATGTTTAGGTTTGATTCCCACTCCTTATAATATACACCACCTTGGCTAGAGGTTGTTTTGAATAGTCGAGCCGGTGCTTCCTAAGCTAATATCTGACCGTTTCGAACTTGAATTATTTGCGTTGAAGTCTAGAGTATTATAAAATAAAATAAAAGATTCCTTAACAATACTTGCACGCCACTCTCAATTCCACAAAACCAGCGGGAGTCTCGTGTCGTCCCAACACAGTGTAACTAACTTTGACCTTAAGAATTACTCAACAGTCAAATTCAACTGCAGGCAAGAAAACGCGAGCGAAAAATAGTACACGTGAGATAACAGTTACCTCACTATCCTTTTTCAGCAATATTAAATCCCAAAAGTATATTCACTAAATTCAAACAAAGAATAAGGCGTGAAAATAAAATGGAATTCAAAAAATAAATAATGGATAATTGGGAGCATCTACGAAAGGACACTCGTGGAAAGCCCTGGAGGAGTACAAAGGCGACTTCTTAAATTTAGGTTCCAAAATAATGTTATCTTATACAATTTTATAAAAATATGGCAAAATAACTAAGGCCTAATGGCGTAAAAAAAGTAAAACCTTGCTAACTCGATTCTTAAGTTGGAAAAAATAAAATTGTGTAAAAAAGTCCAACTTTTGATCCCTTTTGCCATTCAAATCCCAACCTCTTTTTTTTTTTTTTTTGCAAATCTATAAACCGATACATTAATTTTTGTATTCTTTGTCATGTGCATTATTCACATATAGGTGTGTTCAACGAGAAATTCGACAATTTCAAGGTCGGACAAATATTCATTGACTTTCTCTTAGCATAAAATTGTTTCTTCAATTCTTGACCAATTTTAACTATTTCTAAATTTTTCCAATCGAACTATTCCAAAAAATTCTAGTTTTCTCGAATTTCACACATCCATATTTAAAGGTAATTTCATTAAAAATTGAAAAAAAAAAATTGTTACATTTTTATTGTATACTAAAGTAGGATGATAATAATAATGTACTTGGGTATAGATTTGAAAAAGATAAAAAAATTTGGGACTTGAATGGCAAAATGATCAAAGACTAGGCTTTTTTGCACAAGTTTACTTTTTTTAATTTAACAACCAGGTCAACAATATTAGATAATATTAAAGTTATCACTTAGTGCACTCTAAGAGATATTTATAAAAAATAAAAAATTGAGGCTTAAATCACTAATAAGGTGAAAGATTGAGCTCTTTTTTTTTATATCATCAAGCAAAGTATTAATTCAACTGGATAACGATCTGACTCCCTATCATGACAGTGGTAAGGGGTTCGAACCTTCACTAATTTCTCATTTCCCAGGTGTTAAGAGTCCCTTATAACCAAAAAATTTTTTTTTTTTAAAAAAAAACTAAAGAGGTCACAACAGATTTAAACAATAATCGAAGAAAAAAGAGAGAGAAACTGAACAATGTCGTCCTAACTCATCCTGCTTTCCAATATTATACATATTATTTCAGATAACTTGTGAAAACTCTGTATCAGCACAGATGTATCAACCCCATTATCTTGCAACTGCACTCCCCTCGAATCTTTTCAGCTTAATAATAATGTCTCGCTGAGCTTTTCGCACATACAGGTTTAACACAAATCCAGAAAATAAGTTATCTGCACACAGGATGCTGAATGAAACAGCAACTAGAACAGAACGTAGTAGCCGTAGAATTCCAGAGGTTCTCATCTGGGAAGATCAATCTTCAACTGGGAGAACACTTCGCTAGCAGTTGTATCCGAACCGCCGTATGTTCCCGAGTCCGCAAACTCCTCTCGGGGACACGAAATAGTTCGGAGGATACTGCCTAGCCTTACGTAAAGGCATCTCGAATGCACCATCCCTGGTCCCTCCGTCCATTTCTTCACCTCCCTTCTCAAGCGTCAATAGACCTTCCAAGTCCGACAACACATCGCTCATCGTAGGCCGGTTCACGCTTTGTTTTTCGACGCACCTCAGAGCCGTTTCAACAAATTTCTCTACAGACCTCAGGTTGACCTTCCCTAGAAGAAAAGGATCGATGATTTCTTCGATCCGGCTAGCCTCCTCAACTATCTTGGCCAAATTTCTTCCATTACTGATAGGCCGTCGGGCGCAGAGCACTTCGAGAAGAACGACCCCGAAAGCGTATACGTCGGATTTTTCTGTCAGGTTCCTGGTTGTAAAGTATTCAACGTCCATGTATCCGACGGTGCCGATTGGGAAGTCGCTCATGGGATTCTGATCCACCGGACCCACTTTTGAGATGCCGAAATCCGCAACCCTGGCCGAAAAATCCTTGTCCAGCAAGATGTTCTCTGACTTGATGTCGCGGTGAATGACTCTTGGTTCCGAGTCCGTGTGAAGATACTTTAGACCCGTTGCAGCGCCGATGCAAATTTCAAGCCGATCTTTCCAAGGCAATTGGCACTTGGGGTTTCCATCCGAATCGTAGAGATGAGATGTCAGAGTTCCTTTGTCCATGAATTCATACACCAGTATCATCTCGGACCCGTCCCTGCAGTAGCCGATCAAGGAAACGAGATTGCGATGGCGAATTTTGCAGTACACCGTGACCTCCTTGCAGAATTCCAGAGAGCCCTGGCTTTTCCCCCGTTTATGTCGCTTTCACAGCCACCTTTTCGCCGTTGTCCAGAGTTCCCCTGTACACATCACCAAAACCTCCCTGGCCGATCCGCATCTCTTCAGCAAAGTTTCTCGTAGCGCGCAGTATTTCATCGAGTGATATCAACAGGTTCAGGTGTAAACTAGAATCTAGGAAGGTATCGGCATCTCCCTCATCTATGCCCTCATCGCTCCCCTCTCCGTATTCATTGGCGACGTCAATCGGCTTCTTTTTCGCTTTCTGGCATCTCAGCCACCGCAAAATTACAGCTACCATAATAGAAATGAGGGCTGCACCTCCAGCCACCGGACCAATGATAGCAATTAATGACACGTTCTTCCTCTTCTTCAAACCCTGCATGGGAACAGAGAGCTTCATCATCTCCAGCCCATTCAGGAATGCAGTTGCATTCCTGAACTCGGCTTGCGGGCCTATGCTCACGCTCATAATCCCTAAATCATCGGAATCCACGACGAAGTCCAAGTAAAAGGGCGTTTGCGTTTCGGTAAACGTAGGGTAGGTGTTGATTCCCTGGTTGAACCTGCCATAGATGTACAGATTGAATACAGCAAGATCCGACACCGTCGGGTTTAGGATGTCGCAGAAGTGAAGCCTCACGAAATGTGCGGCGTTCTTGCTCACATTCAATTTCCACGTAATATTGGAAAAGGATGAGCTACTTCTATTAATAGATTCCTTGGCAGTTCTGTACACAAGGGGAGAAGCAACGTCCTCAGTTGCTCCTCCATCGCCATGGTTGAGCTGCCCGGGGAAATAAGTCGCGTTCTTAGCGCGATCAGGGTCGATTAGGAAACCGTCGTCAGGAACCCACTCTCTCCCAAGGGAATCGTCGTCCCGCCAGAGGAACGGGCCTCCGACATTGAGCCTGTGAACGGTCTGCAGAGCCTGAGAGAGCGGGCCTGTGTATTTCCCTGTGATCCCTGCGGCAGTGACACGAGTTGCATTACCGGGTAGCAGGGTTTCAGGGGCGGACAAGACCTCAATGGCGTTTACGAACGCGAGGGACGACCCCAGAGGAGTGAAATAAATTCCGAACTTGGTCTCGTTAATGGTTAGTAAGAATTCCCTGATCACCGGAGCTTGAGTTCCGTTCGGGACGCGGAAATCCGACAGGAGAGAATACCCGGAGGCCGAGACGTTGAACAGAGCAGCAGCGAGGTCCGGGCGAGATGGGAAAGGGAAGAAATGGAGGCGTACCAGGTGAGTTCCCTCTTCGCCTTCAGCCATGGCAACCTCATAAGAAGATGGCGACCTGTAAATTCTGACCGTGTGATAGAGAGCGGGTGAGTTTGTGGGCGGGTCGGCATCTATCCACTGCCTCGCTCCGGCCAGGAGAGAACGAAAGCAGGCCGCCGGCACTCAGGTCACCCACAAAGGTCGTTGCGTTGAGGATGGCGTTCGAGTCCGACCCGCAGTTGATGTAATACTTGTTGCCCGAAGGAGTGTATGAACTTGCAATTAAAAGGAGAGATGATATTTGGAAGAGGAGGAGGGAGAGTGGAGTCTTGCAACGGAGTTTTTCCATTTAGCAATGGCGGGTACTGGTACTGGTACTGGCACAGCAGTTCCGCTTTTCCCTCATCTTGGATGTGGGAGAGAAAAAGAGTAATCGGCCATTTTCAAAAGGTAACAAACAGCAAATCAAATCAGTGGCCCAGGTGAAGTAGTGAAAGTGGTCTGCTTTAGAAAAGGAAAAGGTGATGTAGTGGGGTGGATGAGAGTCATCATTCGAGAAGGATCCTCAGAAAAATCGTCTCAATTATTATAGGATGCCAATCCTTTCACATTACACGGTTCCACTAAGAAATAGATCTAGAGAGAAAATAAAAAATGGTGTAGGTAACTCACAAACTTGGATGTAATTTGGAAAAAAAAAATTCTGAAATAATATTAAAAAAAATTCTCAAAGTAGGTGTATCTAAACTTTTTTCAAAAGATTCTTTATAATTTTACCATTAGTTATTATGAGACCTAATATTTTATTGATCTCGTAATTTTCAGTTACAAGATTAATATTTTAATATATATATATATATTCTCAAAAAAAACCTCGAGTCCCTCTTCTTTCTCATCATTTTTTCCCAACGCCACACTGGTCACTACTTCCCTCCTCTTCGTCTGTACGCGTGCTCAACTTTCCTTTTCAATTTTTATATCATTTTCTTCCTCCTCCGTCATCCCATACATCTAATCCTTACTCTATTCTTTTGATTTTCTTTCCTTTCTTTTTAATCACCATATTTCTCTCATTGTCCACGTGTCACTTCCCTTTCTTACTCTATTCTTTTGATTTTCTGTCCTTTCTTTTTAATCACCATATTTCTCTCATTGTCCACGTGTCACTTCCCTTTCCTCTTCCATTTCTTCCTCCATTACGTTTATTTATAACCCAAATCTAGTCTCATAATTGAAAAGGGGCTTTTTTTTTTTTTTGGTAATTGGTAACTAAAAGGGAAAAAGGAAACTCAAGAGGTCTACTACGTGCAATGGACCAGATACATAGAACTGGCCAGTTTAATTTTCTAACAGTGAAAATGTTCATCTAGAAGATACGCACACGCCTCAAAAGAAGAAAGAAAGAGAGAAAGAATGAATCCTACGAAAAGCCAGACAAGCAAAGCAGACAATTCAGAAACAAGAACATTTAAAGAGAAAAAAATAAAAATATTACCACATCAGTATTTTCGGGACGAAGGGTGTTTTTTCAAAATGTAGAGTACAATTACCCTCTATCGCACCATGACAAAATGAAAATATTCAAGTACAAATTAATCGTTGTTTGAGCCAATTGTTTCTCTTAATGTTTCTCAAGGATTCCCATGCTTCGCACGCCACTCTTAATTCCACAACAGTCAAATTCAACTGCAGGCAACAAAACTCGGGCAAAAAATAATGTACTCGAGTTACCAGTTCGCCCCGGACCTATTTCCAGAAATCTCAAGTGCCCGAAAGGAAATTCATTAAATTAAAACAAAGCATTGAAAAAATAACACTTCAACCTACCGTGATTTAATCGGATTGAAGGAAACTCTCCTATGATTTGAAAATTAAGGAATCCAATAAAAGTTTTCTGAGATATTAAAACCTAATTTCATCATTTTACAATACAAACTGTTAATTTTTTAACCTTAAAAATAACTGTTACGGCTCTAATAAAAAATTGATTTGCAAATCACAAAAAGCCCTCTACAACTCGAGGAGAAACAACTGGAATAAAAACAAAATGAAAAGTAAAAAATCACACAATGAATAATTAGGAGCGGCTGCCAAAAGGATGCTCGCAAAAATCCCCCGAGGACTTCGAAGGTGGGCACTTAAATTAACAAGAGGAAATAATTGAACAGCTTAGTCCTAACTCAACTTGTTTTCTAATATTATGTCTCACAATTATTCCTATGCGAGTAAATTGAGTCTAAGTTCCTAAGTTAGGAACTAATGCCCCAAATGATATCGTTTTGATAAAAACAATATAATGTTTTTGATTTAAAAACGTCAAATACTCTAAAAAAAATATCAAAACAAGTCCATGAGTATTGTGCAGTGGTAAAGCCTTTGGAGCATAACGAGTCACCTAGGTTTGAATATCCTTGGAGGAAGATTTATGGCCTGATTTTTTGCCTCTTTGAAAAATGAGGTCTCAATTGGGCATCATAAAAGAGGGTCCAGCTACTAGTTGAGTAGAGTTATGGCATACTCTACCACCCCTTCGGGAGTCCCAATCGTGGGTCATGAAGGAGGGCACTTCCCCTTCGTGGGTCTTACTTGCACGTCATAAAAGAGGGCATTAGGAGAGGGTGGCTCAAGAAAAGTTCCTTTCAAATGTGTTTAGACTGTATTCGCACTCGCGATTCACACAGAAGTGCCCCCAGAGCGGGTTTCACCTTTCTTAGTTTGTAGGTTCAGATAGGTTCGTAGGGCTCGATACTTTCTGGAGCAAAGCTGCCATCCAAAACATTCTTTCTTGAAATGTTTGTGGATAGTTGTTCATTTTTAGTTCTTCTATCTATATTTAGTTGAGTTTTGAGTTTCCAAAACAAAACAAAACAACCTTGTTTTTAGGAGCCCCTGTTCCTAACTTTAGGAACTCAGACACAAGTTTACACATTTACACATTTTCCCCTTATTTCAAACAAGGGAGAGAGATGCACGTCAGCAATGACATTTTGAAACCTCTGTATCAACAGATGAATCAATCCAAACCCCATTGTTTTGCAACTTATCCACCCTTGAGCTTGTTCGGCTTAATGCCTCGATGAACTTAACGCCACGGTGACACATTCTTGGGTCTGAATCCGTGTGAAAATACGTTCGACATTTGGCCATGCCAATGCAAATTCCAAGCTAAGGCAATTCACACTTGGGGTTTCCATCCGAATCGTCTAGACAGATCTCAGACTCCCCTTTCCCATGAATTCGTGCACCGATATCATCTCATACTTGTTACAATAGCCTCTTAATAGAGCCTCTTAATAAAACGCAACAGCAAATTAAGTAAATCACAAGACTTATATATCACAAATTTAGTAGAGAGTGTTTTTAGTAAATGCAACTTATGATCTCATAAATTTGTGACACATAAACCTTTTGTGATTTTGTTGTAAAATCTTTCGTGTCCATAACATTGTTCTAATAAAATTCCTAAACCACCGGAGCTTGGGTTCCATTTGGGTTGCAGAAAACCGACAAGAGTGAGAACTCGGAGGCCAAGACACTGAACAGAGCTGCAGCGAGGTCCGGGTGAGATGAGAAAGGGAAGAAATGGAGAAGGGCCATGTAAGTTCCCTCTTCACCTTCAGCAATGGCAAGCTCATAAGAAGATGGAGACCTGTAAATTCTGGCCGTCTGATAGACAGTGGGCGAGCTTGTGGGCGGATCGGCATCTTTCACCAGCTCGCTCCGGCCAGGAGAGAAAGAAAGCAGGCTGGGTCTCGATCGGCAGTTGATGTAATACTTCTTGTCCGGAGGAGTGTATGAATTTTTCATTAAAAGGAGAGATGAAATTTGGAAGAGAAGAACGAAGAGTGGAGTCTTGCAATGGAGTTTTACCATGGAATAATGGTGGGTACTGGCATAGTTCCGCTTCTTCCTTTTGGAAGGAAACAAGAAGCAAATCAAGCAAGTGGTGTAGTGTAGCAGTGAAGGTGCTCTACTTCAAACCAGAAGTTGGGGTGAACGTGAATCAGCATTCAAGAACGATCCTCAGAAAAATCGTCTCAACTATTGTAATGTACTGATCCTTCCACATTACATGGGCCCATGAAGAAGTAGATCCAGAAAAATAAATGAATGGAGTAGGCATATCACAAAATTGGTGAAATTTAGAGACAGAAGGAAACCACATGAAAGATCTACGGCGTTAATGAGCCAGATATTCAAAATTAGAACTCAACAATTGAATTTTCTAATTGTTGATAGAGTCCATCTAAAAGACGCGGACGGAATCAAAAAAAACAAAACCTGGAAAAAGCCAGGCGGGCAAAGCAGACGACAAACTAACAAGAACATCTAAAGAGAAAAAAAAAAATGGTAAGTTTTGCCCTGCAGTAAGTGAAACCAAGGATGCAACTCATTTGACACTGACACCAATATGGCAACATGACACTGTTAACGACACACAACATGTGGTTTTTCAAAAAAATAAACAATTTTAATATGTTAACAGACACGTTTTCGGGGTGAGTGTATATATATAATACTCTTTTCCAATATAATATAATCAGAGAATAAAAGAAAAAACTAACCGTGATGGAAGAAGATCGCCATTGGTGTGGAGATCGCATTTCATAAAGAAGTGATGGGTTTAATTTAGGACACAAAAAAAAAAGAAAGAAGGAAAAGAAAAGAAAGAGGGGGAAAAATTTTATCATATTTGTTGACCATGTGTCGTGAGCATGTCCGAAACGTGTCACAAGCAATGCTGGGAGCGTGTCGCGTGCGTGTCGGGACACACGAAGAGGGAGGGTTGTTTATTCCGGGGGGAAGAGGGGGTGTGTCTCATATGATCTAGAGAAATCAAAGGATAAAAGTCAAAATGATCCTCAAGAGAACCAGTAATTGCACAACGTTGCTAAGAACTTGTAGTCTCAGAAACTATGGAGAGTTCGACGCTGAGAGCATAAAACTGGGACACACGAAGCTGTGCTTTTCACATTTTAATTTCTGTATCCCGACATAATTGCGCCCCCTACAAAAATCAAGGGTAATTTCCTACTTGATTTTACTGAATTATACAAATTCCCTCCTAGTACCGTAACCATGAACATGCCTAATAAGTTTTCAAAATCCAGAGGAATCAACAGAAGCAAAGCAGATCAAGCCAACAAAACACCTCATAGCAGAATAAACTAATATCAGATAAATCATACTTACAAGGGGCCTCGTACTATCTAGCACCATCAATCCTTATTTCAGAGAACACTTCACTTGCAGTGGTTGTATCTGAATACTCACCGATTCCCATTAATGAATCTTCTTCATTCGTAAAGCTGCAAGAAGGCAAACGCCGAACCGTAGGCACCGGCAATCCCAATGAAGCATCCGACGTGCTGTCCTCATGCGGCTCCCTGTACATCCCAGTTCGTTGAAGCTGCAATGCGTATTCCAAGTCCCACAACACATCACGCATATGAGGCCTTTCCGCGCCACATTCCCTCAAACACTTCTCAACTGTCTCCCCAAATTTTCTCAGTGAGTTTGGATTGATCGTACCCGTGAGCGATGGATCAACAATCTTTTCAAGCTCGCCTTTATGTTGCCAGTACAACCCCCATTCTGCTAAATTCATTTGCTCCCTCGGAAGAAGGGGATTGATGGCCGGTCTAGCACATAAAACCTCGAGAAGAACCACCCCAAAAGAGTACACGTCGGATTTTTCCGTCAACTGGAGGCATCTGAAGTATTCTGGATCTATATAACCGATGCTGCCTTTCACATCAGTGCTGACATGGGTTTGATCCGGCGGACGAGACCTCGATAGACCGAAATCAGCGACTTTAGCAACGTAATGTTCATCGAGCAAAATATTTGTCGTCTTAACGTCCCGGTGAATGATTCCCCTATCCGAACTTGTATGAAGGTAATGAAGACCCTTGGCGGAACCTATACAAATTTCAAGCCTTTGCGTCCAAGACAGTACAGATCGCCTGGATGACTTCTTGGAGTCGGCTGCTTTTGAATGATATAGGTGATCTCTGAGAGTGCCCTTCTCCATGAATTCGCAGACCAGTATCATCTCCGGCCAGTCATCGCAATACCCAATGAAGGAAACAAGATGGAGGTGACGAATTTCGGATAAAACCAGGATCTCGGATTGGAACTCTGGAGCACCTTGCCCGTGTCCCGGTTCGCTGCGTTTCACGGCAACCTTCCTCCCGTCTCGAAGAGTTCCTTTATAAACTTTGCCAAATCCACCCTCACCGATTATAAATCGTGCGTTGAACTTATTGGTCGCAAGAAGTATTTCCGCCAGAGGTATTTTTAGCCCGAGATGAAAATTGGGAATGGGCGACGCATTGGGGCTTCTTTCATTGAGCTTGCTGGGAGAGCCGCCCTTTCCATAGAGAGGGAACGAAGAAGACCCAGAAGTTTGAGCAGATTCTACTTTCCCAGCCTTTGCTTTCCTCTGTTTCAGCCCCAGGACCAACGCCGCGAGCAAAAGGCAAATGAGAGCCGCGCCTCCGACCGCCAAACCGACTATAAGAGGAAGATTTCTCTTCCCATGCTCGCTACGTGGCACCGAGAAACTTGATTCTTTCATCAATTCCATTATCTCCAACCCATTCAGGTAGGCAGTTTGATTCCAGGAACCAGCCCAAGGTCCAATACTGACATTCATAAACCCAGAATTATCAGAATCAACCACAAAATCCAAGTACAGAGGAGCTGCGAGCTGGCCAGATACCTGATCCGGATCTACCTTCGTACCAAAAGTGCTGTAGATATATAATTTGAACTGGATAGCATCCAACGAAATGCTTATAGTGTCGCAGAAGTGTGCCCGGACAAGGTGCCTAGCATTCCTCCTCACCCCAAAACGCCAAGTAACATTGAAAGAATTCGATTCCCTCGTCGGGTCTATGTTCATTTCTTTAGCAGTCTTGTAAACCAGATCAGGGGCAATATATTCAGTAAACCCGGCTAGCTTATAGTTAAGGCTGCTACCATAAACTGGGGCGTTAACTTGCAGAATCCCTATTGATTATATAGGCATCGTCCGGAACCCAATTCCTCCCCAGGGTGTCATCTTCTGGCGTAATCGTCGGACCCCCAACATTGACCCTGTGGACTGTGTGCAGAACCTGAGAGAGGAGGCCGCTATAAGCGGCGCGCCGGCGACGAAACCCCCATCCTCGAACCCCAGAAACACTTCTATGGCGTTCACAAAAGCGAGGGATGCAGAGAGAGGTGTGAAGTAGATCCTGAATCTCCCAATGTTGATGGTGAGGAAAAACTCCTCGATTAGGGGTAAATCGGTGCCGTTCGGAACACTGAAATTGGACAGCAGCGAAAATCCAGGAACGGAAACGTTGAAGATTGAAGAAGAGAGGCGCGCACCAGACGGGTAATAGTGGAGGCGTACCACGTAAGTCCCATTTTGGGGGATTTCAAGCTCGTACCAGAAGGTTTTCCGGTAAAACCGCGCCTTCTGATAGAGAGGCGGTGCGGTTCTGGAAGGATTCGTTGCAATATCGCTCGTGCTGACATGGAAGGAATCGCCGCCGGTGTTGAGGTCGCCGACGAAGTTCCGACCGTTGACGGTGGTGTCGGCGGCGGATCCGCAGTTGATGAAGTACTTATCGGGGAGGGCGTCGGCCGATGAGGGGAGTTGAAGAGATGAGAAACGGAGGAGGAGGAGGAGGAGGAATGAAGAATGGGTTCTGAGGATTACTGGAATATCCATGGCAAGGTCTTGCAGTTTCAATCGAGAAGACAAAGCTTATTATTTTATTTGTGATTAATAAACGCGCGGACCCGCAAATTGGGAGTGAGGGAGCTCTGAAGGTTCAACTGTGTTTGTCCTGTTTCCCCTCGTGGGAATTCAAGTCTGCGGCATTAAGTCCAGGGCCCGCTTAGCGAATTTCCGAAAACAACAATTTTATGAAATTAAATAAAATTATAATAAAATTACAAAAAAAAAAAAATTATACATATTATAAATTTAATTAAGGGTATTTTAATAAATGATAACTTTATCATCTCATAAATTTTTAACATATAAATTTTTTAAGATTTTAAAATTTTTTGTATCTATAGAATTGTTCTTATAAAAATTCTACTTTCGAACTTTTTCTGAAAACAAATCGAAACAAAATTTCATGTTTTACAAGTAGCTTTAACTTATGTTTAATAAGAATATCAACATTTTGAACTTTTTGAAAAAAAAAAAGAAGAAAAAAGAAGTTCAGACCAGGTTAAGAAGAAGTCAGCTCCACGCTAGACTTTATTTTTTTCTTTAGATTATTCTTTAAAAATTAACAATAATTTCGGTAGGAAGGAGCACGATAGTTTTGTATGCCTTGTTAATTAATCATAAGCTCGTTTTATCCCATTTTTTTTTTCATAAAAAGCGCTGGAAAACTGTATGCACCATTATATAAAATTTAATAAAATGACCGACCCTGATTACATTTTGAAATCATGAATAAAATGGTGTTATGGCTTGAAATAAGTTTTTCTATTGAAAACCTAGGATTGTGTACAATACTCATTCTTTTTTCAATAATTTTGTAATAAATTTTAAACTTTGGCTATATATTCTTGAATATCATGAGTGGTGGTTGAAAAGTAATAAACATGAGTTGTCCAAAAAAAAAAAAAATCAATTAATTGAGTCAGGCATTATGAGAGGCCAGCAGCCCAGCACTAGGATAGAGAACAATGGATTGACCAACCTTGCTTGTGTGGTGGCAATTGATGACGATCTTTGAAAGTTGGCACGCTATGATACTCAAGGATACATAATAATTTTTTTTGACGGTGATGCTAATATTATAGATATATTATTGATATTATTTTTATATAAAAAAAATAATGTAATAAAATATATATAATTTTTTAAATAATATTTTAATCAAATAAAAAATATACATATAATATAATTTTAAAAAAATAATAATCTCATTTAAATCTATCTGATGAATGAGTCATGTGAAATTTATATTTGAGTTTTATTTTTTTTAGATGGGTAGCCTAACTCCAATTTAATTGTGACATCAAACACCATACGACATCTGAATTTTGAAATTAAATTACTGTTAAAGTCAGGTCATTATAGATTTCTTCCAATATAAAAAGAAAAAAGTGATTGCATTATAAAAGGTCAAAAAATTAATAATGTACGATGGTGACATAACATGTAATTCGTTCACTGCGTCACTTTAAAATAATATTATTTTATATTAATTTAATAAATTTTGATTATATAATTTTAAATGAGGATGCAAAAAATAAATTTCCTCAGACATTAAAAGGAAAAGCCATTTGCATTGTCGTTTCGAGGCAGAAGGTAAAAAAAAAAAAAGTGTACGGCGAGCGGCACGGCAATTAATTCATTTACTATGCTATCTCCAGATAACGTTATTTTATAATAGTCTTATGAATTTTAATTATATAAATTGAATGAGAATTAAAAAATAAGTATAAATAAAAAATTTTATATTTCTTTTATGTATAAACCTTCCCTCATGTGAGATTGAAATGTTCAAAACAAGTATAAAATTATTTAAATCTATTAATAGTTCATAATATAAATAAGAACTCAATAAATAATAAACTTTTGTTATAATTGATAATATTATTTTAATGTTCATTTAATCCATAAGTTTGAATACGAAGAATGAATGTAAAATATGGTGCTTTAGGGGGCTTTCCCAACTCCTTGCAACAACATAAGGAGGACTTCATTTCAAGGTACAAAAATAATACGTTATCCGTGAAGACAAATGAAAAGTAGTATCGAAATATTCACTTATTATCCATTGAGTTTCGGGTGAGAACGGCAGGCCATTTCCATGTCTCTATTTCTTGGTTCCAATAATTGGCTACTTAAAAGCAAAAGATACTATTTATATTTCATTCCAATAATAACTAGTTGGAATTTAGCCAACGCATATAAAAATTTGATGCATGCGGGGCTGGGCCAGGAATTTCGGTTAAGGTGAGGAAAAATAATAATAAATAAATTTTCCTTTCTTAAATTTTAAGTTACACAGGAATCGTTTTAATTTTTTTATGCAAATGATTTTTTCTGTTTCTGTTGAGTAATACAAAAAACTACTTAAACTATCTAGTCAATGTAATAACATAAATTTTGATTCGATGAAAATTAGATAAAGCAAAATGGATCTTAAATAAATATCGTGAGCCTAGGTGCTTTTGTTTTATGAAGATCTTATGCTCCATTTGTGCTTGTGCTATTATAGACTCAAAATAGAGCAAGTCTTCCAACATGAACAATATTTTCTCTTTAATTTATATTTCATTTCATTTCATCGTTCTAAACAAGCATAAAATATTAAGAAGCTTGAATAACATTGATCACATTTATTTCAAATAATATATTTTAAATTGTCTTAGATTATAAATACTTTTAAATAATTAGAAATGAACAATCATTAAGCTTAATTAGAGAGCTGCGAGGATAACAACAACTCGGTCAATTCTTACCAGAAAAGGGACAAAAAGAAATTTAAGCAAATTATTTTAATCTCAAAAAATGCAGGGGTGGGCGCATTCCAGATATAAAAATGAAAATGAATGGTTAACAATAAGTTTTAAGGAAAAGAATTAAAGGACTTTATCAATAGCACTGCCCCCGTGTAGGCATAGGCACGCTACCTGTCAATAAAATTTTATGTATGTGTCTCATGAGATTAACACAAAAGTGACACATTATTTTTTATTTTAATGTAGAAGACACATATTTTTTACGTTTAAAAAAAGAGAAATACTGGATCACTTTTTAATTACGTCCTCCCAATTTATTAGTTATACTCTTTAAAGTCAAAAAGTAAAAGCTAATGGATTTTTTAATTAAGCTCTATCTGAGAAGGTCAACTTAATTATCTAGAAAACCCACAAAGTGAAATATGACGTCATTCATACCGTAATTCAATTAAAAAAATTATCATTTCGTTAATGTTTTCAAAATTATCATTCTTCTTGTGCTACCGATGGTCCACCATCTAGCCCATTGCGCTGGGCACAAGACAACAGCAGCAAGTCCAGCAACCATTTCAGTCCAGAGCCCGCTACTGAACAAATGGGCTCACTTTAAATCGGCCCAATTAATATTCAACTCGCCATAGGACCAACCCAATCCCGAGCCCTATTTCATTCACCACGACGACCCAAAGTCACCCGACCTTTCTTTCTGTTGAACTGAATGTCATCCAGCTTTGACCTTAGCACAAGACTACGCACGCGGAAAAAAGTAGGAGTTGGCTCCTCACCGACATACCTTACCTTTAATACATCTAATTATATAATTATGATACACTATTTAAAAGTTTTAATAATACAGACAAGAAGAACATATAAAAACATGTAAATAAGTTTGCTTTCATGAGATGTAGTTTTATGATAATTATATATTTTAGTACGTATAAACTGATAAATCAAGCCCTTTAAAAGTTGTATCAAATTTTGATTACTTAAATTAATATATTTCAAAATCTTAAATCTCATGAAAATCATAATACTAATATATTTTACATGACACTTAAATTCATAATGCAAGAATGGTAGAAAAATATCTAAAATGTTCTAAAATTATATGCATTAAGGGGTATTAGAGGTATAGTGCATTGAAGGGAAGCCAGATCCATAAAAGTGAATGACATAGAAAATTTGCAGGTGAGACCGTATGTAAGTGACCCAACAAGAAAGGGAGGTTTTAAACTGTGTTTACACTTTTTAAAATTAATTACCAACTTAAAAAGAGATGATAAAGATATACTATGAAAGTAAAAGAAAGGCTTCAAATAAATATATTATACAAAACTAGAAATCTCAAATGATGTAAAACGAGAAGTCTCAAAACAAATATGAAAAATATAATAATGCTAAACAAATCACAAAATAAGCTTAATAAGGAAAACAAAGGACACAAGATTTTTGTAGTGGCTTGGCACAACTTGTCACCCCACTTTTTCAAGGGGGCACTTTGGGTTCCACTAATCTTGTCGATCAAGGGCAGCCTAATATTGATTCTATAGGTCAAAAGTAACCTAACAAATATTTCTTCTATCGGAAATAGTATACTATCAAATATTTCTTCTTAGATAAATAATAACCTATCAAATATTATCTAAGGCAATAGGAACCTATGACCTTTCAAGGTGTGTGAATTCAATATCAAGTTTGAGAAGAAATGTTACAATCAATGGTTAATGATGCAGTCCAAACAAAGTACAATCAAAGAGAAAGAAAGAGATAAGAATTAAGCGTTGATTCAATCTCTTGATGAGTGAAACTCGACTCCTTTGCTGAAGATTTTAGCAACAAAAGTCCTTTGAGATTTGAAATGAGAGTATTCTGATTTTTCTTAACAATGCAATAAAATACTCTTCAAATTTGTCTCACGGTGGAGGGTGCGTTTTTGGCTATTTTGCCAATTTTCACAAAAACCCCTTAACAATGCAATAAAATTTCAATACAAATCCCTTAGCAATCCAAATCAATAGATATTGCATTTAAAGTTTAATAATAAAAGATTCAATCTTTTGCTTGCCCCATGTGTAGACCACAGTTAATTTTGGCAATCAGTTTAAAATTAAATTGACTCTCAAATTTCTACCAATTTATATTGAAAATTCTTTGCTTGCACATAAATCAAATTAACTCTATAATTATCAATTAATTTATCGATTTTTCTAAGTATATCCTGATTTCACATAATTAAATATCTTGAAATCAACCCATTTAATCTAACAAGTTAATTTTCCCATGAATTAACACATCATTGAAACCACTTATAAAAAGTGCAACAGACCTTACAACTTAAGCAGCGCAGTTAAACCTGTGCAACTATTTTGTAAAAGCATTTATTAAATGACACTTCCTATAATCCTTCCGTAACACCGTTAGTGTTCACATCCTCAACAGTAACCTTCGATCCACAAGTGCATCATACTTCTCTTTCGATTCTCCCCTTTTCCTTACTTCAGTAAGTTTCTCCATCTTACTTTTTGTCCCATACCAGGCAAGCTCGGATCCGTGCTATGGTAATGGTCCGCTCGAAGCGAATAGAATGGCTTTGAGGGACATTGGCATGGAAACAAAGTAGAGAGAGAGAGAGAGAGAGAGTGAGTGAGTGAGGAGTGGTGAAATGATGTGGGGGAAATGAACAATAAGCGATTGTTGACATACAGATGTCCTTTAAAGCGAGTGAAGACCTTTGATTATCGATTTGAGCAAATATGGTTATTTTTTGCTAAGCACGAAGTTCCACAATAGATCTCGAGCTAGAAATTCGAGAAAGTGTGTTGAAACAGGTGAGTAGGTGAAAAACCCCTAGGGTGGTAGCCCCCAGGCTTTTGAGTCTGTAAACTTGACAATCATGTCGAGGTGCGTGAGGAGTTAGAAACCCCTCGGGTGATGGCCACAATAGACCATCGGTCCCAAAACCCAAAAGTAAGCCGAAACGCGTGAGGTGGCATTTTTGCTAAACATGAAGCGCTGCCAGCCCTCAAGTCTATAAACCCAACAATCACTCCAAAGTGTGTGAGGAGATAGAAACCCCTCAGGTGGTAGTCATTCCGCTAAGCATAAAGTGTCGTAAGACCATGGGGTTCGAAAACCCAAAAGCGTGCCAAAACTGCTTGAGGTGGCCATTCTATTATACACGAAGTGTCGCAAGCCCTCCAGTCCGCAAACTTGACAATCACTCCAAAGTGCGTGAGGAGTCAGAAACCCCTCGGGTGGTGGCCATTCCGCTTAGCACAAAGTGCTGCAAAACTACGAGTCCAAAAACCCAAAAGTGTAATGTCCTATTCAGCTTTATTATGTTTTAATTATATTTTAGTCCATGCTTTCCCGACAGGAAACAAAGCCGTGGTATGCTAGCTCATTTCCCGAGGGCTCGGGAATTGTCCCGGAGCCTCGTCAATGTAACTTAGCGAAACAGTGGCTCACCCTAGCCATGAGATGACCTGAGAATCAATGAATAATGGGTGAAAATCGAAGGGGTAGCCTTCGATGATGCTAAATTAGGCCACTGATCAGTTGAACTCGCCAAAATGGGATAGCAGCCAAATGGGCTTGTGGGTGCTACATTGCAGCCATTGTGGACTCCAAACTATGAGAATGAGTGCAAAGAGGGCACTGTAAGTAGCTGGAGGAACTCTAGTCTCAGTTCTTGACTGGAATATCTCTTATTGGAACCTCGAAAGTTCTCTTTTCTCTCAAACACGCAATTTTCTAGCCCCCAAAAATGTGTTGTATTTGGCCACCGTCAACTTTCCTTGGCAAAATAGGGCAATTCCCCTTTCTTGGTGCTCAGAATGGTTCATGATTGAGGCCACTTTCAAGCATGGCTAGATGTAATGGAGGTTCGGCCGAAATCTTGGGAACGTGGGGAGAGAGTGGGAAAGATGGTGGGGGTGCAACATTACCCCTTTACCCCTCCAAAAGCCCATTAATTGGAAACAATATTAAAATATGAAATGGAACAATCAAAACTTGCACCTCACCAAGTCATTTAAAAGGGGGACTCACACCAATCAAAGAAGGGAAGGCATAACGTATTTAAATGTTTAAATGCATTTTAATAATATTTAGAAAAATGGTCAACCTAATCCTAAGATATCACCTCATCCTATCAATTTGAAATTGTATAAGACTTAGTCAAAATTAGTGGACTGGAGGGCCCACGCTCATTAAAAAGGGGATAAACATATTTAAATAGTTTTAAATACATTTTAAATTATATTTATTTGGAGGAAGTGTTTGCAATTCCTTTTAAGGGAGTTAGACCTTTGACAATAAACTCCTTCTAAGGGAATTAACAAGAAAATTTTTAATTAAATTCCTTTTAAAGGAATTAAAAGATACGGGAGTTAACAATTTAAATTTCTTTAAATAAATGGAAAAATTTCTTTTAAGGGAATAATTAATGGTGGAATTCCCTTTAAAGGAACTAAATATTGAATGAAATTCCTTTTAAGGGAATAATTATTTGATGAAATACCTTTTAAGGAAATTAAATACATGGTGAAATTCTTTTTAAGGGAAATAATTATTTAGCTAAATTCTTTTTAAGGGAATTATATAAATGGATAAATTCCTTTTAAGGGAATTAAATAAATAAATAAATTCATTTTGGGAATTAAAATAATTGATAATTTTGTGAGTGTATCTATTTTATTGGAAACTTGGTATTTTGAAACATTGAAAATACGTAATAAAAACGTATCAATTGTAATATTACTTAGTTATAGCATAAGGAACTGTGAAATCTCACATCTCCTAAGTGAATTCTCGTCCAGCCCCGTGAAAAGTAAATGCGTGGTGACGTAATGTGATGCATCACACGTTCTCTCTGTCCTAATGATAACTAACCTGAAAAGGATTCATCTCAGAAATTGAAACGAAATATCCACGTATCACACTAATTTTGAATTAAAAATTAGGTAAATATCGAAAAAACATCCCTTGTAACTTTTTAGTAATTATTATAAAAATTCTCTATAATTTTAATTTTTTGAACAGAGCCATTGTACTCACGAAAAATAGTTCTATAGTGATGCAAAAAATTCAAGATATTCCAAATTCTGCACCACCACTGTCCCTGGCATCCAACTATGTTCAAATTAATAACAAAAAATTATTATAAAATATAAAATAATGCGCAAATTAAGAGAAAAAGTAAAAAATTAAATTATTGTAATTAAATAATATTATTTTCCAATTAAGCTGACGGGTTACACTGGTGGGACCATACAACTTAAGCGGACCAGTTATACTGGTGCAATTATTTTTGCAAAAGCATTTATTAAATGACACTTCCTACAATCTTTCCCTAATGCCGTTGGTGTTCACATCCTCAGCAATAACCTTCGACATGATCTCGCGTGCTTTGCACATGGCCTCCAACTGGCACCGTTTTGGGCATGAGATTACCACTCATTCCGGTCAAATCCATGGGCGTCCCACTAACACTCTCCCATTCAAAGCACTGGAACAAGGATCCTAAAGTCAAGCCCATGACTCGATGGGCCATGCCCGCCCCCGGACAGCTCCTCCTCCCCATCCCGAACGGCATTAACTTGTTTCCATTACTACCCTCCTCCCCACCACCTTCGAACCTTTCCGGTTTGAAATGGTTGGGATCCTCCCACAACTCCGGGTCTCTCTGAATGGCCCACGCGTTCACTAGGAGAATCGTGTCACGTGGGATGTCATACCCACCAACCGTGCAATCCTCCGATGACATGTGGGCTGCGAGAAGTGGGGCCGGAGGGTATAGTCGGAGGGTCTCTAAGATTACGCCCTGTAAATAGCATAGATTAGAGAGATCCGACTCGTCAATCAAGCGATCTTGTTTAACATGAACTATCCAACTCAGCTTTAGCCTTTTTGAGGACATGTGGGTGATCAAGCATAAGACTCATTGCCCATTCTATTGTTAGGGATGTGGTGTCCGTTCCCGCAATTAGCATAACCTGCATTTGAAATCTATACTACTCAAATTGTGACCTGAAAAAATATATATTTAATTTGCTCCCATGTATGTAAGGACGAGGGGGGAATTCCAATAAGTTAGGTGCTCTGCCATTAAAAACGAAAAGACGAGTAAAGGGAGGAAGAGAGCTCACGAGTACGAGGCCCTTGATGATTTCATCAGTATAGTATTCAGGATCAGACTGTTGCAGCGAAAGAAGATGATCGATCATGGTGTTTTTTCTCTCTAAACCGCTCCCATTGCTTCGATGCTCATCGATCAACGCTTGCACAAACGCATCGGCCTTCCCACTGAGCTTCGCTAGTTTCTTATTCGACCCCTTGTAATCAATCCACCGCGAGAATGGAAGAAAATCTCCGGGATTGGACAACCCGCCGAACTGAGTAATCTCCCTCACGTTCTCCCAGAACTCCATCCCCTCCTCATAGTGCGCGTCCCCCTCGTGATACCTCTTCCCCGCCATCATCCTCATTATGATGTTGAAAGAGAGCTCCGACAGCGCCGCCCTCAGCTTCACCTTAGCGAACCCGTCGGGTCGAGGCTCGGCGGAGTCGCGGTGCAGCTGGCGCATCATGAGGTTAATCTCCTCCTTCCGGATCCCCAGGAAAGCGTTGAGGCGCGTGGTGGAGAGGATCTCGAGGGTGGTGAGGCGGCGGAGGTTGCGCCAGTGATCTCCGAACGACGTCGTGGTGATGGTGGTGTAGTTGTAGGTGTAGCGTCTCAGGGAGTTGAAGCGCGGGCGGTTCGCGAAGACGACGTCGTTCTTCCCGAAGCACTCGCCCGCAGCGGACGCCGACGTCACCACGACGGCTAGGCGGTTCCCGAGCTTGAGGGAGAAGACCGGGCCCCACCGCTCGGAGATGCCGAAGGAACGTTCGGTTGAGCGGTCGTTTCAGGAGGTGGAGGTGGCCGATTATCGGCAGCGGCAGCGACGGCGCCGGAGGGATGTTTCCGCCGCCGTGCTCTTCTACGGAGCGAAAGTAAATTGATGGCAAGAGCGAGGAGAAGAAAAGCGAGGATTGAGTATAAATATTGCCTTGTGTCTTCCATCTTCTCGACGATACAAGCGTTGTATGAGGCTTCCTCAGAATAGTGATGAACCCTGTTTCTCCATCTCTACTACATATAGGCAGCTCATCTTATTAACTGCTGCATTTATTTTGTTTTATTTTATTCCTTTTCTTAGGTTATAGGCCTTTTATTTATTTATGTATGGCTTTCCATCATAACCTGATGTCATTTATTTCCATAAATAATAAACACTTTTTTGACTTGTATTATCAAAGACTTTATACATTATCAAATTATACGAAAATATATAGCCTTTCTAAATAATTATTCTTGACTAATTATTTAAATTAGATTGTTATAGGCATACTCAAAGGGTATTTTTAGTTGTTTTATTGTGAAGCTAGAATTGGATTATTACAGGCTTATGGCTCTTAAATTTATGCTTATCTCATTTATTGCTACATTTATTTTGGCATAAATAATATAGGCTTGCCTTATGTAGCATGGTCTATCTGCGGATGACTCTTCCATATCTAAGAAATTACTTCCATTGCCAGCTTGACAGACGGAGTTAATTTACATATAAAATTATTAAAATCAATCCTTTACTTTTCCCCCATCAGCAACTTGGTACGTTAGCTTCATGTAATTGAGTGAGAACATGATGCATTTTATAGAGAAGGATTAGAGCCTCAGCAAAGCCTCGTCTAAAGGGAGATCTGTGTAAGTTACTCTATAAATTTATTTCATTTTCCTCATAAATTAATATTCTTTTTTTCTCTTTTTCTTTTTTATGTACTACAATAAACTCGTCCGTGTTTCCTCTTTTAAATTATAATTTTTTTAAAAAAATTATTTATCCATTTACTTCTTTCAAGTGCCAAAACAGCCCCAAACTACTCTTCCATCTTGCTTTCTTTACAGTTTTTCTTCCCCAAGGATATGAATTGTACTGTACAAAAGTAACTGTGAGTCTACGGCCAGGGATGGCAACTAATAGGTCAGCTGGCCTTATCTTTACCATTATCTTAAATTTCAAGTCTTACCTCAGTCTTGAAATCTGTTCAGAAGTATCACATTTCATGTTAACTCTAAAATCTCACCTTCCTAGAAATGAGGGGCTCAACCTTCTTGGGTGGAAAGGTATAAATATGAAATTCTGAGAGCTAAACGTGCACATGAAATAGAAAGTTTAAAAACTATCTTATAATTGACTACATGGACAAAAATCTCATTTATGTGCATAGCTTATTAACTTATAATAATGATCATGACAGCAATAATAATTTGTAAATAAATTATTCATAATAGAGGGCTAATAATACTATTTTTTTGAAGTTCACTATTATATTATGTGACTTCTTTTTTAGATGGTACATGTTTGAATTAAATAATATATTCTTTACATATGGAAAAATAGATATGAAATTTTTATGCTTAGTGTCGATTTTCAAAATAATTCTTTTTATCATTGTAATAATTTGCTATATTTTAGTCACATCCTGGGAAATTCAACTAAAGATATCGAATATAAGAATATCATATTTTTGGCATTACATTTTCAGACTTTATATTTCAAGGAATGTAATGCCGAAATGTAAGACATTATGAAGCAAATGGACCCTTATTTTAGCAAACAAAACTTTACGCATAGTTTTGGTAAATATTCGCCTTTCCTTACAGGATAAACAGGTAGTTTTTCTTTTTTCCAAAATAGCATTTCCTACAAACATAAAATAAAATAAAATAAATTTAATTTTTAACCTAATTGAAAATAGTGTGCACTTCAAACATGTATCTAAATAATTTTATATAATATTAAAAAAAAAAGAAGAAGAAGGATTTGAATCCCAATTATTTTGGCATACATATTCTATAAACAGAAACTTCCATTATCTTTGTTTGGTGGTGGTGTTCTTTCTTTATTATTATTATTTTTATTTTTGCTAGGCAATGGTAATACAAAACAAGAAGGAAAACACAGATAGAGGTGCAATTATTTTGGTAATATATATTTTGTAAACCGAAACTCCTATTATCCTTGCTTCTTGGTGGCGGCGTTCACCTGCTCAGTATAAACCTTCGACATGATCTCGCGGGGTTTGCACATGGCTTCCAACGGCACCGTTTTGGGCGTCATAAAGGCCCCCTCTTCACTCAAATCAACGGGCTTCTCATTAATAGGCTCCCACTCAAAGCACTGGATCAGTGATGCGAAAGTCAGGCCCATCACTCTATGGGCCATGCCCGCTCCAGGACAGCTCCTCCTTCCGAGCCCAAACGGCATAAATTTGTTTCCACTACCACCCTCTTCCCCACCTTCGAATCTCTCCGGTTTGAAACGGTTAGGATCATCCCACAGCTTGGGGTCCCTCTGAATGGCCCACGCATTCGCCAATAAGATCGTGCCGCATGGAATGTCGTACCCTCCAATCGTGCAATTCTCTGATGACATGTGGGCTACTAGAGTAGGGGCCACGGGGTACAATCGAAGAGTCTCTAGGATTATGCTTTGTAAATACGGTAATTTGAAAAGATCCGATTCTTGGATTGCATGATCTTGTCCGAAGTGGGCATCTAACTCTTCTTTGGCCTTTTTTAGTACCTTCGGATGGTCAAGGAGAAGACTCAATCCCCACTCACTGGTTAGGGCGGTGGTATCCGTCCCCCCGATTAGCATTACCTGTTTAATGCAATCAAAACTTGTTTGGTTAATATAAAATTATATGGTTCATCGTATCATATGCATCCAAAAAGAAAAAAAGAAAAGAAAAATGTGAGGAAGTAGGGAACGAAAAGAGATGGAAGAGAGCGCACGAGTACGAGGCCTTTGATGATTTCATCGGTGTAGTACTGAGGCTCCGACTGTTGCAGCGAAAGAAGATGATTGATCATAGAGTTTGCTTTCTCCAAACCGCTCCCGTGGCTTCGATGCTCGTCCACCAAGGCTTGAACAAACACATCGGCATCTCGACCGATCCTGGCTAGTTTCTTATTCCGTCCATGAAAATCAATCCACCGTGACCATGGGAGGAAATCCCCCCGATTCGACAACCCCCCGTTTGTAGTTATCTCCCTGATGGTCCCCAAGAACTTCTTCCCCTCCTCGTAATCCGCGTCCTCCGCGTGGTACCCTTTCCCCGCCATCATCCTCATTATGATGTTGAAAGAGAGCTCCGACAGCAGCAACCTCAATTCCACCTTCGCAAACCCGTCGGCTCCTGATTCGACCGCGGTCTTATACAGCCGGCGCATCATGAGGTTAACCTCGTCCCTCCGGATCCCTACGAACGCATTGAGGCGCTTGGAGGAGACGATGTCGAGAGTGATGAGGCGGCGGAGGTTGCGCCAGTGGTCGCCGTAGGGCGCGGCGCTGATGCTGGTGTGGTTGTAGGTGAAGTTCTTCGCGGAGTCGAGACGCGGGCGGTTTGCGAACACGGCATCGTTCTTCCCAAAGCATTCGCCGACGGTGGCCGGCGACGAGACCACGACGGCCAGGCGGTTCCCCAGCTGGAGGGAGAAGATCGGGCCGCATCTCTCGGAGATGGCGTGGAGCGTGCGGTGGAGCGGTACCTTGAAGAGGTGGAGGTGGCCGATTATTGGCAGCGGCGGCGACGGTGCCGGCGGTAGCTTTCGCCTCCGTCTGCTCCTCCGGTGCGAAACTAGTTTGGAAACAAGCGCGACGAGGAGAAGAGCCAGGACTGAATATAGACAACGACACGAGACTTCCATCTTCTTGATATGCTCTTGCGCGCCTCACAGGGGAAGATACCTCAACCGAGTGATTCGAACGGGGGCGATTGTGTCTCTCTATGGGCACCTCATATGCTGCATTTATTTTATTTGTAATAATTGCCACATTTTTTTTCTCTTTTTTTCAAGGTGCGATAGAATAATTGCTACATTTATTTTGTTTTGTTTTAATGTTTTAGGTCTAGAACTATAATAATGGCGCTACTGCATTTATTTCATTTTTAATGATTTCTACGTTTTCTTTTTTTAAGATGCAATAAAATAACTACTACATTTATTTGGTTCTATTTTAGTGTTTTCCTTAGGCTTAATTGAATTGATTCATTTTAATAGTAATGGAATGTCTCACCGATTCATTGAATTGACCCAATTTTAATAGTAATGGAATGTCTCGCCTATTCATTGAATTGACTCAATTTTAAAAATAGTGGAATGTCTCTCCAATTAATTGAATTGACACATTTCCTTTTTTCAAACTGCTCATGTCCTATTATGATATTATCATGTGGTCCAGATATTTGGAATATCCTTATAAAAATGGAATGTCAGTAATAGACCATAAAAGCTCAAAATATCTGAGGGCCTCAAAATATTTAAAATGGAACAATATACAAAATAGCTGAATAAATTCCAAAATACACAAAAGTAGTGAAAAATTCCTTTAAAATGTCTGAAAAATATCTCAACGATGTCGAAAATAAAAAATAGTTTAAAATGCCCCCAGAGCCATGGGTCGCACGGCTACTTGAATTAAAGAGGAACCGGACCATTCTCCTTCCGGAACGAACTTGCTCTTTGAGCCGAGCCCAGTCCCCAATAAATGTATTTTTCCCCTTAAGCCCACTTATTTGACCCACTATGCATCGGACAGCGAAAAAGGCTTGAAGTCTTTTGACCCTGGGCTCCACCATGACATTTTGTTGGGCTTACCTCTCCTCCCTCATTCTACGAGGCTAATACTGCGTAAACCTGATTTTCTTATGTAAGAAACCTTGTCAGTTAAGCCAAATATTAAATGCTCTTTATTTTTATTTTTTTTTTCGTCTCTGAATTAAAGGTTTGTCCTCCCTTAAAATCAGGGGTGTTCCTTTCCTTCGGTAACGAAGGTAAAACACCAATACCCTTTAGAATTTTAGGAACATTGCCCTTTCAAACAATAAAACTAGTCTTCATCGGTGGATGTATTTGTTTTTAAAACTCTCCTACTTTCTTTCTTTTTCTTTTTTTTTATAAAAATAAAAATTGTTACATGAATCCATTTTTATATAGAAAAGTCCCCATTATTCAATAAAAAATAGGATTTGATAAGAATATACAAAATACATGGTAAATACATTTTTGATCGTTATCACCTCTTAATACATAAACAAAAAAAAATCAATTTAAAAGATCCATGGCATATGGTTATCCTTTTCAAAAATATATTGGACGTGGCTATTTTCATATAGGTGGGAGGGTGTCAATGTTTTTTACGTTCTTAAATATTTATATTTCCTATGCATTAATATCATAACTCTATGAACTTTGGCGTCATAAATTTTATTTATTTACTAATGACAGCTTTCTGAAATATGACGAAATTTCCTATTAATCTCAGTTTTTTTCCTCCCAAGGATAACCCCAACATTTACTTCTCTCTAGTTCCCTATTTGACTACTGGACTATAAATCTAGCAAGATATACCCAATATAACTATCTGACCAGATAAAGTTTATAGTCAAATAAGATAAGCAATGGCAAGGAAATATTTGAGTTGAACCTACTCGTGAGCTATTCAAGCTCTATTCGAGTAGGGTATCTATTCAAGCTCAAGTATAGCAACCTCAACTTAGTTTTTGATTTGATACTTGATCTTGAAAACTTGAGTCAATGCTCGAGTACATATATAATGTATACATATTGTTTACGGGGAAATGAGAGTGTTTGCAAACTCATCTATTATTTGTTTTGGGGGTTCATTGATCACATCATCCTAAAGGATGACGATTATTTACATCAAATGCCTTAGGCATGGAACACCTTCGATTAAGATCCATTTTTATGGCCAGTAAGGGGAAAAACCTAGAACATGAAGAATAGATCTGTGAAAGCAGATGAAGAACAAGAAGGACTATAGGTCCAGAAATTGGAAGTAGGTGGGAAAGGTTTCCTGCCATTGGAAAAACGAGGAAGAAATATGATGAGGAAAGGCAAGACCTATAGAGTTTCTTATATATTTCCATAAGAAAATCAAGCCCATACAGTTCTTTTTGGGCTCATAGAGCCTTGGAAATCACTGGCGTTGTGGTCACCTTGCCATTATTGGTGATTTGATGAAGCTTGATGAAAGGAAATGGAGTAGATTGCTCTTTCTCTTTTTCTCTTTCTTTTCCAGCCGCAGAGTCTTCTTTTTTTCCTCAAAACGCTAGGGTTTCATTTATATAGGAGGAAGAAACTATTTGGAGGATGCGGTACATCCTCGTTGGGCCCAAAACATTCCCAATTATAGGGAAATCCCTAGAAGTGAGCCACATGCGTGACACCTCGGTTTCCCATACCCTCGACAAGATAACGGGGAGTTAACTAAGACCAATTATTGCAGTATTACCAAGCATAACTAACAACATGGGTGGATTATGCTAAAGTAATAACATGCGATCTTCAAACCAAACTTGTAATCTTCAAAACCAATCAGTAATCTCCAACATTATCTCTTATCATATCAGAGGACTATAAGAGAAATAGGGTCCACCTTAATACAACATTGTCCAACTGGTTTAATTACAATAATTTAATTAACCCAAACTTGAACAACTATAGAATGAAATTCCCATTGCTTTCATTTTGCATATTCGTCTTATCTCATCTTGCTCAGACACACTCACCTGGTAGGCAATATCAATGAAGAGTGAGTGATAAAATACTCAGTAGGAAACTCATAACAAAAGACTCCTACTAGGTTATATCATGAACAAATGATATAACGGTTTCAAGAATTTATCATATTCTTTCGTCATGTGTGAATAAGTACACATAAACAATGACAAGCCGCAATTTCAAAATTGTATATCAAACTGCACAAACACAAATCTAAACTCAACCAACTCAATCAAACTTCAATCTAACGATTCGTCATCTTTTAACTAAAAGGTCCATCGACTTCACATAAACGGTTCGTAAACCTTCAATCACGCCTTTCATCTGCCTAGCGTTTGATCCAACAAATCTATAAGTCGATTCTATAACTTAACAACTCAAACATTCGAACAAATTATGATCTTACTGAGCAACCCGTAATGAGGTCACGAACGTTATAGCTAAACTTAGCTAGTTGTGCTCTAACTTTATGACAAGAGCATGTAATTCCCAACAGTTTTGTCAAATGGATCCATTGACTGCCAGCATAGACAAAAATATTTTGTGTATTATTTAACCCAAGCACAGGGTCCAACAGTGTGCCAACATGGGCGAAACATTTTTCGTTAATTCATTCTCCCATGTATGCGGTTGTTCAACTCAGTTCGATGATAACCAACAATTGAAATTGCCCCAGCAACTGAGTATACAATCCAAATCAAAATCCGAAAGGTACTACCCAACAAATGGTAGTCCAATTCATATCAACTTAAGACATGGAATAATAAACAGTCTTAAGTTCAATAGTAAAACAGTTTACTCAACAAAGATAATTTAACGTGTTGTAATCCACTGTGTCAAACTTAAAAGGCCCACATCAACTAACAACAACTCGTCAATCTGATCCACATTGTTCAACTATTAGTCGATGAGACGATCCATTTAATAAACTGTCGTGCTTCCAGAACTTGATTAATCTCTTCATTCAACATCAACGACCAACTGCTTCCATCTGCAATTTAATTACTACCATTTTCAGTAGTGTCATATAACACCATTGTGAGACAATAAATACAAAGACAACTCTCGTAACCTCACATTGAATTAACCACTCACAAACAACCATATGTTCTACCTTGACCCACGCAAAATAATATCTAAGTTTTAATTCAACTTATTGTATACCCTATAGCCATCTTTAGGTTAGGGTCTCGCATGTCTAATGGTATCACTCACCTCAGCTCAACAAAAACCAGCAGGTATTTGGAAAAAAAATTAGCATTCAACTATACAAATCAAGACTTAACAATAAAGGCAAATCATAAGTTAGATTTCAACAACGGTCATTCAAATGATCATACACAAAGTAGCCATCAAAGACTCTCCAACAAACACCCATGAAGGTTCAACAAAATAGATAATGAAATCAACCATTCATGCGAAGTATTGTTCTTAATCATCTCAGAAAACATCTTTAAACCTTTCACTTTCATAAAACAACCACTTCAAGTTGAAATATTACAACTTCTTTTAAAGTACTCAAATGGGATTATTCCTAAAATAGAAAAGTTAGATAACCTTGTTATCTACAACTTTTATGTTGATCACTTTAAATGATTCAAGCTCCAGATAGGCCAATCGGGCCAAAACAAAGGGCATACAGAACTGTTCACTCAAAAATTTCAGTTTGGACTACTTTCAAAAATATTGAACTAACTTTTGATACACAACCATTTTTAAGTTGCAGCCAAAAGAAGATACCTAACTAATAAATAGGGCTACAACTTTCATTTAAACTAAAAATAGTGCTTCACAATCTAGTATTGTTAAAAAGAACAAACAATGGTTGTCTGCAGTTTTGAATCATCAAAAACTTTGAGTTAAAACAACTTGCATTAAAAATGCAACAACTACTAATATAGGATTTAAAAAGTTTTTCTATCAAAAGATAAATTCTTAATTACTCAAAGAATAATATTTCATCTTTCGAACACGTTTGAAAAATCAATCATTTAAAAGTCTAAAAATCTACACGAAGAACAACAATCTGTTCTGGAAACACAGTTCAGCAGATTTCCTGCAAAAACTTTAAAATTCCAAAACTCTTTCCACACATTTTGGATTGAGATGATTTCAAAGCCAAAGTTGTAGGTATTAAATAGAACTACAACTCTCCAGAAGAAATCATCGTTAAACTCGGAATATTTTTAGGCAGAAAGGCCTAAAAACCTTACTGCCTCTATAATTTCCACACAAAACAAGTAATTTCAAAAACCAACATAAATACAACTTCGCCAACACAACCCAATTAAATCATTTTTGAGTCCAACACACAACTAAATGAGATAATTAATCACATAATACTTCCATAAACAATTCTCATATCATTTAACACAAAAATCATCATAGAAACTTCTTACCAAAAGAAAACATGGCAATAGTTGGAATCAAGACTTGAAAATGGAGACTCAATAGGTAAGTTTCCTACCTTTACAACTTTTCTTTGGGAAGAATTTAAACTTTTTGGAGAAAAATTACACTTCCTTCATAAACACCTTCAAAATTCCACACTTGCTCCTCTCTCTCTCTTTTCCTCTCTTTCCTTTCTTTCTTCTCTTTTTCTTCTCCAGTAAGAACTCCCAAGGAATTCACGTTTCTTAAGGGAGAAGATTGCCAAATTTTCTCATTTTTTTCGATTTTGTCCCTAGTCTCAAAACAAGCCCTTTGAAAACACCAAGGATAATTTGGTCATTTCACTTTTAATACTATCTCAAAGTCAACTCTTTTTACACCACAAAATTCGTGTGGGCCCACATGTGTTGCATCAATCATTCGCTAGATATTTCTCGTCCGATAATCCATAACTGGGCCAAAAATACTATTCCAAAACCCGACTTTATTCTCGATTTCTACGAGACTAATAATATTCTCCTAATAGGGTTTGGCAATTATAGGTCACGATTTTTACCGTTGTTTACGGCTTAACGGCTAACGGAGTTTCGATAATTCCATTCGAAACCCAAAAATTTTACATCCACGTGTGAAATTTTTTTTCTCATGAAAATTTCTCAGAATTTTAAATTGGTTAAGCAGAAAAAATATCTAAGAAATATATTGACGTTAAGGTCAGTAAAAGTCAACTTTAACTTTAAGTTTAGGGGTATTATAACATGCCTCTATGAAAACATGGGTTTTTAAGGCTTAATGGGCCCAAAACGAGTATTCCTTTAAGGAATAGAACTAGGGCCTCTGGTAGGCCAGATAAGTGATATCAAGAAATGAGCCATAGGTTCAGAAGAGTGGGTTTGTGGAGCCAAAGGATACGATATTCCTTTAGGGATTGAGTTATAGGCTCGAAAATACGATTAAGCCTCGTTGACTTGGTTAGCGAGAGTCGAAAAGTGGTATCCCCTTAATGAGAAGGGCAACGCACACAAGCATGTGCATTTTTCTTTTCACTCATTTTTACCTTATGCTTTTGCCCATTTTTTATTGTTATTCATATCGGAACCTAGCTAATATCACAATCACGAGGTCCCAATCCATGGTTCTTTCAAATAAAGGGAGGATATTAAAACTAGCGAGGCGGTAGAGTTGTTTATGTTGCTCCCAATCTTCAGCATTCCTGTATTATTTCCAAAATATCAAATTACCTACCCATGCAATTCAAAAAATTATCCCCTAACTCATTATTATCCCTTTCGCGAAATCTCCCTAATTTCTCATCTTATATTTACTAAAAACAAAAAATTCAAAATGTTATCGCTATTAATGTGTCTAGGGCTAGTTAGTTTATTAGATTAAGGGCATGTAAACCTTGTTAATATTAAGCAATTTAGTCACTTTTGACAGTCGCTTTTCATGCCTCTAGGGAAAATTTGGTTTAATAATCACTATTTTATTTACTTGGACTCGTGTTGACCAAGTCAATGAAAAGTAATGCATGCACTGAGCCTATGGTTCATTCCCTAAGGCAGATGTACTTTCTTCATGGGCCTATGGACTCATATTCTCAAGCCTATGGCTCAACTCCTAAGATGTATCGTTTTATGCTCTCGTTGACCAAGTCGATGAATAGTCTTAATATCTCCAAGCCTAAGGTTCAATCCCTAAAGGATATCATTTTTAAACTCTTGTTGACCAAGTCAACGAAGAGTTGTAATATTCACGAGCCTATGCCTCAACCCCTAAGGGGTATCATTTTAAGCTTTTGTTAACCAAGTCAACGAAGGGTCATGAGTATTCCCGAAGTCAATGGCTTAGTCCCCATAGGGCATTGTTTTTAAGCTTTCGTTGACCAAGTCAATGAAGATTCGCTATATATTTGAGCTTATGGCTCGGTCCTTAACGAAGTATCATTTTTAAGCTATTGTTGACCAAGTCAACAAAGAGGCAAAATACTTTCAGGCCTACGACTTAGTCCCTAAGGGATAATGTTATCAAGTGGGGCCTATGGACCCACGTTTCTGAGCCTACTGCTCAATTCCTAAGGGAACATCACTTTTCGGCCTTCATTGACCAAAGTTAGCAAGAAGCGACCATTTCCGGGCCTGTGGCTCAATCCCTAAGGAGACAACCTGATTCCTTAAGTCCATTACTCATTTATTGAGGGGTAGCCCTTATTTGGCCCGTTCACTTGAGCTCGTGGCCCCATTCTTTAAACGAATGCCTTTTGAGGCCTATGGCCCATTAATCCTAGTGTCCTCCTTGTGGAGGAAAGGCATACAACCTTGGAGCTTATGGCTCCATCACCACGATGCCCTAAGGGACACATGGCTCCCTTATAAGGTTTTCCCATGATTGGAAATGTTTTGGACTTAAAGAGGATGCAATGTCGCATACTCCCCCCTTTGGGGTTTTTCGCCATTACATAAGCAAAGCCATAGGGTTTTGGGAGGGAGAACACTTTTGGGCTGAAAACCACAATAAAGGAGAAGGAGAGAAAAGAGCAGAGAAGCTACTCCATTTTTCTCCATTAATATTCACCGCATCACTGCTAATGGCAAGGTGAGGAATGCCCCCTAGTGAAATTCATGGCTTTATGAGCCTAAGAAGTATATGGGTTTGATTCTCTTATGGAGATATGTGGGAAGCCCAATGTGCTCGACCTTTAACATCAGCAAGGAACTTTCAACCCCTGTTTCCTTGGTTTTTTTGGGTTTGTGCCACTATTCTTCATTTTACTCGTCCTTTGTTCATCCATCCGTCGTGCTTCCCTTCACATTTTAGGACCCATGGTCCTTATCTCAAATCTGCCTCTAGTAGATTCCTTTACAAATCTGGGTTATTCCCACTACTGGCTTTCAGAGATTTTAATCAAAAATTTTCCTTACCTATGGCACTGGATGTAAACAATCATTATTCTTGAGAATGATGTAAACAATGAACCCCCAAATCAAATAATTAATAAGTTTGTAACTCACCAAAATCCTGTAAACAGTCACTAGCATTTGAAGTGATGCAAATTGAACACTAGCATTACTAAAAGGGTCAATTCAACTACCTATGTGAATTAAGACACACATGAGTGGTTGAATTGACCCGTTTAGTAATTTTTATAGTCAATTTTCTCCACCTTAAATGCTAGTAGGTTAAATTTTCTACAATTGAAAATGTTGGTGGCCTACAAGTGCTTAATCCTTTTTCTTTTTTCTTTTTCTCTTTTGTAGGATTTCAAATTTGATACAAGGATTAAGCACCTATAGGTCATTAATATTGCCAATAAAGGCGATTTAGCTACTATCATTTCAAGTAGTATAAATTATATATATATATATATAGTTGGTGGATACCTCAACAAAACTATTTCACTTAAAGTAGTAGTAGGAGTAGTTATTCTTGTGAGATATCATTCTCATATATTTTGAAAATCTTGAATAACATTAAATTAAATTAAGTGCAATTATAGTAAAAGTAAATTTGAAACAATGAATTTGTTTTAAAAATGTAATATATGTTATGAAAAAAGATAATAAACTATTATAATGAATCATTTGAAAAATTTTCTCTTGTATCTCATATATCCTTTGTTTCACATTAATGACAATAATAATAATCATAAATAACATATTATTATTATTATTATTCTTATGAGATATCATTTTAATATGTTTTCAAGATATTGAATAAAATGAAATTAAACTAATTTTATCTATATTAAAAATAAATTTGATACAATTAATTTCAAAAGAATTATTTAATTATGCAATTAACTAGGGAAAATTTGGTCAGTTTATACCATGTAAAATATTAATAGTTAAATCGTGCATTATTAAGAATGTTGGCACGCACTTAATCCTATTTTATTCCCTCCAAAAAGAAAGAAAAAAGAGCTGTTTATATCTTATAACGGCTATCGACGTAAATTTCCGCGTTTTTAGGGCAAATTGGACTTAAAACCCACCCAGCCCACGCCGCTGGGGCCCTGCAGCCCCTTCGTATAAATCTCTCTCTCTCTGTCCCTCTTTCTCTCTCTCTCTCTCTCTCTCTCTCTCTCCATCTTCTACATGTATGATCGCATGAAATTTCTCTGAGGCCATCGACGCCGACGCCGACGCCGGTGACTTGCAGCGATGTCGTCCATAACTTCCGTCGAATTGAATTATCTGGTGTTTCGTTACCTTCAAGAATCAGGTCGGTTGTTTCTTATTCATCTCTCTTCGAATTCCTCTCTCTCTATTCCCTTTTTGATATTTTGTTGCTGATTTTTCTAGCTCTCCGTCTATATAATGAATGATCTAGTGTTTATAGTAGCTTTTTGTTGGAAGTGTTCTATTACTTAATTTCACTCCGTCTAGTGTCCGTTTTCGCAATTTGCTGTCCCCGAATTTCGAAACTGGTTAGGGTTCAGGAAGCACATTAAATATAAAACCAATATAAAATTTTCCATGTTGTAGCGTTCTCTGAAACGGTGGACAGAAGCTTGGAGATACTGATGTGCTGTTTTGTTGTTGGTCGTTTTCTTTTGAGACCCTTGGGACATTAGCTCACACTAGTTTTCCCTGATGCTTCAAATTACTTCAAATCTTATGTAAAATGGAACGGGAAGATAATGTCTAACCTGTAGTTGTTCTATTTTTGGTGCCTGATGATGTAGGCAGCACTTTGAAAGTGCTTTTCTTATTGCCAAAGCTAATCAGTACCAGAAAATAGGATCTTAGTAACAGCAATTATTCAAGGGGAACAGATCTTCACTTTTATCCAATTCTAATGGTATGGGAAGAACATACAAAAATGCGAAGACATGTCAATTTCCATGGGATTTGATCATGTAGAGCCTATTCATCTAAGCACTGAAATTTCGTAAACTTTTTAGAAAGTGCAGGTGGCATAGTACTAAATCTCATGAAAAATGATACCTTTATGTGGTTTTCATCTGGTTGAGATTGTGCAGAGGTGGATTCAAAAGTTTTTAGTGGGAAGGACACTCCAACTCCTCCTATTCCAGAGGATCCAGTACCTTGTTCAAGTACTAAATTCTAAACTCCGCAATGAACAGTAACATGCAGACTTTCTTCCAGGCAAGAAAGTTCCAAGGGGAACAAATTGGTGAAAAGTGGCTTGGCAGGAAGAGAGAAACATTAATTACAAAAACCCAGGTCTTGAATTCAAAATGGAAATATCATTGCAATGATTTGAGTTGAAAGCAAGAATTTATTAAATTTGACATTAATTGTGGGCGTACAAAGGCTGCAGAATCACTGGCTTTGCGAATAATGCAATCAAAGGATATTTTAAGAATTAAATTTATTGAATGGTTTAGCTTGTATAAAGTAAAAATTGGTCTACAAAGAGCAGTACCTCATTAATCTGAATTATTATGTAAATGAATGTAGAGATTTCCTGTTTCAAGTCTAATATTGTGCTCCTCACCTCGATGGTTAATTATGTGGCTTGCCACTTTTGCCTACAGGATTTACACATTCAGCTTTTGCTTTAGGATATGAGGCAAGTATTAACAAATGCCCAATTGATGGCAATTCGGTTCCACCTGGAGCTCTTATTACATTCGTACAAAAAGGACTTCAGTACTTGGAGATGGAAGCTAACTTGAGTAATGTTAGCATGTTTAATTCATTTGTATTTACTTGTAGGTACCATGCAGTCATGTCAAATTTAGGATTTTATGTCTCATTAATGGTTTTTTTCAAGCTTCCCAGAGTGAGACTGATGTGGATGAAGATTTCTCGTTGTTACAACCTCTTGATCTGATCACGAAGGATGTATATGAACTGCGACGAATTATAAAGGAAAAAAGGAAAAGTCTGCAAAAAGAGAAAGCCAAAAACAAAGAATTTGTTAAGGAGCATGAAGTGGATTGTGGACGAGTGAGGGAAAAGTCCAGGCAAGAGAGGGAAAAGGAGCATGAAAAGGATTGCGAGAGAGTTGAAAGGGATGGGGAGAGAGCTGAAAAGGATCGTGAGAGAGTTGAAAAGGATCGTGAGAGAGCTGGAAAGGATCGTGAGAGAGCTGAAAAGGATCGTGAGAGAGCTGAAAAGGATCGTGGGAGAGCTGACAAGGATCATGGGAGAACTGACAAGGAGCGTGAGAGAGCTGACAAGGAGGGTGAGAGAGCTGACAAGTTGCGTGAGAGAGCTGAAAAGGAGAACGAACAAGAAAAGCAGCATGTACAGCATAATGATGGAGACATGGTTATAGATCAAGAAGATAAGTCTATTGTAAAGCAGGAAGAAAATGGGATTTCTGGAGGTAAATAAACTTACTCTGTGGAAGAAAAAAATTGTTCTTATAATATTTAGACATCTTTGCTGCCATTAATGTTTTTGAATTGTTCATTGAGTGTTTTGTTGAAATCTACTGCATGCTTGCTTAGTTATATATGTGCTCCCCACCCTTAGTCATGTGGTCATCTCGTGATTTTTCCTAGTGTTCCGCTGCTTCATGGCTGTGCTACTTGATCTTAGTTCTTTGTTTACAACCATATTAGCAGGCAAGGGCTTCACCTGGGATGTTTAGTTTTAAGGGACCTGTGAGGCCATGGGTTGGTTCGTGCATTGAAACCATGGATCATCTATTTGCATGCTTGGGCACATATCATAAATAGCCGGTTAGCTGGTGACATATTCAGTTTAATAAAAATAATAGCCTTTCAAACTAAATATATCCTTAAGTTTGCATCTCATGTTCCCTAATCGTTGGTTTGCATGAATGAATTAGAAGAATACGGGAAGTATCATCTCTATATAATTTTATTTTTTTTTCCCTGGATCTAAATTTAGAATGTGACAGTTCTCTGGATGGTTTTTAAAGGACCAGAACCTATGGATATTGCTACAACGTCAACATCTCATGCTTGTGAAATACCTGGTTCTGATGTGGCAATCTTGGAGGGGCATACTTCTGAGGTTTGAGCATTTATGATCATCTTTATTTTATTGTTTGGACTTCCATTCATCAGCAAAATAGCATTTTGTTGAACTTGCAGTCATCAGCAATGTGGCATTTATATTGTGCCTATCTTATTGTCTTTCTCATAGGTCTTTGCTTGTGCATGGACTCCAACAGGTTCACTTCTTGCATCTGGGTGGGTACTTTTTGTTTTTGTTGAATTAGACATCTTGATTGGATGGTATTTACCAAAAAAAAAAAAACCATTCTTGATTGGATAGTATGACAATAATGATCATTCAATAGTGGCCTTATGCATGTTTCCATTCTTCTTAAAACCATCTTCAATGTGTACTGTTTACACTGTACTGTCAGCACAGTTAGGTTGTGGGTCTCTTTTTGTTATTGTATGCTATCTTACGTGCTCTGCCTTTGTTGCTGGATATATAGGTCTGGAGATTCAACAGCTCGAATTTGGACAATTACGAATGCAACATGTGGATCACAAAATGCTCCTTTAGATGTGCTGGTGCTGAAGCATGTTAAGGGGAAAACACATGAGAAAAGTAAAGATGTGACAACACTTGATTGGAATGTGAGTAATGTTAAATGATTCTAGATCTTCTAAAGGAAACTGTTTGTAAATTCACTTTTAAATTTGTTATTCACACTACGTAGAGCATTTGACTTATATGAACAAGACTATATTGCCCTCTTGGGTCCACATGAGTAGTTATAGATACATAATGAACCAAGAAACATTCTATTTTCATTTACGCATAGCTGGCAAGGCCTTGCCTTGGTTCTGCTTAGGCGTCCATGCGGTTCAGGGAGAACAAGGCAAGCAGCACCTTGACTGATGGACCACTTCAAACTTCAATTTGTGTCTCGTTTGAGTTCCAAATCGTGAAATCAAGCTAAGTAAGTTAAAACTTGTAGAAAATCCATCATGGAAGCCCCAATCTTCCTTCCTCTGGTTTTTGAAAAGCTTGGAGTTGATAGCTTCGAATTTTTCTTCTATTGCTCACTGTAGTAGATCCTTCGTCCTCTCTCTTCCTTTCCTCTTCATCTTCTTGATGTTCTGAAACCTGTTGCGGCAGCAAAAGTTAATGATAGAAGTAGGGTTTCTTTTATCCTTAGGGTTAGTTGCTGGTGCTTGGACAAATGGATCTGGGCCTAGTCTCTGTCCATAAAATGGTCCAACGGCTTTAGTTTTTTGTTAACAGCCCAAGTAATGCAACTCTTTAAAAGTGGCCTAGCGTGTTTTCGCCCATGTCAATTAGGCAAGTCTGTGTGAAATAATTTTTTTAGTATGTTTATAAAAGAAAGTTAGCGAAAAGTAAATAAATACATAAAGAAGTAATATGACTTTTTGAATAAATACTATTTCTTCCATTTATGATTTATCTAAATATTTTAAATATTTTAGAAACTTTATTTTAATATCATATACAAAATTACAATTCAGTGTACTTACACATACATAAACTACATGCATATTATATCTCTTGTGGACGCTTAGGGCGCCTAGGCATCCAAGCTCCCTCCCACTGCCTAAGATCACCTTGGCATCTTGACAACCATGCATTTACCTCCAATAGGGCATTATAGTGTTTTTGTTAATTTCAGTTGTTCAAAGGAGTGTGAATGACAATTTTCGTTGTGCAATTATTAGTTCACAAAACATCCTTCCATTGTATTGATTTAGTTTATTATGTACTCTGTTTTTTTTTTTTTTTTTTTCATATATAGTTTGATGTAAGTCTTATATGTTATTATTTTTGTTGTTATTTTCCTAATAATATTTGACATGCAATTAGATGACAGTACAATTGGCATGTCAGGAAGGCAATTTTTTTGGCTTTCTTCAGTAAGAGCATGTGTAAAAGCGTACAGGTAGATGATATTGGAAGGAAAGAGATAATGGAAAAACTGCATGGACTTGTAGCCCATTAGAAGTAGAAGTAATATAAAACAAGCATGGAATTGAAGCCCATGGGCTGACCTCCTGGACCTTGTACAAGATATTGCTTCTTGAACTTCAAGCTTGAGGTTGGTACTTATAATATCCAAGGATGCATCGACATTGACACTGATATGGCAACATGACACGTTATCAACATGCTGACACGCGATTTTTCAAAACAATGAACAATTTCACCACATTATATATATATACACACACACATGTATGTATGTATGCATGTATGTATATATGTATGTGTATGTATATGTATAAATTTCAAGATTCAAATTAAAAAACATTTAACACTTAACAAGTGAAATAAAAGGAGAGAGAACAAGATTGACATATGTGGCATTTTCTCAAAAACATGTGCTGTATAGTCTGCTTACATCACAATTTGTCAAGCATGTGCTTTGCTCCAACACGGACACAAAAAAGGAGGGAAATAAAAAGAGGAAACGACAGAGAGAAAGAGACCCATTTTAATTCAAAGACACAGGATAGAGTAAAAAGAAACTGCCCAAGAGCCATTTTAACTCAGAGACACAGGAGGGAAAAAAAAAACTGCTGAGTGAGAGAGAGAGAGAGCGCAGAAACAGAGAAGAGAGACGAGAGAGAGAAAGAGAGAAACAGATGAGAGATGAGAGAGAGACAGAGTGAACAGAGGAGAGAGAGAGAGAGAGAGAGAGACCTGCTGGAAAGATGAAGGGCAGTTCATTGCTTGGGGTGGGGGGGGAAGGAGGGAAGAGATCTCATTTCCCATAAGCAAGTGGGTTTGAGGGCATAGGAAAAAGAAAGAAGGAAAAGGAGCAGAAGAGGAATGAAAAAAGGAAAATGGAAAACAAACAATAAAAAAATGTGTCGTGCAGTTTTTAGGGAGGGACATGCGTGTCATGTGCGTGTCGGGTCCGTTGACCGTGTCAGAGCCATTGACCGTGTATCCTTGGATGAGTTATACGCATGTCGGGGCTTGTGGGTACTGTGAGAGGGTTGGACATAGTACGTGAGCCATTTTAGAGTGTCGGTACACCATAGCTTATATGAAAAACAAGCATAGAATTGTAGCACAGGGACTGATCTCTTGGATCCAGTACATAATATTGCGTCTTGGACTTTAGACTCAAGGTTGATACTTATTCCTCCAAAGAATTGGAAAAAATAAAATAAAATTGAAAAGATTACTTTTGGGTGGTTGGCCAACTGGGATTCTTATATGCATCAACAAAATGCAAGATTATTCGATTGCTTAGTTGCAATCTTGAAGTTGTGGTTCTCTGTCATTGAAGTAGGCTTTTGGTTTGTGAGGATAAGGCTGTGCATACCTTACTAGGGAGTATTCCAACCAGGATTGCTGATCTGGATCTTAATACTTCATGTTGCACTTAAACTATGAGATGCTTGGTATGGCTCAGGTTGACCAATCTTTTATATGTCAATTCTTCAATTTGAAACTACCCAAAATATTGAAAGCTAAAATACTTTTCAAACGCACAAGCTATCTGTTCCAACCATCAAGATCAGTGAAACCATAGGCTACTGTCCCTTGATACACCCTTATTCCTGGACTTCTCCACATTTTATTCCGAACTGATTACAGGCAGGGTGTTATGGATCTTGATTTCTTGGTTAAATTTGATAGGGTATGGAGAATGAAGCATGATATGAGAATAAAGAAGAGGGGAGTCATTGATTCTTCTTCTGTCATCTGTTGACTTGTCACCATCCTGTTACCCCAAACCCATCATATTAGGTTATTAAATTAATGAAGCAACATAAGTTTTATGTGCTTGCAAAACCCAATGATCTTGATTATTCATTTGACACAGGTCTGGTAGAAGTTCTGTACAGTGAGCAATATTATATTGTTGTGTCATATACCATATAATATAAATTTCTAATAAATGGAAAGCCCATGGGAAACATTCTTTATAAGCTTTCCTAGACGCTTTATCAGTAAGTTTGAGGATCTAATTAAAAGCCTAAAAAGCCAAGCTCCTTATAAGAATGGTATATTGAAGGAATTATACACATTAAGAGTGAGGCAATGTGACCTGACTTGTTTTTCTCCATTTATGTGAAGCACCTTCTGAGCTATCACGTTTTCAGTAGACCAAGCTGGTTTGAGGTCACAGCTACACTAGACGAAGTTGGTTTTCTAGTGATTTTGAATATGCTTTCATTTCTGGGGATGTTGTGGAAGTCTTTTGTCCTCGATTTGAGCATGTCATATTTCTATTTAATTTCTGTTTGAGATTGCTGTAGTTCGGATGCTTCATTTTACTAGATGGCTTGGGTCCATGTCAATTAAAAGGATGAAAGTTGGTTTTCTCATGGTTTTGGTGTTTGTAATTTCAGATTCGTAAATGATGTGGCTACGATACTGATGTGATGTGTCGCTGTTTTGTTTTGTTTAAAAGACACAGGATTGTCATGCCAAATATGTTCATGGCATTAGTGTTGTCAGTAAGGTAGAGGTGAAAAGGCGGGGATAAAGAGGGGCAGGCATGGGCCCCTAGCCCCACCACGCCATCCAGATAATTTTAGTTTTATAACTGTATTAAGCCAATTTTTTAAGAACAGGTTCAATTTGTTGTGGTCAGGCCCCTACAACTCAAAGCATCTCAACTAATCTTTCATTTGGGCTCCTGCAGTTGTCAAATCCTGGCTGTCTCTCTGTAGAAGTGCTGGCATTTGTAGTGCTGGTGCAGATGTGGTGTTGTTACAATGGATGAGTTGAAAAATACCATTAGCCTAAGTGCCAATCTCTATTGCTTTCAATTGACTTGCATCCCAGAAGTATATAAAATGCATTATCTATCGCTATGATACTTTCAACAATTCCTGGATTTTCCCTTAACTTTAGAAATAATTTCATAATTTTCCCATTCTAATGCAGGGGGAGGGGACGCTGCTTGCAACAGGGTCATATGATGGACATGCAAGAATTTGGAGCAATAATGGTATTTACGTTTTAGCCTGATTCGTTAATGGTTTTGTTTCCATATCTCAGCATTTACAGCAATTTTGAAAATCTTCAATATGTGAGACTATGAAGCATATATATGACGTTGCTTCTGTTTATATTCGATAGCAGACTTCTAATTTTGCATCATATATGCTAGATTGCATAAAGTTAAATCTTCATTTCTGGGTTAGCTGACGTGAATTAAATGTCACATATTGCCCATTTCTTTTCTTGTTATTTTTCAGTTTAGATGATTTTTTTATTTTCTTTCTACCATCTTTTGTAGCTTCTTATTGCATGGTAAATAGTATTTTTGACTTTTACATGACTACACATTTCCCTTCTTTTTTTTCTTTTTTTTTTTCTAACAGGGAATACAAAAACTAATGTGTTTTAATGTGGTGGTCTCTTTATCCAGGGGATCTAAGGAGCACTTTAAGCAAACATAAAGGACCGTATTTTTTCTCTGAAGTGGAACAAGAAGGGTGATTACCTTCTTACTGGAAGCGTTGATAAGACTGCTATTGTGTGGGACGTTAAAACAGAGGAATGTAAAGAACAGTTTAACTTTCACTTAGGTGCCATGAGTTTGACTGGTCTATTGAAATTGTTCTCATCTGAATACTATTCATTGTTAAGGATAAACAGTATTTTGTTATTTTCCAGGTCCAACACTTGATGTTGACTGGCGAAATAACATTTCATTTGCAACGAGCTCCACAGACGCCCTGATACATGTTTGCAAGATTGGAGAGAACCGCCCTATAAAGACGTTTTCAGGGCATCGGGTTGGTTTCACCATCAACTAATTATTATCTCCTCGCAGACTCAAATTGACAAATTTGTGTCGTGAAGTGAACCTTGGTTGGGTGCTGTTCTCCAAGAATGATCCTGATGTATGTTGGACAACCCCAAACAAAAATAAGTCAATTTCATAGATTGGAGAACCTTATGGGCTGAAACTACTTGGAGAACAAGTAAACAAAGCCTAGAATCCAAAATAATATCAAATACTAGTTTCCTGTTCCGATAGATATCCCAATAATTGAGATAATGACCTAATAAAAATATCCTAAAATAAAAAATAAAAAAATAGATGCAAAATATGACAATTATTCCCCACTAAAATCCTAAATAATGAGAAAAAAAAAACGCATAAATCCTGAACTTAATATCGTTGTTCCTCCATCATTCTACTTTTTGAATCTTTATAGCATAGCTTCATCTTAGTGAACTGAGATAACCATGTCTCTTGGCTTATGTTATTGGTTCATTTTTAGGACTAACTCGCACTGTTGTGGCTGAACCTGCTTTGTAGACTGCTTCTCAATGGAAATGGCACTGTAAATTGCACAAATTTAGTTCTGCTGTAGAGCCCAGCATTACCCCAAAAATGTAGTTCTGTATAAAAATTTGAAGTTAACTGTTTGAACTTCGTACAATTTCAGGGTGAAGTTAATTGTGTGAAATGGGATCCAACAGCTTCATTATTGGCCTCTTGTTCTGATGATGTCACTGTAAAGGTTACTGACGCCTCTTTTTCCCATAATTTATCGATTTTTTTCTTCATTTTATGGGATAATTCCATTATACTGTCTTATACTTTTCAGTTTATGAAGTAATAGGAATTATAGAATTCCTTTTTCTGTCTTATTACTACACATCGATGAGAAGGTTTCTAATATACTAGGTTGAGTTGTTAAATTATGGTGCAGATATGGAGCATGAAACAGGACAATTATGTTCACGATCTAAAGGAACATGCTAAGGTACCATTGAACGAACATGGTTATCTCTCTTATAATACTTTATTGATTGTTAATTACAATTTACAGCCTCAATTTTCCTTTTTGCAGGAGATTTATACTATTAGATGGAGTCCCACTGGACAAGGTACAAGCGAATCCAAATCAACCATTAGTGCTGGCAAGGTAAAGAAGCTTCTGATTTGAAGATTACAGACATTTTTATCTGTGTTTGCATTGTGTGTTTCTGACATCCTACATAGAAGTGCTCCACAGTTATTGTATTGATTTCTTACTTGACAGGCGTTGCATCTTCATTGGTATAGGTCAATTGTAATGGTTCCCTGCTTGTTTAAGAAGGCTGATTGATGCTAAGTCGTACTTTGGATGCAGTTACACAGCCATATAGACATTTTCTAGCTGTTAACACAGTTACTGTGATGCTTGAGCTTCCTGAAGTTGTGATTTGACATTTATAAAGAAATTTAATTTTATGATGTTTTAGCTAAGTTTGATTATAGTCAATTCGCTAGTGGAGTCTTATGAATTTATTAAGTGATCCAGTGTTCCTGTGCATTCACTGTTAGTGTATATCCTGCAACTAATCCCTCCGCCCAAATCAGTGTTTTAAGTAGAAGTCCCTAGAACGCTGGTGTGCATTTCTCAGTGCCTTAATTTCTGTTGAGCTTTTTGATGCAGCGCATCATTTGACTCAACAGTGAAGCTGTGGGATGTTGAACAAGGGAGACTTCTCTACAGCTTGAATGGCCACAGGTACAGAATTTCTGTGCTTCTGATCACATTCATGCGTATGCTATCAGAAAAAGTTAGACGTGTCTTAGATGATATTGATATAATGATCCGATTGTTTTTGGTGTGTGCATATCTGTTGTATCATTCATGGGTATCTTCTGGAGCATTCCTTTATTGTCTATCGTATAATTTTTGACCAGCCTAGGCTATTATTGGATGCTTGTGATCACCAAAACACGTCGTCTACATTTGGCACGGTTGTTGACTTTCTCAAAAAAATGAGTTAATGGAAAATGAAAAGGAAGTGCCAATAGCTCTTCAGATCTTTATATATATATATATATATATATATGTACGGATGGGTGGATGAGTAAACTTTGGCTGTTATAAAACCTCATTGATGGCTGGATAGGGCTCAATTTACCATCTAGTAGTAGATTTTTAATCTGACAGTCTGTAATCTCACATGGGCCACATATAGCGTGATTATATTTGTTCATGTGCTCTTAATAACATTTTCCTATATATATGTGCTCTTATGTATCTTCGGTTCATGAAATTGAATCTGCTTCATGGTCCAAATCCTGCAACTATTAGCATTTGTGTTAGTGTGGGATTTTAACTGGTGTGTTTCAATTGAATAACGAGGGATCATGTATATTCAGTTGCCTTTAGTCCAAATGGTGAGTATTTGGCGAGTGGATCCCTAGATAAATGCATTGCATGTGTGGTCACTGAAAGAACGGAAAATTGTGAAAACATACACGGGCAATGGGGGCATATTTGAGGTCTGCTGGAACAGGAAAGGTGACAAAATTGCTGCTTGTTATGCTGACAATACAGTCTGTGTGTTGGATATCAAAATGTAAGATTATTGAATTCCCATGGTTCCTTCTGATTAGGTTTTAGATGGCCTTTGAGCTCAAGTAAAAAAATTTGGATTGGGTTGGTTGGGAGTTTTCCGGACTGGTTCTAGCTCTAGCTAGCTGCTCTTAAGGATGTAACCTTAGTTACAAATTCTGTACAGATTAGTTTGCAAACTCTCATTAGTTAAAAGTATTTAATGTCCTATTTATCTCTTCCATCTCCCCCAAGTTGTCATCGAGATTTTTGATAATTTTAGTGAGTTTGGAAAGTTCACTTGCTGCTGCTATCGAAGGTTGCACCCCCTGGAGTTTTCTTTTTTATTGTTGGTGGAAGGCTTTTCAGGCTTGCAGAAACGATGGCTGTTCCAACTATACATCATGCGAATACTTTTGGTGTCGCTGCAAAAATGATGGTAAGGAACTTTATATGGTGGTGTCTTTGTTATTATCATTCTTACAATCATTTCTCTTAACTAATCGCATGACAGCTTTTGGTTGCTTAGTCTCATTTCTTTTTTGCTTGGTGCAAGCATGCTTGCAATTTTGCAAACTGTACTTGCTCTGTCTACCCACAGTATGGACTTTGCTTGTTTTTTTGTACGGATTTTGTGGTTGTGGACTATTTTCTTTTCGATTACTTTGTTCGGATTTGGCGCTGAGAGCTTTCGTACTTTTTTCATTGTATTCCTCTGTTAGTAGGTGGATTTCTTCTTTGTTCCTTGCCTGTGAATGATGGCTAAAGTTTGAACCTCTTGTTGCTGTCTACAACAGTTCTAACCTCTTGTTGATGGCATTTTTTTTTTTTAATTTCAATGCCCATAGATATGATAAATCACCTAAAATTGAAAAATTCATGAATTTATGGAATTGGACAATTCTAGTCACTCGTTCCTCCACTTCCTGCTTTTCTCTCATGACCTTTTCTCACAATGTATGGTTGTGATTGCTCAAATTTACAAATTCAGGGGTCTATAAGTTCAGGTGATTCGGATCCATTCTCACAAGCAACAGTGTTAACTCTACAATGGTGTGATGTTCTTTAGAGTTGCTTCTTTCCGTTAATTGGTTTTTCTACTACTGCTTCATATTATAGAACTTCTGTGAATGTGTCGGACTTATAGTGAAGCATCAGGCGGGGGTATAATGGTTCTCTGTTAGTTTTTTTTTTGTTTTTTTTAATTACTCTGGATTAATATATGTAAGTTATATATTTACAAGGATTTCGGTTATGGGCTTTTTTTTTTTTTTTTGGCTCTCGAAATATGGGGTTATTTAAGTAGGAATAATATATGTAAGGTATATATTTACAAGGATTTCAATTCTTGGTTTGGTTCTTTTTAGTTGAGCACGTCCATGTTTTATAATATGATGTATTTTTATAATTATGGTCAATTGCAAAATATTTTCAAAAAATGAGAAGATTTTTTGTGAAACAAATGGATCCTAAATTATCTGATAGTTTCCTTTTTCTAAATAATTCCGAAACATGAAGATTTTTTGAAAAAGAGAAAAAAAAAATGTTATTCTCGCACCTTTCTGGGAAAAATACCCACAAGCGCCACTGGTCTCTAAACCTGAATTTTTAAACTGATATTTTTATCTGTTAAATGGTAATAATTATTTTCTTCTTTTTGTTGGGGGGTGGGGGGGGGGGGAGGGAGGGGGGGGAAGCATTTACCATGTGTGTTTTTTTATTTAAATAAAATAATGACTTTATTTCATCAACAATTCTCTTATCATTTACTTATACAACAATAACTAAGCATTTGTCCCAATATTTGGGATCAGCAACCAGCAGGAAGAAATCATGTTGGGTCATTAACATAGATCCTTCAACTGCCATTCATTCCCTATGTGAGGATTAAGGTTGGTTTTAGTTCGAGAAAAAGCTCAGGTAAGACATTGGCTTGTAAGGCTTTTGAGCCATAAACCATTGAGCTTGAGCAGGCCTTAGCTCAAATCGTAAGGCTCACAAGCTCACTCAATTAGGGCTCATTTATGGACTCTTCTATATCTTATCTGTATTATACAATCAAACTAATGCTTAAAATATTAAATTCCAAGCTAGCTTAACTTGTGTATAACATCTCTAATTCATGTTTCCCTCCTCATTCTCTTCCCATGGATGCTTGAGTCCACAAGCCTCTCGACCTTCGTGTAGAGCTTGGGATCGGCTTGAGCTTTGAGCTCTTAAAATTCTTAGTGAGCCGAGCTTAAGCATTAGTTTTCAAGCTCGATTCAAGCTTGTGAAGCTCACTGGTAGGCCAAAAATTAAACGAGTCTAGTTTGAGCATGGTAAAGTTTGGCACAGCTCATATACAACCCTAGTAAGAACATCACACGCACACTGCTCGCATCTAACTGCTGACAAGGGCTTGTAAGAGATACTTTGATCCAAAAACAAATAGTAAATCAGTATTATTAATTTCAGTGCAAAAAATATAAGTAAAATGTACAAGTAAATTCACACTCTTAGAAATCTTTTTGGTAGATAGGGTGGTGTCAACATTTTTACCCAAAAAATATGAAGAAGAAAAAGAGGGCGTAATCTTTACTTTCTCGCACGTGGTCGGGGACCGAGTTCTGTTCGCGTACGGAAACAAAAACACGAGTTTCGGGTAATCGGATGGCCGCAATGCGTGCGCCCGCACGTGCCGCCACGGAAACGACACACGCTCCCCCGTTGGTGCAGCATCACGACAACTGCGTCGGCCTTCTTCGCGCTTTCCACCTTGAGTGACTCACCCACAGTGGGTCCCAATTGACCAGCAAGGCCACGTCGGATTTCCACGTTGTCTGATCAAATTTCTTTCGAAAATCCTTTTTCTCTTCCTTTTTTTTTTCTCCCGAAAATGCTTTTCCTTAACATCCTTTGCACCTTTCTTCTTTACCAACTTTGCTTTCAATTTATTCCTCCGTGCAAAGCCTCTACGCAATTTATAAATGATAATTCAAAGATTGTTACCTAATTTCAATCGAAATTTACAAAGTTTATGCCACTCTCATAAATCGAATGAAACCCTATAGTATATTCTTTTATTCTTTTATTCAATGAATAATTTTGAATAGAAGGAAATCAAGGATTGCGAGTGAAAATTTGGTTACTTTAAAAATATCATCTAGACAAAAAAAATTAATAATTTTTTTTTATATTTTTCTTCCTTAAAACTATGAATTTTATCAAATGGAACAAAATTGACTAAATTATCATATTTTTCTGTCATATATATAAAAGATAAGGTAGAAGAGGTCCAAAAAAACAGTAATATAGAAAATGAGTCGAGTGGGGGAAACTTCCCCAACTAAAAACCTTGCCACAAATGTCACCCCAAACGGAAAAGGCCGGGAGAGAGAGAGAGAGAGAGAGAGAGAGAGAGAGCGAATAAAGAAAAGATACGTTTTGAAATGTAGAGGAAATAAATAAATCCAAGAGACGTAGTTTTCAAGGCTTCGCCTTTCAACGCAACGATGAACGAGAAAGAAGACAATAAAAGCAAGGCACCACCACCACCCCTTCTCCCAGTCTCTCTTTCGTCCGCTATTCCTCAGAACAGTTCCTTCACCCCCCCACTCTCAGAGCTAGAACCCTAGTTCCCAAGCCCTAGAGCGCGCGCGTTCGTCGGTCATGGCTCCGCACAAGCCCCAATCGGAGCAGTCGCAGCGGCTGCTCGATTCTGACGGCGAGGCAGAGGATACGGCGTACGATCCGAGCGAGAAGGTGGTGGTGGTGGGGATTGGGGAGCCATCCGACGGCGGCGGCGGCGGCGAGGACGAGTTCTCCGCTGCGGTGCCGCCGTTCTCGTGGAAGAAGCTGTGGCTCTTCACGGGGCCGGGGTTCCTGATGAGCATCGCGTTCCTGGATCCGGGGAATCTGGAGGGGGATCTCCAGGCGGGGGCGATCGCGGGGAACTCGCTGCTGTGGCTGCTGCTCTGGGCCACCGCCATGGGTCTCCTCGTGCAGCTCCTCTCCGCGCGGTTGGGGGTCGCGACGGGGCGCCACCTGGCGGAGCTCTGCAGGGAGGAGTACCCGCCGTGGGCGAGGATGATTCTGTGGATCATGACGGAGTTAGCGCTGATTGGGTCCGATATACAGGAAGTCATTGGGAGTGCCATTGCTATTAAGATTCTCAGTAATGGGGTTCTACCGCTTTGGTCTGGGGTCATTATAACTGCTCTTGATTGGTATGTTTTCTCCACCCTTTTGTTGCTTTGATGGGTTCTGACTCCAAATTTATGGGCTTTTGGGGGTTTTAGTTTTAGTTGATCCTTGGGTTATGGAGTTCATCAGTATCAGCATCTTTTGTTTTGTTTTTAATTAGAGTTACATTATAAAGCTGCTGGACTGATTTTTAGCTGGTTTTCCAGCCAAGTGCGTTGCTTGCACTCAATAAATCCCGCATTAGCTTGTGATTTCAGTTCAGTTTTGGAACTGGTTGAAAACTTCCATTCGAATTCATCCTTCTTAAACATTCTTCTTATTCTTCTAATCCAGAAAGTACTTTCATGTCAAATATCACGCCTTTTCGTGTTGTTGTTGTTAACAAACTTATAGTCCTAATATGCAATAGCCATGGATGGGCATTTTTGTTTTGCTTGGCCATCTTCTCTTCTTGAGATCCCAAATTGTTGAACAGAAAAGGAGTATGCACGGGTCCGCCCATCCGTTTTGGCGTGTGCCTCAGGTGCAAACTCGTTTTTCCCATTGTTGAAAATAAGATTATTTTGATGTTCATAATATTTATTTTCTTTTTCCTCCTTCATTTTCATATCCATGACATGTGCCATTTTTGTAAGGGATAATTTTGGTTATGATCTTACGTGGACCTTTCTTTTATATTGTTGCTGCAGTTTTATCTTTCTGTTTCTGGAAAACTATGGTGTGAGGAAGTTAGAAGCAGTCTTTGCAGTCCTTATTGCGACAATGGCTCTCTCATTTGCGTGGATGTTTGGGGATGCAAAGCCCAATGGCTTAGAACTTCTTGTCGGTCAGAACACAAGCTTTTCTCAAACGGAATAAACATTTTCAGTTTTCGTCTTCTTTCTTATATGGGTGGAATGTTTTAGTTTCATGCATCGATAAAATCAATATTTATGTCTCTTTATAGGTGTTTTGGTTCCAAGGCTTAGCTCCAGAACGATAAAACAAGCCGTGGGAGTTGTGGGTTGCATCATTATGCCTCACAATGTATATTTGCACTCTGCTCTTGTGCAGTCGAGGGACGTCAATCACCGCAAGAAAGGCCGAGTCCAAGAAGCATTAAATTATTACTCCATAGAATCCACTGTTGCACTTGTAATCTCCTTCATCATCAATCTATTCGTCACAACAGTGTTCGCAAAGGGATTCTATGGTACAGAACAGGCCAAGAGTATTGGCCTTGTAAATGCAGGGCAGTTTCTTCAAGAGAAGTATGGGGGAGGGTTTTTCCCCATTCTGTACATCTGGGGTATTGGATTATTGGCAGCTGGTCAGAGTAGCACGATCACCGGAACTTATGCAGGGCAGTTTATCATGGGAGGTTTCTTGAATTTGCGGTTGAAAAAATGGCTGAGGGCATTAATCACTCGAAGCTGTGCAATTGTCCCTACCATGATAGTTGCTCTTGTTTTTGATACCTCTGAGGCAACACTAGACATTCTTAATGAATGGCTTAATGTGCTTCAGTCGATTCAAATTCCTTTTGCACTTATCCCCCTTCTCTGTTTGGTTTCAAAAGAGCAAATCATGGGTGTCTTTAAGATTGGCCCTCTTTTAAAGGTATGTGGTTATTCCCATTCTTTTGCATGTGTTTCTTAGATGGATTTGGTTGACTTTAATCTCGGAACACTTGGCTCTTTATTATGCATGGGTTGTAATCTAGTCGCTCAGTTCAGGGCAGCCTGCAGTAGTTGTTTGGGCCTGTGCATAATTACCTACAGAAAAGGTTACAAGAAATTGTAACTGTGCTGATTGACATGAATGATCAACTTTACTTGAATCCATAATTAAAAGAACTGCCTATTCGGTTATCTGTTCTTATCTTTTGAATTACTTTTATAGCTTAGTTTTACCATGGTCGCCATGTTAATATATGCGATGACATAGAGAAGGTAGACGAGGATTAAGCACCTAATTTGACTTGGTTTGGCTATGAGCCTGCATACACAGGTAGAGGAGTACAGTAAAAATGGAGATTATGCTTCCCAACTCAAGTCCCATTATTTTTACTTATGTTCTGAACTCTTTTTTATTATTGGTAAAATTCCAACTGAGTCCGTAATCTTTCCTGTACCCTCTGATGAAATAGGTGCTTATATTGATGCATTGTTTTGTTGTTTCATCTTTTCCAGTTTCCTGTTTCTCATTGAAGTGAATAAAAAGAAATTGCCTACATTCCTGCACTACTTTAATTTGCTAGCATTGTCCTCATCTCCTTACTTTTTAGTTTGGATAACTTATATGCGTAAACACTTGATTTTTTCCCCCCTTTGATGGTCTTTGCATACCCTCTGTAGGTGGTTTCATGGCTTGTGGCTGCGTTGGTGATAGTGATCAACGGTTATCTTTTACTGGACTTCTTCTCTTCTGAAGTAAGTGGAGTGTTGCTCAGCTCTGTGGTTTGTACTCTAACAGCTGCATATGTTGGATTTGTCATATACCTCATCGCCCGGGGCATTACTTTCTCTGCTTGGGGCTTGGTAAAATCAAAGGATTCGCAATCGCATGGAGCTGAGTGATCAAATCTCTATTGCCAGCTTCAAATTCAGAAAAGTGGAATTTGTGGCATTTTTTAGAGCCGAATCAAAAAGGGTTCTTACTGTGGTTAACCGAAGAATTTCTTCAACCCCACCACATAGTCTTTATGCATGACTCATTCCTCGGAGGAGTGAGTTGTACAAATTGAATTTAGTGGTCTGTCGATCCCCTCTGGACGATATGAAGCTCTGCTGAATTGATTTTGTGCTGCTAAAAATTAGGGAACTAGGTCTGGGCTAATGTAAAGTTCATTTCCAGTCTTTGGTTTGTTTGATTGTAAGGTAAATGCATGCGACGGGGACCTCTCTAATGTTGGTTTTCTGGTGTAAAATTTGATGCCGACGGTGTAACTGCTCACGCTTATTTAATATGAATGTGATATGAAGAGAAATTTGTCACTTGTCTCTGAAATTATGATGCATCTATGTTGAGGTAAGCCTTCCCACTGTGAGGGTCTTAGGTTTGTTCCCTCTCTTTGGTTAAACTAAACGTTTGCTGTTCTTTTCCTTGCGATACATCAAATCTTCCGATCAGCAGCATCATCCAATCACAAGCTCATGTGCTCATCACATGAACTGCAACTGTGTGTTTGTTATTATTATTATTATTATTATTATTTTTTACCATACACATGAAATTTTCAATATCGTCACCATTTTCCTGTGTTTCTCTCATTTTTAGGAGCAATGGGAAGGGGTGTTCATTCGGAAAATTCGGGAATTTTCTGATTGAATTTTTATTTCTTGACTTTTTTTCAAATTTTTTTTTTTTATTTCAATTCTCGTCCGAAAAAAACATTTGCCTGAAATTTTTCAATCAGGTTTCTGCGAAATTCAATTTCCTAGACGAATTTTTATCCTAAGTTGTATTTTCATAATATTTAAGGAAAAATGAAAGGGGAGAATATAAAATTCAAAAAAAAAACTTAAAAATCTTAAGTAATTTTAAAAAATTTGGGTATTTCGAATTTTCAAAAAAAAAATCGATTGATTTTCATATCTCCGAATTTTGGTAAAATTATTTTCGATCTTCGATCGAATTTTTCGAATTTTCTGACCGAATTTTTCGACTATCCGTGAATTTTTTGAGAAATTCAAAATTTCCCGAATTTTGCACATCCCTAGCAATAGGTACCTTCTTCTCATTTTCATAATATTTAAGGAAAAATGAAAGGGGAGAATGTAAAATTCAAGAAAAAACTTGAAATTCTTAAATAATTTCAGAAAATTAGGGTATTTCGAATTTCCAAAAAAAATTTTGATTGATTTCTAGATCTCCAAATTTTCCTAAAATTATTTTTGATTTCTAATTGAATTTTTCGAATTTCCTAACCGAATTTTTCAACCGTCATCAAATTTTTCAATAAATTCAAAATTTCTCGAATTTTGCACTTCCCTAGCAATAAATACCTTCTTATTCTTTTCTCTTCTTGAACTACAAAGATTTTTAAAGTAGTGGGCAATTCTTTTTGCCGATATCATAATACACGGTTCAGCCAATTGAATTAACTCAAGTAACTTGCTAATACAAGTTTCCTGCTGGAAAACGGAGAATATGAGAAAGAGAAAGGTAATATTATATGTATATTTTTACATCAAAAGTGATATTATATTGTAAAATTTTTGCAGTCTTGTATTATGATTTGACAAAAAAATTCTCAAAAGTAATTCATATTTATGAGTTTTGGGGCACATGTGGTTCCTTAAATCTTATATTTCTACTCGACACCGCAATTTTTATATCCATTATTATTATCATTGTCATTATTATTATTATTATTATTGTTATTATAAGTTATATGAGCCATATACAGAATGAAAATTTCATCCATTTATTCATTATTCAGAATCTTACAGCCTCGTTTCCCCACTCTAAAATATTTAAATCACTCGTCTTTTAAGAATATGAAAAGAGTCGTATTGACCGCTAGAATGTAACATTTGTAAACCAAATAAACTCTTAGGCAATGTTTATTATGCCATATTAGAGGACGATATTGGATGAGATATAATGAGATTGAATAATCTCATGAGATAGGAAAAATTCCACTAGGCTGTTTGATATAAGACCAAATTAGAATCAGATTATTTAAAAAGAAGAAAAACCATATCCTATGTTTGACCGGAATAGAATTGGATGGGATAAGAGATCATCAATATTTACCTTTCGAAAATGCTCTTTTATTCTTTAAAGGAAAACATAAATTATTTTTTATTTTTGTATATCACATTATTAGGATAATTTACAAGACAACAACACAAAAGGGAAAAAATAATTGTTGTGCATTTTTGGTATTCAATCTTCTTGTCCTATATTTCTATCATTTAAAAAAAAGACAGCGGTGTCATTTAACCATAAGGCACTTTCCATGGGATTAACAATTGCACGAGGGAGGAGGAACTAATTAATCCCATAACGGTGGAATTAAAAATCTTATGGGATAGTTTTTATCTCATTTCATGTACATTACCAAACATGGGATAGAAGCTCTAATCTAGCGCAATAAGCAGGACTTTAGTGTATTAAATATATGATCTTTTTTATATATAAAGAGGAGGACTCGCGTTTGAGTATCATACTAATTTACAAGGTAATATTACTTGTACATCCTTCAAACACTCTTAAAGTAGCCACAGGACAAAATTTGTGTGATCTTGTATTGCTATTTGACCAAAACATCCCTTCAAAAGGACCACACAAATTTAACAAATTACTCTTTTCGAAGTAAAGGATGTGTGTGAAGGATGCATTGATAGAATTTTCCTAATTTATATTATCTTGTAGAAATATACAAATAATTTTATAAATAAGGTCATATCCAATGAGAATAAAAACTCTCGTGAAAAGTTGGTGCTAAGTGAGTTATAAGAGTTCATCAAAGGCAGGGGAGAATACAAATTATATAGGATATGGTGAAGAATTCTTCATTCTGATCATTTTCTCTATTCTAATTATAATTATTATAGGGCTTATTCAGATTAATGGATTGATGTTTTTAATTAGTTAATGAAAAATATTATTTTTAAAAGTTTCTATATACCAGATTTGGTCTTCGTTTGCTGCGGACTGAGGACCCAATGTGACGTGTACCCGACCCACAAACCGACCCATTTAAAGCTTTCTCATTGGGTCTTGGCCGCTAACGTGGAGAGGCCGTGTTTGGATTGAATGAAGTTTGAAAATCTCACACCTTATTTCGGTAACTGTTTAGGGTTCTTGGGATCGTCGCGTTAGTTCCACAGAACGACGAGTGAGCGAGGAGTTTCACAGGAAACAAACCGCGAATCGTACTGGTTACAGGGAGCAAAATCTGGGGTTTCCATCTTGTTTCTCGCCTCTCTATTGCAATCTTCTTGTTTTCTCAAGGTTTCTCCCGATTTCAGGTTCGTTTTTTCTTTCGATCGAGATCTCTTTTTACGTTTCTTTCTTCCTGTATTTTCCCTTTCAGGGTTCGGATTTTTAATTTTTATTTTCAGCTTCAGTGTTGACATTAGGGATTAAGCAGCAGTGCCAGCAACAAATGTTTATGGTTTTAAGATAGCAGACCTAGCTGCCCAGATTTTATTTCACCAAACTCTTATTGTTTCATGTACCTTAATAAGATTAGGGAATGATATCTTATGTGGGGAATTTGGATATGGTCGGTTTATCTTTTCAGTAAATGATGATACCGTATATTTTATTTATTGCAAGCTTCATATTTAGGAACCGGATTTCCACCATTTTAACATTAATTTTACCTGTAGACCTTGTTGCTATGGATCTGTTATCTGATAAATAGTTATAATTAATTGTTTTTAATGTTTTATCCTGCCTCTTTATTGAGCAACATCTTCATTTTTTTAAACTGATAAAGATGGCTATTTAGTCGAGGGGATTCTTTTCTGATCTGTAAATAAACACGCGCTCAACAGGTTTTAAAGCTACAAGATTTTGCAGTGGAATAGACAATATACTTAGGTATCAAGTAACGAGGAAAAATAGGACCTTTTTTTTGGATCTTAATCTTAAGTTAATATGATATAAAAGATTACTTAGGGATTGACAAGTGTTTATTTAACCCGTTGCAGTAGTGCTCGAATATAGACAGCCTATCTGGAAACGTTAGCTTTTTTAGACCATGCTGATCGTTATGAGCATGCTTACTACATACTTGAGGGTTCTGAATGTTGAATTTATACTTCTATATGAACGTTCTGGAATTCGCTATTATATGAGATACAGTATATGCAATTGGAGACCTTTTGAACTTGAAAGAGTGTCTTAAGTCTTTTATATTGTGTAGTTGCTACCTGGGAAACTTAGGCTCTTCATTTGAAGATATTGTCTAGGATAAAGAGAGTGATCTAGACAAAACTGAATCAGATATTTGATCAGTACAAAGATTTGTACTTGTTGTTTGATACTTTGTTAAATGTGATTATTGCTTTCTTAGATTAAAAAAAAAAAGTATCTACATTTTTCCTTCTGTGGAGGTAAGACTTGGAAAGGCTAATTGCAGAGCATGAAGAAAGAGTTTCAGAATGAACCATTCACTGAGTAGATATGTAAAATGCCAAAATAACTGAACCATGTGCAGGGGTTGGCATATCTTTTCAATTATCTTATTTGTGTTTGTTTAGTAGTTTTTCTTTACTCTTCATCTCATTCCTCATTTTGATTATCTTGATAGCAGGGCTGCAGAAGTTATTGTCCCTTCCTGCTTTAGTTTTTCAAGGAAAGAGAATCTGATGTCTATAGTCGAAATTTCATTTTATTTCTACTACTAATACTAGCTACAGAAGCAGTTATAGAGACTCCATTTAAGTATTCCTTATGGCTTTTTAAAAGGGTTGTTCCAACTAATTTTTGTTTCTAATCTTCCCCCTCTTTCTCTTTTCCTCGCCTATGTGCTTTTCAGATGAATGATAGTTTTATTCGTGGAGACTTGGCTCGTTGCTGACATTTCATTTGTTTCTTTTCGATTATTCGAAATCATTGTGGGTCCATTAGATTATTTATTTTTACCCAGGATATCTATTTATTTATTTATTTTTATGTTCTAGGAACCAGAATTTCATGTTTGTAATGTACTGCTTCCCTTTTCATGTATTATACACTGGAAAGCATTTTAAGTAAATGTCTTATAGGTATTTCTGTGTCAGTTAGTCCAGCTGTTCGCATAGCCATGGCTAACTCGGAACTGGCTGTGGGAACCGATGTGTCCTCTCTACTAGAACAACTTGGAAAGGCCTTTCTTCAGCTGGAAGCCCATACTGGTGCCTCTGAGGACAAGGTCCAGTGGGTGGATATAGAACAACATTTTCACGACCTTGAAATAACATTGAAGAAGAAATATGAGGAGCTAGAAGTTAGGGAGAAGGAGTTTGCGGGGAAAAAATCTGGAACTTGCACTTTACTCGCAGAGAGAGAAGCTGCTGTTGGCGAGAAAGAGCAAGGCCTCTTTGATAGGCTTCAGGAGTTAAAAGATGCTGCTGTCACTGCCATTGCTGAGGCGCAAGCAAATTACAAGCCAACACCTTTGGAGGCTGTTGATGGTGGAGGCAACAAAGAAAGCGAGGTAAGCAGCTCTCTTGATGAATCAAATGCTCTCACTGCCTCTGAGGAAAAATCCCCTCATAGGTCAGGTGAAAATGTTGAAGGCTTGACTAACGAGGTTAAACCTCGTCCCGAGCTGATGAAATTTTGCGAGCAAATGGATGCTAAAGGGCTCATGAGTTTTTCTGTGGCGAATAAAAAAAAATTAGCTGCATTTCGCGACGAACTTTCTATTGCACTGGAAAGTGCAACTGAACCAGCCCATCTGGTGCTGGATTCACTGGAAGGGTTTTACCCTCCTGACGACACTACCCTACAAGGGGAAAAGAAGGATGCAGCCCTTCAGGGCATGCGCCGATCATGCATCATCTTTATGGAGGCCATGGCCACCTTATTGGCAAGGGCTGATCCAAGTGCCGATCGCCTTTTGAACCCTGAGACCATGCAACGGGCCAAAGCAATTGCTTATGAGTGGAAGCCTAAGCTGGCTGGTGCAGTCACCGATGCCGCCAATGGAAATTCATTGGAGCGGAGGCATTTTTACAGCTCCTTGCAACTTTTACCGTTGCTTCTGAGTTTGATGAAGAAGAACTCTGCAAGCTTGTTGTTGCAGTAGCTCACCGCAGGCAGGCACCTGAGCTCTGCCGTTCTCTTGGGTTAACACACAAAATGCCAGGTTGGTGTTCTTTTAATTAGCTGACCCTGATGGAGTCCTAAGTTTTGGCCTTCTTGGACATTAGACCATGTTGTGTTTTTAGGTAGTCATGTGCAATGAAACCAATTTGTGAAGGAGGGTGATGTATGGTCTATATATGCCCATATAAAAACCGACGTTGGATTTCACTGAAACTACTCTTTTTTTTTCCTCATCCCTTTTGTTTTACTGCAGGAATTGTTCAGGAATTAATCAGCAGTGGCAATCAAATTGATGCTGTACAATTTATTCACACCTTCAAGCTTGGAGAAAGCTTCCCCCCTGCGCATCTTCTCGACACGTACTTGCAGGACGTCAGGGAAAACATGCAAGAGAAGGATGGGAACTCTGGAAGTGCTGGGGGTGGTGCACAGGTAACACTACAAGCCTGAGTCAGAACTTGGCTATTTCTGTTTCCCCACTAAGACCCAACCAAATCCTTAAAAATCTGAGCTACCAACGCATGAATGGAAGACAACGAATTAATGTATAAACATTTCAATGAAATTATATGATTGCCCTCAATTCATACGTTGAAACATAAGATTTTGGGGACTTGGTTGAAACTTAGTAGGGATGTGTAGCTTCTCTTTATTGAATCCACGTGCTGGTGTTTATTCCATAATTGCAGAATCATGCAATTGCACAAGAACTTGTGGCTCTGAGAACCGTAATCAGGTGTGTTGAAGATTGCAAGCTTCAGTCTGAGTATCCACTTGACCCACTCCGGAAGAGGATTTCTCAGCTGGAGAAATCAAAGGCCGGTAAGAAGAGGAATGGGGGCTTCGGTAAGTATAATGATCGAAAGAAGCCACGAGCTAATGGAGCGGTTTATGGATTCCATGCACCCTCAGCTGCTGCTGCAGCTGGAAGGGGGGGTCCTGGTTTTGGTAATAGGGTTACATATATGGGAATTCCGGATAGATATCCTCATTCTGCCCCCAACTCATACAATTATCAAATCCCTAATGCGCCTACATATGCGCAGCAAATTAATGATCCAAAATTAGATTACTATGCTCAAGATGAGAGGGTTTCTTCGATTCCGTACGGTGCTGCTCCACCCAGTTATGGGAGTTACATGAATAGTGGGATGCAGCCTTCGCACCAACCGTACATGTAACTCTTTGTAGGTAGTTTTAATTGAAATGGAAGCCTACTCTCAACGGACTGATTTTTTTGGTCATGAAAAAAGTATGATGTTATTGATCTCCCTCGCGCATTTGCTGTTTTATAGGCACTATCTTTAAGCTCAAGATTTTGTTGTAATGAAGTTGTATTCTGGGTGGAGACGAAGCATTCACTTCTAGGTTTAATGATGTGGTGGCAGGTTTTGATTTGTGATTATAATCCTATGCGCGGGGAAAGGGGGGATAGGAAGGTAAATTCTCCTCTGCCTTGATGATGAGTAGTTTATGCGTTTCTCGGATGTTACTAATGTTTCTTTTGGGTTAGAACTTCATTTAGCACTCGTTTGCTATTCCATCAAAATATAATACAAACTATCCTAAAAGTATAAGAGAGATAGTTCTCTTCAAACGAGTAGGATAGGTAGGAAGTACATATTTTACCTATGGCCTTTGGTATATTCATTGTCTACTCTCCTTAAGATTCAGGTGAGTATATATTACTCGTTACATTTATATTTATGTGAAATATCTATTTAATTTTTACTTTATACCATTCTCATGAGTCAGATAAGTGGTTAGGAGTATGGATCTGCGGGATTGTGGAAACCTTTTAATAGATTTTTTGGTCATCCTCGTTGAGCTCGTTGTAGGTGGAACAGGAACTATAGCAATGCAATACAAGTCCCCTCTAAATTCTTTAAAATACTTGGAATGTAGAATTCTAGACGGGGAAGGATAACGTGTCAAGTTCTCTCTCCTTAGATCGATCTGATCAGCACAACTTTACTTTTTCTCCTTTTTATTATATGTTGTTCTATGCATCTTACGCGTCTAGCAAAGCACTTGGCTATGGCTTTCCTTTTTCTTTTTTTCTTTTTTTTTTTCCAGTTGAAACAAATTGAAAAAAGGTCATGAACCAAGTAGACTGCATAATTCAAGAACGAATTTGTTTGCACTTTTAAAACAAAAATGTAAAATTGCAAAGAAAACAATTAGTGATTTTCTTTCTCACCTAAGGGGTATATCTAAGAAAATAGCCGTGAAAAGCTTTTATTAAAAGAACTTTTCAATTTTAGTTACATGGACAAGTGAAATAAAGGATGACTTTGTTATTCCACAAAAGATACTGCATGCGGGGAATAAGTAGGGGGAAAAAAAAAATCTTTGTTCATGTCATATATTGAGTTATCTCTTTATCCTGTTTGACTGATCCGATTAAAGGAGTGGATATGATTATTTAATTTGTTTTCACTTTTATTCGGTGTTTGGACGCATCTTTGGATAAATCGAGCTTGGCATTTTTTCCAACTAGAAGCTAATACCACAATCTTGAGTGGAAAGTCATGATAAGAGTAACAGAACTGGTGGTGAATAAGTCTTTTACAAGTTTACCTTTGCATCTCCCTTCCATGCTCAGGGAAAACATTCCTCTCTTCCTCTTCTGCTCATCGTCTTTTCCTTTCCTTCATCCTCCTTTCCTTCTGTTCGTCTTCATCTTCTTCCCCATTCTCCTCTCATTTTCTTTCCGTCATCTCCTTTGTTCCTCTTTTCATACATATAATCTTCTTTTCTACAGCCATATAGATATATAGATCTACCTTGAGAGCACTAATAGATTTGTGCGTCAATGATTATTATTATTATTATTATTATTATTTTGCTAATTCTCAAATTTTGGATTTTGTTTAAGAGATATAAGAAATTTGCGGGCTACCTAATTTTTCATTTTATCTCATAGATCTTTTTTTTAAAGCATAAATGTTCAAAAAAATTGATTTAAAATTTTGTTGCAGCAGACTAGGTCAATAAAATTCTTTTAACTTTATGACAATTTTTTTTTTCTATTTTCTTAAATTTTCAAAATTTAATGTATTTGAACATGCATGGGGTAGTCCTGTCCAAAAAGATACTTTCTAATCCTATCTTGAAAGACACACCAAACATTAAATATGATTATCAAGTGCAATTCTACTGCTTATTATATTATCCTCAAACATCGAATAGAATATAACTTTTATCAAGTTGGAAAACCATCTTACGTATATCTTGTTGAATTGTTAATCATTTTCTATTCAGTTTGGCCGGTCAAACACGGCATTATTGAAGATCATTAAACCTTATTATTATTGCATCTCCGATTAATATTATTTGATGAAACTTAATCACTAATTCATGTTTGTTTTATGGCTACAACTATTTCATTATACTCATAGTTCTTAAACGACTCAATTTTGGTACAATTGATGCACTTAAGGTGAAGCACACACATAAAGGGCAAAAAAAATAATAAATAAGATCCAAAACATCATCGTTTTGAGTTTTTTTTTTAACATTACAAGGCAATAGCTATACTTAATTTATGTATAGTTGCATATTAATTTTTGCCTTTTTTAGAACAAGTATTACATTCTCATTATTATTTTCATTACAAACCTTACCTATTTTATTGATGATTCATATAAATAATAGTTATTATGTAGTTATTTTATTCATACTACATAAAAATAATTATCATTTTAATATTTATTTTTGTATTAGTATCGGATAATCTCTAGGTAGAATTTGGCCTCAAGTTATGAACTAACATGCTTTGATCCATGAGCGCTCAAACCGCGGATTTACTGGCTTTTCTCTTGCCAAGGGATTAGCGACTCCCGAACGCTTCGTTCCTATCCTCAAAACGACGTCACATTAACGCAGTCGTGCAGTCCCGGGAATCAGTGCTGTTCATCAAACCTTCGATTGCGACCTCGCACCAGTGTGGCGGTGACCGCTGACTTTCCTCCTCCCTCTCTTCCCGTGTGTGAATTTCGTGTGAGACAGAGAGAAAGATCTTCCAATCTTATCAGTTATCGCCGTTGTTGTGCAGTCTCAGGGCCTCCGTCTCCAATGGCGGGGCAACGGATCGGAGTTATCTCCATCTTCCTTGCCCTATTTTCTCTCCATGTCGATTCCTCAAACCCTCCCGAGGCCTCCGCCGACCACCCGGCCGCCCTCCTCCGGCGCCCGTCCATGGTCCTTCCGCTCTTTCTCTCTTCGCCCAACTCCTCCCAGGCACACGCCTCTGTCTCTTCTCGTCGCCACCTGCAGAAATCGGATCCTCATGCCGCCCGTTCCAATGCTCGCATGAGACTCTATGATGATCTTCTTCTTAACGGGTGAGTGTATGCGTTATTTGTGGAAATTTTACTCTTTTTTTGGTTTCTTGATTCGGGATCTGATGACCGGTGTTATAGGTATTATACAACTCGGCTTTTGATCGGAACGCCTCCACAGGGCTTCGCTCTTATTGTGGATACGGGGAGTACTGTTACGTATGTTCCGTGCTCAACATGCGAACAATGCGGCAGGCATCAGGTAATACTGTAGTTTTTAATTTAATATTCATCATTGAGATTTGGCTTAACGTATTTGCAAGCTTGGTTCCGCAAATAAATAAAATCATCGTCTTTTATTGGTCCTTTGGTTCGAGTCCATGGCACCACCTTTTAAATTCAATAAAATACAGCGTGTTTGATGTTAATTACTGCGGTTGAGCGCATATGATGTACTGTGCCTGATTATAAATCAATCAATCTGGCCGTGAGGGCCTGTCCGGTTGACAGTGAGCTCGTAAACCAAACTCAGAATCGACTCCCACCATGTGAAGACCCTTGTGCGTGTGAAGACCCTCGAGTATGGAGGCAGGGACCAGGAGCATCCTTGTCGTCCCCCAGTTTGGTGCCTGGCAGGATTGTACCCCTGACGTTTGGACGGTATGGGAATTCTGGGGTTTCCGAAGAAAATAAAATAATAAATTGACCAATCGGACTGTTGCTTGTTTCACAATTCTCAATTGGTGACCATTGTGCTTATCGGTCCACTTTAATTACTGGGACTGAGCACATAGAATTCGCCGTGTCTAATTACAAATCTACCAATCTGGTTGTTGTTTGTTTCAAAACCCTCAGATGAATCCATTTATGCGCTGAATGCTGATGCTGTTTCTTACCAGGACCCAAAGTTCCAGCCAGAATTGTCAAACACTTATCATCCTGTAAAATGCAATGTGGATTGCAGCTGTGACAATGAAAGGGAGCAGTGTGTTTATGAGAGACATTATGCTGAAATGAGTACAAGCAGTGGTGTTCTTGGTGAGGATATTATATCCTTTGGCGATCAAAGCGAACTTCTGCCCCAGCGTGCAACTTTCGGTTGTGAAAATGTGGAAACTGGTGACCTTTTCAGTCAGCATGCTGATGGCATAATGGGTTTGGGCCGTGGTGATCTCAGTATTGTGGATCAGCTTGTTGGCAAAGGTGTAATTAATGATTCTTTTTCACTATGTTATGGTGGAATGGAAGTTGGTGGAGGTGCGATGGTTCTTGGTGGTATCTCGCCCCCTATGGGCATGGTGTTCACGCATTCAGACCCTGGGCGCAGGTTTGTAATTGAAAATGTTCTATTTTATAAATGTAGGAATATTACAATTGTCCTAACAAATACATTTGATACATCATCTCACACATTTACTCTAGTCTCCGGATGGCAACAGTCAGTACTACAATATTGAGCTGAATGAGATTCATGTTGCTGGGAAGCAGTTGCCTTTGAACCCTAGAGTTTTTGATGGTAAACATGGAACCGTATTGGATAGCGGTACGACCTATGCTTACCTACCAGAGTCAGCTTTCATGGCTTTCAAAAATGCTGTAAGATCCATTTCTTCAAGATTTTAGGCATCACTCTTTTTCCCTTCCTGTCATTTCTAAATAGTTTTAAGTTGATTCGGCCCAAAGCTGGAAAAAACAATAAAGAATTCTTTTTCTTTTTAAAAACATTGGGAGTTGATTATTGACAATTTATTTGTTTTCCATTATATGATTAGTTTGATATAAGATGGAACATGGATTGGATTTATTAGAATATTGCATATCTGGAGTAAGTTGTGGCATTTATCATCTCACAGAAAAGTTAGTATTATTTTGCACATGAGATGCCTCAAGGTATCATAATGTCAATGCCTTGTGGAATTATGTACATAACCAGATCTAAGGTTAAATGGGCTCGGACTCTATATTTTAGAACTTCCATAATTTCCTTTTCTTTGATATGGGAATTGACTATTGATTTGATCAGCAGATTTACTGGAAAGCCTTTTCCCATTTCCCCTCTGCACTGTCTTGGGCCAAATTTAATGTCTATTCTCTTGCAATTGCAACACGCAAACTTGACTCCCTCATATAATTTTTTTCTTAGAACAACGTATTCTGTCAGCAGAAACCTGTAACGAAGCCTTAGACTCTATGTTGGAATTGTCACAGAGACAAAATGATTACAACCAGTTTGGTAATTAATCAAGTGACAATGGTTGTTTGGCTCGTAGTTTAGGAATCCACGAAGTTAGTACCTCATTTTTGGGCAAAAATTAGCATCTGTCAGATCTCTTCTTATTCGTCTTTTTGGAAACTGTGAAATATAAATAGGTCATACTTTCTCGTTTTCTATATTCTTTGTTATGCAGTTAATTTAAACCCTTTTTTGCAAGCATTTGTCCTTGCCTAGGCAATCGAGCACCTCACTTTGTGTCTTTTTTTGTTTTTTTTTGGTTTTTTTTTTTTTTTTGGTTTTTTTTTTTGTTTTGGGTTGCTCTTGTTGTTGTTGTAATTTTATAATTTTATGTTTGTTCCCCTTTCTAGTTGAGGCACAAATAAATTTTTAGAAATGCAAACAGATACAATATTTTCACATAACTTGATTTTTAGTTGTGATCTGCTTTTATTTCAGTTTTAGTTTTAATGATTTCTGCCTGTTTCATTGAGTAGTCAACTTTCACTGATTTAAATTTGTGTTCCTGAGCATATCTGCAGATTATGAATGAAGTTCATTCCTTAAAACAGATCCGTGGTCCTGACCCAAATTTCAATGATATTTGCTTTTCTGGAGCTGGAAGGTATTTTCCGTATGATTGTAAAGATAATTTTGAGTTATTTCATTGATTTATCTGATTTCTATATTGCAATTAATATGCAAACGTAATATTTTCCACAGTGATGTCTTGCAACTTTCAGAAACATTTCCGTCTGTTGACATGGTATTTAGCAATGGACAGAAATTGTCACTGTCGCCTGAAAACTATTTGTTTCAGGTAATTCTTTACCCTTTTTAAAAATAAAAAAAAATATTGGACTTTCCCTTTTTTTTTTCTTTTTTTCTTTTTTTTCATCTTGAGCTCCTATCAACTGTTTTGGATTTTAGCAGCAGCTTATGCTCCGGTTTATATGTAATTCAAACTGACTTCCATATCTTTCTTTGCTTTATTCCATTTATCCTTACAAAGCATTCAAAGGTGCATGGTGCATATTGCCTGGGGATTTTTCAAAATGGGAAGGATCCAACAACTCTTTTAGGAGGTAATCTCATATTCATTGTCATGTAAGTATAATATTTATACTATGAAAATCGTTGTCACACTATAATCCTCTCTGTGTGAAGCCTTCTCTTTTCTCTGTTTATTTGTTTAAGTTGTATATCAAAACTTCCCGAATTTGGTGCTTTACATTTTCTAAGATATTTTATGTAGTTTTAAGCATAAATATTTGTCCACGACAGGGATTGTTGTGCGCAATACTCTTGTCATGTATGATCGAGAGCATGAGAGGATTGGTTTCTGGAAAACAAATTGCTCTGATCTGTGGAAAAGACTACAGATTCCTGATTCTAGTCCCATGGCTTCGGTTCCTACTACAAAGAATTCCACAAAAGGAGTACCATCATTAGGTTCTAATGGAACACATTATAATTTCTCTGGTATGTTAAACTGCAATCTTTAAGTATGGATACTACTCCTTTTACTTTTGTTAACTTGACTGGTGTGATTCGGTATATACTCAATGTTTTAGCCATCAGGGTAGCAGTTGAAATAAATCGTGTGCTCAAGGTTTAGTGGTACAAATTTGGATAAACTTGACCCTTTAGCCAATAGGGTAGCAATTTTATAGTTTGCATGCTCAAGGTTTACAAGTGATTTATGAAAGGAATATGTCAGATGTTCTTTTATATTAACGATATATTTTTATAAAATGAAGAATTTTCTTCTTTTCTAGTTTTGGAACTTATCCTCGTCAAATTTGATCCTCAAGTTAAAAACTGTTTCAATTTAAGAAATTGTTTGTTTACGTATTGTGCATCTTCATCTTTGAAGCTCCTTTCCCATGGACTTCCTCCACCAAAAGTTCCTCCCTTTCTAATGCTAGGATGGTGAGTGTTGTATGCTTCTTTGCCATCTTTACACAATAGATGTAGCCTCTAAATTTTTGGCACACACATTATTCATCAGCTCTTGCTGCATCTTATGATCATTAAACTTTTCAGTTTAATGCATTAATTGAATAATATACTGGCAAGTAGGCTTTAACTGGCTCGCACATCTTGAAGGACGCTGCATCTTCTTTACGTGATGCTTTGTTAGTGAAGTTTTAAACTGTAGTGAAATAGTGGAGAGAAATTTAGGGAGAAAAGTCGGATGCCTTAATATGGGCACCAAGACTATCTATTTATAATACTCAATACTAGGGTTACTAGGAAACCCTAATCCCTTGAACAAGGTAACATAATAAGAGCAGACACATAAAAGTCCAAAATACCAACCCCTAATGGGCCTAGAATACAAAGCCCAAAAATAAATAGAACATAGCCCAAAAGGCTTATACATTCCAACACTCCCCCTTAAGTTAGGCATAAATGTTTGTGATGCCTTACTTGCACACTTGTAACACCGACAGTCTTTTTATCGGACAACTTTAAGGTGTGGGACATAGCGAAATTACTCCAGCAAGAATAGTAATAGGGTAGGTCTTTGATTACTATAGGAGTTCAGTGAACTGCAACCAAACATCTTCAGAATAGGTGACAAATCTATTGTCTCTTCTCGGCGAGCAAGTTTAAGGATAAACACACGGTGGAGTTGTTTCACCAAGAATGGTACTAGGGTAGGTCTTTGATTACTATATAAGTACAAAGAACAGCAACAACACAGTGTCTCCCGCTTGTGCCAGCAATGTAACTCCAAACTGAGGGTACAACAGAGGTAGCTTACTGCTGAAAGAATCCAAATACTTAGGTTTCAACGCTTGGCAGCAACATAACTCCAAACAGAGGGTACAACAGAGGTAGCTTACTCCTAAAAGAACCCGAATACCTAGGCTACTTTACTCCTTTTTTTCTTTCTTTTTTTTTTTTTTTTTTTTTGGGACAAGGAGAACTCCCCACAAGTCAGATTTAAGAGAGCTGGCTGCAGTCGGCAGCCACCACGGGCTTCGAAGTCTTCCCGCTATCGCTCCTGGCCTTCTCGAAAACCTTCACCATCGAACCATTCCATGGTGCAGATGAAGAACTTGTCCTTGACCTTGGCGCCGTTGATTGATTCCCCTCTGGTGCTGTTTTCAGCCCTGAAGTTTCCTCCCTGGCATATGAACTGCGGGATCATGCGGTGGAACAACGACCCCTTGTAGTGCAGCTGACATCCTTATCACTGATGTGCAGCATGTGGAAGTTCTCCATCATGATCCGCCCTGCAGGGGATCCGCTGATCGTCATGTCGAGGAACACCTTTGGGTTTTCCATGATCAGAGAGGGAGGCTCTTGGGTTTGTTTCTTCATTTTACAGGAAATTCATCGGAAAAGTCGCCGGAAATTTGTCAGAAAGTTGCTGGAAAAATCGGGTGGTCAGCCATGGCCAATATAGGCTGCCCTATTCGGAAGCGCAAGCTTTTTTTGAAAGCTTTGATACCATGTACTGAAATAAAGGAGAGAAATTTAGGGAGAAAAATCAGCTGCCCTAATACGGGCACTAAAATTATCTATTTCTAATACTCAATATTAGGGTTTCTGAAAAAACCCTAACCCCTTGATCAAGGCAACATAATGGGAGTACACACATAAAAGCCCAAAATACCAAACCTTAATGGGTCCATAATACAAAGCTCAAAAATAAATAAAACACAGCCCCTAAGGCTTACACATTCCAATATAAACATTAGGTGGTCTGGTTGCCTATAGATGTCCCTTGAATTATTACTTCTAAAATCTGAATGCCCCCATCCCCCACCTATCAGCATATACTTGTCTGTGCACTTGTTCTCTTTGGTCAGTGTTTCTTCTTCTGGTTTAAGAAATGGTCTACATTTCCAGTTGAAAGTTATGAAACATCTAGTTAGGCATCTTGAATTGAAATGTTGCCTAATAATATTTCCCAAAACATTTTGATGCCCAGGAGTACTCCAAGTTGGACTGATCTCATTTGATGTGTCGTTGAATATAAAATACTCCAACCTGAAGCTTCACATCTCAGAGCTTGTTGGATTCATGGCTCGCGATTTAGATGTTAATACTTCTCAGGTAACATAATGCAGTAGTGTGTGCATAAATTACTGCCGCTATAAAATGCCACTAGATATTTTGATTGCAGGCTGAACCCTTCATGTTAGATTTGTCAACCGCCTCTTAGTATCTGCACACAATTTAGTCCTGTGCAGTGATGTTCATAATTCTTTGGTTTTCACTAATGTTGGATGTACAATCTCAGGTCCATTTACTGAATTTCACTTCTCAAGGAAACAATTCTCTCACACAATGGGCAATTTATCCCACAGGACCTGCAAATTACATTTCTAATTCTACTGCAATGGTAATGCTGTGTTTGTGGAATAGCAAGCAATTCTTGTAACAAAGAAGTGAGTTGTTAACTTTATGATTGTGTTTTTCCCACAGAAAATTATTTCCCGGTTAGCTGAACACCGAATGCAGCTTCCAGACACCTTTGGAGGTTATCAGTTGGTCGAATGGAAGGTTGAGCCCCCTTCCAAGAGGTATGCTAATGTAGATCTGTTAGTCCTTCTAAACTATTTACTGCAAATTTATGTCGATGTGAATGTTTTTCACGTGTTTGGAAGACATCTACAAGTAGTAGGGTCTTCTTATAGATCAATATTGCTCTGCTTTATTGCCCGGGTGACACGAGTAGAAGTGAACGTGGAATGTTGTGGCAGGTTTCAGTGTTGGATAGTATTTAAACAAAAAGAAAGTATTGACCTCAACTCATTATTTTCTTCTTTTGGATTGAAAAATACACAAGTTCAAAGCAAGTCTAGTGAAAACCCCTCGTCTTTCCTCATATTTGATTACAACTAATGGAATTCATAACTGGGTTAATGGGTCAACATTTTTTGAGGAATACTGATGCCAAAAATCATAAGATTAAGAATCATAATATTAAATACATAGCCATTTTGCTTCCCTTTTGAGTTCTCTCATTTCAATTAAAATAAAGAAATACCCGTTTAAAAATAATTTTATCATTTTTTTTTCTTTTGTGATAATTTTTTTTCAAAGTCTTTCTTTCTTTTAAGGGCAACCCATGCAAGGGGAAGGGAGAAGGGTGGGGGAGCTCTATTGAAGGTAACTCTTACCCAGCATACCTGGGTGAGTTGTTGCACTGTTGAGCTGCCCCCCCTATCAGATATTCTTTGCCAATTTGACGTGCCAAACTACCTCTATCTGCCAATAATTGTCAATTTGAGACGCGTGCCAGACTACCTTTGTCAGCCAACAATTGTCTCTTTGGATACCCCAAGAAGTGTCGAGGAATACTTATTAGAAAAATAATTTTCTTTTGCATTCTTTCTTTGAAAATATGAAATAACATGACGATTAAGTCAAACTATAGAATTAAGAAGAAGAGAAAAAAAAAGAAAAAGAGAACCACAATTTTGGCATTGTTGTTAACAGTGTCATGTTTCCATCTCAAAACAATTGGCAATGATGGAGCACAACATGGGGATAACTGAAGTAGTCTAGCTCGGTGTTTCGTCGCAACCTGATATGGGACTCTCAACACTCCCCTTCATATGTAGGCAAAACCTGGCTCTGCACATGCACATTACAGGGACATAAACGTGCCACCCTTGGGTCAGACAGCCTGGGTTGCTCTTGGATCAAACGCAACCAAGATTTGATGCCATGTCAAGGTTTGTACCCGAAACCAATTGGTGGGAGGGAGCAGCCCACTAGGGTACTTCAAGCACCATAATGCCAAACAAACGTGGGACTCGCAACAAACACGAACCCTATGCATTCTGTTTGATTGAAAATGGAACATAATTCAGAACTTGTGGCACCCTATCAGGCAGCTTTCATGTGATTAGGCAGCTTCTTTCTAGATCATGCAGGTTTTTTTTTTTTTTTCTTCTTGTACTTGTACTTGTACGCATGATTTACCCCAAAAACCCTCTGAGAAAGCCAGGTGTGGAACAAATTTTGAAAGAACAGGGGCGGGCTGACCATTTCATTTTGATGCAAGCTGCATACTATCGTATGTTATAAGGGGGACTAGATGAGTCAAAATATAGAGCAGAAACTTGAAGTCTTTTTTAACATGACATGCCTATTATTATTTTTCTTTTTCTTTTTTTTTCTTTTTTTTTTTTTGTCTAGCATGACCTTTGCATTCTAGTTTCGTTGTATAGGTGCATATTTGTCATTCAAGCTTATACTTTTGCTAGAATTGCGCTCCATTCTTGCTTACCCTAAAAAATAGTAATAGGGGGAAAAGTCGCATTCTTATTTGCTATTTTGGGTCACCATCGCTGAGTTTTGTTTTGTCGAGAATAATAGTATTTCCTTGGTTGGTATCACAACATCGCATGATCTTCTTTATCTTCTTTTGGTCTCCACTGCATGATGGATTTGAAATGGTTTCAGACTCTGGTGGCGGCAACATTACATGGGAGTGATTGTTGGATTCATCGTTGCATTAGTTCTTGGATTATCAGCATCAGGAATATGGTTTGTATGGAGGAGACACATCCACCAAAACCCTAGTTCATATAAGCCCTGTTGATGCTGCTGTTCCTGAGCAAGAACTTCAGCCGCTCTAAACTTATAACCCTGAATATTTAGATTCAGCTAATCGTCAGCAGAAAAGGGGCCTTCGATGCGTCTATTTGTTTTCTTTTTCCCAATACAGGTGAGACTGAAATTTATAAAAGGATACAACAATTTTTGGGCATGCGTCAAATATATAGTTTTGTATGTGAATATTGTAACATGCAATATCTACTAAAACCTCACTTGAGGGCAGACCGAACTCCTAGTCCTTTAATTTTGAGTATGATGGAGATATTCTTCCTTACATGCCGCAGGGAAATTTTTGGAATGAAAAGCTTAGTTACAAATGTATTGCTGAGAGCTTTTTCTATTTCTAGAAACACCCCTTCAGTTCTTGGTGTTGAAATGGGATGTGAGATATAAAAATGGAGAATCCATTCTCTTTGTTTTGTTCCCCCAAAGAAGATCTTGGAGACCATGTGATGCTTACTCTCAAAACTCTTCGTTTACAGTTGCCATCATTCATCCGACGAAACTGGTTTGAAAATTTATTATCCTGAAGTCACTTCAAACGTAGGTATGGTGTTTGCAAAGGGATCCGGAGCATTTGCCCCGCACATTGCCACACAGGATCCTCTGAATTTGGAACAGATTTTTTTTTAGCTGCTCATTATTAAAAAAAAGTGGAGAAAGAAGTTAAAAATGAAAAATAAATGGTCAATCAAATTCATAAATTCATAATTTTCTTCTAATTCAGCTTATTCCTGAATTTGAAAGTTCATAAATTTGTGAATTTGGATGATCTTGATTATCTAATGTTAAAAATGTAGGGACAGAAACTAAAAGCAGAAGAAAGGAATGGTTAAAGTTGTTTAAATTTACAAATTTATAACTTTTTCAGGTGATCTATTTTATTTATATTTATAGATCTGATGTATTTGGGTTTTGAGGAGATTATTATTTATTATTATGGCATTTTTTCAGCATTTTAAAGGTTTTGTAAACCCTAGAATTAAATATAATCGTTCCAACAACAGCTTGCTGATTTTCTCTCTTCTTCCTCTCTTTGTTTGCTTTGATTGCCACTTTTTCCTACATCTATTGGTATCGGAGCCTCTCAATTCTTTGCCTTATTCGACTAGAAAATACTGTTCGCTCCAGACGCCATTCATTCAAGAATATTATTCATCTGAGATGAAACTCTGTTCACCAATAAAAATCAGTTTTTTACTACTAATTGGCTTGTTTTCATGGCTACTTGTGATAGAGGAGGTCGTGGAGGAATAGATCTGCCAAACAAGGCAAGCAAACGAAGATGGCGGAGATGTGGCATACGATTGAAAATGTGTCGTAAGCCATAAAAGCGTTCCAGTGACGGGAACGTGTGGGAACCAATATGGAAATTCTGAAAGGTGTCCGCAAACCTTCAGACATATCGGAAGGTAGTCTTGAAGATTAAAATTTTGATAACGATGATTCAATAGATTGAAATTCTCCACCAATCCACGAAGTTTATCCTGAAGAAGAAGAAAGTTCAATAGACTTGAAGAACTGCTCCTATATCAATTTTCTCTCTGACCTGAAGAAGTGCCAAAGGAAACCATCCAACATCTTTCGAATGAAGGTTTTGTCGTGCTACTCGAGGCTGCCAAGTTAGTACCAAAGGAAGGTGCCCAACATATTGCAATTGAAGACTTTATTAAGTTGCCTGTGGCAGCCAAGTTTAATTTTGAATGCATATTTTGTTTGTTCATTAACATTATGGCTGAAGTTACGAACATGCAAAGGTCAAAATTTCTAATTTTAGTGAATATTAAAATTTGAGTCTGAAAATTTAAATTTAGTTCAAAAACATTAATTAAAGTTGGTAGTGAATATTAAAATTTGAGTCTGAAAATTTAAATTTAGTTCAAAAACATTAATTAAAGTTGGTTTGCTTTTGGCAACGCGACCTTTTTATAATATTTTTCCTGCATTTTATCTAATAGTTTTCTTTTTTCATTTTTTATGTTTTAGGCCACCGGGTTATATGTTTCTACTGGTCCACGACTTTGTTGAGCTTTGTTTTGACATTGGCTAAATGGGAAAAAGTCAACGTAGGGAAAAAATAATAATAATAATAATAAAAAAGATGAATACCAAAGGGGAAAAGTCAAAGTCTACGACACCTCCACCCTCACCAACTCTTGCACTTGGGAAAAGGCGGTGTGAAAAACGTGGCATGTTACATACATAGCATAGACAATATTTTTGTTTCTATTTTTACTACCATAGGCAATATTTTTGTTAACTAGTAGTGTCTTGAGCTCTCAGCACAAGGAACAGTTTATGTACTAAAACGTATTTGATGAGTATTTTCTTTTAAAAATAATATTATTTATATAATCTTTATCGGTTACATTGAAAATGTTGATGAGATATATTTGAGTCATTGCTTTACCGAAACACCCGTTAGAAAGCAGCACTTAGATTTTGTCAAATTAACAAGGAAGAGGTACAAATAGAATTTTTCTTAAAATTTCATCTTCTTTTTGATTCATTATTGTCTAATTACAAATAATATTTTATTAAAGTTCTTAAAATAATCAGCTGGCGAGGGTTGTAAAAATGATTAGCTTCTATCTATTACTTTTCTTATTGCATGTAGTAGACTGTGCATCATTTTGTTATATTATAAATGATTTTTTTTTTTCCTGGAGAAGCTTCTTCTTATTTTCCCTTCTAAGATTATACGGACAGAATGATTTTCCAGTAGAACACATCACCTGACCAACCCCACAAAAAAAAAAGAAAAAAGAAAAGAAAAGGAAGAAGATAAAAAATTAATATATGCATCACCTCAACGTAATAATTATTATTATTTAAAAACAGAATAAAACCCACCCCTTTGGTTAATACAAATACCGTTCTTGGCAAACAAAGGAAGTTGAGAAGTAAATCGCTAGTCAAGGGTAGTGAAGGAAATAATGCCTTGAAGTAGGAATCGCGAGGGAACAACAGTGCAAGATCTCTCTCTCTCTCGCTCTCGTTCTCGCCCTAACACGCGCCGCTGCAGCTCCTCCAGCGCCGCCGCCACCGCTCATAACCGTCTCCGGCGGGGTATGGTGCTATCCTTTATTTCTTCTTCCTCCCTTGTATGTGCCTGCTATGTTTGCGTCACGTAACCTCTCCTTGTCTCTGTCTTTTCTTCGTCTAGATACGTATTATTATTATTATTCGTCTTGCTCTGCTTCTTGATGGATTGTATATCTTGTCGACCGGTATACTTCCTAACATTTTAAACCCTTAGCAATTGAAGAAAACTCGCAGAGATCTGTACCCTTTAATCTGTTCGAGGCTTGAAATTTTGCCATTTATCATTTGAGGACGGCATCAGATGTGTCTGGGTGTGAATGGAGGTTCTCATGTTTTAGTTCATTATCAAGAGAATACATATTATTAACTAATTTTGTGCTTCAGCTTTTTTGTTTTCATTTTCAAGTTGTAAAGCCTAGTTGTTTTGCGGAAGCTTCGCCTATGAGTTAGGATTTCTCATGAGGGAACATCAAATACTTGAAAACTTTTATAATTTTGTTGCAGAGAAGGACCAGTTGCGTGTTTGGAGTATCCCTTAAAAAACAACATTTGCTATGTGGCCTATCCTGGCAAGATAAATGCTGGCCATCTTTTTTTTTTTTTTTTTTTAGAGAACAACAATAAGCATGTTATTAAAGACTTAAGTGAAACGTAGTGGTTTTGGTTATTACAGGACATGCTATGGTTTAGAATGCTGTTCTTTAGGATGTACGTTTTGTCTTGTCTATTATAAAAACAAAGAATTGTTGCCTTGTTAATATTGAATACTATTTAAGTATCAACAATGTAAACCCAGCCTCAATACCAAGAGTCCTAAGTTGGGCTAAATGAGATCAAAACAAGCACATGGATTATTTATCTGGATCCTCCTACACCCCTCATTTCTTTGAATATGTCCTCTTGTACTTCCTAGCATAGTTGTCAAGGCTTCACCTTGGACACCTAGGGGCACCTTGACCTTTTTTTTTTTCTTTTTTTTTTTTTTTTTTTTTTAAAGAATAACGGCACAAGCGAAACGATGTCATTTTGCTTGTGTTTTGTTAAAGGCAAAATGACGTTGTTTTGTTGTAAGATGTGAAAATACGTAATCTTTCTCGAAACTATCAAACAAGAAGAAGAAAAAGATTACATTGCTTAAAAGTTGAACATCTCCAAGAGATAACATAAAACCTATAAAATAATTTCTTTTTGTGAAAGCAACCTTAACATTTTGTGTTTTTTGTTTTCCAACGTGTATCATTTCGAATGAGAACTTATGTTGCTTTATAGCACCAATGAAACATTATTTTGACTTAAGATGTTGATCTAAAACATGCATACATATATATATATCTGTGTGTGTGTGTGTGTGTGTGTGTATTTTTATGTATATGTACATATTTATATATGTTATTTTGTCTTTTAAAGCGCCTTGTGGATGCCTAAGTGTCCACCTTGTTGCCCGGGTGTTCAAGCTCCCGGTCAACGCCTTATTTCGCCTTGACGCCTTGACAACTATGCTTCCTAGTACTCTTGTGCTTTCTCAGTAGTTTCCAATTGCATCCAAATCTTTTATGGTCTATCCTGATACTTCCTGACGTCTCCCAAATTGACCAACTTATTCCTCCTAACCAGTACACTCACGTGTCTCAGTTACACATACTCAAAACACCTTAAAACTACATTCTCTCATCTTGTAATCAGTTGAAATGATCCCGAGCTTTGGAGACTTTATTTACTCCTGGCGGCATTGATGTTGGAAGCTGCCTTTGAAAACTGTTTTCCAGATGTCTTTGGTGTAGGGAACCTCTGAAAGTTGCTTCCCAGATTTCTTTGTCCATGACTTCCTAACCTCTCCCAAATTGGCCAACTCATTCCTTCTAACCGGCGCACTCACATGTCTCAGTCACGCATGCTCAAACCACCTTGAAACTACATACTCTCATCTTGTAGTTGATCAAAGTTACCCCTAGCTCTGGAGACTTTATTTACTTCCTGCTGGCAGTTGCTGTGGTTAGCTGCCTCCGAGAACTGTTTTCCAGATGTCTTTGGTGTAGGGAACCTCTGAAAGTTGTTTCCCAGGTGTCTTTGGCCATTTTGTTGGGATGCTCCAAGAGGTTGGAATAGTGTGTTTACTGATACTCGTCTTGCACAAGACTGAAAGCTGAAGAATAAGTTGAAGAATTTTCATTTGTTTTTGTAGTTGTAATATTAATAGCAGGGGTTTTGTGGTTTGGAATATCATGGAGGGCGGTAAAGTTCATAATCAAGTATCAACAGCTGACTAGAGTACTGTTGAGGGATAATGGAAGTGATTTTCCTTGGAATTAAATGTTGAAGATTCTTGGCTCTCGTGAGGTAGCTTTTTTCACTATGAAATACACACTTGAAAGATTCCCACATCTGGTAATTCTTCAAAGAAGGGCTAATGCTTTGGTCAACATATATATTTTTTTCCAAGGAAATGGTATAAGCAGTTTAGTGTATTTTCCTTCATTCATGAACCCAGAAGCTCTGGGTTTTATTTTTGATCAATTAAGGTTACCACAGTTTGTGGAAGAATCAAGAGTTAACATGAAAGAAAAGCAGGCTTGATGGTACCTAGGGCTATATTTTGGGTGGTATGGGGGGAGATGCTTTTCTATTTTCTTTTTGGATCAGTAAAAGCGTAATGGATTAAAAGGGCATCGAGGGACGCCAACCCAAGCACAAACTGAAAGAAAGCAAAAACCACCCATTACAAAACGAGAATACAAATTTGTTCAGAGGAATCAGGCATGTGAATCAGAATTGCAAGTAATAGCGCGTCTTTGAGATTGGAAATCCAAATTCCTTTCAATTGATGGATGGAGCACTCTATACCTTCAAAGACCCTTTTATTTCTCTCCCTTCAGCTTACCCACAGGATGCTAAGGTGACCAGCCTTACCAAAAATTTCCTCTTCCTATCAGATTTCAGTGCTGCCCATGCAGAAAGCTTGCTCGCTGTAACTTGACAAGTGTCAAAGCTGGTATAGAGGGAGGGACTTGAAGAGCTTTTGAAGAAGAGAACATCTCTATTCATCCGAAGTTCATTTTTCCATGGACTAGTTGTGTTCTGTTATGCTTGTACAGCTATATTAATTATTAAGTCAATAATACGTTTTTAGGTTCCATGGTCAGCCTCAAGAGTTTCGCTTTCTGACTATTTCTTAGGTCACGGACCATGGTGTAACCTAATTTATTCTGCTTAAATTAGCTCCATTTCAAAACCTGAATTCCGTTTATATTTTGAGTTACTAACAGCTTTTCTCAAGAATAAAATCAAAAATTAAAAATTGCTGTTAATCGAGTTGAGTCCTATACTTCCTAAATGGAAGTTGAAGCTCAAAACCATGACTAAATTCTATGTCCCATGGACACATGACGCTGGACTTGCTGACATGCAAATCCTAAAAGTAAAGAGTTTCAACATTCTACAAAATATCACAAAACATGACCATACTTTCTTTACTCTTTAGATCTAAAATTTAAAACATAAATCCAAAAAATGTTGAGAGAGGGACAGGCAGAGGGAGATTACTTACCTGGAAAGATGGTTGTGAGGAGAGATGGAGGGAGACAGCTGTGAGACGTAGAAGGGAGAGTGTGAAAGAAACTTAGGTTGAATTTAGATAAATAAAAAGGAAAAATGAGGGGGAAAAACTTTTAAAAAGTGTTCCTGTGTCAGGACTAAAAAATAAAAAGGCAGACTTGTTTTAACATGTTCTGAGAGAGTCGAGGAGGTGTTGTGTGTCCCAAGCAGGTCAAATGTGATTTGTTAAGATAAGTCGAGTGACGGTGCTCCTAGACTAAGTTTAGCTTTGATTCGGGTGTTCCCATAAGGAGTAGTGAATTGATTTTTAGTTTACAACAGTAGTAATAGTAGTAACTCTCTTAACAATGCTGAGTAGTTTTTCATCTTGGTAGTTGGTTTTCCTTTTAGAAGCTGCTCAACAATGCTGAGTAGTTTTTCATCTTGGTAGTTGGTTTTCCTTTTAGAAGCTTCTCAAGGTGAGTTCTCTATGAGAGGAAAAAGCAACAATAATATATGAAAATTTTGCTTGAATTTCAGGGCCAGTGTTTGAGATACTTCTTTATTTGGGTTGATACTCTCAGATCCTTTTTCCAGGTCTTTCTTAATTGAAAAAGCTATTTGTAATTTCTTCTTGACACAGGCTTGATGGAGATATCATTGTTAAAGGTGCTTCTCAACAATATATCCTCTTTTTTCAGTTTATCTTCTCATGAAAATATAGATTACGAGCCAGTGAAGAGGTATTACAAAAAAATAGAAGAGATACTAAACCTGTTAAAGCCAATACTTGGCGCTGCTGCTGATTTGGAGATAGTCTTGAATGAGCCCCTCAAGAAGGAATTTGAAGACCTGGGTCAACTTGTCGATGAGATTAGGGAGCTCTTTGAAACTTGGAATTTGCTGATGAGTAAAGTTTATTTTGTAAGTTTTAGCTTGCACACTTGATTATATTTTGCTATTCTCTTTTTTCTTTTTAATTTTTTTTTTTGAAATTTGCATGGTATATTTATAGGTTGGTTGGTTAATGCCTGTTTATTCATGAAAGTTCTATTTCAAGTTTTCTTTTCTTTCTTTCTTTTATTTTTCTCTTGTTGTTGAACTTACTGGATGGAATACATGCCAATGAAATTTAAAACTGTCCTTCACTTCTATGTTTTTTTTTCAAGCAGTGCGGTAAAGGAAGGTAAAATAGACTAGAGGATATGACAACCCTAATGATTTCAACCAGCTTTCACATATCCATATTCTTTGAGCTTGGTTCGCAGCTGTACTCTCTATAAAGCTATACCAACCAGCTATATTTCCCTTGGCCATCTGTGCGTTTTTATGGCATACTTCATCTAGGAGGGGAATGAAGTGGCGAAACTGATGCCACTGTTGGGTCTTTTTTAGAAATCTCATTTGGGTCCAAATGATCGGTCTTAGAACTCTAGTTAGCTATATATATGAGTAAAGCATTTGTGGTGTGCCGCAGCACGGCCCCTGTGCTAGTGCACCCCCAAAACAATGTCATTTTACTTAAATTTTTAAGCACTCTTAAGTGAAACCCCCCAAAACAACTTCATTTTATGGGTGTGTTAGCACGGGAGCTGTGCTGTGACACGCCATATGCATCTCTCTCTCTCTCTCTCTCTCTCTCTCTCTCTCTCGCTCCCTCCCTCCCTCACTCCCTATCAGTGAATAGGAACTCAGGAACTTGCAATAATAGGGCACCAAGGGAGTGCCAATCCATGTACAAAGAGTTAGAAAGCTAAGCCGTCAATAAGCTCAAAAGTGTACTATATTCCATGGTTACAACTTATAGCTTACTCATGTATATGCAGCATCCATTTATTCCTGTCGAAATTGAGAGCTTATTCCCCTTCTAACACTTAATTCTTTCTCCCCTCATGGTCTAGATCACACGCAAAAGGGCCATGCCATCATCAGCTCCTTCTTCCTTCCTTTTCTCTTATTTCCTCTTCCAACCCACTCTAATCCCGCACCTCTGTGCCCAACGAGCTGGCATTTAACCACTGCAAATCAAGAATAGAGAGGCAGAAGTATCACAAGGGTTTGGTCGACGGAGAAGTAAACATGACACATTCTGCTTCCTCATTACACTGGGGCTAGTGGTTTACTGTAACAATGCTAGGTGTGAGGCCTAAGATTGCAGAAAGTGTGAGGCCTGGGATTTCTAATGATTTTCTTCACATATCCTCTGTATCCAGATTTCTACAGCTATTAATGCGTTTTTCCATCTTCTAAGTTTGGAGCCTCTAACCCTAAATATGCATCCAATGCCCTTCTCCTAAGCCATAACATCCCCAAACCCTAATAAACAATGCCAATTACTGTTTATGGTTATCATTATTGTACAAAGTGCCCAGAACTGTAACTCATTATATCTTTCCCTAGTTCATGAGCTTACCGTTTGTCCTGACACTCTTTTCTTAATTGGGAACCAGAGATGGCCTGTCCTTTGGGTTTAAGTTGTTAATGAGACTTTTAACTTTTACATGCATATTTTTTTCTTTTTGGGGAATGTTTTTTTCTTTCGCAAAATGTTGGACTTCTTCCCCCCCCCCCCCCCCCCCCTCTCTCGTATTTAAAATATAATGTTTTATAACTTATTCCTTTTGCATGTTCAGGTTCTTCAAATTGAATCATTAATATCAAAGAGTCGGACTTCCGGCCTGAAAATGTTGCAGCTTCTGAAATCATACGATCAGTCTATCCCTACTGAATTGAGTTCAGCATCTCTTGAGGTACCAGGCCTGTATTACACTCCTTCCAATACAAATAAATAAATAAATGAGAAATAAAGAGAACTCATTGTTTAACTACCTTATACAGTGTTATAGATACGGTATGCCTTGCAAAATCTTGGGTATGTGGCTCATACCTCTGTGTCTGAATGAAAAACCATCCAGCAGATGCTCACATCTTCAAATTCATGCCATTTTGGTGCATAGTTTAAGGACCGTAACTTCATTGGTGATGTATAACAATTTAAACAATTTTATTGCAGCGCTGCATACAAAAAATTAAGCTTATGGGATATGAAGAAACATCTGAGATTGTAAAAGATGCTATTAGGGATGAAACAGAGGGTAGCTGGCCCGAGCTCAGATAGCCTGATTAAAATCTCAGATTCTTTGAATTTGGGGTCAAATCAGGAGCTTCTGATTGAGGCTGTGGCCCTCGAAAAGCTGAAGGAAACCGCCGAACAAGAGGAAAACAATGCGGAAGTAGAGTATGCTGACAAAGTGATTGCTCTTGTAACTCGCATGCATGATCGTTTCATTATGATCAAACAGTCCCAGAGCTCTAGTCCCATCCCAATACCTGCTGATTTCTGTTGTCCTCTGTCCCTTGAGCTGATGACGGACCCAGTAATTGTGGCCTCTGGACAGACATATGAGCGGGCATATATCAGGAAGTGGATCGACCTTGGACTCACTGTTTGCCCCAAGACAAGACACAGTCTGTTGCGCACAAATTTAATACCTAATTACACCGTAAAGGCTCTAATTGCAAGCTGGTGTGAGTCTAACAATGTCAAGCTTCCTGATCCTGTTAGCGCTGTAGAGTTTGGTGTACCCAGGGATGCACAGTGTGTTCATCCCAGGGGCAATCAGCCAAGATCACCTGAATCCACTCGGTCTATGGGTTCGCCTGGTTACAACTTAATCTCATCTAATCGGACCCATCAAGAGCAAATGTCTCCACCACATCCACGATCTTCCTCAGAGGGTTCCTTGTCTGCTGTGAGGGAAAATGGGCATGCATTGGATATTGGAAGAATGTCGCTGGCGACTGATTCAGAAGAAGCAAGTATGGGTTCAGAAAGACAATCCTCTGTATCACCATCGAGAAATGAATCTGCTCCTAGTGGGACTGATGATCAAGCTCTTCATCATAAACGTACCTCATCAGCCCCAAGCACACAATCTAGTGTGGGGCGTGTGCATGGAGCTGTGGCAGATACTAATGAAGCTTCACAGATGTCCTCTTATCCTACAGCTTACAGCAGTGATGCTTCGGGAGAGATGATTTCGGAGCCACATGCTGCTTCTCCCTTGACTACTCAACACAGAGAGTCCGAGTTCCCACGACGATTCGACGTGAGATCTCGAAGCCAAACAAACTGGCTTCGACCATCAGAGAGATTTGTTCCAAGGATTGTTTCTTCTCCGGCCATTGAAACACGAGCAGACCTTTCTGGCGTTGAGACTCAGGTTCGGAAGCTGGTTGAGGACTTGAAGAACACTTCAGTGGATATTCAAAGAGAAGCGGCCGCAGAACTCCGGCTTCTTGCAAAGCACAACACAGATAACCGCATTGTAATTGCAAGTTGTGGAGCCATAGATTTGTTGGTTAATTTGCTCCGTTCAGCAGACCCCAGGGCCCAGGAGAATGCCGTCACAGCCCTGCTGAACTTATCGATCAATGATAACAACAAGGCTGCAATCACAAATGCTGGGGCAATAGAACCGCTGATTCACGTTCTCGGGGCTGGAACACCCGAGGCTAAGGAGAACTCAGCCGCAACTCTTTTTAGCCTCTCAGTGAACAGTGATAGTAAGATCATGATTGGGAGGTCCGGTGCAATCGGTCCCCTGGTTGATTTACTGGGGAACGGGACTCCTAGGGGAAAGAAAGATGCAGCCACGGCTTTGTTCAATTTGTCAATATATCATGAGAACAAGTCACGGATTGTGGAGGCTGGGGCAGTGAAGCACCTAGTGGAGTTGATGGACCCAGCAGCTGGTATGGTTGATAAGGCAGTAGCAGTGTTGGCGAATCTCGCTACGATTCATGAGGGAAGGATTGGGATCGGTCAAGAGGGAGGGATCCCTGTTCTTGTAGAGGTTGTTGAGTTGGGTTCCGCAAGAGGTAAGGAGAATGCAGCTGCTGCTCTGCTACAGCTTTGCACGCACAGCGGTAGATTCTGTAATATGGTGCTCCAGGAAGGAGCTGTGCCACCATTAGTGGCGTTATCGCAGTCGGGAACTCCAAGAGGAAGAGAAAAGGTGAGCCCTCTTTATGAGTTTTTGGCAAAAAAACTAAATATTTTACATTAAAAAATAACGCTTTTTGTTCCATGCAGGCACAGGCGCTTCTGAACTGTTTCAGAAACCAAAGACATGGTACTGGTGGGAGGGGCTGATTTTTCTTGGAAAACCATCCTTTGATTGCGCTCTTAAATGTGTTGTTTGTGAGGTATGTTCCTATGTGTACCTTTGTAAATGCTGTGTTCCAAATAATGCATATAATCTAATTTTGCTTCGACGATGTTGCTTGATTTGTTTTGAAATGGAAATCGATTATGGAGGGGTTGACTGTGTCCTCTATTGATTTGTTTACTGTAATTCAAATGTAGAAAGAATGAACCATTCTTTTTAATCGTGCCCCCTCACTTTTTTCCTTTTTTTCTTTTGAACTTTTCTTCTTGTCGTCTGCCCTGGACCGTGTTTATTAGGTTTGTTGCTTGCTTGCTCAAAGTTTAACGATGCATGTAGAAATCTGTCATGGGCATCACTGTCGCAGGAGCAGCTGGTTGCGGCTGCGCTCACTTGCTGTCCCTCTCTTTTCTGACCTTTAGTTCTATAAATTGCAGACGCACGATTGAAGAGAAACCCGAATCCCTATTTTCTTGTTAGTTTTTAAATAGTGATGATAAAAGAATGAGAAGACATGGTGAGTTTAGTTAAGACGGCTCAATAGTAATGGGCTTTGAAGCTCACTGGTGAGGAGGGAAGACTGGCTCATCAATATTTGAAAATAAAAGAAAATTGAAATTCAGGGCCAAAATTAGAAAGTAAAGCAAGGTGTGAAGATCGAGTTGACATCTCCCGTGAAAAAGGAAAGAATGAGATTCAGGAGCATAGAGAATGTTGAATAAGTATAAAGCTGCCACCGACGTGGTGGCGGCACTTATGGCACGGTGCTTCCCCCCGCGTGTTAATCCTGTTATGGAAACCCCCTAAACATTTTGAGACTCGAGTTAGGGTTAAATTTCAAACTTGGGAAGGGATTATGGAATTATTATTTTTTTAATTAGGAAAAAAGGAAAAGCACCAACTTGATGTATCTTCGACTAGTGGGGGCGCTTTAAAATTAGGCAACTGATCCTCTTCCTTTCCTCACTCTAGTTAGTGTAGTTTGCATTATCATTATTTTTTTCGTTCAATGTATTTTTTAAAACTTTAAATTATACAGATAGAAATAATATTTAAAAATACACATACTTATTAATTTTGAAGTAATTTAAAAATATAAAATCTATTCATCTAAACTAAGAAAAAATTAAAGCTTAAAAAAAATCAAGGCTTAAAAATAATTTTAGAATATTTTATGCTTAGCATAAATAAAATTTATACTTATAAATCGCTTAAAAATCGATATATATGTATATTTTTTAAATGGTACTTCTATTTATACAGTTTCAAACTAACCCAGCAAAGCAACGCGGGGGAATCTGCAAAAGCAGGCTCCCCCTTCCCTTAAATTAGAATGACTTGCGATGGCAGCAAAATTGATTGTTTCTCCTGTTTTGGTCTCACCAAACCAAAACAATGAAAAGTGATTCCCTAGGATCTAGTCCCATCGCACCGATGGAGCTCTTGAATACCCGAAAATAACTTAGATTATTTATTTAAGTTTTATATTTATTAAATTTATTTAAAATAAAATTTCTTAAAATAATATAATTTACAAATAGAGTAATATAAAACTTTAAAAAATAATCAAAATATTTTTGTGTACACATAATAGAAGGCCTTCCCCCCCCCCCCCCCCCCCCTCCCCCTTTAATGGATAGGAGCTGAATTGCCATCCCACCCAATTCTCATGAATGGATCTAGAAGAAGGCTCCCCTTTGATGGCTTAGTAGTTCAAGACAGTGAAAAGGAAAAAGGGGTGAACAGTGCAAGAAGCCGCTGGAGATTTAAAGGAGCAAGTTAACTGCAAGAATCCAAGTGTCCGAAAGAAAGAAGAACAGTCATACAGAAACCTCAAATCTCCACCGAAAGAATTCATACAAAGCCAAATGTGATAAATGATAATAAATACCAATATCCACCACCCATCCACCCAACCCATCCATTACCGGCAACAATGGTTCCTCCCATTAAACAATGATAAACGACAGAGTCATCTCTCAGAGCCACGGAAAAAGGGGGAAGAGAAAGATTAAACAAATAGTAACAAAACAACAACAGAGCATCTCTAGAGAACCAAACCCAATAGCGCACCGCACCCCAACACGAAGCTTCCGACCACCTTCTTCCAGCTCATCATGCTCTCTGCTCCACTCTGCAACACCAATTGAGAATCCCACATTTCAGAGGGGTTTGTTCGCATCATTTTAATCCACAACGCAGATCACGACAAACAAAACGCAGAAAACGAAATCAACAAGAAATAAAATAAAATAAAGAATTCACGGACAGGCCTCGTGCAGCGAGCTGGCTGACAGTGGCATCAATCATATTAAATTACCAGCGTTCAATTGGGTCAATTAACTCGGGTTGGGTTGACTAATGAATAAATCACAGTCACGGTCCGTAACTGCGATTGCATGTTTAGAACCGTTCATCAAATAGTCATAAAGAAGTAAAAGTGGATTATTTTTTTTTAATCAGGAAATCAATAAAGAAGTTGACGGATTTAATGAATATCCTATCAAAATTTGACTTGACCGTATATTTTAGACTCCATGAAGATATTGATGAAAAAACAATTAGATCTATTGTAGAAACTTTCCGAACCGACCGATTGAAAATCTTAAAAACCCATCTTCTTATATTGGATGCATGAGGAAAAAAAACATGATTTACCCACTAATCTCGTCCTACAGCAGCAGTCATTAAAAACCATAATGGAATTAATGGAATCGTGCGTTAATAGCATCTTATCTCTTTAAGAGATTTGTACACTATACTAAGTATCTACTTCAAATTTGGATTAACCATAACCAATCCTCCTACTGGCGCGTGTGACACATTTGACCCCACGCGCCGAGAAGCCCAAGCCCACACAAGTTCACTTCACCAGAGATGAACTCATCGGGTGCACCGTAAAGTGCAGTGTAATGTGAGTTGAACTGAAAGAAATGCAGCAAAATGGAACAAAAGACTTGGATCTATTAACTGGTGTCTCGGATCTGGGAGCACATCACCCCCGGCGCACGACAGAGATGAGGGGATTAGATCTGGGTTAGAGTTTTAAGGAGATCGTACCTGATCGTCCGCAACCGCCGGCGAAGGCGATTGGGAATCCAAGCTCGGTCCGGGGGCCTCCGTCGGTGGCGCAGGCGGGCTCAGTAGAGCCGGTCCGGGAGCCGGCGCCGACGCCTTCCCCTTGTGCTTCGGCTTCTTCTTTCCCTTGTGCGGAGCCGGCGCAACCGACGGCGGGGGAACCTTAACCGGCGGCGCAGCGGTGGGAGCCGGAGGGGTGGCTGTGGGAGCCGGAGGAGTCGCTGTGGGAGCGGGTGCTTTCGGCGCCGGCGCTGGAGGAGAGGTCGCAGCCGGAGGGGGAGAGGTGGCCGGGGCAGGAGCTGGCGGGGGAGTCGCGGCCGCCTTCGGTGAGGCAGCTGGAGGAGAAGCGGCGGGGGCCTTCGCGGGAGCTTCCGCTGGTGGGGATGAAGCCGGTGCATGGACTGGAGCCGGCGATTTAGGGCTCGGCGCGGTGGCATTAGCGGGAGGGGACGAGGCATTGGAAGGCGGGGGAGAGGCTGGGGACTTCGCAGGCGCGGCAACGGTCGGAGCGGGAGTTGCCGGAGATTTAGAAGGCGCGGAGGCCGGAGACTGACCGCCGACGACTGCGACGGCGACGAAGACGAACGCGACGGCGAAGCAAGTCCTCTGATCCATTGCTTCTTGTTTTTCTTCTCCACAAACAAATCTGTTTTCATTCGACCGTGAGAGTTTCTGTGTTTAAATAAAACCGGACTCGGCGTCGCCACCGACGGGTCTGATTGCATCAGAGCCGTTCGCGCACGCGGGCCCCACCTAGCTCCTGGCTACAGCCGTGAAACGATTGAGGGGGAAAGAGTGTGGGACCCACAGACACCTCAGATTGGAGAGGAGAGTGGCCGTTGGAAACAGGCTGTTGCGCATGTGAACACTACGCGTAGTAGCGGAGGTGATTTTACTTTTTTTATTTCCCTTTTTCTGGTTCTTTTTTTTTAAACGCTCCAAGCATTGAATTATTATCGCGCATATGATTTGCTGGTAATTGTCGATTTTTGTATTTTTCCCAAACAAGAGGAAAGGGATCGCCCGGTTGGTGATTGGGATTAGCTGGCATTTAGAGGTGGGGCCTATAGTGAAAGCATCCAATGGAGACAATCCACGTGGGGCTTAGTGGAGTGGAGCTATACCGATTTGGATTTCTGCGCACCGATAATAGGCCCCACCCACCAGTTCAGCATGGCCTGGGAAATCGTGCCTTGTAAACAATTTTCCACATCCCTTGCTTTGCCTTGGGGCAAAGCCCAACATGGGGTGTATATATATATATATTTTAATCAAAATAGCGAGAATTTATTATGACAATTGATCCAAAGATACATACAGAGTTAGTTTAGGGATAAAATTCATATATTTTTTTTTCTCAAAGTTTTCGAAGTTACAAGTTAACTTGGCTAATATACCAGCAATCATATTACCTTTTCTATTAACATGTTACCTTATTTCCATTCAAATAGCACAGGCCACTCATCATTAAGTTAATTTTTAATTAACGTAAAAATGACATGAACTTATAATGCCTTATATTAATTGAGGCCGCTTGCCAAACCTCGGGCATGAAAGCGTAAGATGGTAAATGCTCTCGTTCCCTCCATAAAAGACACATATAGTAGCTCAATCAATACCCTTACAACACAACTTATCCCTAATGAACAAAATATCATGTAACACCTTTCACCCCAAAATTCAAAATTTGTTAGGTGGTGGGAGCTTCCAAAGTTTATCCCACACGGCCAATGGTGAAGAAGAGGATGGGCGATCAACACAACCCTGTTTTTTGGCTAGCAAATTTCATGCTATACAGTAAGCACTTTCCACATTAAAAATGCCTTTTATTGAATCAGACCAAATAGGAGCCTCTGCTACTTATTGTCTTGACAAAGGAATTTGTAGAATTGTCTCAGCCTCATGAGGAAGGAAAATCCTCTGAACCAAATCATAATTACAATGGGGAGGATTAGACAAGATAAATAAGCTGACCATAGCATTTACCCCTAAACCCTTTGTAGGAGAAACAACTTTACATGTTGAGGGATTCGACAACCACTTATCCTACCAAATTTCATCCACGCTTACTAAATTTTAGAGTCAATTCTAAAATGAGCACTGAACTTTAATTTAATGCAAATACCACATTATACTTTGAGATTTATTTCAATACCATTACTCCATATCATGCTATTCGTATTTTTTGTTAGCCGCTGCTATTTTGGCATGTTGATGTGGCATATAAGGACCCAATTCTTAAACATGGTTTGCTTATAGGTTTTTTCTTGTGCCATTTTTTCCCCCTCTTCTTCCCGCTTTGTGTCATATTATTGCTTAAACCTTTTTCTTTTTCTTTTTCTTTTTTTTTCTTTTTTTTTTTTTTCTGTTTTCATCTTCTTCCCTCTGCCTCCTACTTTGTCATGGTCCCATTCTCCCATCCCTCGACTTTAATCATTATAATTGTTGACATCCCTAATCCCATATCGGAGGATTAAGGAAATGGGAAGGGGGAGGAAGCTTATAAGAGGGATGCTCCTCCTCCCCTCCTTATCATCCCAAAAGTTCCTTCTCTGTAATTTCTTTTTATACCGGAGTTTTCTCTTCTTACCCATGATTTTTTCCTTAATTAATTTGAAGATTTTCCATGTAAATTTTTATGTTCTTTTTTTTTTCTTCTAATTTTCTTTATTTCTTATTTGCACTATTCGATAGGGTTTTATTACTCTGTTTGCTTTATTCGTTAGGGTTTTATTATCTAACACTAACCACGTGGAAGAGAAGATTGGTGGCTCACGATTTCCTGGCACACATTAAATTCTACACAATTTTTTGGTTTGTTTTCTTCTTTGATTAAAGCCTTTTGGGTGCAGTCCCATCTCCCTCTGTTCATTCTTTATTTTCTTTAACCATTATATCTCCATTGCCCTTTTTTTTTTTTTTTAAAGTTATGTGCTTGTCCTTCTTTGATCATGTAATCTTTGCTTGTGTTCTACATTTTTTTGGTTTTTAATTTTTTTTCCTCTGCTACATACAATAGCAATTTGAGGTTAGTTCAATGCCAATTTTCTTTAACAATATATTATTTCATTTCAAGCCACCCCATTATGTCAAATCAGCGCTGCTAACAAAAATATAAATAGGATGATGAAATTAAAACAAATCTCAAAGTTCAGTGGAGTATTTGTATCAAATTAAAGTTCACTAACTATTCTATAACAGACCCCATAGTACAGTAACTACAGGTAAAATTTACCCCCAACAATCTATTCAACTATTATAGACTTGTAGATGAAATTGAAAAAACATTACATGACGCAAGTCCACCTCTACCCGATAACGTGACGATGCTTTGAATATACAAAAATTATTGGTCCCACTAGACGTATAAAGAACAAAAGGAGATAGAAAAAAAAATCTATACGGATTGAGGGTGTATCCAAAGTGGCAGAATAAGGAAAGGGTGCAACAAACAAAGATGTCCCAATCTTAGAATTGGATATTAGAGGAGCGTTTTATTACATTCAAACACAATCCCATCCATTATCTTTTAACATTAGTCATGCTTTTTCCTTTTTGGTTACAAAAGGAGGCATATAGCCCGGTAAGAAAAGTAAATGAAAAGTTACTTTTACAATTCGCAATTCACAATTCATTGCAATAAAGATTTGAACTCTTGACCTGCACAACAGAGTATTACTTGTTAATACAACTTTAATTATTCTTTACCAATTATATTTTAATTACATTTTAATTAACATTATTTTTTCTTTTCTTTTTTTGGTTTTACTTTTTCTTTTTCACGGGATAATGTTTGTTTTACTTTATTTTTCTAGGATGGTTATCCTGAATTCGTTTTCCGTGATTGGAAGCTATGTTACTACAGACTAATGAATTGTCTTCGCAAAGGAAAAAGTGAGAATCATCACAGCTTTATGAAGTGCAAAGAAGATGAGAATGAATGCGTAGAATATCACAGATGAAAGCTGGGACAGTTAAGAGAGAGAAAAGGTCAGAGCCGGCGATGTGAAAGCATAAGTCATCATACAAATTGCAATACCCGTGACTGTACAGTCGATAACATAGGATAATGGCCCGTGCCCACAATTTCAACCATAATTTTTTATGTTGTTTCCTGTACTAGTCTACACGAAAATTGTTGTGTGCCAAACACAGAGGAAAAAAAAAAAAAGCAACACCTCCCCCCCCCCCACTCTTCAAAAGTGGTTCTCAAGTATTGGGGGCGTTCTAGTTAATTGGAATTCAAAAGTAGTTCTTTTCTAGGGATTAGAATGCCCAAGGAGTGAAATGGGACAATCTAATTAACTAGTCTTCCTCACAACCTAATGAAAAGTTGAATCTCTTGTCCATTTACTCATGTGTAAAGGAAAATGAGATCTCAGCTCATCAACGTTGAAATAGGTGAAATAAATGCAATATCACAAGTCAAACTAAAGAAAGCATTACTCGAAGCGCCAGGTGTCGACTCATTGGAAAAAATGTAAATGAACAATGAGCTACCGAACATTATACGTATACTTTCTACATTTCAGTGCTTAAGAACTAGGGCAAATTATGGGTAAAGGCAGACCTGTTTATCTCACCAAATTCTATCCTAACTTTTAGGAGAAGAATACAATTTTTTTATTCATTTCAGCAAAAGGATAAATAGGAATAAAAATAGTATACATTTAGCTAAAAGGCTAAGACAAGAACTAAAGTGAATTATTTCGCTTATTTGTGCATTTGTCCTAAATTTTAACTTGTGTTCGGCCAACTGTTTTGACCATGCAACTAACTTTACTCTTTTCCATTCCCATTCCAATATCTAAATGGAACCTTAATGGTTCAGAAATTAAAAGTTGAGATTGAGGTCACTTACATCTACAGGCTCCGTTTCTCAGGCTTCTTGGGCATCAGCCGCTGACAAATCCACCATTCATTGTCCGGAAATTACTGATGCGAACGCCCATCGAGTAAAGCTGACTACAGAAATAACAATTTCACTAAAAACTATTATGGATAAAGCAGCATTTGATCAACACTCAAATTATACGTCTCGTCCATACAGGCATTAGAAATACAACAAAGTCAAGAGATAACTTCAAGAAATAAAACATCCCTGAAGTTTCAGTCCAGCTACCCTCCAGGCAGGCATGTTCATCATTTTTTTTAATCGACAAGGTCAAACACATTAAAAGGGCTTACCCATAATAAAGCATTACAGAGCACAAGCAATATATTAATAATTTAAGATGGATGGTCTCGAGTCGACCCATATTCATCATTTCTCGTCCCAAAAAATGGCAAATTTATCGATGGAGCTGACAACAGAATTGACAATTTCACTTGACCACTATTACACATGGAACAGTACATAACATTAATTATACATCTCTTCCATACAGGCATTAGAGATACAACAATAAAGCCGGAGAAATAACTTCAAAAAAATAAAACATCTGTGTGTGTAGTTTCAGCCTAGCTATACAGCACAGCAGAATAGAACAACACAGGTATCTGATTGAAAATTTAAGATGGATGACCTCAAGTTGACCCATATTTGTTCCAATGGCCGAGAATTCAACAGGAAAATCAGCTTAAGCCAATTATCAAGAACAAATATTCACAATGCTGGAACACCATTCCTCTGGAACTATCTGCAGTACTCCTTGGCTTATGAGGTTCTTTGAGCTTGTACACGCCCATTGCAGTTCCAAGTTATAAGACCATTATTTGTGTACTTATGTATACACTTCAATTTAATTTTTTTCTTTCCTTTTTTATTATGAGCATAAGCATTTAACAACTATTTCTAATAACAGGAATGCAGTGGGAGCAATGGGAGAAACTGGAATGAATGGGGGACAATAAAATGTACCTAAACATCTTTATTAGGCTCACAGATGCAATTACCCACTCCTCCAACAATTTTAGAGGCTCAATCTTTGTATGAACTCAAGGCAGCAACAACTGATCCTGTTGTCATGAATGTTGACGCCACATCTGGGTAATCCTTCCAGGATGCAGTGAGCTCAAGAGATGGATATAACCAACCCTTTATGGAATCCACAAATGAATATGGATCAAAATTGAGAATGGCTTCCCAATCCACTTGTAGGCCTTGTGGGATGTTCCCAGTGAACTTCATATTGGCCGTGAGAAATAATCCAAGCAAAACTATAAACCCAACCACAGCAGAACCCCTCGAAAGTGGCATAAAATTGTACCTGGAAGTCATGCAGTTTAACAAATATAAAAAGCTGATAAATTTTTTTCGTACAGGTGAAACAACCACTAAAAACACATTGAAGTCACATGTTTTACCAGTAATATGTCATCCGTAAAATAGCATCTCTCACATTTTCAAGCAGATCAAAATCAGTTGAACCATAAGTTTCACCACAATATGCATTGCAAACAGCCTGGAGATCAAGAATCAGTACATTCAAATGTTACTGTGAAACTCATAGTAATTTCAATATCACAAAGCATTATAACGAGTCAACAAGAGCACAAATAAAGTAAGAGATAAGACGAAAGGGATTCAGCTCTTGGGTAGGATATTATCCCCAGGAACTTGCTTTAGACTAAGAATTGACAAAAGTTCGTTGGTAAGAAGGTAAAAGAAGTGATTGGAGGTTGCAATTCCATGTGCTTCTCCAACAGGTTAAAGAAACTATCGAGACATTCAATTTTGAGGTTCATCTGGACGCATAAAACTATCATTGTCATTTGCATAGTACAGATTACCTCAATTGAGAGCATAAAATATCTGCCATTCCCATTACATTTATTGCAGACTGGCGACATGTTAAGTTGCAGATTGGAACAGGGAATTTTCTTGTCATAGGGAAGGCGGAACTAAAACCGTCTAATAAGAGTAATGTTTTCTTCTAATTACATTTGGATTGTCAGAATTAAATGGGAATGGGAATGGTAATGAAATGAAAAAGGAATAGGAATAGAACTGGAATGGTCATTCCATCATGTAAAGGTGTAGAGAAAGAGAGCAGATAACCCTAAATAGCTAGGAGCACTTGTATTTATAATATATGTGCTAGGTTCTCGTATTGATGTAGATGCTATGAATATTTTATTATTTATTTAAATTTACATTCGTCTTTTATAACTGAAAAAATGACTTTTCTTTAATCTAATAAACATGCAACATGAGTCTTCCCTTGAGTAGATCACAATGATTTCTAATGGTGTTCAAAAAATATGTTCTGATAATGTCGGCTATTTGACAACTTATTAAGAGTATAATTGGTACTTAATAAAATCGTGTTTCTCTTCCCCTCCATTTTCCCTCTTAAACCAAACAAGGGTAAGATCATTCCCCTCCCCTCATTTGAATGAGTAAACAAAACGGGGAGAAGGATTTTAATTTAGCACAATCTGTCAAGAATTTGGATCATGTGTCCATATAGACTCACATAATTTTCCTGACTAAGGCATTTTTACCATAAAACTTGCTTTGATGTATCATGCACGTCCAGAAGCAAATCAATGGACTCCAGTTATGGGTTAAAGTTGGATATAAATTTCTTTGGTTAAATATTAATTATTCTTTACAATCATTTTATGAGGGCCGTTCTGAGCAAGGGTGAGGTAAATCATGCAACAGTAAAAAAAATATATATATTTTGCCAGTTCACACTTCAGTGTGGAGTAGGTTTAGATGGACATACTTCCCATGCCATTGTCATTTCCACGTCAAAGTCTTCCCATCTAGAAGGCGTACAAGGCGTTCTGATTGCAAAGTCAAATCCATATTCTCCCCTATAAATGTCAAAAACAAGATATATATATAAGCAAATAAATATAGTTTACACCCTCAGAAATTAAGATAGATAGGCAGGGGGGGAAATTGCAACTTAACAATAAATTAGATAGATAGGCAGGGGGGGAAATTGCAACTTAACAATAAATTATGTTATGTAAATTACATTTTCACAAGAGTGATCCTTGTCCCTTCAAGTTGCTTCCTGTGCAAGCAGATGCAATGAAAATCCAGGTCACAACAAGACAAATTTCAAGGTTCAAGAGACCAATTTTATCAAAGTATATTTACTGATCAAGCAGCATCCTAACAAGGGATGCAGGATAAGAGAGAAAGATAAATTGAAAATACGCCCTATAGGCATCATTACCCCTTGAATGCTGTACTGTTGCACCTAGTAGCCAACCAAAAGTCCTCACCAACAGTTCTGTAAAGATCAGAGCAGGAGTCCGCATGCATAATCTGTGTATAGAATTCAAGATTAACAAGGAAATCACTGAGGTCGTTGACACATAAGTTTCTTCTTCTCAAAATACATATATACATATATACATACACATATTTTTCGATCGGCCAAAGAGCATTGCATTAGAAGGGCATCAAGGGGATGCCAACTCTAGTACAGAGCTCATAAATATGTTAAAAAGCTAAGCTTGGTATTAAGCAGGTGAGGATTGCTCACCACGTTTTTACCTTTTCAGCTTACATGATGGTGACATTGCATATATATTGTTTTTTTCAGTCTTAAAAAGAAGGCAGCAACAAGACATAAAATAGCTCTTTTAAGCATAATAATAACTCCTTATAAACAGCAATTTAGTGAGAATTATGAAAAAAAAAAAAAAAGAAGAAGAAGCTCTTCCATGGTGCAAAAGACAACATTGAATAAATAATGCATCCACATTGAAGCACAACTCAAATCTTACAACTTGGAAAACAGAAGAAGACAAAAATAAAAACTAACTCACCTCTTGTATTTTCCCATCTTGGGAGAGATCAATAATGTTATCTGCCTTGTTGTACACATAAGCCTTTTCCTTAATGACAGCCTTTGCAACATCTAAGGTCCTGTAGGGGGGAAAAACTTAGCATCTTTTAAACAGGTTTTTTGTGCCCCAAGACACAGCAAATATGCCTTTTTACCTCTGGTAATTTGGGAAGTAACGAACAACTTTCGCCTGTCCAAGAATCATTGGTGTATGTGACCCAAATCCAGAATTGAATTCTTCACTGACGAGTAAGATCAACCCACAACATACAAAAAACCAAATCAAAGTAATCAGATAGTTCTATTTTTCAATCACTAAGAGAAGGTGGAATAAAAAGAAGTGTCACGGTGCATGCTATATGATCCGATTATAAACTATCCATAAAAATAAAATTTAAAAACAAATTTGGTTTGATTTTACAAAAATAAAGTGGCAAGTATCCTTTTAGAGGAAAAAGTGACCAATAGGAGGTCCAGTAACTACCCTAAACTATAGGTAGACACTAAGTTGCCGGTAGAAGAATCGGGTCATCTAACCTAAGTGTAGCTATGCACTCAGAAGAAGATACCTATGAGATGGACTTCTTTAAGTATCATATATGGTTTTGTATAAAGGGCTACAAGTGTAGTTAGGCTCTCCGGTGTAAACCATTTAAGCACCAGGAAAAACGAAAGAGAAGTTAAATACAGATAAGCCTAAAGAACAGTCTGACCAAATTGACCCCAGCAATTGCCAATTTTACACCATTCTGCTAAAATTTATCACTGTAAAGAATTTGTGTTTCCTTCTATCTTGTCACCGTTCTTTGTGATAAAAACAAGCCATTTCTGTTATATGATCAATTAGATTTTAATTCAACATTTTAATACCTTATATATAAGTAGTTTCTTAACCAAACTCAAAATATTGCACCAAGAAAATTTCTGTTTAATTATATATACTAGCAAAAGAACAAAAAGTCAATTACCTTAGTCTGTTCACCCACACAACTGGGTCACATGGTTCCGCAATCTGTCTCCATTTAACAGCTATTGAATACACATCTTGCCATGACAAGAGAGAACGGCCAGATGACCTGTCTTCTGTGACACTATACGAAGTTGATGTCTCTGAGGAATTACTACTGCAACAAGCACCACCTCTGTTTTGGTTAGGCGCGCTGTATTTTTCCTTCCGCCGGCCTTTCTTCCCATGTTTTGATGCACTTTTATTTGAGTATTTCCACTCTGCTTGCAATGAACGCCAAGCCTTTGATACCTTTTGTGCAATCTCAATAGCTGCTAATCCCGCCATGCGATGCTGTTAAATGTGTTAAAAAAACAGCATATGAGACATTAGAACTTTTAAGCAGCATGAATAATATTAATAACCACAATCAGCACTAGTGGTCTAGCCGCTGTTAGATATATGATCTAGCATCACAAAGGAAAGGGATAAAGAGAAACAAAGTGACAATTAGAAGGACTTAGACCCCAAATAACAGTTTTACTAATTCATCCAGCTTCCAGCCATTATTTGCACAGGTGGATGACCTCTTTTTATCCCCTTTTTGGGCATAGGGAAAGCACTTCACAAGACTCCCTGATGATGCCCTAAACACTTGAAGGATAGGAACGTTTGGATAAAGTTTTATTTCTGATATGTGCTTGCAAGACATTATGATTTTTAGTGAGAATTGTTGATTTTTTAATTGAAGGACAGGAACATTGCGGTAAAGTTTTATTTCTGATATGTCCTTATAATACATTACAATGTGTAGTGAGATGAAGTAGACATTAAAAAGTGAAATGACCAAGTAGAAGAATAACTTCAGGTAGCTAGCAGGGTTGGCAGGACCAGGAGATAGATCCCAGTTTATATCCAATTCAACAGAACTTCAGCATAGATTGTACATAATATTATTGAAAAATAGAATCACCTGACGTCTATTAGGTAAGAAGCCTGGACAATTATATTGGATCTTCTTGCCAACAGAATCTGCAGCATGTAGAAGAGCAGCCTTTTGCTTTGTGACAGAAAAATCTTGCTTTCTAAGCTTACCCTTTTTTAGCGAATCACGTAGGGGAGGCTGCCTAAAGACCTTTTCACATACATTCTTGGGGTGCAATCTCTTACACCAGTACTCCTGAGAATAGAAATATAAAGCACACAGTCAAAATGAGTTTCTTCTTTTTTCTTTTGTGCATGTGTTCCTATGTGACTGCCCAAAGAGCAAAGAGCAAAGAGCACAAGAGGAAATTCACTGACTAGGCATTTGCCTAATCAATAAAAAGACTGGCAGTGGATCGCAGTGAAATTGAATTTTTAGATATCAAGAGATAAGTACATCATTTCCCATGCTACCTTAAACAGAGGATCAATATCTCCATCAATATCAAACCAGCAGAACTCACTGTTAATCTTTGAAGCGGTATATAAAGCAATTTCCTTCTGCAGAATAATTATTTTTCAGCATCATCACAAAAACTGAGTAAGCAATAAATTTGTCAAAATGAATCAGGTCAGTATCATGTTTGCCTCAACGCAAGCATAAAATTCATAAATCAAAATGAATTCACAAAAAGAACCATAGGGCCTGTTTGATAACCACCAAAATCATAGAACACATAATTTGTTAGGTGATTTAAAGTTTTCATTCTGTTTGGTAACCAAAAATTAGGATGTATCGCATCAAAATCATAGAATGCAGTCCATAAAAACTAGCTGAATTTTTCTGCAGATGGAGCTTCGCAGAAGACAGATCATGGAACACGGTCAGTGATTGTATTTTCGTGAATTGACCTTCATGCCCTCAAAAGTTATAATATTAACATATTTATTGTCTCTGGCCTCCTTAAGCAGCCATTGCATCCTCCCTTTGAAACATCTGTCCTCTGTTAACTACTTTGCATCCTAGCCCAGTTCTACACTAAAGCAAATGGAATTCAGGCACGTTGAATGTGCTTTAAACACCCATTGACCGATGAATTGGGAATTATCCCATAACTGCAATGTCATGACAGTTCAAATTACTGCCAGTAGTTGCAGTGCTGGGGAAGGAACAGAGGAGACATCGGGATCCAGCAAAGAACCAGTAGTATTTTATATGCTAATTTTCTTCTTCTTTTTTTAATCCCGATGCTAATTTACTTCTAATTTTATTTTCAGTTGAACAAAAAACCAAGTATTTTATACTTAATTACTATTTCAATTTCATATTATTTTCTTATTTCAAAAATAATAATAATAAATCTAACAGTGAGTTTACAAATTATTAGGTCAAACATGTAAATTAGACAGTTCTATACGATAAATTTTACAAATTATCAAAAGTCTAATTGAGTTCAGTAATATAGTTTTTGATAACATTTATCAAACAGGCCCATAATCAGAGGAGCACATAAACCATTGGCAAGTAAAATTTCCAGAAGATGCTCAATTCACAAGACAACTTGGACATATGTTAACCAACATAATTTTCTTGAAACCTAGATCAAGTTATTACATCATTGATCCGGATTGTATTACAATAATTTTCAGTGGAGTTGAAACGCTGCATCTTTTGTTGAGGATTAAAACAACAGGCACTGGTTCACAACCTCACATGTCGAAAAAAATCACGTGGCAATTTTAATACGCACACAAATATTTACATATATGTATGTTTATATGTATATTTTCACATCAGAAACAACCTGATAAAAGGCCAGGCATTGAAGCACAAATTTCTCCATCGAGTCTAACTCGATATCCAGTGCAGCATCATAGTCCTTCACCTGTGAAAGTAGGTTAATTTAAATCAGCAGCGGCCATAATGCCTAACATTTGAACTGTAAGTCTAGACTCGGTATTACCAGCACATCACCCAAAATGAAAAGAAAAAGATAATAATAATAAATAAAAAGGTAAATCTTTAATACCGCATCTGAATATTCTCCAATAGCATGGTAGCAGGAAGCTCGTAAGTATAAAAGTTCAATGTTTGACTTCTGAATGCTCAACCCAATTGATAAATCTTTGATAGCATTCCTGTAACAGCATTTAAATTTTCAACAAAAAGAAAATGGATATGGATAAACAGCATATAGAATGATAGTTCTTATGCAAAAAAGGAAGCACTTTGTAAGGGTTAGGTGAGTGAGTTGCCATGAAGGTGTGAGAGCTAATTAGTGCTGACTAAGTCAGAACAAAATGTATAATCGTGCTTGCAGTCAAATGATCCCTTGGGCATTATAAGCTGGTATATAGACCAAGATCCTCTACTCTCAGACATTACAAGTCTGCTCCAGTAAATGCCAAGAGGAATGAAAAAGTAGAAAGTAGACCAATGATTGTAATAAAATTCAAACAATGATAAGCATGTAAAAATAGCAAACATTTAATTTCTGGTAGGAATTCTTATTGGCCCTGCCTGTACTGCCATTTTCCCTTGTGCTCTAATAACCCCACAAACAAGAACTCTTGTGCTCCTAACATATCAGAACTCATTCACACAAGCAATATACCCATGCCAACAGGAAACATGAAGAATAATTTAGCAAGGTAAGAAATTTTAGCATACTATTGAAGATCTGATCGTTCAGGAAAATTAATATCATAACACCGCGACAATAGATGTTACACAAAAACTCAACATCCAAACATATCAGCAAAAAACAAGGACTGAAAATGCTTTCGTGCTAGCCATGTGTGGTTGCAATAAAGACCCAGATAGTGCTACAATCAGATGTAGAAAAACATTTCAAAGACAGTTATGCGTGTGTTTGTGGGTGTATACAGGGAGGACCCTGAGAGTTTTATTGAATGAGAAAGGTAGGGGCAAGGCACAGACCTAAATCCCTACATAACAGTAAAAGCTTACAAAGGCAGCCTACATAGCAGTTGTAAATTCATAACTGCTAAATACAATCCACTCCTCGCCAGAATCCTAACCCAAGGAAGAATATAACAACAATCATTTCAACCAGCTCCTTGCTGCATTCTCTACCCAACAGATTGATATTCTCCCCGCAAAGACCTGTTAAACCTACTGCTTGATGCTCAATCACTTTTAACAGTATTGTGGCATAACCCAAAAAAACATAGAAATCCCAAAGATGCTCAGGAATAGATAATCAGGGCATACAAAAATAAAAATAAAATTACATGAATTGATAGATGAGTACCGGTGATTTCCTATCCCATGCCAGAGTAGTCCACGCAAGTGATATGCTTTTGCAGACCTACTTTAAAAGCCACAACTATCACATAATTAAAATCAGAGTGGAATGGAATCAAATTAGGAGTTTGGCAACACAAGGCTAGCTCAAATAAGAACACAAACAGACACCATGTTCACAGCACTTACTTCCCATCCAATTTTAGAATTTGCTCAATACATTCCAACGCCTTTGTGGGATTTGCCTGATCTTGATAGAACTGCCAACCAATCACGAACTCCACATTAAACTTGTTTGAAGTACAAAGACTAGAACCGGTTGCAACAGTGAGCAATTAATGATGTTCATAACAAGTTATAAGCCTGTCCCAAAAATTCAGCAAACTAAATCAAATAGACATAATAAACCACTCACATCAGATATGATACTAAGCAACAGTACATTTCGATCATATAATGCTTCGGCCATGGAACCATTGCATTGTGCAGTGGTACAAGTGTCAGGTTGTCATGCCAAAGTACAATCAGCTCTTTACAGCAACCATATTGTGCAAAACCCTAGAAGCTAAGGAGCTTTAGATGAGCTTCATACATCCTCCTTTCCGCAAATTGAGCAATGACCAGTTTTAGTGAAAAAAGAATTGTATTTTATTTTTTATTTTTATCTGCCTAACATAATACCAAATATATCTACCATCAGCAACAGTATTTGTTTTCACAAGTAAAATGAACAATTACTACAGTAATAACATAATATTCACCATTGGGGAATAAATGAATATAAATGTCATTGCCGTATGTGGAAAAAAAACGCACATAGTGATGTGTCCAGAAATTTGGAAATGCACTTTGCTTCTGGCTAGGTAGTGTGAGTGTCCGAAACATATGAAGAACAAGCCAACAATCAGCAGTGTCAGAGCACAATCGCTGTGCAATTGTTCAATGAAAAATCTAATTAAACTTTTAACCATATCACTAGCAAAAAAAAAAAAAAAATAGCACTCATGCACAGAGCATGGGTAACTGCATACTAAGAAATCTAACAAAATTGAGATGAACACAGAAGCATATCAAAATGACAAATATTAATGATTTTAAGATCTTTGGTATTGCTAGATAAATTATAGCTATGAGTATTTGTTGTCTTTCTTGGGTGAGGTCATAAAGTGTCGCAACGGATCAAAATTGATGATGTTAACAAGACGAGGAAGTAAACCAGGGAAAACGCGACAAAAGGCAAATAAAAAAAAAATCTAATGAGATGAACTTGAGACATTTAAAAAGATGAGTTTGCCAGAGATGGTGAAAAATCCAAGCAGCCTTCTCAGGTTAAGCTGTTCCATGCATGGTTTGTCTTGAATCAACAAATTATAAAACAAATAGCAAGATTGACAACCTGCACATTTGTCATAAGCAAAACTGGAACAGTAGCAAAATGCCCACGTCTTAATGAACCATGTTATTGATTAAAGCCAACTAATATCAAGTATGTTAAATGCAAGAGCAAATAGGTGGTTTCACAGTTCAATTGAATTATACAGAAACTTCACTCCACTGATAATAAAATATTGACTCTCTAAGGACCACAAAGTCATCTACTAAAATTCCAAGTAACCTTATCCGCATGCAATGTGCCACCAATAAAATAAATTAAAATAAACTGGAAGGATGCATCTCCATATTGCAATCATTCTGCAATCATGTGCACATCCAGCTTCTCATCTGATACAAATTTGGTTAAAATGCAAAAGGGGAAAGTTAAAAATCCATACCTGAGTTAAGTAAGCCCAAGCCTCAACAAAACTTCTATCAATTTGAATTGATTTCCTATGTGCCTCCTCTGCCATTTCGTATTCACCGAGCGAAGATAATGCCAAACCCTATAAGAGTCGGAATAAATGCACAGAACTTCTATTGAAGTCTACAATCAGCTGCATTTCAGTTGTGAGAGTAATGACTCACCAAAAACGTGTATGCAGAATTGTTATTTTTGTCAAGCTTCACACACATAGATAGGTCTTCTACAGCACCATTAAAATCCTTGCACTTGAATTTAACAATTCCTGCATTAAGTCCAATACCATCTCTAATTCAGATGTGATTAAACTCATGCTTTGTTGCCTATTTATCGTTAATTTGTATGGGTAATAAATGTACAATAGCAAAAGTGTGATTAACGAAATATTTTAATTCGTTTGTGATGTAGAGTGACTACTTTTGAATTAATTTCAAAATATAACGAAGTTTGATGCCTTACTACACCTATCCAGATGAATAATAACCTATCACTCGCATCTGGCGCATTAAAACTTGAGAAAACAAATCAGATGCAGATACTCGGCAGGCACAAGGTAAGCAAGTGTTTTGAACATTGTCCTAGGGACAATTATATTTTCTTATGCACTCAAAATTAGAAAATGATTAACAAAAACATGCCTGGGGTGGGATATACGCATGCAGATCAACTTAATCAGATTACATACCCCTTTCATGTAAAATATCAGCTGACTCTGGCTCAAACTCTAATGCCTTGCTCAAGTCTTCGATGGCCTGGTGTAAACAGATAAATAACAGATGAACGGTTAAGTTAAGAGGCACCTACAAACACTGGGAGCTCCATCCACTCCAAACGAAGTAGTTTCAATCTAAGCAACATCCCCTCTCTTCTATCAGCACTCCAATGGGGGCAACATTAAGATTAACAAGTTCTATGATATGCAGATCCTATACATAATTTGGTGAACGAAGAAAAAAAGCTTCATAAAATAAAGTGCCTACATATAGGACCTACATATGAAATGACTTCTAAAAGATCTTTGGATCGTAATCAAATAAATGAAGCTTCCAGGACTAATAAAACAGCTTTTACCTCAACAGATTTCCCTAAGGCAGCTCGGGCCTGTCCTCTACGTTTCCATGCTTCAGAAGCTGATGGATTAAAGTGTATAGCCTACGGTATACATTATAAAAAACTAATTACAACAAAGAGTCAGAGAATAGTCACAATATAGTAGAGTTGGATATCTGGATATTACCTTTGTAAAGTCGGCAATAGCAGCATCGAGTTCTCGTTGGAATGCATATGATGTTCCTCTTCCTATAAGTGCCTCAGGATAAGAAGGATGCTCTCTTAATATCTGCACAAAAATACAATTTTTGAGAAAACCAAGATCTTATGACTTGATATTATGCTGACATTTAGGCCCACATCAAACCATTTGACCTCCCCTTCCCCCACACCCAACACCTGCTGAAAAATATAATACATACATAGGACAAAATATGTTTAAATGCACATGCACAATAAGGACAGTTTTCAAGAGATGCAGAAACAAGGGAAGCGACAAGATTCACCTGATCAAAGATAGCAATCGCTTGAGCATACTTCCCTTCGTTGACCTGCAGAAAACTGTATCATAACTTTAAACAAAAAATAAAATATTAAACATGAACAATATAACATAGATCATAACAGAAGGAAAAATACTTTTCCTGATTAAAAATGATATTCCTATACCGTTACGGAACATTACCCAGTGAGAAGCCTATTCGAGAGAGGAAGGCAGGGAAAACGAAAATAGGTAGATAGCAAGCAATGTTAGGATTAAAGAACTGTAAACCAATGTAATTACTCAAAGATAAGATTAAATTATTGCTTCAAAACATCATCAAGCAAGAACTCTGAAAGTGGAAGGGCTACATAGCAGTATGCCGGTATGCAACTTGCCAGATTTAAAAAGTAATTGTTAACGGGAGTTTCAGTTGTCCAATAATCAAGACACTGGTTATCCTTCAACTTGATTAGACCAATATTTCAAATCCCAAAGAAACAAATAAAGGATTGTGAAACATACCTGCCCTATACCCCTTGATAATTGGAAATCCACACTTACTGATTTGGTTTTTGAAATCCTAGTAACGCAGAACTTTTTATTCGACTTGGTCTCGTCATTTGGGTCACCATATGTCTCACATAAAAAACTTGACTTGCCGGGTGGTTTGGAAGAACCATTTGATTTATTGTGAATTGTATCTGATTTGCAATCAGATGTATCACGTGATTCGCTGCATGACTGAGACGTACCACTCATTTTATGGATAATACTGAGAGTTCCATTTGATTGGTTGTCAATTTCATTATTCTTCTTGGATTTATCACCGAATGCTTTCAAAACATTCGCTTTATCATTTGGCTTGCTGCAGATCTCAGATTCACCATTTGATTCACTGCATGATTCAGAAATATCAATCAACTTACTGCCATCTTTATGGGTTTCATCCGATTTTCTCAAATTATGAGGTCCTGACTCAGGAGGATGGATATATCTAAGTGATTCAGTGAATATGTTTTCACTAGTAATGCTTCTTTCTTGTTTTGCAGCTTCCAAAAGCTCTTCCAATTCTAGTAATTGTTTCAAATCTGCAGACTGGCGAATCGCACATTCATACCCTTGCTTCCAAACCAACATGGCATCCTGTTTTCTCCCCAAAGCAGAAAATGCACGACCTAGATAACAGAAAAACAGTACTTTGTTCAGCTTGATCAACTAAACTATGCCATGTGCTCTACCAAATAAATTAAATTCTCATACACACTATGCATAGAAGACATTGACTAACTGCAAAGAACACATGTATAGACCTCATTTGCATTACCCTGACAGAACAAAAACCGATCTAACTGGTTTAACAGTGAACAGGGAATAGTGTTGTTGTGTTTGTGCATGTGTGATGTGGATATAGATAGGTTGGATGCTAGATGAGCCTTGGCACTGACAAAAATTTGCCAGTACAAGAATTTTACTGTTAAAAGTACTTACCTATAAATCTATCTCCTCCCCCGCCCCATCATTCCCCCCTTCACTGCACGTCTTATCTTAATAGCCAAAATATATTCTCTTCGTATATAAACCAAGTTATACAAAATTGACAGAAGTGTATTAATCACCAGTAATACTTTAGGATTGCAAAAATAAATAAAAAAAAGGGTTAGGCAGACTATACGCTCTTGTAATATGCTAACATGCAAATGACTCAAATTGTTAGCTAATTTGAATTCACTAACATAATATTCCTGGTATTTCTAAATACTCAATTTGAAGATTCAAAGAAGTTAAGCAAATTCTATCCTCACATACGCCATATAAAAAATGCAACCACCTTATTTTACTTTCCAAATGCGTATTTTATAATAGCTGAGTATGATAGAACCCATGAATAATGCCTTCAACTACTACTACTTACATATAAAAATTAAACCCAATTTCGTGGCCAATAAGCACAATCTGACGGTCAAAATTGCACACAATTAAAGGAATAACGCAGGAAACCTTTAAGGATATAAGCTTGAAGAAGCGTAGGGTCCATTTGAAGGGCCTTGTCGCAGTCCTTGATCACATGCTTGTGAAGCTCCAACTGGCTGTAGCAGAAGGCTCTATTGCTGAGACCACCATCCAAAATTAAAAGTGCATCAGCGATTAATGCTAGTAGAATGCGAGGGAAAAGACATGGGAACACAAAAGAGAGAAGGGGGCGGAGTTGGGGACGAACCAGATGTCTTGTATGAGGGAGGAGTGAGAGAGGATGGAATCGAGGATGCGGATGGCCTTGGACCAGTCCTTGGAACTGCAAAGCTTCGCCAGCTCGAGTCTCTCTGAGATGGTTGACGCCATGGCTGTGCAGATCGGCGCACGGAATGGAGAAAGTGGAGGAGAGGAGAGAGAAGCAAACGGAGTCCACACGGGAGGCTTTCAGATGGTGGGAATCGTTCTTTAATTCATCCTTTCTTTTTTCTTTTTCTTTTTTTTTTAACCGTTAGAAAAACAATTTCATCTTCTTTTAAGAACTTTCGTGGACTCGTCGTAATTGTACAAATTTCGGCCCGCCACCTGTCTATTTGCGCGTCGGACCACTGTTTCGAGTCCTGCTTACCACGTCATTGTTTTCAATGACATTGCAAGTATGGGTCACTACGCCCAGTTAAGAAAAGATAAAATTAATTAGCTCCCCATATTTTTTATTTTAATGAATCCCCATATTACAATCAGGGATTTGAATCCTAAAAATTTCGAAGATATTTTCAAATATTTGTCAGGCGAATACTTTTGTAAATTCAGTGTTAAAAAAATTCCAGTGATAAACTTTCTATTTTTATCAGGAAAAGGGGTCGAAGACTCAGATTTGTCTAATCATTAAATTAAAGGATCAAATAGGCATGAGATTTAGTTTAGGACTTGAAGCCTGATGCAAAGATGGCTTTCCTCCACTAAACTGGGTGTATATGGTTGTAGGGTTTAAAGTATTAAATTTTTGAGTGAAATTTCGTTTAAATCCTGAAATTTATCTTTCATTTTAAGTTGAATCTTGAATTTTATTTTTATTTAGGGTGAGCTACAATGTTTTTAAAATGTTTTAATTTGAACTCTACCCTTGATTTCTGTCATATGTAATGAATGGAAACACGCGGACATCCTTTTTTTTTTCTTTTTCTAGGGCTAAGTTGGTGCATCCTTATTTTAATGACTAAATTAAATTTAACTCCTTATTTCAGGTTTAAATTAAATTTCATTTATATTTCATGTTTCAAATTAAGCATTAGGAAAAAAAAAATCCTTATTTCAAGGGTTAAATTAACTTTCACTCGTATTTCATACTTTAATTTAATCATTAAACAAAATCAATTCTTGTTCCTCACAAATTGCCTCTCCTCTTATTTCAAGGGTTAAATTAGTTTTGTCTAATGAATAAATTGAAGTGTGAAATATAAAAAAATTAAATATAGCCACTAAAATTAAGCAGTACTAATTTTATCTAATGATTAAATTGATGTGTGAAATAGGGATGAAATTAATTAATCCTTGAAATAAGAATGTACGAGTATACTATCAAAAAAAAATAGAAAAAGAAAAGGCGTCCATGCTCTTTTATCCATTATATATTACAAAAATTGGGGATATTGCTCAAACTAAACTGTTTTAGAAACATTGGATTCTATTCTAAACGAAAACAAAGTTCAGGGTTCAACCTAAAACAAGGAGGGTTTAAACTAAATCTCACTCCAAATTTCCTCCACGTTGAGTTTCACATTAAGCAAATAATAATAATAAAATGTTTTGGGCTCAACCTAGAAACAAGGTGTATACTCTTAAGTTTAAACTAAGTCTCACTCCAATTTTATAAACACGAAGTATTTCAAAACAAAATCACAATAGATTCATGTGCCACAAATTCACAAGAGTACATATTATTATTTATTATAAAATATCCTTCATCTCATATGTTCTTTTTATGATTTTGCTATGAATTTTTTTTAATGGTAAAAAGAATAATTGAATTAATGAGAAAAAGAAAAATACAAACAAAAGGCAACTGCAAAAGTAGCCTCTTAGAGAATGCTTGGGGACAGGCTCCTGAGGTGGTTGACAAAAGGAATCATATGCCTTGTTAAAAACCTTTTAGGGAAAAAACACTAAAAAGGAAAAAAAGTACATATGAAAACCAAATATTTACAAGAAAGTCCTACACACCCAACACGCAAGAAACAAAAAAAAAGTAACAAATAAAATGTATGAGCCTTAAGTGCAAGAAAGACCAACCCCAAAAAACTCAACCTTCTACAATCCTCAAGAATGTGCAACAAGTTTGTTTCAAGGCAATTATGCTCAAAGAAGTCATCCAATAAAACACCAAGCACCTAACTTTGAGTGATAATGTCTTGAAATTGGCTTATTTGTCATTGAACACTCTTTTGTTCCTCTCTTTCCAAACGATCGAAGCAATTGTAGAAGGGAAAAGAGACAAAAAATTTGTATGGGTTAATCTAAAAATTCAAACTTCCACCCCAATACCACTGGCATAAAATCTTAAGTAAAAACCATCAGGCACTAAGTAGTAATAAAGCAGCAACCCAAAGGGCTCTAGCTAAAGAACAATGCACGAGAAGGTGGTTGACAGTTTCAGGATCCCTGTTGCAAATCATACAACAATTGACAATTATCCAACCTCTCTTTTGTAGATTATCAAGTTTGAGTACTTTATTTTGAACCAGTAGCCATAAGAAAAAACCTAGTCTTGTATGGAATCTTTAAATTCCAAATCTTTGCCATTGGAAAACTAGGATAAGTTAGACCTTTGTGTCAGCCTCTCAAAATTCATGACATCGCCAATTTGGAAGCACTCACTTTTGCTAGGGTTTGTCCTCAAGCTAGAACATGCCTCAAAGCATAGGAAAATATTTCACAAATTTTTGAGTTGGTCTGCCAGTGCCTCACAAAAAATTATAGTATCATCAGCAAATAACAAATGGTTAACTTCATCTCTTTCACAAACTTCATCAACATAGAAATCCCGAAACAATTGATTAGATGCTGCCAGATTTAAGAATAACGTGAATCCCTCTATTGTTATCATGAAAAAAAAGTGGCGATAATGGATCACCTTGTTGCAGGCCCCTCAAGTTGTTGAATAAAGAAGAGTTCTCACCATTGACTAGAATAGAAATGGAGACTGTTGCAATGCAGGCTCTTATCCAATCAAGCCATTTCTCATGAAAGCCCATTTTCTTCATAAAAGAGAACAAAAAATTCCAGTTCACCCTATCGAAGGCTTTCTCGAGATCAAGCTTGCACACAATGCCTTTCTTTCCACTTTTAAGCCTTCGGTCAATCACTTCATCGACACTGAGAGATGCATCCCTAATCTGCCTACCACTAATAAATGCATTTTGGTTATTTGAGATGATGCTACCCATTATGCACTTAAGCCTCTCAGCTAATACTTTAGCTCTAGTATCTTGTAAAAGCTTCCCACTAAACTAATGGATCACAAAATCCTTGATATTCTCCGCTCTCTCTTTTTTGGGAATAAGAAGAACTTCATATTAAATCCATACGGACTTGGAGATTTAATACCATTTAAATTTTTGATTGCAGTATAAACCTCTTCTGCCAAGAATGGTTGTATTAATATGAATTCTCTTTTGCAAAAATATTCTTGACATTTAAATTTTCAGGAAAAGGGGACATATCTTCTATGTAAAATTTCTTGTAGAAGCCCATCGCTGCCTCAATTGTTAGTTTTTTGTCCTCAAAAACCCTTCCTTCTACATTAAGCTTTGATAGGTAATTTACCCTCCTCCTATAGTCCACGACTTTGAGGAAATATGCGGCATTGTTATACCCACACCTAAGCCATATTCAATGCGATTTTTGCTGCCAGGAGGTTTTCTTCATTAGAATCAACTTTCTGAGTTCATTCTTTGGCTCCAACATCTCTAACCTATCCCGTTGAGTTATCGTGAGAGTATCTTTCTTTGCATTAATCTCTTTTATTTTTGAAGCCATCGTATCTCCCCTCTGATCCCAATCACGAAATCCGACAGAACTCCATTCCTTCAGTTTGGTCTTCCAGAACCGTAGCTTTTGAGCCAAGACAAATTATTTCTGCCCAAATGAGGTCTCCTCTTTCCACCGATTCGCCACTAACCTTTTAAAATTACCATTTTGGAGCTACATATTCTCAGATCTAAAGGGCCCCGAGCATTCAATATACCCTTGAAATCAAACATAATGGGGATGTAGTTCGAGAATATACGTTCTAATGCGATTTAATCAACACCAGGGTAGTTTGTTTCAATCTCTACGGATATAAGGAATCTGTCCAGACTTGACAAACATGGCCTTTCTCTATTGCTACACCAAGTAAAATTTGCTCCTTTTAATGGTAGGTCTATCAATTCTTGATCCTCGATAAGATCTGATAAGCCAAAGTGTGCTAATTGTGACTAACTAGATCTTTCATACGCAAACTGAATAGTGTTGAAATCTCCACATATGCACCAAGGCTGGTTACTCCAAGCATGAATTGTATTTAACTCTTGCCAAAATAATGGTCTGAGTTCCTCCAAATTAGGCCCATACACGTTGGTAATCATATATGAATATTTTTCTTTTAAATTATCAAGAATGCATGTGATCGAGAAGGAGTCCGAACGCTCATAAATTTTTCAAAATTTAATATCATTCCATACTGCAAGTATTCCTCTAGAGGCGCCCGGTGAATTCAAAAGACAAGAAACTAAATGCCTAAAGTTGAGAGGCGCCTCAATGTTATTAGCGTAAAGTTCTCGAGTTTCCTTTCTTGCAGATAAATAATATCGGCTTTCTAGTTCTTTAAACAATCTTTTAAGATCAATCTTCCATTATCATTATTCAAGCCCTGAACATTCCAAGAAATAATTTTCGTACCCATCAAACATCTCTTGTCGACCCGTACTTTTGGCTTTGTTTCTGTCATGCTCTTTACTCGTAGTCAAAGCTTCGTTGACTGAATTTCACAGATTAATCCTATAAAGGAGTACAAATTCCTGAAGATCTCTTCTGAGGTAATCTTCAATATCTCCCTGTTGAATTCCTACATACTCCATTGAATTCATCACCATAGAATTCATCAGTTGCATAGACAGAATTCATTAAATTATCAGTTGTTACACCTACTTGTTCAACACTATACTTTGATTCTGTCTTTCTAAAAAGAATGTCAACTCTAATAATTTTGAGTTCTATCTTTCTAAAAAGAATGTCAACCGTAACAATTTCGGATCTATTTGCCAAAACAGCCCTTTCACAATTTGAACAACTTACCATTTCAAGTGTACCTTGATGTTACTTGGATGCTATGAAATTATTTGTATCCATTGAACTATTCTAAAGCTTTTTACCTCATTCAAAAACTTGTACGCAGTTCCAATAAATGGTCTGGGGTCTTAATATTTTCTATTAAAATTTGAAATTAAAATAAATAAAAATATTCATTTTTTTAAATAAAAGTAAAAATAAAAACAGTAAGAGAACGGAGCCTTATTTGATTCGCATAACGGTGGCCTTAATCCTTTCCTGAAAAATAAATATTAACTAAACAAGTAAAACTGGTAACAAGCCTGACCTCTGATTACTCAAATGAGTATTATGCCGACACAGTTTCTTCAACATATGATACAATAAAAAGGTAATTGCTGGCTAATATCTTCGAGAAATTGGTAAAAGAAACAAAATTTCTCGAGCTCAAAAAATAAAATAAAATCCATGATCATCTCTCCGAAATTCTATTATTGAAGTACATAAAGTGTTTAGTCGTTTTTAAGACCTCATATTAGTTATTGAATAAAGTTTTAAAGCGTCTCAAAGATAACAATTACCATTATAAAAAACAGTCCAAAAAAAAACTCAGAAAATATTTATAAGATGATGATAAATACCTGGTTAAAATATTTCTAGTGAAAGATCTCACGGAGAAAACACAATAGGAGGGAATATTCATACTATTAACAACTTAACGATACAACAATTTTAAGGATATCAAAGATTTTATTACAAAATCACAAAAACTCACTTGTGAAATATATATTTTATTAAAAGATCACTTGTGCCCTTATATATTTGTAAAATATAAGTATTTTGTGATTTTGATTCTTTATACCCATAACATAACATTGTTGCTTAACAATAAGGCTACGAAATAAAGGGGAAGGGAAAAAAAAAAAAAAACAAAGACCATTGTCCAACAAGCCTGAAAAGCAAAAGATCAAACCGGGAAACCAAGCGAAGTCCACAAGGATTTAAACTAAAGAGCAATATCTTTACGAATATGGCGGAGGAGCACCGGAATTACGGCATCCGGCGAGCTCAGTTGGGGGAGATGTCCTTCGGCCGGCATGACTTCGATGACGGAGGCGCCGCCGAGGGTCCGGTGGAGGTACTCGGCCACGGCCACCGGCACGGAGAGGTCCCTCTTGCTCTGGATTATGTGGCAGGGGACCGAGACGAGGCCTAGAATGTGCCGGAAATCGCTCTGGAATATGATTCGGCCCACGCTAAGGGCTATGTCCGGCCTCATGTTGAACAAGGTCCTACTGAATTCCTGAACCACGACGGAATCTAGGTCGCACCCAATCATCAGCGGCGCGAACCCCTCGCACCACGCCTTGTAGTTCGATCTCATCGCCTCGAACAGCTGGTCCAGATCCTCCTGCACGAATCCCCCGTAATAATCGTCTTCGTTCAAGTACCTAATTGAGCAATCAATTCACGAGATCCGGCGCCGAAATGATCAAAACCCTACCTTTTCTTCCGAAGCGGACCGATTGGGGGAGATTGCAAGGGAGAGGTGGAATTACCTGGGAGATGCACAGAGCATGACGATCTTGGTGAAGAGATCGGGGCGAGCGATGGAGGCCATGGCGCCGACCATGGCGGCGACGGAGTGGCCGACGAAGATGCAGGAATCGACTCGGAGCTCCTCGAGGATGGAGAGGAGGTCGTAGGCGTAGCCTTCGAGGGTGGAGTAGCGCTCGAAGTCGAAGTAGTCGGGGTTGGTGGTGCCGGCGCCCATGTTGTCGTAAAGAATGACCCGATAGTTGTCGACGAGGTGAGGGATGAGATGCTTCCATACCGACTGGTCCGTACCGAAGCCATGGCCGAGTACGATGGTGGTCTTTTCGCCGTCGGCAGATCCCAACACCCTAATGTTGTGAGCTGCTTCTACTATGCCCATTTCTTCCTCTCCCCCTCCTCCTTTCCCCTTCTCCTTATCCGTTTGCTCGGTGCTCTGACGGGTGGACTTGGAAAATCCTTTTATTTTATTATTTTTTAAAAGGACTTTATACTGACACGCTGCCTACTCCGACACCACATTTAGGTGCGGACAAGTCAATGTGGGAACACGTGGAAAAGAAAGAATCAGATATTTAGGGCGGGAATCGCCGTGCATGATTGGCCCTCCGATAATTTAAAATATTAACTACACAAATTGAAATTGACAGAGCATTTAAATATTGGGCTTCTATAATTTTTCATGTAATTTAATAACGGATATAAGCTGTTCATCCAAATAAAATAAAAATTACAAGAAAAAAAATAAAGTGTTAATATTTTTAATTTTTATATTTTATAAATAAAGAGTTCACATATAATCAAATTACTTAAAAATTTATAAAAGTCTAAATATTTAGAATTCCCTTTTAATCCATGTGGTTATAATTTAAAAAGAAGAAATGACTAATGTAACTGTGCGCCTTGCAGCAGGGGCTCCTCCGGAAAGGTTAGTAATTAACCATAAGCAAAGCCCATCATTGCGACGGTGCAATCTTGTTTCAGGTAGGCTGAACTTTACATTTGTTCCCCCCTTTGCGCTGAACCGCGTGGTGATGAGGCGGCCCTGAGCTTGAAGGGTGTTTAAGAGCATATGATTGAGTATTGTATGGCGAAGAGGGGAAGGATTCAAAAGGCCAAGGGTTGAAGCAAGATTTGGAAATTGTTCTTTTCTTAGTTAATAATTCATCCACTTTTACGATTCAAATTTTGTTAAAAACATAAACATTTGGGGAAGTCTAGGAACCGTACGTGACCCAGGCAAATTTGTCATGATTTTGTTGAGCTGGGCCTCCACTTTTTGCTCACAGGCCCAATTGCTCGCTAAAGCTTGGGCCTGTGGAAGAGGCCCACAAATTTTTCACGGGACTAATTACGCTTTGGAATTCCATTTTGACCTAAGATGAAGAAATCAAATGAATTTTTCCCATAAAAAAGCTATAGCTACTCAACCACCCCCCCCCCCCCCCCCCTTCCAATAAGTATATTCATACTTTTTTTTTAATTTTTATACCAATTTTTTTATCTTTCATCTCATATATCTAATTCTTACCCCACACTCTTGATTTTTTTTCCTTTCTTTCTTGATCTCCATACTTTTTAGTATATTCATACTTTCTTTTTAATTTTTATACCAATTTCTTTATCTTTCATCTCATATATCTAATTCTTACCCCACACTCTTGATTTTTTTTCCTTTCTTTCTTGATCTCCATACTTTTCTCGTGATCCACACCGCCTCCCTTTCCCCCCATTGAAAGTCAGACTTGCAATTTGTAATTGGAAGACTGTCTTTTAAAATTTTATCTCACAATTTTTAATTACAAAACTCAAAAAAATTTATTCATACGCCTAGGAATCTTTCTAGCAATACTTTTCTCTTCTACAAGTATTCCTAAAAAGACACTGCCGCGCATTCGATGCTTCAAATCAAATTTCATACTTACAGCAGTTTAAAAGTCCACGCCTATGTCCAGAGGCTATAAGCCATGAATGACAATTAAAGATGGCTAATTAGGCAGCCCGAAAACAGACTTTAAGAGTTGCACGCCGAGAGGAAATTTTATGCACTGCCCAATGGAACACCATCGTTAATGCGTTTAGTCCACCCATAATTTCCTGAACCAAATCCACACGGTCGATTAATAATATGTACACATGCGGTCCAAATGTTCATATTTCGATCCTTGCGGATTTAAAACTTTTATTGGCCCTGTGACAAGAAAAACATCTCCCCCTTCTTCCCCCTGAATTGTAATGCATTCCTTCCCAGGGAACAAACGTCAAACACTTGAGCCAGCAACTTCCCTTTGCTTCGCTTCGAAAGACAAACAAAAAAAAAAAAAAGAAAAAAAACATTCTGAAGTTTAAAAACTTCACACAGCTTGCGAAGCTGTCAAGACATTCACGTCCAGCTAAACGCTATGGGGCTCCCAACAACGAGCTTCCCGTCCGTCCACTCTATGCGCCCAAAGCTGTTCGTACTTGATGGCATCGAAACCGCCGTGAAAGTCACCGTATAGGATTTCTTCTCGTTCAGCTTGGAGAAACTCAGGGATACCGGCACAACAGAAATCTTCACCGATTTGGTCTCCGATGACACGGAGACCTTGTACGTTGCGGGCGAGTGCCCCACGTTAGTCAGCGTCCGCGATGTACTTCACCACCGTCGTCCCGCCGCCGGTGCCAGTGACGGCGCCGCCTTCTCGCGCCGTCTGAAAGGGGACCGAGAACGAAGGGTAGTTGAGATCGGCCACGCGGTACGTTTTACTCGCGCCGCATGAGAAGTTCCTTCTTGCAACGACCGTGATCTGCGCCGACGAGTAGTTCAGCGCGCAGAGGAAGCCCAAGTAATCGTCCGCTGTCAGATCGTAGACGAGCCCCGGATTGAGGGCCGAGACGGGGTCCACGTGTCCGGACCCGAAATCCAACGGCGACGCCGGCATCCCCGTGGCGCTGTCCGTCATCTTCTGGCCAGTCCTGTAGGAGGCGTAGGCGGTGGTCATGAGGGCGGAGCGAACCGCGGCGGGGCTCCACTCGGGGTGCGCCGCCTTCAGCAGCGCCGCTAAGCCGCTCACGTGAGGACACGACATCGACGTGCCGGAGATGATGTTGAAATCCACGCGCCTATTGTCCGCGGCTAGTCCCGTGGGGCCCACTTTCCAGGACCATCCCGCTAGGATGTTGACGCCTGGCGCGATCAGGTCCGGCTTCAAAATCTCCGCCGTGATCGAGTTAGGCCCCCTGGAGCTGAACGCCGCCACCACCGGCGATGGCTGAATCCCCACTTTCGTCTCACCGAACAGTATCCTCGCCGTCGGTTTAGGATCGGAGTGAAGATACCTCCTCACGGCGTCGCCGGATTTCTCCCCGATAGCCGCCGTCGGCAGAAGATGAGCGTCCGCTACCAGCTCTTCCCCGTTCGCGGCGGTGTTCGCGATTACCATCCCTAAGCCTCCGGCGGCCTTCACCTCCACCCCCTTCTGGACCCTAGCACTCATCCCGCGCTCGCACATCACCAATTTCCCGGCGACCTTTTCCGGTATTAGGGTTCCCGTCAGACACAGGTTCCCGTTCGTGACATTGCTCGCGTTTCCGGCGTAGACGAACGGGATGGGCGAGTTCGGGAGAGAAGCCCCCCTGTAGAGCGAGACGCCGGAGTAGTTCTGGCCGTTGCCGAGGCTAACGTACGCCGGGAAGTCACGGTCGAGGGTCCCCGCGCCGACGGTTGTGATCCATGGCGCCACGTTGGAGAGGCTGTAAGGGGTGGGGCCAGCGTTTCCGGCGGAGCAGGAGACGAGGATGCCTTTCTCCATGGCGGCGAAGGCTCCGATGGCGACGCTGTCTCTGTAGTAATCGGCCATTCCGCCGCCGATCGAGAGGGAGAGGACGTTCACGCCGTCCTCAACCGCCTTCTCAATCGCCGCGAGTATGTCGGAGCTGAAGCACCCGCCGATCCAGCACACCTTGTAACCTGCCACCCTCGCGCGAGTGGCCATCCCACGCGCCACACCAACAGCGTACCCGAAGAGATTCGCGCCTCCCACGGGGGATCCAGCGGCCGTGGTCGACGTGTGTGTTCCGTGGCCGTCGTCATCTCTCGCTGATTTGGATTCCTTGGTGACATCGATTGGGCCCAGCGTCGCCTCGTAGCCCCTCGCGAAGAACCTCGCTCCAACCAATTTCCGGTTACACATCGAGGTGGTGAAGTTCGTCCCCACCTCGCACGCGCCCTTCCAGCTCGCGGGAACCGGTCCAAGTCCGGAATCATCGAAGCTCTTGCTCTCCGGCCAAACTCCGGTGTCCAACACGCCCACGATCACTTCGCCCCCAGTGCCGGACTCGGGGAAGGAATCGGCCGTCTTCCCGAGTCCAAGGAACTCGGGGGTCCGAGTCGTGTGGAGCTCGTACTTCACTTCCGGCAAGACGTAGAGGATCCCGGGTTGATCCTCTAGCGACTGGGCTTCCTCCGCCGTGAGGCGCGTGGAGAAGCCGTGGACCACGCTGTCGTACGTGTAGAGCATCTCGGCGTAGGGGGACACCGACTTGAGCGACGAGTCGTACCAGTGGGAGTGCTCCGTGAAATCCTCCGGCATCTGATGCTTCGCCATGTGAACAATATAGGTCATCCTCTCCTTCGCATCCCCAGCTGCTTCTTCTGATGATGAAGATGCCAGGGACACGTGGCACAAGCCCAGAAGCACCACAGCAAGGACAGACCTGAACAAACCCTCCATCTTCTATGTTTTATTTTTTTCACTTCTCCGCCTCGGCAGAGCTCAGCTAGGGAGTGAGAGGTGGAATGGATGAGAACTTGCAACTCTGGTCCTATTTCTAGTCCTGTTTATACGGGTTAAAGCTTCTACAGTGTGAAAACATAAAATAAAGTGAAAATGGAGAAAAGGAAGAGAGATGGGGATGGTGGATGGTGTCAGGGCCCTTTTGTATGATTGCGTTGAGACAAAAGAGAGAGGGAAGGGACAGATTAGGCGGGCTTAGCTTTCTTCACGTGTGTTCTGGCTTTTATCCATTTTCCTCTGCTTCTCCAGACTCTGTCTTCTTCTTCTTCCCCTCTCTCTCTCTCTCTCTCTCTCCCTCTGCTCTAATTTTGTATCCTTGTGCTCCCCGTCTTTGTTGCCTGCGTAAATCAAAAGAAGAAACTGAGCTGAAATCCCCATATTCCCATCTCCCAAGCCCAGGCCTATGGGCCTAGTGGGCCTCAATACCCAACAGAAAACCGAGCCTCATATTATAGCGTTAGCTTTTTAATATTTAATTAGAGTTCTATAAAAAGGTGTGGCATTATTGGCTAAAAAAAAAGGGTTTTATAGATAAGGAACCTAATTCCCGCTGTCCATAGTGCAGTTTTATCTTTTTTTTTTTTAGATATTTCTAAATGATGTCAACCGGACGAATGTAAATATATATAAACTTATCGTTCATTAGATCTGTGTGTACAGAGCATAGTCATACCATGTATTGAAAATTTAGGACGAATTAAAACTCGAAAACATTTCAATACGTAGGATGAATGTGGTTTTTATTTTCAAATCTTATGAAAATTAATGACTATATTTATTTTTATATTTGTTTCATTCAAATGATTAAATTTATTTAAAAGTATCTAAAAAATAAAAAAAATGATAAAATTACTCCGTGAACTGCATTGTGAGACTGCACAAAATCAGGATCCTTTTAAAGAATGGGAGCTTCAGTGTGACGCATTGGGGCTCGCGGGGTGCCTTTACTTGGTGGGGATGTGGAGGTTCTACCTTCCACCAACCAATCTTTTTCTTCTGATTAATTGCCCAAAATATCGCACTACAAGGAAATCTCTGTACATGGACATGAAATTGAGGGCTAAAGAAGATGGATCCATACAATTTGCTCCATTACACTGTTTAGAGGGTAAGTCTGAGCTTTTCATGTTCCTTCAATAAAGTATGGCACTGTTAAAAACGAAAGCATGACAGAGTTTTATTGGTTCACTTTAAATGATTTCTTTAAACGATTTAATAGTATGTAGAGTAAGTCACTGCTCAGTCTGCTCATGCTGTTTGTTTATTCGATATTTGGCCTTTGTTAAGGTCTCTGAGGATTTGGATCCTTATGGACATCAATTTACGTTCATTTATTAATAAAAGAGTACATTTAAATTCATTTTTTCTAAAATTTCAGGGATTTTAATTATATATTTAACTTAAATGGCACGCGCATACATATATATATATGAATTTAATGACTCGGCAAAGGTGGCTTAAGCTTGAAGTTACCCTACAGCTTTATTGGAAAGGAAAATGTAGGACTCAGTGGCCTATCTCTTGTGGCATCAATGGGTTTTCTCCCACTTGCCGACTAGTACCCGAATAAGTAGCCCCTTTTAACTTTGTCGGAAGTGGGTTCTCTGGTTTTGGAGTGCAGTCACCTAGTTTTATAAAAAAAAAATTATTTTTATAAAATTTTAAATAATTTAAATTGTACAAATAGAAATAACATACAAAATTACATAGAGATGTCAATTTTCATAAGATTTGAAAATATATAACTCATTTATCCCAAACATTATAAATTATGCATAATTTTATATGTTATTTTTTTCAATACTTAGGATGAATGAGTTATGAATTTTCAAATCTTATGAAAATTGGCATATCTATGAATTTTTGTGTTTTATTTCTATTTGTACGGTTTAAATTATTTAAAAATTCATCAAAAAAATAATAAAAAAATTACAAAATCGTATAAAAAAACTGCACCCCAAAACCGGAGACAAACCCAGCTCCAACTTTGTCCGGATGAGCTGCAATTAGTTGGTCTAGTGTTGTTTCATCTGTCATTTTTGTTTGGGGAAGAAAAATTTTATGGGTACCGAAAAATAAGCACCGACCATTTGTACGTAACCCTCTGGCGTGCCATTGGTGAGCTCCACCTCTACGTTAGTGGTCCGGACAAGCTGCAAACTTTGGCCCAAAACAAAGTCAAGTGGTAGGTTGATGGTGCATAATTGATCGCAATAATGTCACAAAATAATCGGGATGGGGCCCCTGTGGGGGAGGGTGGGTGCCATTAATGTGCTACAGGGACGTCTTCCACCCAGTTGCCTCCAACGGCCCCAAATTTAAATTTCCCAACAACCAGAACACAGCTGGTTTCCCGTGGTGGGTCGGAATTTGGACCCCCAACGTTCCAATTTCCCGAATCCACATAGCATCATGCGAAGGGCTTTGTTGAACCCAGTTGGGATCCCCCGTGATTTGCGTTCGGACCCTTCCAGAGCCACTTGTCCCCTCATGGCCTGTCGTTCTGGTTTGGCCATTAAAGCGTTGAAAGATGAAGTAAAACAAATTGTGGTTCGGCCATTCAAACATTGAAAAATGAATTAGAGGAAGACGATAGAAGTGTTTAATGCTGGGTTATGTGGGTGGGTATGGATCCTTGCATTTGTAGCGATTACGGTCATCCACGTTTAGATCGAAAAATGCACTGTAAATTTAGTCGTTATATGTTTGTCACGTGTGTAATTTAAAATTTTGAATCATTCTTTTAATTTTTAAATTTCTATTTTACATACAGAAACATTTTAGTGAATTTAATTCTAAACAAATTTTATAATATGACTTTTTAAAGCATATATGATGATCATCCAACAGCTAAGTGCATAATATATTTTTCATCCTAAATGAAGACGAGCCCAATTAGTATTTGTAAACAGGAAAAAAAAAACCTTTCCTGATGCAGCATTATAATCTGATGTAAAGGTATCATTTAATAGCTATTAACTAATTATATAATTAATTATTGGCCCTATAACTATTTTTAGTGAGCCTACATAAGTAGTTCTATCTGTCATCCTTGCCTTGCATGTATTGGCACAACTGCAGTTGGTTCATAATTTGATGATGTGGGGGAATGTACTATAAAACTTTTACTCTCTTTAGACTCATCTATTATAAATAATAATAATAATGAATTGAGGGAAAAATTAGAGGAGAAAAAAATGAATATCTAAGGTTGTTCGAATTTACAAATTTATAACTTTAAGTAATTCATATCGTGCTATGTGAGTAATCTAAGCTTTAATTTCGTAGTTTTAATAAAAAAGTTATAGTGTTCAATATTTTGTAATAAACTGTAGTAATTTTGTTCAAATTAAAATTACTTCATTTTGAAGGCTTCAATCCTGCTCCAATTACTCACGTTTAAAAAAATAATAATAATATACATATGGATTACTAATCTCGATTACTGGTTTCACTCTAGTTAAGAATTTGGCTCATCTATCCCTTCTAGAACAAGGCAGTGGCACGCTACTTCAAAATTTTGGGTCTTAATAAGGAGATGTTGGATACATTATTTTTGGATATTGTTATAAATTTTTTTGAATCTCCTTCTTTTGTTTTGTCTGTTGTGGGTGGGCCTTCTATAGGGATGTGGACCGTTTCTGTATATTAAATTTCTCTTTCAATGATTTTTGTCTCAGTGAATTTTTTATTACGAGACTTTAATGAGATATATGAATAAAATAATTCTCGATTCATAATTTAAGAATTAAAGTTCTTAACATAATATCATTTTAATAGAAATTTTATAATATTTTGATTAAAAAATATCAAATATTGTAATATTTTAATTAAAATAACGTGGCATTAAAAATTGAGTCTCAATTCATTCATTTTTTTGGAAATACATTGCTCGTGTGCCTCTCACGGGAGAACTTGTTATCGGTTATTTTATAAAAATTGTATTTGCGGCTGCCTTTGTTTATGCTGGTTCTCTCTTCTTAAATTCATATTTTCCGTTTAAAAAAATACTAGTAAACCATCATTTTCGCATGGTTCATACATAGGATCCCTTTATCCAAGGGCACACTAATCTCAAAATTGATGTCAAGCACACAGGCTTAATTAAAGCCACTCATTTAGTTATGTAATCCATACTATCAGTGAGTTCCAGTGCAGCTATAAAATCAACTCATTTAATCAGAAGACATGATATCAGCAGGAGAAAGTTTCTTGCTGGTGGTTCGACCAATGATGGCACATGCACTGAAAAATCAAGATTACCACTGTGCTTTATTCACTTCAAGACCATCCTTTACCTTTGGAGTAAAAAAAGAAAGGGTCAAGGATAAGATGGATACACTGTAAAGAACAGTGACACGCCCTTTTGGCATATTTATTTAATAATTATTTTTCTCAGTCCAGCCTACTCGCTTTTCAGATGTTCATTTTCTGGCTCTCTCTCTTTCATACTTTCATACTGTGTTTTTGCTTGTGTTTAGAGAGAAATTAATATATTGACTGATTTTTTAACTAAGTATACAGTTATAATTGACCATAATTATATTTAGATGAATTTATTTTCATCTTATATATTTTTATATGGCGTCTAAATTTGATGTATCATTGCTTTACTCATAAAAAAAATAAAAAATAAAAAATAATTTTTTTTTCCCAAATGACAGGAGAGAAGCAAAGGCCACACCCACCTTTGTCCTGCTTACAAATCATGAGCTCTGCTTTTTGTGGGTCAAAGACGTATCAATATCATAATAGAAAAGAACAATCATTGGAACCACTTCAGTGTTAGGTCATCAGTATTAAAAATCATGAGCTTGGGAGTTGATTTTTTTTTTCTTTTTTGCATAGGATTCATTGAACTGATTTCAACAAGATTCTCATGGTGTGTCTGCTCATAAAATATGTCAGTAGCTAGCTAGCTAGCTCAGTGTTACTAGTTGACCATTGTCACGTGAATAAATATTATGCTATAAACTAAATTACTCAACATCGTATCATGCATAGCTATCCTAGGGTTATGGCTGAGTCAAATATTGGAGTTCTTTGGATGAGATAAATAAGCCGGCCATGCAATTTCCCCGACTATAAATCATAGGCAAGGTTAGGCCGTATAACGTGGATGACCAAGTGGAGCCTTGTGAATTAGACGTACGCACATATAAGTTAAAAAATAAGAAAAGAAAAAAAAGGAAAATGTGCATTGTAGGGAAACTTTTCCACCCAATTTCATTGATTCCGTTAGTTGAGGGACCAACTTGGTCCCCTTAGAAACTCCATAGATCCAATTGAGCACTTCCAAATATTATGGACTCAATGCTTTAATCCAAACTTTGGGGAATAAAAGGTAATTTCTCATGTAAAGGTTAATGAGCATTTAAGTTCTCGGTGCAATCAGATCAAACTCAAATTTTTTTATTAGAAAAAATTAACATGCAAAAGCTTTATATAAGTTAGGTGCCGCTATGACTTATTATATATTTTAAAAAAGCAGAACACGATACCCAAAACAACATTATTTTGTTTTTTATTTTTCCATTATTGTGTGTGCGCTGCACCTAACTTAGGTGTAGCAATTGCAACAAAGTTAAGCCGTTCTTTATTTTAGGCCTTATTTGATTAAATATAGCATTATGAATTGAAATATGAATATATAGCTAAATTGGAAGGAAATGATATGACCTAAATCTAAATTTTTAAATTTGTTTGGTTAAAATTCTATACAACTTCTAAATAAGAGTACTTTGTGATTTTACTCTCAAAACACAATACTCAAAACAAGGTTATTTTGTTTTTTATTTTCCCATTATTGTGTGTGTGCTACACCTAACTTAGGTGTAGCAATTGCAACAAAGTTAAGCCGTTCTTTATTTTAGGCCTTATTTGATTAAATACAGCATTATGAATTGAAATATGAATATCTCTACTACAATAATGCCGCTCCTTAATTGGATCAACTGCTCTTTCAATTTTCCGAATTTACCCTTCAGTACTTGCCACATTGAGTCAGTTATTGGGATAAAAATGAGATTCCCCAACTTCCCTTATAACCACCTCGGAACTATTCTTCCCTTACATTCTTTGTTCTTCTTCCAGTCCCTTGATTCACAAAGCCAATTCTACCATTACAGCGCCAAACTTCTGAACACAGTTCCTTATCATTTGTGAATCCGTCTACAACAGGGACTAAATTTATGGCACAAGTATTGTCAGTTTTTTCTACATCTTTTCATGTATATAAATCAGAATGCACCACCCTAATCAAAAAACTATTGAACACGCGCGGAGCGCGTGTGACGCGGCTAGTATAGCTAAATTGGATGGAAATGATATTACCTAAATCTAAATTTTTAAATTTGTTTGGTTAAAATTCTATACAACTTATAAATAAGAGTACTTTACGATTTTACTCTCAAAATTTTGAATGATAAAATAAAATGAGTATGAGATTTTCAACTTGATCAAGGATAATTTAATCAGATATTATTTAAAAACGGCACCTAAATGCTCTGAATCGTCTGACCTCTAATTTTATTGCTGATTGGGCTCAGCCAGAGCCCAACCCAAGCTTTGCCATATGAGCTTCTGGCCCAACTGTGTTTAAAAAAAAAGGAGTTGGTCGAAGCCCAGTTACACTGGGCCTCACCTATGCCCGCCCCCGCTGTCAAGTATCCGTCCATTACCGTAGCGCTCCCCGCCCTCGTTTCTAATCCCCTGTAAAGCAGACATTAACCGGAGCATCGCGTCGGCTCCGTCCGATGAGAAATCCCTGCGCAGTTGAATTAAACCCTAATTTGAAGAACGATGCGTGAGCTTCAAGATGGTTCGTTCAAATCCCTGCAGCATATGAGGTATTTTATTGTTTGCACAGATGAATTGAAGGCACGAACATGTTGAATGTATTGTTTGCACAGATGAATTGAAGGCACGAACATATTGGCTGTAGTATTATGTAGTGTTGATGATTATTGTTCTTGTGGCTTCCGTTCAAGGGTTTGCGCATCACGTTTGGGTGAGTTTGGTTAGCTCGAGGTAAATCTGAACTATTAAACTTTTGTTTGGTTGGCCGATTGGATGAAAACCGGTGATTATCTGCTTGAAGGATGCAACTAGTTGTTAAGAGTTGAGAGCCTTGTTTAACGGGTATCTTGTTCATATGATATTTGTGGGGTTCTTGTTTCTATGTTTGTTCTTGGAAGCCTAACTACACGGTCTTATATGAAACAGTTGGTTTACTTTGCAAGAAGCTTGAGTCAAAACCCTAATAAAGTTTTAGCTCTTAATAACGGGATTTTGAAGCTGCTTTATAGTACACCACTTATCCATGTATTTGCTAATTGCATATGGAACTTTAGATCTCGAATTTGCAAAAAAAAAATACAAGCTGTAAAGGATATTGGTGCAGGAATCTTCACTTGGTGCTAAGATATTATTGCAGGATATTGGGCTTTTTAGCTTCATATATCATTCAGTTCTTCCGAAGCTAACACGTAGTACTAGCTTCATGGCAGTTTGCACGTTCTAATCTAACTTTGATAGGTGAGGCAAACTGAATGTTTAAACTACTAATTTGGCTTTGTACGGCAAAGTGATGACACTTTGATATCATCTATGCTGTTGACTGCCTATATTCATTAGAAGAGTTCCTGTAGTTGTAAAAGCATGTTCATGTAGTGGATGTGTTCATTTTCAAAATGACTTGGAAATTGAACTTGAAATAAGGTCATGAAGCTTAAAAATGTTCCTTGTAATTCAGTACCTTACCTGACACCACTCTCAATATGGGAAATGTCATTATTAGGAGCTGTAGTTGAGTGGTTTGTCAAGAAACATCTAGATGTATGTCATAGTTAAGGAATTATTTTCCCATACTAGGATGTGTCAAACTCTAATAATGCCAGGCTCACATATATAGTATTACACACAAGCAACGTCACTGTACTCCACGGGCTAAATAAGAGACATCGCTTGTAAGTTGTAACTATTTATTTTTTCAGATCATGTTTAATGTTTTTCTGTGTTTTCACCTTCAATTTTTTCACGCCTTGCTTATGTTCGAATTGGAACAGTCTAGATGGTTTATACAAAACAAGAAAAACATGTTACAAGATGCATTGGTACTTCAAAAGTTGAAATAACCCCATTTATTTTTTGCTTTCTTTACTTAACTAGATCCTCCCATTTGCAGTACTGCCCGCCTGCTAATGCACGATAAAACCTATCGCTGCAGTAGACTGGCCTCCCATCAGCAGCCTGAGCAGCTGCTGCTGCCAGGTCATCATTCGTCATCACCTCTGCTGGCAGTCTAAGCAGCTCCTCTTTTCTACAATATTAAAAGAAGATTATATGTGGCACATTATATAGTGGGTAGATTTGTTGCTAATTGAATATACCTTATATTGGATTTTGTGCTGACACTCGAACTTGACAAATTCTGTGGTGCAGAGAAAGTGTTGCGAAGGAAGTCCTCGACTGGTGATGCAAAAATAAATAGCAGAACTGCAGAAACGAGTACTGTCCCCGTCCCAACTAGTGTTTGTTTCAGCAATTTGATGATTGGTTTAACCTAGAGGCCATGTAGAGCTTCAATAAGAATGTCATATCAATTGTAAAATCTTGTGAATTGCAGTCTACAGGTCTGTGAACCTACTTAATGCCTTGTAAAATGTGGAAAAACATGATAAGGTTCATGACATATGTAAATTGGTTTCAAGATACTTATGTCCATTAGTTTTACTTTCATATTTTCCAGGGTTAACACATGTATGCAAGTCGAAATACAGTATGCCATGAATGCATTTGTTTTATGTGTGTCATTCTAATTATTTTGGTTTGGCATATGCTTCTAGAGTTTTACATGCAGCTTCTTGAAATAGAAGGATGAGGACTATAAGTTAAATATACCTTGTAAGAGCCCAATAGTCTATCACGAGCCAGGACCTTCAAGGGGAAAAGGCATTGTTAGTTATCAACTGATTAACTCAAGCCATAAATTTAATATTTGTCGAAGCGTCTGCCTAGCAAATGAAGGATTTTGTCGTTCCTTCTTGTATTTAAAGCCTAGAGTTTGTCATTTCCTCTTGTCTACTAAAGCTAGTGACTAAATTTGTCCAAGTAAAGTCAAGTGCTCCATCTACCTTTCATTGAAACCTTTTTTAGATTAGTAAATGCACGCACCCAACAGGCTTTGAACTTGCAACCTTTCCCACATTTTTGCACTTACAAGAGGAGATGCTTGCAGGCCAAAGGTCCTTGGTCTATCTTTCATTAGAATGCATGGATTAGACTCCAATCATCAAGGGAAGCTATTTCTTAGAAAGAACTTATTAGATTTAGTTCTTTCAGTTGTTTGGTCCCAGTAAATTTATATGAATTATGAATTATGTCAGGATTAGGCTTGTGGGCCTGGACACCTTTTATTATTTACTAAAACCAATGTGAATTGCAAACTACCCTTATTACATAATATCGCTAACAACACAAAGAAAACACAAAACACCAAATGGCTCCCTAACTGAAACACACATGCCGCTTGCTGTCCTACAGTGGAAATTTGTTCTGGTAAGTTCCTAACTAGATCATGTTGGAGTCTTCTTTTTTTTCAGGTACCCAGAAATTGGATTGGGGGAGCAAAGAGTTGCTGCATGTTTATCCTAAACTCACCTTGCTACTCCGCTCGTGAAAACACAAAAAGGAACTGACTAAAGAAGATGATACTAACCTCAGGTGGCTTGACCCACATTTGCCCATCATACCATCCACTTTCTTCGTAAGGTATCACTGCCGATAGAAGTCTATCACCAACATAGCTCCATCCCTGCATCATGCATATTTGACATACTAGAACTGATTTTGCCAGTCAAATATGAACTGTGAATAGCATGAGGTATAACTAATAATGAATTCACTTACGGATCTATATTGGATCATTATTTGTATTACACACAGTTAAGTATTTTAGAAAGAAAAACATGAAGAAAGAATAGCATGCATTAAGTTGCTATTGGTTTTGCATGTTTCCAAATAGGTAATGTGGAAGATACCTCGTCTTTCCCTTTAATGGTGACATAAAGGGACGCCTAAGACTTACGGTTATTGCTAGCATTGAACCTGACCAGCTGTTTATTTTTTTTATCTTATTTAAATTAGTATATTCTATGCAGCTACTTGGGCCTTGGTCTGTCCCTTGACACACATGATGCACCCCAATAATGCAATGACTGTAACATGAGTAAGTTAATACCAGATAAATTCTCAATACAATAAGCGACACGAGAAAAAGGGTTCCTGTCCCTGCAGCTAGTGAAAATCTCAAAGGTTCCTGCAACATTGGAAACATTTATGGTTATAACTCTGTATGGTATGCGTAAAGGGCATTTTGTCGAATAAAAATCATTTTATATGGTATTGATAATATTGCTTTTGTGTGATTGTTGAGCTATGCTGTGCAATTTTAACGATGATGAACAATGATAAAGTTTCTTTTCTTTTTCCTCATTATATGTGATCATCAACACATTTCTTCTGGAATTTAGTGCTCTTTCTAGTTGGGTTATTTCTAATTGAGTATGCGGGCCTGAGTTTGTCATTTACTCTTTACGCTTCTTACCCTTGAAGGATTAAAACTGGCAGCTGCAATTGGCACCCCTAGAACTGTGAAAGCTACTAGCCAGAGGCCTCCAAGGCGAAGGAAAAGGGACTGTGGGCTCAGTTCACCCCATGAATATAAAGCTTCATCTTTCAGAGAGGTGTACTCATTTACCTGTTGCAGAATCAGATGTCGTAAGTATGAGCTCACTATTCTGTTACCAGTTTAGGATGATGTACAAAGATGCCATGAATCTGCTTGAACCTACTTCAACCTCAGAACATAGTTGTTTTTTCACAATCTTAAATTCTTTTCCTTCGTTCATTACAGATTTACCTTTCATGTTTCAACAAATCCAGGACAGGTATTCATAAAGCTGACAGGTATTATCTATGATAATCGCATAACTATAAAATGTTATATGAACACTTTCTTCGTATAGAGCAGCAAACATACCGGCCTTTGTTCAAATGGGACTTCAGTTTCCAACCCAGGATCCCAGCTCCTACCAGTGAATCTGCCGATTCCCCCGTTTGTCTCATCTTTCATGGCTTTCACAGTAATCCCTTGACATCTTCCAAGAGCGAGCTCCTTGCGAACCAGTGAGCCATGGTTGATTCCAATCTTGAACTTTCTTGAATGTGTAACTATGGACCAATAAACATTTAGCCTGAGCATTCTTACTCAGAATCCGAACTCAAGCATTTGTGTTCAGCAGTGGATAAACCCGTTGAAGGACAGGAAGTATATGCATTATTTATGTGGTAGAAAACAACAACTGCAAAATCTTCCTTCGGTGGCTCTGTTTAAGGAGTCTTTCTTGCCACGTGGTATGTTGCAAGAGCCAATCAGGAGATGCCAATTCATGGCAGGCCATTAGATAGGTAACCCCTTGTCCAATGTTCACTAGCTGTGTGGTGCCCTGACGAGATGGTCCCACAAATGGAGCCCGCTATTATGAAATTGGGTTGAGGCCTTTTTTTTTTTTTTTTTTTTTTTTCCTGTCATTTGGTGGAATTTTGTGGTTGGAATTGCATCCCAGGGAGGACGCGAGGCGCCTGTGGGCGTCAACGTGGTTTGCTGTTCCTCACACGCGCGTTTCATGTGCTCTTCTCATGCTTCCCCGGGCTGTGCGCGTGTGGTTTTGTGCTATTTTCTCACTTTCCTTGGAAGAAAAAAGGAATTTGAGTTTGTCCATTTTGAAATGTTTCTTTGTTTGGTTGTGCGTATTTTCTTGTTTTCCCCTCAATATTCACGTTAAATTTTGATCCTGGGAATGTAATTTGGGTTTCTATGGATCATGGAGGAATAAATCAAGTAGTTTTTTGTTTTTGTTTTTTTTATTACTAATAGCTAAGGGTGAAATTGATAAGAGTTCACTCGGTTCTTAAAAATAGCCATTTTTCATGTTTCTCATCATGATTCATGTTCTATCTTAATGAAATAGCTACTTTATTCTGATTTTATTCCTTGAACTAATCTTAACGCTTGCAACTTTTAGTATTTTTGCTGTTTATTAACTGTTAAGTTGTGTACAATTGGGGAATCATCTAGATAATCTCAATATGATATATCGAAGATTAAATGTCCTTTTTCTTTTCTATAGTGTTTGCCTGGGCTTGATCGCAATTGTCCGTTAGCGAGCCCATAGGCCTGATCAAATTTGAGTCAAATACTGATGCGTGGATATTATATAATTTAAAGGATTTGTGTAATATTATACCTAATAGTTATAGCTTTTGGTGTAGTGGCAGGCGCTCGATGTAACAAATAAGATGAATAATTTCTTAGCCTTTATGTCGGAAAATGAGAGTTTTATGCTGAGAATTATATGATAAAGCTTGAGTTAATTAGTGTTGGCAAGAGTTAAAAAAAAATGTAGAGAAATAAGGATAGGTGAAAGAATATTGAAGGAGGTCCCTTTGCCAGGCCTTTTTCCTGTTGTTGGTCCACTAGTCAAAAAAATGTTTTGCAATTTTAAAATTTGAATCGTACAGATGAAAAGATTAGAAAAATTAACGAGTTTTGTAACTTCTTTTCAAAATTAAGGAAGGTTTGTAACTTTTTTTCATATAATTTTGTGGTGCTTAAGACTTCTATTACGAGGAAAAAAAACATAAAAAATCTAAACTGTTTACGGATTTATTGAGAATTTTTCTTCACCTTTTCTTATAGGTAAAAGTCCTAAATACCATGAATTTGCCATGATCATTTCACATGTACGTTTAAAATTTCAAAATTGCAAAGTTTTATGGACTAATCGAGCAACCAACAAGTGCCCAACAAGAAATTCTGTTCCAAAAATATTTAAATGTGGAAACATGTTCTAAGAATATTTGAATGTGAACAAGAAAAGAATAAAAAAATGCGGGTAAAAGGGGGATCCAGCTCTACCCCGATACATTTTGCCATGAATTTAAGTAACATACGAAATATACAAGCATTACAATTGTCATGAGATTTGAGAGTTTTAAATGTATTAATCTAAGCAATAAAATTTTAATACAATTTTTAAAAGGCTTGATTTTTTAGTTTTTTGTACTAAAATATACAAGCTAGTACAATATTAAATCTTATGAAAATGAACTATTTATATATTCTTGCGTGGTCTTTTTATTTATAAGATTAAAAGGCACAAAGGGTATCTTAAAATCCTAAGATTAGGTGCATCGAGTGATATTGGAGGTAGAGTGTTGTTTGTGGGTCATTTGATGGCTACAAACTTGTTATATCTGTTTTAGAAGTTCATTGTTCACACATCTCAAATAGGAAATGATTATTTACATCCAATACCTAAGGCATGAAATATTTTGGATTAAGATCCTTAAAGGATTAGCATAAGGGAAGAAACTCAGATTTGGCGAAAAATCTGTAGGAGGCAGATCTCGAACATAGACCATGAGCCTGTATTTGAAGAATAGAGGAAGAACAGAGCCATAGACCCACGATGAGAGAAAATAGAGGTTGAAGGATGGAGAAGGTGATGAATAGTAGCTGTTAGGACTACTAGGGATGTTAGGGACAGGACCCATAGGGTTTCCTATATATCTTCGTAGGAGAATCAAACTCATGTAATTCTTTGGCTCATGCAATAGTGGAACTCACTTAGGGGTATTCCTAACCTTGCTATTACAGTGAATCGGTGGAGAAGATGGAAGAAAATGGAGTTGTTGCTCTCTTACCTCTTTTCTTCTTGCTTTTAGAATACCGAAAGTGCCTCGCCTCATCAAAATCTTAGGGATTTTATTTATATAATAAATGCGAGGTACAAGGAGGAGTGAAGATGCAGCGTTGCATAAATTTAAAGGATCCATATCGAAAGAGAATCGTTACTGAAAATATGTTAACTAGAATGGAGACATATAGGAAAACATTATAAACAGTAATTGAGGAAGCTCATGTAGTAGGCCTAGCTAGCAGGCAAAAGAGAAAAAGGAATTGAGGAAACATAAAATAAAAAAATAAATAAATAAATATAAATATTAAGTGTGTGGAAAAAATTAATATGCCGTTAGCTACACTACAGTGTTGTCTTGTAATATTTTAAAAAATAAAACTTGAATTCCAAACGATGTCTGTTTGGGTTTTAATTTATTTTATTTTATTTTATTGGGTGTGCGTGTATAGAGGAGCAACAAGGAAATAAAAAGGTGCACCGCTTGGAAAAATGTGAAAAAATAGGATAACTTTCAAATTTTCATGCAATTTAAAGTGTTCATACCATCACATGATAGGTACCTATGGTGTCATTTCAAAATGATATTGTGTTAGATTTACGCTGTAAATTTCAACCATTTGAGATTTAATGAGCATGAAAGAAATAAGAGGGCATTGTCCATTTTTTATACAATTTTACTACGTATAAACCTATAATCTATTAAACATAAATATTTTTAAAAATTATAATAATTTAGATTTCTTGATAATTTTTAATATATGTTATAATAAAATTTTATAAAAATTGGCATTACCTTCTTATTATTTCACGCATATTCAATCCGCTTGGAGTTCGAAGAATTAAAGAGTCAATTTAAGTGACACTGTAGGTAATACTTGCGTCCATAAAGCCCAACATAATAATAATTTATCACGACTTGTTAAACTTATAAACACTGATCATGGATTTAAATCTAGTTAAATATTAAAAGGAGGTAGGGCACATAAAAGAGCACCACGTGGCAGCAGTAGCACACAGAATGCCCGGGAACTCCCGCTGAAAAACCCCCGGGACTGAAAAGGGGCGAAGAAATTGCAACACACGCACGCACGCACAGAAAAGGGAAGGGAAGGGGTCCTCCTCGACGAAGCAGGAGGAGACTTTCTCCATCGTCTAGGAAATTCATCCACAGATGAAGTCCAGAAACAGAGCAGCTTTCACCATCACCACCGCCACCTGCCAACCTAAGATTACCCTCCGTTTTCATCCTCTGTGCCTTCTTCTTCCTCGCCGGCTTCTTCTGCTCCACTTTCCTATCTCAGGTCTCTCTCTCTCTTTTCTGTCGCGGTCACGCATTTTTGATTCTTTCCTTACTAATGCTTCAACTATGCGTTTGATCGTCGACAGGATTTCCCGGAGGTGCGGAGGCCTAGGGTGCTCAAATCAAATGTCGGGGAGATTGATTTCGACTTGTTACCGACTGGGAAGACCGGAGAGTCTTCTCTTACGAGGATCCCCTTTCAGGTCCTCTATATTTTTCTGTGCGAACGAACTTTCATGGCTTTTGATCTATTTCAGTAATTCTTCTTTCGCATTGCTTGCTTACTGTAGCTTTATGATTTTAAAGCCATTTATTGATAAAATCTTCTTCTTATGTTCCTGATCCCTGTTGCTTTGGGATTACAAAGCTCTTCATTGATTTTATCATGACCGCAATTTTATGTTGGACTAATGACTATGTCCGAGTTTGGTCTACAAGACAATCCACTGGATTTTCACATTGGTAACTTACCTTGGGAGACCTGATCGAAATATTTGGCTTCCCTAAACTTTGTGAACTTCGGGTGATTTTTTTTTTCCTAAATATATTCTGTGGCTTCAGAAAAGAGCCAAAAGCTCCATGAAGTGACTGACCCTGAACCTAATTTATTACCTTCTTACCCCCTTCCCGCGCGCCCCCCCCCCCCCCCCCCCCCCCAAAAAAAAAAAAGAAAAGAAAAATAAATTCTCCTTGCTCATGCTTTTTTATTTCTTCATTCCTAGGTAAATAAATGTTAAATTTCCATTTACTCTGCTTATTTATTTTGTACTGTGTAACTTATGCAGGTTTTAAGCTGGAAACCACGTGCATTATATTTTCCTAATTTTGCTACTGCAGAGCAGTGCCAACATATAATTGACATAGCGAAATTATACCTTACTCCTTCTACCCTAGCTCTGCGAGAAGGAGAAACAGAAAATAATACCCAAGGAATTAGAACAAGGTAAATTTTATATGTATAACTATATATATTTGTGTTATATGCATACATTCATGTGTATGGAAGGTGTACAAATTAATGCAACTTGTTTAATTGTCATCTGCATAGATTTTCTCAAGGAATGTGCTTCTTATTTGTTTTTTCTCTTCCAATTTTTAATTTAAGTGCATTATCTTCAGCATTTTGGTTCAAATATAAATGTATTAATTGGAAAATACAGATATTCAGGAATGGAGCTACTTCGAGTTTTTTTTAGCTTAGATCACGTACACTGAGTCCTTAAATAGGTTTTTTGTTTTGTTATTTCTGGTTCACTCTTTGAGGTACTGTTATGGACATGGAAATACAATAACAAACTAAACCTTAACCCCAATATTTTGGGATCGGCTACAAAATCCAAAATGTGAAATGATATTGGGTTGTTGATGAGAATCTTCTGTACTTATCTATTGTATTGCTCAATAAGTTCCCAGATAATATTACTGATTTTGTTTGCTCGAATAGTTACCATGATCGGCTACAAAATCCCAAATGAGAAATAATATTGAGTCGTTGATGAGAATCTTTCTACTCCAGTCATTCGTGTCTAGAGCTATATCACCATCTACATCGCTAGCTGCCATGGCCTTTCTTACAAAAAGAAAATGAGAAAACAAAAAAGTGTAAACTATTTTTTTTTTTTGGGCATGTGATATAGTAAATTTCTTATAAGTTTACTCCTATAATCTAGATTTTTCACTCTTACAACTTACATAATAATGCTGGCTTTTGTTATCTTTATCAATCAGTTCTGGAACATTCCTTTTTGCGTCTCAAGATGAGTCTGGAATTTTGGAACTCATTGAAGAAAAGATTGCAAAGGCTACAATGATTCCGAGGACCCATGGGGAGGTAAGTTTCATAGTAAAGTAATGGGCTTTTATTATTATTATTATTTAATTTTTTTAATTTTTATTGCAGAAATGTTCTATTCCCATGTGTATAAAAAAAAATACTGTCAGCTCATCTTCCTTTTCTCTAATTTTTCTCAATGATGGCACAATTTGCTAGTTTGGTATCTGTGTGCCCTAGCTATTCTCTCTCTCTCTCTCTCTCTCTCTCTCTCTGTGCGCAAAAACAGGCTACGCCTTAATTCCAAAAGTTATTGAGTCATTAACACTAGATGCCTTGTCTAGTGGTACCAGCATGTATAATATTGCCAATGCTGGCATGTTATAAACTGATGATGAATACCCTTGATCATATGGTCAAAGAGGTCCTTCATGTTCTATTCTTGTGGAATTTAAAAGAGCATAGCTAGCGTTGGAAAGGAATATATGTAGAATCTAAGTGCAAAAGCAAGGATACGTGAAGCCTATGATGAAATAATAAAGGCTTCTTTATAAAATTATGTAGACAATGCCTTTATAGTGTGCTGGAATTTTTATTTTGGAAAATAAATTAGTTGTTTATGAGGTTAAGATATTTTGTCAAAATTGGATAGTTTCAAAAGTTCTCCTCATTCATGTTCTGGAATTTACTTGCCATTAAATGACTATTATGGAGAGGGAATTTGCAAAGGGTTTTACTTGTCATGTTCTGGAATTTGCTTGGCTTACTTGAGAAACAGTTGATTGTTGAAGTTTTGTTGTGTATGCAATTCTCAAAGTAATTGATGGACATAACCATGACTCAGGCATTCAACGTATTGCGTTATGAGATTGGACAGAAGTATGATTGTCATTATGATGTACTCGATCCTGCTGAATATGGTCCACAAAAGAGCCAGAGGGTATGTACTCGGTTAAATGTAGATTTTCTTTTCATTAGTGGCTCCAGATAGAATATGCAGTGATGGGGAATAATGCAGATGGATTGATCGACTTGATGCTGATTTATGCAATCCTCGTCTACTTATTATCTCGTTATATCATGCTTCTTGAATCTTTGATCTCTTAGATATGACATTATCAGTTTATTCTGCCTGCTCTTAAAAGAACCAGTATATGATAATCACTTTGGTTTTCCACCTTTTCTGTTTCATAATGCACAATGCCATGGAAATTTGTAGATTATAATTTACCCTTGAAGTTGATGTTATGGTTGGGATGTGGACATACTCATTAAGGATAGTTATATAATTTTCCTTTTCCACATCAAATGTTCGTCTACTTTGTTCCAGTTGCTGATTGTAGTATAATTGCTTCTGAGGTGGAGAACAAAATGATGCTCGTGAATCTTTTATCACATGAATTTCATCTGGCAGTCTAAACAATTTTTTATTTTATGGTTAAATGGATATTGATCTAGAGCAGCTGCTTTTTTGAATATGCGCCTAATGACAAACTTGAGATTGATTACCAGCATTTCAAGTCTATATTAGAGACTATCTCTTGAAGGGTAAACGAGGCATTGTCTTGGATACATATCAGGCAGTTGTAAAAGCCTAACTGATGTAGGCAATGCCCAAACCAAACAATTCAATTTCATAAACTGAGAAACCCTATTACGTAGAAGCCTTTTTGTAGGCTTAAACTACTTGCAGACCAGGCAAAATTACCCTGGGATTTTAGATAGACTCAAATACTAGTTTCCTAATCCTAATAATTGAGATAATGATCTAGTAAAAAATCCTAAAATAATAAAATGAAAATAATATTAAATGTTACAAATATTCCCCATGAGAATCATAAATAACAAATAAACCACATAAATCCTGAACTTAATATATTCATTCTCCATCATTGACTTCGCAATTGTCATGCTAGAAATGTTGATCGGACCCTGTTTTTGGTGTGGTTTTCCAAATATATACCATGCCCGTTGGCTTCCTTCTTCTGTCATCTAGTAAGTGACGTTATGTTTGGCTCAAGAAATGGGACGAAATACCTATTTCATGGAAATACAACATGTAAGGAGTAATATTTTCTTGGAAAATGAGTGAAATGACTACTTCCATAAACCATACATGGAATAGACAATGAATAGACATGGAATAGCTATTACATCCTTGACAATTGGTAATAGTTATTCCTTATCTATTCCCCTTATGATTCATGGGAGTAGACATTTCACTCATGCTCCGTACATGTAACGTAATATGGTTTAATGGCAGTAATAGTCTCATGTTTGATAATAGTCAGTGATGCTCCTGTGGCAATGTTCATTGTTAAGATCCTAGAAATTTCCATATTTAGTTTGATGTGTCAATTTGGGTGCTTTCCTCTTTCCCATGAACATTTTTTTTCTGGCTAGGCTCTCATTTCCATGTAACTAATTGGTGAATCTATATGTCATCAGTTCAGCTCGTCATGTCATTCTGCGAGGCTTTAGCTTCTTTTTTCTTTTTCTTTTTTTTTTTGTGTGTGCTTGTTACTTTCTTTTCCCGTGTCAGAAGTTCATGAAAGATCTCTTAAAGAAAATCATATTCTATATCAAACCTAACTAATCAAAATACAGGTTGCTTCATTTTTGTTGTATTTGTCTGATGTTAAAGAAGGTGGAGAAACCATTTTCCCGTATGAGGTAGGCTCATCACACGTCTTTTTGTTATTTTATCACGCTGTGCGAATTAATCAAAAATAAGTTCCTCACAATTTCTATGCTTTTAGCAGAATGGCTTAAACATGGTTCAGAATTATAATTTCCGGGACTGCATTGGTTTGAAAGTGAAACCGCGTCGAGGTGATGGGCTTCTGTTCTATTCCTTGAACCCAAACGGCACAATTGATGCGGTAAGCTTGTTCTTCTATCTGCCATTTTCAAGCAACTCATTATCTATTTTTTTATTTTTGGGTGAAAAATATCATGATCTACTTGATTTCAAGCTACCATAACCAATTGGAAAACCTTGTTTTCTTTTCTGAAATTTTGCCAATGGCCCACCTTAATTTTATTCCTTTTAAATGTTTTTAATCTTATAAAACATACCAAACTTGTTTTAAGTGTATTCAAATATATAAAATTTGGGCCAGTTTGCGGGGCTCATAGGGAAACCTATAAACTTCCCCAAGCTGGCCATTAAGTTAGAAGCCTTATTTTCTTATCGCATTGATGGAAAATGATAATGCGACATAAAATCATGTGTAGGAATCAGAAACTAATTTTCTACCATTAAAGGTCCCGTGTTTTGGCACGTGTGGCTCTACGCACCTTTACAATCTACTGTAAGTAGCATATATGCAATTAGCAGGAGCTGCAGTTTGTCTTGTAGTCACGATTAAATAATTAGTTGCATGCTTTTGCAGACTTCGCTTCATGGAAGCTGTCCAGTGATCAAAGGAGAGAAGTGGGTCGCTACGAAGTGGGTCAGAGATCAAATAGAGTATTGATGAATAAGGCTTCTACACTCCCTCAAAAGGTTTTTGGCTTTGAGTACAGCAATTACACACAAAAATTCCTACGTACAATTCCTAATTGTAGCAGACAACTATTTCCCTCGTGCTAATCTACACTTATGCAAAGTCCATTATGATATAGTGTAACCGAAACAAAAGTTCTATCATCATAAGATAAAGCTCAATAACCTATATTATTGATGAACTCTCAGCAGTCTCTTATCCTCTGATACGAATGAATTCCTAAAGGAATTCATTCATAAGATGCAGCTTCTCACCGTCATGCACTTGCAGAATGGAAGTAAAATTTGTGCCGTTATATGTTCTCCGGTCAACAGCAGATGCTACGTTCCTTGAAGAACTGCATTTTACCATCCTTATTGATTCTCTTGAATCCAGCAGATAAAATTTCTACTCCGAAAACTGAAATCTTTTCTGAAAGAGTGTAGTCATCTGTTTGTATCCTCACCTCCCATGCCTGACTGCTTTCTACTGGCATCAGTACCAAACTTGCAATGGCAATGAAAAAATAATCACAATTTGTGACTGTCTTGGTAAGGTTGCTTCCCGCAACGCTTCAATGCGTGCATGCAACCTGCTGCAATAAACAGCCCAACAGCAGCAAATGCCATGACAGCTGCATTTCCCAGGTTTCCATAGTAGCCTCTCTGCGACATGAAGCTCAGGCATCTAATTAAGAGGGAGAATGGGCCTGGATTGGTTGAATTAAAGCATTCCATCTATAGTTCATTCAAATTTCTTGGCCATCTTTTGTAACCATAATAAAGAATGAATTAAAACAATTGCTGTAAGAAAATATAGTAGAAAGCATATCAAGTTTATGAGTAAAATTTTTAAGAATTCTCCCGTCAAGCTTCATGGTGGAACTGACAGTCGATTTGAATATTCTTGATTGCGGTGGAATAGGGCCTAAATAGGATTAACTATTCTGAGCTCTAAAGTAACGAAATGAGGTATAACTACTCTATATAACTTAGAATAGAATAGTTAATACCATGAATTAAACAATCTCATTACTGATTTAAGTTGGAGACATGCACCTGCAGTAGGAAAAAAATAGTTGCTGCATTTGCAGGAGCTAGAGACAAGCTTATCATTCCTCCACGCAATTCATTCGGTACATATCTGCATATAAACCAAAAAGAAGAAACGATTGAGTAGCTCTTCGATGGTATGGAAATCTGGGACTTGCAGTGTCTCCCACTTGGTCCAGATCAAACTATTAATATTAGGAATCAAAAAGCAAGAATATATATCCAACATACATGCTTCTCAATCTGGCAAGTGATGGTAAAATAAGGCCAACGCAAGCATGGAATATGCAGAATAACATCAGTAAATATCCAATTTCCTGCAGATTACAAGTGGAGAGTGTAACATGTCTGACATAGCCCCAAAATCTTTCACATTGTTAATGCTTACGTACCTGATAATCATAAGCTGTAATAGACAACACAAGCCCCATTAAGCCAAATGCATACACTAAGTAATCTTCAGTTCGGATTGGTGATGGTCTACTAATTAGCCATGGAAAGGCTGTGCTTCCCAGCATTCTTGCACCCAGAATACATGGATATACCAAACCTAAATGCACTTCTCGCCCATCAGCCTAAAAATGAGAACATATAAGAGATCAACAAGTCAATAAATTTATGGCAATTTAAATTCAGGACTTTCCAACCTCTGACTGCCGTAGTAAAATGAAGAACAGGAGGTGATTATGGTAATCTCAAATGAGAAACCAAAGAGAAAGGAAAGAAAGAATATATTAAAGAAAATTAGGGGCAACCACAACCTAAAATTATTTTACTGACTGAAGTTTTTAATATAAGACATAAGGTCTCATCTGTGATTTTGTTTAAAATGTTGGAACCTAAACCAAAAATGCACTATATATTATTGACAAGGGGTTCCATATAAGATTTTAACATGCATCCATCTCTGCAGCTCACAACCCAGAATCGATGTCCATGTAGCCTTTCCAACGGGTTAGCATTTTCATATAACAGAGAGTGAGTTTGGGCTGCTGAACAGCAGCTCCAAAAGACATTGTTTATCCCAAACCATAGAATTGCCCTTGTCATAAAGGATTGTGTTGGTATATTAAGACTATCAACCATCTCCTAGATCTAAAACAGTGTCAGTATTCTAGGAAGAAATTGAGCTGCAAGAAACCAAGAGTCATATCATTTGTACTGTGTTCAAATAGAAATAAAACATACCACCAGTGTTGGAGCCCATAAAATCCAGAAAAATGCAATGGAGAAATGAAGCCAAGCTTGTGCACATACCAATAGCCATATCCTCTTATCTGTTTAAGTATTTACAAAATGACAATGATGAGAACATGCTTCCCTAGTCTTTCTACAAAGTCAAGAGAGAATTATACAAGGAACAATGCTTTGCAAGCAAAATTACTCACGTTTGAAGATTTTTTTGGACCATCTCATACATATGACTTTGTTGGACACTAAGCAATTTCAACATAGATGTATAGAGTGCTAATGGTACAGTAGCATGCACAGAGGGTTCATTATTTGCAGCATTATTCACTGCTAGACCACTAACATTTTTTCTTTTATTGTGATGCCAGAATGGCTCTAATGTTTTACATTTTTTGCATGGCATGGCTGTTCAAGACTCACTACTGCACAAGTACATTTGACAGACCAAGTAAAGTTGCCCGGGTTTCACCAACTTTGGTACATTATGCTATAACAACCAGAATCAACTTGAGTGAGAATCTTTATGCCCTATTGATTATGACAAAAATTAAATGAGGTAAAACAGCAACCAGTGAAGTAATTCCTTAGAGGCACAGAAAGACCACCTACTCGTCAAATAACAAAAAGGCATCTATATTCAAAAGAAGGATTCAATCTGCAGTCACGTATCCTAGCTTCTATGTGAAATATAATCAATCCGGAAGTAAATACTCCCGTTGCAAGACAGATACAAAACAAGGGTTACAGGCCACAAGTTCCAGTCATGGATTAATAGGAACTGAGTGAAAAAAAACAAATACAATACTTGAATAGTCAGTTTAGCAACCTACAGCAACAAACAGCTAGATCCCAAGCTTTGGTGACCTGGTAATAATATTTCCTCCAATTCTGGCAAATTGAAGTTATCTCTCATACTCTGCTGGGGAAGACTAGGAGTTCACTATAAGAGGTATGGCAATGGCCTCAAAATGCCTGCTAATGTAAAATCAATGTTCTAATACCTCACATTATTATATACATTCAGCTTGTTAAATTTTATCTACAAAGAATTTGCAGCACCATAAAGTCATCTTGTGTGCATAGATGTAATGTAACTCCAGAGCTATTCATTATTTTGATGTGAATTTGAAGAATTCCAGGCTGGTTCAATGGAAGCGCAAGTGTGTGCAGATTTGAGACTTCAGCGTGGCCACTTCATTCAAAAATGCTGAAGGAAATGGTAATTTCTAAACTGCCCCTTCCAAGACCTAGATCAATGGGACCAGCACCTGTTGGTGGCCTTTACCATTTAAACTTCTATATCACAATGGTTCAATAGCCAGACAAGAAAAAAAGAGCTTATAAAAGATATCTAAATTTTACCGCCAAAAATATAAACAAAGAAGGACGTCTTGTAGTCCTTCAGTGGTACTCTTTGTGAAGTTTCCGTCTCTGCCCATCCTCTAGTAGTACAAATGATGCCAACAATTGCTAAGAAAACAACAACAATTGGTGGAAAAACTATATTTTCCTTCTCATCATTATCAACAAGCCAGTTTGCAAGTATTTGGCTTCCAATGAAAGATGCAGACTCAGAAAAGGTCATCAACCAAAACACATCACTTAAGGCATCTTGCCTGTAACCAAGCTGCACAGGAAAGAACATACATCACCAAAAAGTAGTAGCAGCTAGTTGTAAATATCAAACGGTGACATATTGCACCTACATGGTACTAAAATGCAAACATAACATTCAAGTTGACCATTAAAAAACAAAGAATACGCAATTTTAACACAAACCTTCTCATGTTCAACCACCATCCACGTCTCGAAATTCACAGAAAATATTGAAGCCGCAAGAGACAAACTGATACTTCCTACCCAAATACTTGAGTGCATGGTAAACCTCTTCCATATGGCAACGAAAAGGTGCAGAACCCAAAAGATCAAACAGAGATTCTTTTGACCACTGCAATCACAACATGGGAAATTGTCAAACTTTCTAGAGGTCAGTGTGCCATCAAGATCATCCTGAATGTTTGAGCGTAATGCACGTCTTATTCATTCACAAAGCATAAATTTCTGATGTTATAGGACAAGACCTAAACTAGTATTGCCATAACGCAGTAAAGCTGAAATTTGAGACATTATGTGCCAAAACAAAGCTTACCAAATTGCAAGTGTAAGATAAAACCTTGAAAGAAACCTAAGAATTTAACAAACCAATGAAGCTCGGCAGTCTTCTTCATAATACAATTAATTTAAAGGATTCTCCTACATTGTCAAACTTGGAGCAATTCTCCAAACATTAAACCCTCCTACACTTAAATTGCTGCTCACTCCCAATCAAAATATCAAATTGTAACAAAGAGTCATGGAATTCCAATAAAAATAACTAGACACAAAATGTACAGTCATAAGGCAAAGAAATGACAGATAAGATAAAATCAGAGAAATCAAAGCTGGTACTTACACTAAATCGCCAAGCATGCCAAAGAAAGTACCGAAAACGACTGCCGCTAGATATCCAACACAGAGATAAACCACCATTTTCTCCCTGCCAACGCCATAATAGGCAAGCTCAAACTCCCCAAGCACCGACCACAAACCTTCCGTCACTATACACAGTAGAAACCGAAAAATGAAAATGAAAAAAAAAATGAGAGTGCATAATGATCAAAATTATAAAAATTATAAACTATGATACGAATCGATGAAGGAAGCTTACCTGACGCGAGAGAGTAAAGAAGAAGGAAACTTCTCTGGGCGCGAATCAGCGAAGATGTGAGGCCATGGTCAATCGGAGGCGGAGATTTGTTGGAGCTATTCTTGGAGAAGTACGGAGGGAGAAAGATGGAGACGAAGCAGGAGAAGAAGATGAATGCGTAGAAGCTTGGATCCGGTCGCCATACCGAGCTTTCGATCACAACTCCCATTGATTTCGAAACTTACAGAGAAAATGCTCAGATCAAGTCTTCAGAGCGACTCCGATCGAGAGAGGTACACACTTCGATTCATCTCTTCTCAACGGACCGATCAAAACAATTCGATCGGAATGAAAGGTCGATCATCGCCTTAAACGGCGAAGTAGGAAGGGAAGATGTACTATACTCGAAACGGCGCCGTCCGGATCGCCGTATAAAGCCGAAAGCCCATTTGATTTCTTCGACTATTGTCTGAGGGCAGCGGAGTAAAACCGATAGGCTAAAATTCTAATTTAAAATTTAAATATAATTAATTGCTTTAAAATTTAAATTTCAAATATAACTTAGTGTTTTAAAATTTATAACTTTTTAAAATCATTTTTCTTATGCTTACTAAATTTAATAACACAAAAATATTATATTTAACTATTAATAGTCCTACATATAAATTTCTTCAAATATTTTATACTGATTGAAGGTCGTTGAACGACAATGTTGGTACGCGTGTTTGCCATGCATGTGCGGAGTGGCCGCTCAAGATGGCATCGCTTCAACCCTTTCATGAGTCACTTTGTCTTCCCATTCCCAAGTTCACTCTGCTTCTCTTGACTTCTCTCTTTCCTCACTCCCTCCACTCTCTTGATCTCCTCCAGAAAAATCCCCAAATAATATAGTTTAAAAAAAATCCTAAACTAGGTTGTACAAGTTAGTTATTTCTTGAAATAAGTTTCCAGTTACGCTATTGGCTATTGCGTGACTAACTTTCACAAATCTTGACCGTTAATCACGCAATTGGAAATTGGCTAATAAATTTTTAAGGGTCGAGCAATTGCCAATTGCTTGACTAATATAGGGAAAAAAATAGGTCACACAATTGGCAATTATGTGACCAAAATATTAAAATAATGATCATACAATTGGCAATTGCAGTGACCACCTGTTTGGTTATTTAATTGGTGTGGGGGGTTAGGGGGAAGGGAGTGGGTGGGTTGGTGGAGAGGGGGTCTATGATGTAGTTTACGCCATTCTTTTTTTCAATGCATTTTTGAAAAATTTGAGCCACTTAGATGGAAACAACATAGAAAATACACATGTTCATGTGTCAGCTCCCCTCACCTCTGACCCCCAATATGAGATAAGAGCCATTTATCGACATCTTGACAGCCACACTGTCTATCTCCTTTAAGCGTTCTATATAGCGCTAGAATTTTCTTAGTTGTGGTGCCGCTCCAGCTGCCCAACATAAGTCTTTCAACAATTCGTGGGAAATTTCCAGGAGAAGTTGCTACGTACATGCCTCAAACAGAATAGATGAAAGATGAGGGGCTCTTGTAAATTGTATCGTTCGTCGTTGATGGCCGCTAAAATTGACAGTGCTCAATCAGAAATTGAGCACACACCCGTTTGATCAGCTATAATATAGCTTTGAATCTTTCGGAGAAACCAGTCCCGTGATGAAGTGGCCTTTTTTTGGATCATACAAATGCAAGTGGACATACTTGTCGGTTTCCATTGGTTCCCATGGTGACAAGGAGCTTTCTCTTATATCTCCTAACAAGGAAGGTCTCGTCCACTACAATTGCCGGTCGACAATATTTCCAACTTACGATTGATAGTTGGAAGACCCAACGCACGTTTTAGAGCATGCTCTATCCAGAATTGAGGGGTGCAGTCTAGCAAAGATTTTCGTGACAAATTTGGAATTGTACTGCAATATTATTAATAGAAACTTGGGCAGTTCATTGAAAGAGGCATCCCTATCCCCAAAAATTGCTGCCAACGTTCTCTGTTTTCCTAACCACGCCTTCTTATATGTAAGCGTGCAGTTGTGGTGCTTCTGGACATCATCAATAACGTAACTGACCTTGTTGCCCGGTTCCTCCCTCACTTTTTCTCTGATGATGTTGAAAATCATTAGAGAACTTATACTCCTGTGGTCTAGCGAACGGTTAGGCATGTTATAGGTATGACCGCTAGCATATCGGGTGATCATCCAGGTACCTTCTTTCTGCTTGAATATTATACGCAGTTTCCACTGACACGACACACTATGATGATAGATTAACTTCACCATTTACTTATTTGACTAATTCGTACGAAATTCTTTCAAAATTTGCATCTGATAGTTAGCGATAGTGAGCTTCAATTTCTTCTTCGTGCCAAATAGTAATCCCATCTTCGAGTCGTCAGTATTAGGATTAGATACGACAAGATGACTCTCCTCGTGTGGCATGGGCCACTCTTAAGTTAAAGAGAAGAAATTAGCACGAGGTGTGTGAAATGAAATAGTTGCCGGTAAATTCGGAGTGGATGATTCTCCTTGATCCACATCGCTATCACTGTCTAAAAATGAGAAATCTAAATCAAAGACATCCTCCTCACCATCATGGGTATCTGCGGCGTCATTGAATGACAAGCTTTGTATGTTTGGTAGGACAAGATCTACAGCATGTGCTTCGATTTGTGGGACTGAATAGGGATTAGACGCGTGCTTGTAATTATACACAAGTAGTTTTGCAAGTGGTCACCAAATGTTTCTTTTGGCTGGGGTGCCACAACAGTTGGCCTAATAAGTAGTTAACCATGGTATTTGAGTGGATCCACATATGGGGCCGAAATCACTTCAGTCTGAACATAAATCTATCAAGTTTGAAGGCAAGGATAGTTGGACCGAAACAAGATGTAGCTCAATATAATGTCATCCTGAATTTGTGTTGCTATAAAGGTTGCATATGCTCCTCCTCCGAAAGTAATAGAACACCGAATGAGTATATTAAGCTTGTAGAGCCTCGGAGCAATCGACATCAATGGATATAACTACTCCCCTAGAGTTTGGAGCATTGTATTGGATTGTATTAGGAGTATATATGATATGCTCCATTTGTAATTGCATCCGATATGTGACTCTTTTGTGATTTGACCACCCAATAGAATGCAGTGAAAATAAGAGGTGACGACATTATCAATATTAGAATAAAAGTTGTAAGAAATTGAAATGTCTGTATAAAAATTGGATGAGAGAAAGGAAGATGAGTGCTTATAATTGTTATTAGAAGAGAAAGCAAAACGGGGTGAAATTTGGATTAAAAAAAGAAGGAAGGAGGCCATTGGAAATGAGGGCGAAAGGAAGGAGGAGGTCTGTCGGGAAATGAGGGCACAATGATGGATTTTATAGGGGTTGGAGGTGGCCGTTAGCCACGCAATTGTCAATTGCATGACTATAAATTATTCTAAGAAATAAGTTTTCTGTACAGTTAATTTAAGAATTTATTTTTAAAATTATATTATTTGGGGATTTTTTTCGACCATTGGGCGTTCAAATCTTTTGGCAACTGTTCATCAGGTGTGGGAATGTCCTTGCATCATTGCATGTTTATCCAACTTTCGTTACTTATGTTTGCCGGGTATACAAGTAGCTGTATAATACCATAATTTGCGTATTGATTTTCACAAGATCATTTAACGTCTAGAGGGAGTAATTATATGAGGATTGCACAAAACTAATCTAAATGATTCATGCTATAGAAGGTGATATGACTGGGGCCAAGTCTTCATTTCTACGGCCCGGTTCTCCTTTTCCTGCTACAGTATACATGTAAGTGGTTTTGGTACTGTTAACGTAGGATATTATTGATGGGCATTATTGATGGCTACTTAGATGGCTGTTATTAAAAATAATGATCGTCAGCTGGTAGTTTGCTGATTATCTGTTCTCAAGTTTAGTTTTTGTGTCTGTATAGATTTATGGATTCGTTGTTTAATGGGTTGATGTTTTCTCATATTTTGGGTGCCTTATTATTATTATTATTATTATTATTTTTTTCCTTGATATTGATATTCTTTTCATTAATTTATCTCAAGTTTCATATGATAATTGACATGCTTTTAATACCAATATATATTTATTCTGCAGACGCTGTCAATACCAACATCTTTATTACAACATGCAAATAGTTTGCATTATAACCTTTTATTTTATTTTTGCAAATCTATCCCAATGTGTTTCAAGTGTTGCAATTTTTGGTATGGGTAGATTGCTGACTCGATTGTTGAGTTGAAAATTTCTTATTTTTTAGAATTCTGCACATTCATATCCACTAATACTTTCATTAAATAAAAAAAAAAGAAAAAAAGAAAAAAAAGAAAAACCTTGTTACATTCTAATTGTGTATCCAAGTATGATGATAATAAATTTGAAATTCTTAATATATTTGGGAATAAATTTGCGACAAAAAGGTGGGATATTTTTGCACAAATTTGTACATACCAAAGAATACAACACTGAATGTGTTACGGATAATTTTGTAATAAATAATAGAGTTGGGGATTTGAGTAGCAAAAGGATCAAAGGTAGAACTTTTTCTTGCAAATTTGGTTTCTTCGAACTTCACAGTCCAGTGAACAACGTTAGTGACCTACCCTCCTAATTGTGGAGGTTAGGTGTTTGAACCTTCAATATGTTGAGTTGCGAAGGAGTTTTTCATTCCCCCCAACCTATGTTTTAGCCTCCTTTGTAACAAGACAAAAACAAAAAAGAAAAAAAAAGGAAAACCGTTAGATGGCATTAAAGTTTTATTTGCCCATGCCAAAACTTACCAAACTTAACGTACTTTGAACAGATTTACAAAAAATAAAAAATTTAAATTTAAATCACAATATGGTGAAAGAGCAGATTTTATTTTATTTTATTTTATTTTTTTGCATCATTAGACGGATACTTTGGGGGTTTTTTATTTTATATTTTTTTTTTGCACTTTTCAGTATTCTTTTTGACGCGCTCACACACACAGGAGGAAAGAAAAAGCGAAAACTCATCTCCTTGCGGCATCAGGGGTGGAGCCAACAGGGGCAATGCCCGAGCCACGATCCAACATCAGGTGGGGCCGAAAAAAATTTGATCAAATTTTACTCCAATTAAGGCATAAGTTCTTCACAATCCCAACTTTAAAGACTAGGAGCTACATAATTGAAAATTAGCTCTTAATAAATGAATGCTCCAATAAAATTTTATTTTCCTCCAAAAAGGAAATGAAATTGGAACAAAAGAAATCAGCCTTGGAAAAATACTTTATTTTGGAATAAAAAATTATATTTTGAAGGGATAATACATGATTTAAAGTTGGCTGATACAAGAATAAAATAGAATATAAAATATAACTATCTTTGTGTAGTTTTAATCGTACAAATTAAAATGGCATACAAAAATGCATCTACATTTTGATTTTAATGAGATTTTGAAATGTTGAATATATATATATATATATATATATTCATCCTAATCATTAAAAACTAAGAATATCGAAAGCATAACACTATACTCTAAATTTACAATGCTTAGAATGATTAGGGTGTAATAACTATTACTTGCCTAATCTACAAATGGGACTTGGGGAAGTGTTATTCCTCACATACTAAATTCAACATTTATGTTATATTTATATGAAATACCCATTCTATTTCCACCCTATTGCATGTTTTAAATCAAACGAGTCATTAGTTTAAAAACCAAAATTACATCATTTTGATTAAAAAATTAAAATAAGATTCATCTTTTGAAAGAAAATTTTAACAAAGGCATAATTTTGGCGTTTGGACCAAGATGATTTCCTTAGTGCATATTCTCCAATTTTTTTGTTTTATTATCCTTATTTTTTGTTTCATCTTTCAAAACTTGAGGGTGAACTCATAAATAGTATAGTAAAAAAGAAAATTTAAAAAAAGCCAGGTGGGGCGGTTGCCCTAGCTCGCCCATTGCTAGCCCCGTCCGTAAGCAAGGGGAGACCTGGGTAGCCGCCCCACTTGAATTTTTTAATTTTTTAATTTTTTACTATATTATTTATGAGTTCACCTTCAAGTTTTGAAAGATCAAGAAAAATAAAGATAACAAAACAAAAGGATCGGAGAATATGCATTGAGAAAATTATTGGTTCGGATGCCAAAACCATGCCTTTATTAAAATTTTCTTTCAAAAGATAAATCTTATTTTAATTTTTTAATCAAAATAATGTAACTAACTTTGGTTCTTAAACTAATCACTCGTTTGGCTCGCAGCATGAAATAGGGTGGAAATAGAATGGGTACTTCATATAAATATAACATGAATGATGAATTTAGTATGTGAGGAATAACACTTTCCCAAGTCTCATTGGTAGATTAGGCAAGTAATAGTTATTACGTCTTATTCATTCTAAGCATTGTAAATTCAGGTTTTTAGTGTTATAGAGCCCTTGATATTCTTAGTTTTCAATAATTAGGATGAATATATTCAACGTTTCAAAATCTCATTAAAATTGAAATGTACATGTATTTCCGCATGCTATTTCAATATGCACAGTTAAAACTGCACAAAGATAGTTATATTTTATAGTCTATTTTATGCTTGTAACAGCCAACTTTAAATCATGTATTATCCCTTTAAAATATAATTTTTTATTCCAAAATAAAGTTATTTTTCCAAGGCCGATTTCTTTTCTTCCGATTTCAATTTCTTTTTGGCAGAAAGTAAAATTTTATTGGAGCATTCATTTATTAAGAGCTATTATTCAATCATGTACCTCCTAACCTTTAAAATTGGGATTGCGGAAAACTTATGTTTTAATTGAAGCAAAATTTGATCGAATTTTTTTCCTTCCCACCTAGGGTTGGATCCTGGCTCCGCCATTGACACCGTTAGGTCCTTCGTTCAGACATGGGAGGAGGCAACGGTCCGAAGGCCAAGATGGCACGTGAGAAGAACTCGGAGAAGCCGAAGGGTTCCAAGGGCATTGCCCACTTTTCCCCTTCTTTGGTCCCATACTGATCTCTGTATACACATCTTTCCTGTTTTTCTCTTCTCTCTATTGGGTTAATTGCCCACGTGATTTCACGTTTTCTTCTTGTTCTTCCTTTAACTTCGCTCTTGAGTTTAAAATATTAGGGAGTCAACTGGATTCAAACAAAAAAGCCATGTCAATACAGGTATTTTTCGACTTCGTGTTGGCTTTCTGTCTTCTGTCTCGGCTTATATTGATGCTTGCTAGATAGATGGTGGCAAATTGGGTTAATATAATGACTGAAACTGGGTGGACGTGAAAAGTAAGTATGTGAATGCATTATGGACCACCAACAAGAAGCTGAGACTTAATAAGCTCTTGCATGGTATTGGCCCTGTTGGAGTCACTCAGTTTTTGTGTACGCAGCCATGAATAGCAAACACTTGGTTTCGTTTTGCTTCCATGCGTCTCATGTAAATTCCTCTATAAATATATTTATGGCATAAAATAAGCATGTCTGCATCTATATATGGCATGTCTCTTGTAGTTCTTTTTAATGGTGATGCTCAATTTTAGCACCGCTACCTTGTAGTGGAAAACCAACGCGGGTTACATTTTGCTGTGTCGTGTAAACTTCTATTTGATTACGTGTTCACGACATAAAATAAGCATGCGTACATGCATTTGGAATGTCTCTCGCAGCACTTTAACGGTTTGAATTTTGCTTTGGAATTTACTTAATTTTAGTCTTGTGTGTGTTTAGTGTAGTGATTATAAAATGAAGATGACCTTTCGGTGGTTGAGCAATGCAGTGCAAGGTATGCATGCAAACCCTCACCTGTACCACTTCAGAGGTAAGAGCGTAGAGAGCATGCCGAAGCAAATCACCCCTAAGCCTGACGTTTACGCTTGTTACAGATGAACGCACTTGACACCAGGCGATCTGCAGACAAATATGACCGTGTAACGACCCTGGAATTCTCCTCCGAGCACCATGTGCGCATACTCGCGCATCTGTGCCTCCGTATATGTCTATGTGAGAGTGAGAGAGACGGGCTTTTGATCATCTCTGGGATTTAAAATATTTGGTCTCCTGTGCCTTGTTGCTAATCTACAGTATAAATATGCGCGTTACATAAATAATCTTGGTTATGCTTAATGCTATGCTTAGCCCCATAAATTTACTGCAATTCAATTAATCTCTTGGAAAACTCAACTCCAGAGTTGAATACAACATTTTTTCAGCCTTAGGTCCCTATCAAACTCTTGGGCAAGATCAATGATGGCATTTCATTCTCTACACTTTCTTTCTACAAAATAAGTTCATAAGCCTCACAGATGGATATTTCCAGCTAGGGAACATTTTTCTTTCTCCCAAGTATACATCCAATCTTCATTTCATATTGCCTAACTTCGTCGCATGGACCAAATAGTGCTCAGTGTGACCGACAAACTTACACACGGTGCAAACTTAATGTAAAGACTAAGGAAATAACACAGCACGCAGAAGAATGCCATTTAAGTTCCGAAACCAATATTTGACTGCCCACAACCGCCACACAGCATCTCTAGCCAGCAAACGAGTAACCAGAGGAATGAAATCTTGATATAATTCAAAAAACAAACAATAATATTATAGTCTATATACTCTCAAACATGTTTGACTTCCATAAAGTAGAGATGCAGAGTTTATGTATGGAGAGCAGAGAGCGGGGCTACTGTGTTCGCATTCGGCTATTCTCAGCAGCCCTCACTTGAAGAAAATATGGATGGGCCTGTAGAACAGTAAACAATCATTACAAAATCATTTTCACACAGTCAAAAGTATTCCACTAAGACAGTAAATTCATTAAGATTCAGAATTAGACAGAAGCCATTAGAATACCATTGCTTCTCTTGCTGTAAGCCTTTCCTGATGATCATATCGAAGCAACTTATCAAGAAAATCAATCGCCTGCATGTACATGGCTCAAAAAATTCAACAATTATGGGGCAGGTGAATTATGGGGCAAATAATATCTTGAAGCAATTCTTAATAATATATATATGACCTCTGGAGAAATCAGATGCTGGTTGTCAGCATTAATGAACTTGGACCAGGGCTTCCTGCTGTGCCTGTAGAAGAACGAAGTATTCAGTGTATCTTCTTTCCGATCAGTTGACAAGATGGAGGAACCTCAGTCACAGTACCCCACACATGAGCTACAATATTGAGGTGAATAGAACAAAGCGCCACCTAAACTATACCCTCAGAAAGTCATACTCTATGTCCAAAAATAACATCTTTGATATTTTTTCTAGCATATTTGTATGTTAAACTAATGTGTTCCCCTGCAGATCATTGCCTCAGCATTCAGCCCCTGATGGCCAGCAGGGTATTTGGTATAGCACGGTTCCAACCTGACTTCAGTTCAGGATGGGTAGGAGATAAAGACCTGAAGCTCAAAGAGCATTAACCCTAATTCTTGGGATGTCACTTTATTTTTTGAGCAAATGGAAATTTTGAGTCTCAAAGTGCATCTTCAACTGCATAATTAGGAACTATGGATATGCACCCTTCAAGAGGGAGTCAGCTTTTGATTGAACTGAGGAGATTGAATTGCTAGTCATGTAAAATTCTTAATTGGGCCAAATAAGGGAATTTAAGAAGCCTTTGTATACAACTTGAACCAAACACAATAAGAAAAATTTGGCAAGTAACGAAGGCTATAATGTAGCAAAATTCCAATTTAATCATACCTCCCAACAAGAGCATCAAGTTGAGAATCGAGCTCCAAATGATACTTGTTCAAGTATGCATTCAACTCATCTGTCCCAAGAACCTGAAATAATGGCTTCACATCAAAATCCAGCCTGACAACCACAAGAATGAATTTTATATGATGTATATACTTTTTCTGTGCACTAGAGTGCAAAATAATTTACTGTAAAACCATGCATGAGTGGCAGAAAAACAACCTGTCATTGTACCCACTATAAAATGGCTAAACATGTCCGTCCTTTTACAATCTTATTAGAAAGCATAAAGCAGCGAAGGCCCTGTTGGAGCATTATTATCAGTACGATCAGATCCTTTAAAAGTAGCATATGCTATGGGGCTTGATTATGGTATCAGTCACCATGTCCGGAAAAAAATGTCATTTGTTGGTAATAATTTACATGTGACCTATTTAATTTTACATGGTTCACATGGCTTGGGAGGTTCCTGGCCTGGAGTTAGCTGCATAATTTATGGGTATGCTCCTCCGATCATAAAATAATTCAAAAACGAGACTAATTTTCACATTATTTTTAGCATGACCACTGGATGTCTCAACACGCGATGCAAGCCACTAATGCAGTCAAGTGTCACACAGACACATATTTGCCGAGTTTCGAGAGTTGGACATGATAATGGTGTCTTATAGTTGAACCCTGTTTCCAGACTTGGTCAAACGTAAAATGAGCCTTGAAGCTGAAAATTTACACAAGGATGACTTCCTTGAAGTAAAAACAAGAGGCTGCTTATGCGAAAACCCCCTCTTTGCCAGGCCAGGTGTAGCTGCAGATTATGATCTGACCTTTACAGCAAGTCTCTAACTTCCTCATCCCAGCTATATTTCTAGCTACTAAAAAAGAAATGTACAGAAACAACATTAAAGTTTGGTACAGGACTGGAATGGGGTAGCTATTTGACAGGAATAAAACAACTACCCCATGGACCATGAGGGAAATAGATAAGGAATAACTATTACCAATGGCCATGGTGGGTGGAACAGGTATTGCTTACCTATTCCACTCATGATCCTTGAAAAGAGCTACTCCTCACATACTTCTCTCATGGCTCATATTATATTTCTATGGAATAGTTATTCCAATCTGTGAACCAAATGTAATGTTAGAAAATCTCAAAACAGTGTCAAATCCCATCAAGAGATGTTTATTTTTTGAAGGACATTCTTTCTCATCTCTCAAGCTCTAGCAGGTAAATGTAAATAATTTCTTGCACCACCAAACCGCTCAGGTATGTGTTTCCATTTTGGCAAAGCAAAAGGGGGAAAAAAAGGAGGCCGGCTTTTTTTTTTTTTTTGGGGGGGGGGGGGGGGGCGTGCGCAGCGTTGTAATCAACCTCCTACGCTATAAAAACTCAAGATTAAAGAGCAACGGCACGAGTAACCAACTACAATATGAAAAGAAGTAAAAGCCAAAGGCATGACATAATAACACAAGATCCCCATGAGATTAACGTCATATATTATTGATTATTGTAATAAGTTCCCTTCAAGCATCACATATTACGCTCTTTGAAGCCATCCACATCTTCAGTTTCATAGCAATTATTCCTTTTAAACTACTACTCTAAAAATTATCACAAATGGATGCATTGAACACTTCATAACTTTGATCAATAATTTATACACATCAGATTCTACAAATCCAGATATAAAATGCGCTCAGGACAACCATATAGAAAATTCTGGTTGCATAAACAAAAGAATATTCAATCAATCTGAGAATAAGTTGTGAAGTGGAACATAAAAATATAGATAAATGGAAGGTTGAAAGAAAGAAAGTACAGGGTTCTCCATACTTTCTATTCAGATAGAAGATTTTAGATGAGATAGTTAGGCATATAAACAAGATATATGGTACATTGAAAAAATCCTTACCCTTGCAATTTTGACAAGCTGATCTTGATTGTCGTGGCCATAAAAAAATGGCTCCTTGCGAAATATCTACATAAAGAATACCAAGCATAACAGAAACAAGAACTTATAAAATGGAAGAACACATACGATAGATAGCACTTAAATGAAATATTGCAAGTTATCACAAGTATCCTAAATGGAAAGTTCCAGTTATTACTCTCACCATCCCTGCAAACATGCAACCAAGGCTCCACAAGTCTAAAGAGTAGTCATAGTCTTGCAAATCGACAAGAAGTTCAGGCCCTTTAAAGTACCTGATTGACGACAATCGTACAGTGAAATTTTACAAATTAGACCTCGCAATATGAACACATGTTGTTACCACACGCAAAGCAAGCATTGTCTGCCAGGGCTAGTATGCACCAATGTACATAAACCTCAGAACCTCATTATTGACACCAAGACCCAGCTGTGTTAGTTAATGTGCTTGTGCTAAACTCTCTCACTCTTTGTATGTATGCATATGTGTGTGTGTGTGTAAACCGTCTATACTTATTTCTCATTGCGAAGGAAAAAAATATATATAAGAAGCAAAGGATGCCTCATTCATTTAAGAATGGCTAAAATGGTGTGTCGTATCATATGTCCCCAACCAAGTATTACCAAACATGCAAGCGTGACAAGTATTGGCATAAAATTGCTAGAGAGAAGCATCCGACCTATGTTTACCACTTAGAGGAGGTGCACATGCAATTCTTTTGTATTGACAACAAACAGGCTGGGTAACCCAAAAAATATTCAGACTAATATAATGTTAAACAGTAAGCAGCATTAAAAACCAGCTCGGACTCTCAAAGTCTAAGTAATCAAAAACAACCGGAGATTCGTGTACATATTATTTATGGAATTCAAGTTTAATTTCTAGATTTCACTTTCGGTCAGAGTGGAACTGGGTCCTACTATGTTCTACCCTAGGGCTAGCGAAGGTCAAAATTTTTGGTCTATCCCTTAGCAATAATTAGCACCCCTTCAAAAAGCCAAAATGATCCGGCCCAAACTGTAAATGTCCAAAAAATACTCACCCAATTTAAATTGTTTTGGAAACTCTCTAACTGAACATTGATAGGGCGAGTGGATCATGAAACAATCATTAACTATTGTTTTAGCAATAATTAGGAAATCAAGTAGTCCTAAAGCCTGCAGACTACAATTAGCATCAAATAGGCTTCAAAATCTGTCCCAGTACTTGAAATGCTGACCTTTCTTGCATGAGAGAAACTATTGGATGCCACTTTCTACAGAATCTCATTGGTACCCCAACCAAGCATAAATACGTACATCAAACTTTCATAAGCCACTACAAATATCCCAATGGCAATGAATCCAAATTGAACGCCATAATCCTTGCAGGATTTCATGCACACATATTTACTCCCGCCAAGGGCCTGTTTGGATCGAGGTGGGAATGGCAGTGCTAATTAATATTTTCTTGTTTGGTTACGCACTCAAGCCTAAAATGCTCATTCCATGGAAAAGGCTACCTCTGCATATGAAGAAATGACCATTCCACTCCTAATCATAGTTGTCAAGGCGTTCAGGCGTGGAAAATGGGCAGGGTGAGCACTTGCCTTGCCCGGCACCTTGGACGCCAAAGGGGCGCCTTGGCAAGTTTTTTTTTCTTCTTCAGAATAACGACACAAGAAGGAGATTACATTGCTTCAAAGTTAAACATACAAGAGATAACATAAAACTTGCAAAATTCTCTCATTTTGTAAAAACAATCTTAACATTTTGTCCTTTGTTTTCCAACGTATATCATTTTAAATGAGAACTTATGTTGCTTTATAACACTACGAAAACATTAATTCTACTTAAGATGTTGATCTGAAACATATATATATATATGTACATTTATATGCACATATATGTATATATATGTACATTTATATGCACATATATGTATATATGTATACGTGTTTCTTATAAGCACCTCGAGTGCCTTGTGAACGCCTAAGCGTTCGCCTTGTCGCCTAGGCGTCTAGGCTCTCGGTCAATGCCTTACTTCGCCTTGGTGCCTTGACAACTATGCTCCTAATACTTGCAAATCATTATTCTAATCTCCAATTCCAGCGCAATGCCTTGACGACATGATACCGCGAGTCTCATGACATCATAAACACCATGACACAACATTCTTGTAATTTATTTACTTAGTTTATTTTTATAAAGCTATTTGAGGTTACTTGCATGATCATTCCACTCCATTCCATCATTCAGCAAACCAAACATGTGAATAAGAATGAAGTGGGAATGGCCATTCCATTCCCTTTCTAGTGCCAGTCCCTTTCCATTCCCTCCATCCAAATGCAACCTAAGAAGTTGGCTATCATATCTTCTTTGAAATAGCTGAAAACATAAAAAAAGTCCCTAAGGAGAATCACTAAATGAGTGTAGCAAAGAACAAATCCTATGTTAATGACAAATTTTTCCCACATTAAAAAGTACGCAGTGCTACCCTTGTGCAAATAGCTGATAACATGAACAAATCCCGGGGGAATATCTCTAAATGAGAAAAGCAAAGAACAAACAAGTTACTACATGATGCTTGATGTTAAGAAGATGTACCTAGAAGCCACTCGAACATTATATTCCTTGCCAGGATGGTAAAATTCAGCCAAACCCCAATCTATCAAGCGGAGTTTTCTCAATTCATGATCTATCATAACATTATGCGGCTTCACATCTCTATGCATTATTCCTTGTGAATGACAATAATCTAGTGCCTGCACAAAAGAACAGCAGGTAACTCATTAAGCATGAAAGGGTTAATATTTTTAAAATCCAAAATACTTTTATATGGTTAATAAAATTCATATTTGAATTAAAACAACTGCCTCACAAAAGAGATACTAAGATATCAGAAAATATGCTAACATATAAAGAAAGAGATTAATGGCCTATAAACCCCGAACTTGTCACTGAATACCAATTTAAAGCCAAACTTATATTTGTACAAATTTTAAGCTGAACTCGTAAAATTTTACCAATTAAGTTTAATGCTTAACGGTTGATTGAACCACAATATTGATAAAAAATAATTCAATTGGGTAATTAAAGTTTATATTTTTACTAAATTGATATTATTTTATTCTTTTAGGTAATTACAGGGTAAAGATAGCAAAGCGGTGTACTTTTTGGTAATTCTACAAAATAGCGGGATTGGAAAGCAAATCAGTGGAAGAAAAGAAAAGAAAAAGAAGATGAAATTACTTGAAGAAAAAGGAAAAGAAAAAGTCTCTTATTTTTTCTATCTCTATCCTGATGGGGCCGAGCTTGAAAAAGAAGAAAAAGAAAAGAATTAGAAATGGAAAGAAAGAAAGATTCTAATTTTTATTTTAATTTCCCTTTTCTCTCCCTCACAACAATCTCCCATTGGCTTTAAATACCCAATTCTCCATTGAATTGAGAAAGGCAGCAACCCATCAACAGATCCACCAGAATTGGCATGGCCTCCAACACCACCAATTCCATCCTTACCCAAGACTCCTTCATTCTCCTCCTCCCATTGCATAATCTCCTTCCATTACGGAACCAATCCCATCACCAATTTACATCCTTTCATCACCTCAACTGTTGCGCCACCTTTCTCTCCCATTATCTCACAGCCACCACTAAAAATCTTGTCCTTACCACTCATTCAAATCCCGACCAGCCACAGAGACATCCCCAATCAGCCGCAATCCTCTCCAGCACTTCATCCAACGCCGTCGATCAGCCGCCATCCCAATTTTTTATCACCAGCCACCGCTCCATCTTTCCGAAATCCATTCAATCCAAATCATGATGTTCTTCAACATTATGAGTAGCTAAATTCCCTATTCACTTTTGGTTTATGGATGATACTTTAATTTTGATCGATAATATTTAACTGATAAATATTTAGAATTTGTATGTAATTGAATGCGTGATGTTGAGACTGAACTGATTGAGCCTTATTGTTATATTTAGTAAGGATTATAATTTCTGTGATTAAGAATTAATTTATTGCAAGCATTTGTGCGATACAATACGGGGATTCTTCCGATGATAATCTAACTCTTACTAAACCAAGGTTTAATAAGATAGTTTATATCTAGGTTAATTCATAATCTTTCCGAATTTTATTAGCCTTGTAGCTTTAGAGGATTAATTACATGCATCTACAAATCAATCGGTTTAAAGTATATTCAAACCCCAAAATTAAATTTCTCAATTGATAATTTTCTCCATTAAATCTTTTGATCACTTCTAAATTCTTCTTAAATAGTTTTTCTAACTTTAAAAACAAACACAACTCCGCCTTAGATTCATTGCACGATGATACTCTACTTGTCACCTTCTTAGGTAGTTTTATTTATTATTTTTTTATTTGAAAACGACCGATCAATGGTGTTAGATCCATCTACCAATTAATCTCATACGGCAAAAGCTACACAGATTCCATATCATATAGGATTAAATAATAAAATAATCCTTATTATATGGCGTTGCAAGGGATGGTTATGGGTGGGTGAAACATGGTTCATGGGTCAACACGTGTGGGTCAAAATTATTTTATGGGTCGGTTGGGTTAAATAAAGAATAGTCAGATATGTTGCCAGGTCAATGAGTCACTTTACCAATACAATTTTTGTTTCTGTTACTATTTTCATAAACCAACCATTATTTAGGGGCCGGAAAAAACCCTCTAATTTTGAATCTAAAAAAGTATGAAAAGCATAACTATAAATCGTTATTAGACGAGTTAGGTAAGTTGTGAACGGGACAAGTAACAAGTTGGCAAGTTGCTAACTCTAATAAATTGAAACACCACATAATAAATATTATTTTATTATTTAATCCTATACGACATAAAATAAAAATAGATTTTTCCACATAAAATTAATTGGTTAACGATGATCTAACATCGTTAAGTATTAAACTTAATTGGTATGATTTTAAAAGTTCAAGTTAAAATTGGTACAAATGCAAGTTCATGTTTAAATTGGTATTCAGGGACAAGTTCAGGGTTTTATGGGCCATTAATCCCTAAGAAGCATGAAATAGAATAATTGTACCGCGACCTAAAAATTCCAGAAATCAACCATTTCTATTCAACCTCATTATCAAACTCCATTTTCTACAACCAAGCATTCATCATAAACATATTTTCAACTGAAATTTCAGTTTTGGAGGCATTGAGCATTAACTAGCATAAGATTTCTAGAAAGCAAACAAAAATTCTTAATTTACAACTATTAACATGATCTCTATAGGGAGAATGTGCGTGCACACGTGGCAGTTGATAAAGATTTGTGCTGCAAAGAAGATATATGAACTCAGACATACTTATAATCAGCATAAACATCTCTAAGAGCACTCATTCTTACAATATTTCATGTTAAATTTTTTTCAGCAATTAAATCTTTGGTGCTGGCCATCCCAAGGTCGGGGGTTCAAATTCGTAGGTGCTAGATCGTGGGTGTCTTTGTAATCAACCACCAAAAGGAAAGGAAAAATAAACTTAATCAAGAAATTAGTGTCTGTTTGTATCTGAAAACAAAATGGTTCTAATCAAGTGTCTAGAAGATTCACCAGCAAAATTTCATGACTAAGCACATTTCACTAATTACAACAAGTAAAAAGGGGGAGAAAAAAAGAAGAAACGTGAATAGAAGGACATAAGCTAAAATTAAAATTTCAATGCAATTTACCTTGAGAAGCTCATATATGTAGTAACGGATGTCATAATCACTCAAGGTGGGATACAGAACTTTGAAATCCGTACTGTTCACGTACTCAAATATCAAGCTAGGAGTCTTAGAGTGCTGGTCTCTAACAATATCAAGAAGCTTGACAACATTTGGGCCCCCACAAAGGTTCTGGAGGATTTTTATCTCCCTCTTTATCTGCAAGAAAATAATCGAATGTGCTATATTGAAGGTCAAAAGTTACCTCTAAAAATTAACATCATGTTTTTATGTTCAAACGTGAACCATTTTGTACAATAATAGCATAGCCTTAAATACCACTACATTGTCTTAGTTACATAAGCCTCTTCATTTACTCTACTCAATAAAAGGCATCCTCATCATCCAAAAACCACAAGGCTGTAAATTTCCAACCATCCTTTCTACGTCTACCCCCAGTGTCCCCAACCCCCGTCCTAAAACCTCTAGCCTAATCAAATCACTCTTGTTCTCTACTGTCTGAGATGACCGCCTACAAGAAGTATAATAAAAGAAAATTCACACAAGCATTTATAAGATGACGGCTCTCATGTCTCTTTGAATATTCCTATAAAAGGATGAAGGCAAAGGGGAGCGGGCTGGGACCCCCAGCCACGCAAAAAAATTAGGTAGTTACAGATTATAAAAGCTTATCTTTTAAGTTTATTGTCAATAAGTTCGTGATCAGACCCCTGTAGGTTTAAGTAGGCCAACTAACTTTTTCCTGGTCCTTACAGGCTCTGCCCCTGTATATTAGTGCATCGACCAAAAAAAACAAAAAATTCAAGAAAGACAGGAGGATGAGAATCCTCCAACAAAAGTCACAAGGTAAAAAAGAAATAATAGAATAAGAAAGGAAAAACAAAGGAAACAATAAATACAACAAAGCAACCAATCTCTTTCTATGCTATAGTTGCAACCACTTCTATGGAATCAGAAGATTAAGAATCACCTTTTTCTTCTTGACAGGCTTCAGAATCTTGATTATGCACCGATCATTGTTGTTGACATTTATGCCTTCAAAAACTTCACTGTATTTACCCCTTCCAACTTTCCGAACAACTTCATAGTCGTCCTGATCTCTGGGATAAATAACAATATCTCAAATTGTTATTCCAATGATGAATTCAGTACCCCAAAATAACACAACCTGTGGTGAATTCACGACATAGATTCTTGTATGAACAAAAAAGTGTGCATCAGCAGATTAGAGTTTGCATCAAATATTCAATATTCCAAATATTTTGGCCCAAGCATTATAATATTGAACAAAGCTAACTAGGTTTCTTGAACTTCTAGAAAATTGAGTAGGAAAAAGAAGCTGCCAGGTTATGCGACTGAGGCTTTTAAATAAAGAAAAGAAGGATTCACCCCCAACAGCGGTCCCAAGCTCCCACAGGCTGCAGAGAAGACCCTCCTCTTTCTTGGAAAAAATTTCCAATCACGCGTAGCGTGCAGACACAAACACATACCTCATGAAAACCAATTAATCAAGGAGATGAAACATTAGGTGCGAATACTCATACAAGTTACATGCAAGGAACCAGATTTGAACTGGTGATACGAGGATTTTCAGTTCTCTACTCCCATAGCTGAACCATCCCAAACCATTCAAGTTATCAACAACACTCTTCACAAGTTTTCAGATGGATAAAGGTTATCATATCACAAAAGTTCTCTGTTGCACTCTAAATTCACTGTTCACACCCAATCAAAACTTCATTTCGTACCCCAAAATAATCAGGAAAAAAAAAAGACCTAGTGGATCCTAAGCATCACGCACACGAGCTTTACTTTCAAAATAAGCAAAATACTGCTCCCAATTAACCAAAACCGAAGCACAAAGCAGTGCCATCAGCAGCAGGCCAAGATCTATCCCTCAATTTTCTCAGCAACCAAACTATACTCAAGAGGGACGAGAATCAAAAGCCATGAGATTAGGGTTTTTAAACGCTTACCCCCACTGAACGGTGAGCGACTCGTAATCCCAGTACTCCTTGGGGCGAAGAACATTGACATCTGCGTAGACTCGAGCTTTGGACATTTCTGCGGGGATCGATCGATGGATCCCAACCAGATCAGTCCTGTTGACGATGGTTGCGAACCTCTTCGTGATGTCTGGAGTTGGGAGGGTCGAGGAGCGTAGGTTAGGAGGCCGCACCAACGGCGCACGCAACGCCACGAGAGCGCACACTAGCAAAGCGCGGAGGAGGAGAGGGGTATGGTGCGCATCTTTCATGTGCCAGCCACTTCAACCAGCTGATGCTACGAACCTAGGCCCTGCCCACCGGGGGAGAGAAAGTGCCCATTTTTTCGTTATAACTATTTTTGTTTTCGTTATTATTTTGGACGTAGGATGAAAAACCTTCTAGAAGCACTAGGTATATTTTCCTGTAGAAGAATTTTTAGAAGCACGTGGTAATAAAGATCCTTATGATATAGTTAATAATTTCATTCATTTTTAGTAAGGGATTGGATTAAATACAATGATCCTATTGCATCCATTTTGGATTGATATAGGTAGCTATTATATGAGATTTTAGACACAAAATCTAAAAGGGATGGGAGAAAGGAAAATGGAGAATTACCTCAATTTTTCTTTCTTTTTATATTAGAAAATAAATTGAAGGTGTGGTCCAACATAAATTGTATAAAAATTAATAAACTCTCATTTTTTTTTTTCATCATCTCTCAATCGATATGGATCAAAATCTTTGTGGGAATACATACTAATTTTCCTCTCATAATATATCATAGCTTTGTTGCCCGGGGGTGGTTGAGTAGCAAGAGTCCCACGTTCGAGCCCCGCTACCCTCGCCTTATAATATCTTACGAAAAATAAATTCAAACAAGATAGGGAAACTAAGGCCCAAGTTGGTTTTATTCTCTTTTCCTTGTTCATGTTTCTAAATTTTGTTTGGCCGACAGTGGTTAGAGTTAGTCGGTCTATGGCTGCTGGTGGAAGAAGGTAAATATTAGGTTCTCAAAATTTTAAGAATTTTTGGAAGTAATATTTTCTCACTCCTAAATTTGTCAAGAAGTTCCTAAATTTTTAGAAAACATTCTCAAAATTTATGAAATAAAAATAAAACCAGGCAAGAACAAAGCCAAATGAGGCTTAAATTATCAACTCATCGTTTCTCAATTTCTCTAGACGTTTTTAACTTCATATTTTTCAATGTCCATGCTTAATATTTCTTTCAAAAAATGATTTATGTTCAACCAAACAAAACCTAAAGCATTAACCTTTCGTGCTATTTTTTACTTTTATTTTACGTAGTAACTTTGACCCAAAAAAACAGGATAATTAGTTCTTTTAAAAAAAATATAAACAAAAACAACGTAAATGAAACCAAACAAAGCCTAATACTACCAGCTCTCTGTTTCCACAAAATTCTAGCTGTTACAAAATCTTTGAACTTCGTTTATTTTTTAAACAGTATTGAGATTTTAGCACTCAACGTAGCAGGTGAGTATCATTATTTTACATTAACAATGAATATATCAAATTTCCTCACAAATCAACCTTGCCCTTGCTGAATGGCATATAACCTCATTTTGAACACTTGCTTAGACCTTATACTGCTTTAGGTTGGACCTGCTCAAAATCGAAAACCTCGAACATGAGGCGCCTTACATCAGGCTTCCCATACACAGTATAGGCAAGGCCATGGATGGCTTGTTGAACAGCAGTGGTGGCTGGGTTCCTAAGCCTTCGGTTGTGCTCGTATGACTCTTGAACTTGCTCAGAGTAGATGATAAAAGGATGGAGATGCTTGTCCCTCAAATACCTTCCGCACCACTTGTTGAGGAGGAGGCGTCGGTGTCTCTCTTGCAACCAAATTCCAGGCGCATCGATATGCTTCATCAACAGCCTCTCAGCCACCACAAGATCCTACAGTTTTTTAATACAAACTTATCCTATAAGCTTTATCAACGATCATAAATGCTTTCATCTCTCCCCATCACCCTCTATATTATCCCTTTTTCTCCTGCCAAGCAGGCTTTTCTCCCAATTAATCAAGGGGAAAGTCAGACGCAAAAGTTGGAAGTAATAGAGATTAGGACTGAGCGTGAAGTACGTGAAGATGGAAATAATAGTTACCTGGATCTTTTGGCCAACGTATTCCAATCGCTCATAGCAAAACCGAGGATGCGTGAACTTGTGTTTAGATGGGTGCATAAAACAAAGCTGTCTCGAAGTGACAGAACATAACAGCATCAGTAGACTGAGAGTGGGCAACAATTAATATGTTCATAATAAGATAGCGAATGGCAGGATTCATAATATGTATGCATGTGTCTGTCTGGTTTCGCTTTTTCTTTTTCCTCTCTGGCAGGCTTCATTGCAAACATAGTCGCCATCGCCAACAAATAGAGTATACCTTAATGACCTGTCGAACAACTATTCTTAAGGAAATAAGGTCAAAGCCTACATATGCTTATTCACTCAAGCCATTTCTATTTAGTAAGATTTGGTTTTTGGTGTGGGGGAGTCCGGGCAGAACAATTCATCTCAAAAAACAAAATTTTAACAAGATGAGCTATTTTACAATTTAATACATTTACTGAATTTGAGAGGTAGTTCTAATTCTACAGAGTAGGCTTGGTGTATAACTTGTGCAAGTGAATCCTTCCAACTTTGAACACAAAGAGGAGAGAGAAAGAATGTTATCCCCACCAATAATTGCGATACACCAATCCCACATCAAAAGTGTGAGAATTGTGGGCATTATAAATAAGTTAAAGCCTGTGATCCCAAGAGTACATTCCTGGCTAATCCTTCTGAGTGAGGATCTGCCATATGCTAGGGCCATGGTTCAGTGTGTTATAATAATAAATACACATAATTGAAATCTTGAGAGTATATTCCGGTTCAATCTTTAAGTTGTTGTGTTTCATGCAACGAGTTATATATTAACATGCTTTTGGTGTCTCTTATTGGTTTACATACTGCACCATCATAACAGGCAACTGGAACCTCTAAGCATATAGAGCCACCAAAATGCTGTGTGAGGCCCTTATCTGATCCAGGCTATGGTTTACGCATTTATGTAACTCTACTGAATCATTCGATGGGCAAAAAAGGAAAATGAAAATGAGTGGGGCTAAAGACACTAATTACCTGCAATCCAAGCCCAAGTTCAATGTTCCGGGCTTCGGTAATTTCAGGAATTCTATCTGGCATGGTCAGAGGATATCCCAGAGCCTGCATAACCCGGGGTTTGCTGTCATAGTCCCAAATATTTCCCCGAAATCGATGCATACCAGGTGGAACGCATGCCCTAAAAAGCCGTGGGTGTGCAAAAAGGGCATCTTCTGGGGGCTGTACAGAAAACAAATGTTGGTTGAGGGATTCGTCTCAATATCAATGAGCATAAAATATAGTTTCTTACATTCAAAAACCACAATAAAATGAGCATTCTAATTGTGAATTATCCGAGACTAGAACATCTCAACGTTCCAATAATTGATTATTACCTTTGATATTGGTATTGACTTCTAAATGTATATTTGGTCAAACGAGGAATTTTTAATGGTAGTAATCTGAAAATTCATCACCTAGCTGTAAATATGCAAATATTTGTGTGGATCTATGATTTTTCCCATTTGTAAAGGGTTTATAAATAAATTGATAGGACTTGCATTTTCTTTTCTACGAAGGGTTTCTCTAACCTGCACCTCAGGGGACACATGTTAACCCTTCTTTTGGAATGTTCACATTTTCAATGCATTGATTCAACAACTTTTTTCAATTTCAATGCATTGACATTCACAATATTTCTATGATTAGGTTCTTATCATGTGGCCCTTGGGCTCGGGTTAGATAAAACCCTTTTACAAATACTAAGAGAAAATGAAAAGTATAAACAAAATCAATTTACCTTATAGGAAGCAACATCTTGCCAACTGAGCTTTTTGCCCTCAAATTCAACAGAGACATAATCTATGTCCTCTAATTGTCTCCTCAAATTTGGCTGGCAGTCTTCATCATCTGGGTCCATCCCAAATACTTCAAAAAGAACGCGATACACTTCTGGCATACCAAAACATAAATAAATTGCCCCAAACAGAGCCCAAAATACAGACCTGCACGTAAAAATATAGTTTTAAGTTCCACAAGAGGTCCAAATATGCATGCCACCCAACATTGTAATAATACAGGATACAGCAATAGTGCATCATCCACAGACTGGACTGATCAAAACATGAACTAGATGTTGCAAAAGTAAGAAAATATTCACTTGCTTTCTATACCATACGAAGTGAACATATGATATGATCTTATGGACTTGTTTTTAATACACGCACATTGACCTTGCTCAACACAAAGGTTTCAACAGACATGCTTGAACATTGGCCTAGACAACTAGTGTTGATAGAAGAGAAATTTGAAAATGAAATAAATACAGAATAAAGAACCAAGAGATCCAAAAAGAAGTGATGGCCTGCCCAAACTACACAAAGTGATTTAGTGTTCGCTACTGCATCAAAGTTCAATGTTCTCTAACATTGTGACCACGTGAATCATTGCTAAAAGACCATCACTGAAAAATCCTCATCTGAAAAAATGCATTACAAAATAGCGACCACCAAGCAGAATCCAATATCCCTACTAAAACAATCATGCTCTTTATGTTTTCATCGGCATTTGGTTAATGCGCAAACATCATAACACAGCTACAGTTGTCAAAACTTTCCTAATCTCATGCCATCTACAGAAGAAAAATATGTATATTATGTACATCAGGATCAAGGTTATCATGAAGCCTCCAAGTCCTCCAATCTCTGTAATATTTCCAACATTTTACAAGCATGTTTTATGGAGCTAACCACTATAGTGCATGCTGAGTGGGACAGAGAGATGAAGTATTTGCTTTAACATAATAGCATAAAATAAAGGCACCTTCAATCAAATCCTGAATGCAGCAGCAGACAAAATATTTCAGAAGATATTATAGGATAAATAAAGAACACTGCATGCATGTTTTTAATCAACCATCTAAACAGGGAAAAAAAAAAAAAAGGCCATGCCCAATTATGATATATATCGTGCTATACTGTTCTAACCTGAAATTATAGCTAACCGAAGAGATGCCTCTATTCTCAAGCCTTTGACTTCTTAATGTGGCTCCATTCTCAACAAACTCAATTACTTCTATATTGTTCTAGCATCAAACTATAGCTAACCAAAGAGATGATTGTATTGTCAAGCCTTTGACTTCACTCCGTATGACTACGTTCTCAACAAATACAATTGCTACTAAAACTATGCGAAAGAGTACCAAAATTAAAAATTGCAATAATGATGTATGCTGGTCATAGCAAGGATACTTACTTAACGGGTGCCTCGCGGTCCTTCCTTAACAACCTGTTCATCTCATCGTATGGAAATATCAAATTCTGCAAGCTAGCAGCTTTGATCCACCTGGGCAAGTTCCGCTTGCCAATGAACCCAAACACCCTCTCTCTTATCGGAGCCGGTGACTCCCTCGGGAACCTCTGAAGAAAATACTCCGCAAATGCCAATTCAAGCACATATTGCCCCAAAAACATCAACCTTGTATGACCCGACCTCACGTGCCTCGCTTTCGATCTCTGACACGATGGATGCTGAAATGCCAAATACAACAGAGTATCGAATTGCTTAGCCGGATTATCATCTCCATACCGGTCCGAAGGCTCAAGGGAGTACCCTAGAGCCTGCTTGGCTTCAAGAAGGTACTCGTCTATCCAGATTTTGTCAGCATTGTTAAACCGGGCGGAGGGTAAGCAAGAACTCAATAAAGGGAAGGATTTGAGGGACAGTTGTGGGCTGTTGAGGAACCTTTCGGCTAATTTCCTATCGTCTAATGGGGGCTTCAGTATGAATTTCCTAGGGGGGACCTTCTTCTTAGGGGAGGTGACCCTCTTCCGCTCGGCGAGCTCCTTGAGAAGTCTCTGAGGGCTGCTTCTGGGCAGTTCTTTGGGGTCTACTGCGACTGCAAAAATGCGAGCATTTTCGGAAGATGGGGTTCTGATTCTTAGGGTTTTGAGGTGAATTCGAAGCGGGAAAGGGGAGACAGAGGATGAGAAGGAAAGATCATGTGTGGCGGATGAGCATGGATTGTGGAAAGGAGATGAGAGTTCCATGGATCGGCAGCGGATAATTTTATGGGTTTAGGCATCAATTTTGGAGGCCCTTCAGAGGTAAGGTTTTTGCAGGGTTTGAGAAAAGCCAACGAGTGGATAAGCGCGGGCGTTAGATTTTTATCAAGGATAGTATAAAACTCTGCCAAAAGTATCAAATAGAGAAAATAAAAGAACAGAAAGGGGGAAAAAATAGTGAGCGAAAGATTTATATTCGTCAAATAAAAATTATAATCCGATTGTATAGATTAAAAATGCACAAAACAATCAGCCGACGCGTTTGATTTTGTGCAAATTCACGATGTTTAAGGTTTCATATATAGGTTAAAAAAATTATTAAATTTGAACGGTTCTATTATTTTCACTCTGCTGTTCAAAAAAAAAAATTATATTTTCATTCTTAAGAAGAGAGTCTTAAAATTCGTGTAATTGTGTAACAATTGATAATTTTACTGATTATTTTGGATAAATTTTACGTCGTGGTCATTGAACTATACGATCTATTTCAGAATAGTCACTGATTTCAATTTGATGAAAATATCCCACTAAACTTTGAGATTTGCTTCAATCTCACCATTGCATCTCACATTGTTAGTTTTTTGTTAGTGGCTCTAATTTCGCATGCTAACGTGGACTTGCAATTAACTAATGTAGTAAGTTTATGTCTAGTCACTGAACTTAGGTCATTTTCAAAATGGTCACTGTTTAATTTGCACACATACTCTTAACATTATCAATTTACAAATAAATTAAAAACTCTGAAAAGAAGTAAAGGTTGTACTAACACTATGAACCTTCACCCGCTAATCCACTTGCAATATAACCCAACCTATGAAGTAATTTTGACCCATTTGTGCTGATCATTACTTTGTTCGTCAACAGTAATATGGGTCATACTTGCAACTAACTGGTATAGACATTTGAATTTTTAATTCACTAACTTTTAGGTTTAAAGAGTTTGATGGTAAAATTGAATGTCATAAAAATCCATAATTTTCGAGCTTTCATAATTTAATAAGGCTTCTAGATTTTAGCATTTTGATATAGGGATTAAACCTCTTATCTAACAAATTGAAAATTAAAGGCATTTAACCCATAATTGTTTAATCACTAAACTTTAATTTATGCAAATACTTTCTCACCCCTTTAGTATTTTCATTAGTGGCATTGATTGAATATGGTGATGTGGTGGATATGGACCCCATTCTTAAACATTGTTTGCTCAAAGAGATTTGTTTTTCTCATTGTTATTTCCCTCTTCATCCAGCTTTATATTATACTTCGAATCCCTAATTTTTAACAGAAGTCGTCCGTTCCTCTGTTCTCCCCAGTTTAGTCGCGTGGAAAAGAAGATTGCTGGCTTTCGTACTTCTTTTCTGTGTGGTCTATTCTATTATTTTCTACTTGAAATATGACACTGTTAAGCTCCATGGGCTTATATTATCGTGTTACTTTTCCTTGAGAAAAGAGAAGCTAGATTTCATTAATGTACGGCCAGGCAAAAAAAAAAGGAAAAAGATTGATCCAAACAATTCTGTCCATGCTGTCCTAATTTTTATTTCTTATTAATGTTGAATTAAATGAACCAAGTTAACAATTTGTATTACAAGGCTCTAATTTAAGACATTTGTAAATTTACGAAGTCGGATAGAGTATTTATGTAAATTAAAGTTAAATGACCATTTTGAAAATGACCCCTAAGTTCAGTCACGGGACGTGTTAGTTAGTTTCAAGTCACGTCAGCATGCCAAATCAGCTCTACTAACGAAACAATAATTCCATGCACACAAAATATTTCATAACAAAATTACAAAAAACTTATGTGGCACAGATTTAGTGGATGGTATTTTAATAAAGGATAACTTGTAGTCTCATAGATTTTTGACACATAATTATTTTGTGATTTTGTTATTAAATCCTTTGTGTTTATAACATTGTTCACTAGCGAAAATATTAACAATGTGAAACGGAATGATTGAATTGAAACAAATCTCAAAGTTCAGCGGGATATTTGTAGCGAATTAAAGTTTAGTGATTGTTCTGAAATAGAACCTCTAGTTCAGTGACTATAATTAAAATTTAGCCAGTTATTTTGTGCTTCTTTAATTTATTAAATTTAAATTTAAGTTTTTTGGATGTGTGCCAAGTTATTAGCAAAGGAGCAGACCCCAAATAGGTAAACGTTCAACTTATATTTTCCTTCAAACTCACTAAAAATTGCAATGTGGAGTGCAATTCCGATTGCACTCATGTTTAGTATGGACTGCAAAAATGACCTAAAATCTCGAACTATAAATCTGATATCGAAAACAACGCCTGCAGAAGAAATAGCAGCTCTTAATATGTCGCTAATTGCATCTTTGCCCATCTTTCATGCTTGCTATCTTTTGTTTTTGTTTTTATTTTATTTTCGGAAAAAAATTCTAAAAACACTCTGTGATTTTGGATCATTTTTTAGAGATATCGTGTGATTTAAATTTTGTTTATCATACCGCTTGTATTTCCATTATGTTTTCAATAAGCCATTTCCTTTCATTTTCCATCCAATTCCATTAAGTGAATAGACACATGGCAAGTTATTAAATTTTTACATCAGTATTCACAAGTAAATTATTAAAAATACTAATAAAAATACTTGAAAATAGGAAAAATTTAGAAAACATAAATAAATAAAAAAAACTCAAACCTACGTTTTCGATTGTCATGGATCTTAACATCTGTCTCAATTGAAAATAGGAAGGAGGACACTGAGATTTTAGTGCACTTTTTAGAAAATGAAACTTTAATTCCATTATTATATATATATACGAGCACTTCCGGAGAAGCAATCCTTGCATTTCTTATTTTATTATTTATACTTTCTTTTTTTTTTTTTTGTATTTTTCAAGCATTTTTTTTAAATTTTAATATTATTTTTTATAATTTATATTTGAAATAATAATATAGGAATTTAATAGCTTGTCATGTGTCCCACAACTTAATGAAATTGGATGAAAGTGGTCTATTAAAAATAAAATAAAAGTATAAGGGGTATAATAAATAAAGTTTAAGTTATGGAATGTCTCTTAAAAAATGACTCAGACCACAAGAGTTTTTTTAGAATTTTTTCCTTTATTTTTCTATATTTTAAAATTTTTCCCTACATCTTTTAAATAGTTTTAATGATTTACCTTTTATAGTGACAAGTTACATCAGCAACTTCACAAGTGTTGTTGGATTACAAATAGAAGAGGAGGAAAGAATTAAATACAAACACTCTTGAGGTCTTTATAATTTTTTCCCCACGTATAAAACGCTTCGCATTGCGAAGCGAAACACAAAAAGACTTGCGTTTCTGAAGTGGGCTGGGCGAGCGCGACACTTATAACTGGCTAACAGGCCGGTCTAACCTTGACATGGGCTTGGTCTAGAATTACTGGGTCCTAGCCCAGTCCATTAGATAATAGTCCGCCGAAATTAGAATGGTTTTCTCGTCCATGACCCGCCAACCCGCCCCAACCCCTCACGTGACGGTCTAATCCGCAACATAATTTTGACCCGTTTTGATCAGGACCGTCCCATAAGTCACCTGATCCGTCCAATTATTTTATTATTATTTTTAATTTTTTTGTGCCTTAAATTTGATTTATTGTTAAGTATTAATTAGTTCATGAAAATATCAAAAAATAATGTGGGGTATTGATAATGAGAATCTTTGACTTGTCAACCGCTAGGCTAGCTTAGATGGTAGCTTGATCTAACCCAACTGGCAACATAGTCCTGACTCGCTCTTCACCCACTTGTCTTGACCTGTGAGTTGTATTGATCCACCCGTAATCTTTTGCTGCCTCTAGTCTTCACATTTGCTTGTTGCTAAGGCTGCAAATGGGCAGGGTTCGATTTGAGATTAGCCTTAGCCTCTGCTTGTGTTCATCACTAGCCCAATATTTTATATTTGAGTTTGGCTCACTAATTCTTGAATGAGCTTGGCTTGGTTCGCCACGAAGTGCGAAAAGATACTGACTCAAGGCTTGTGATTGCAAGTTCAAACCCATGTTTGTTTATTTGTTTGATTCGTCTAGCATATACATATAACTAGTTATAATAAACATGTTTATACATCAGTTTTTGTTTCTAACGCATAAATAAGAGATAAAAAAATCATGATTAATATAAGTTATAAGTACATATATGATAATCCCGCCTAATATATACCAAAAAGAGCAACGACAAAAAAAAAAAAAAAATGTTGAGCCCATTATGTTGAGGCACAGCTAAGTTAGTTGACGGATCAAAAAATTGTATTAGTTTTCATCTCATTTGTTTAACGAATGAATACATACAAGTCCTCAACTAGCCGAACACGAGCGAGTTCATATACCGACTTGATTCATTTGTAGCCCTACTTATAGCAGTGGTAGAGGGAACAACAATATACACTTTCATCTATATGCCAGGATGAGTGAAGTAAAAAATTTGATTTGATTTGATTTTAAATATATAATTAAATTTCAGACGTGCCTTAATATGTTATGTAAGGGTAAATGTGACCATTCAAAAAAGACTGTCCTAGTGCTCAATTAAACGCTCATATCTGTACATATTATGGTACATGTACTATTCAATTATAGATTTGGATTAAATTTTCTTACGAATAGGAGCATGGTTCTTCACACTCGCTCCTTCATAATAAATTTTTTTAAAAAAAAAAAAAAAACAATAGTGCAATTTAGGTTTTCATTCAATTTTCTTTTTTTTTTTTAATGGCTATAAAATGGACATTGGAGAAAACAGAGACAAGGTTGAAAATTGTCACATTAATAATGGCCGTGGACAGAGGAAGGCGCCAGCGAACATGTCATATGCCGGTGTCTCGTCTCGTCAGGGTAACCCCCACAGGTTCACCACCACACGTACCGTAAACCACAGCTTTATCATCATCCCCCACCTTAACCAGTATGCTGTTTCCTACCAATAATGCCCCCTTCTCCTTTTCTTCATTTCAACCCTTTACGAAAGTGACGTTCATGACTTGATTCCTGCCAGTGACATGAGAGCTGATTCCTGCCGGTGACATGAGAGCTAAGCTCCCATGGGTAATTAATGAACGCACACGAGGTGTTTGTTCAAATTCCAAGGCGGATAGTTCAGGACTATTGTGTATATATAGTCATCCAGTTGAAGCAGTTGTGATCAAACTGCTTTATGCTTTTCCTTTGAGATTATGATGATGAATGTTAATCAGAATCTGCCATGGTGGATCTTGATCAAGAAGAGACTGTACCCACCTTCGGTATAAACATGTCTAATTCTAAGAAGAAGGAACCTGTTTTGACTTTCAAGAAGAAGGAACTTCTTTCCACTGCCATGAAGAGAACCACTGAATGGTTTGATCCCAGTTTTGCTCTAATATTTAATTCTTTTCACCAATTCCATGGTCGTTTTTTCGTTCCTTGTAAAATGAAGAGGAAGCATAGTTATTAGTACTTGTTTACATGTCTTCAATTTGTATAGGATTTTCTCACAAGAGATTCCAAGTGATGTTGTTGTTCGCGCTGGAGGGGCCTCATTTTCGTTGCACAAGGTAAAACCTAATCTCTGCTCACAGCAATTCAAATTCAAAATCCATGCCACTATGAGGAATGAATGGCCATTAAAGACTTTACGGAACAAAAATTGGATTCTTTATCCTCTAAATTAAAGTGGGACATGTTCGAAAGAGAAACAACCAAAATTGATCAACATGTTTGTCCATTTCCTTCAATTGCAGTTTCCATTAATCTCAAAGTGTGGGTACATACGAAAACTGGTATCAGAGGTTAGTGATGCTGATCTCTCCATCATAGAACTTCCCAATGTTCCAGGCGGGGAGGAGGCATTCGAGCTAGCCGCAAAATTCTGTTATGGTATAAACTTTGAGATAAGCACAGAAAACATCGCTATGCTACGGTGCATCGCAGAGTATCTTCAGATGACAGAGGACTCTTCAGTGGGCAACTTGGTGGGCCGAACTGAGGCCTACTTAAAAGAAGTGGCGCTCAAGACCCTTGCAGGGGCAGTTTCCATTTTGCATCACTCAGAAACCCTTCTTCCGATTGCAGAAGAAGTAAAACTGGTGAGCCGATGCGTAGATGCAATAGCATATATAGCTTGCAAAGAAAGCCATTTGCACATGGACTGGTGGGCTGAGGATTTAAGTGTCCTCAGAATTGATTTCTTCCAGCGGGTTTTGATTGCAATGATGGCTAGAGGGTTTAAGCAATATGGGCTCGGTCCGATTCTCATGCTCTATGCACAAAAGTCCCTTCGAGGTTTGGTGAGATTCGCATTGCCACACTTATATTGAACAAGACTATGCTTTATGCACAAAAGTCCCTACATTATGTTTGGTTTGTGCGGAATAGAATAGATATTCTTGAATGGGGCAAAATGGGGCCTAAATAGGAATAACTAGTCCAAGCTTTAAGGCGAACCAAATGGGGCAACAAATTTTCCATAAGAATGGGACTAGGAACAGCTATTACCATGGAATAAAACATGGCATTAATGTACGAGGTTTTATTTTTTACATCTGTTCTTTTGGGTGCAGGAAATGTTTGGGAAGGGGAGGAAGAAGATGGAGCCAGGAAAAGAACACGAAAAACGGGTTGTTTTAGAAACAATTGTGGGCCTTTTGCCTAGGGAGAAGAATGCCCTATCTGTTAGTTTTCTCTCCATGCTGCTTCGCGCTGCAATATATCTTGACACAACGGTGGCTTGTCGGCTCGATTTGGAGAAGAGAATGGGAATGCAGTTACCACAGGCTGTTCTTGATGATCTCTTGATTCCTTCTTATTCCTTCACTGGAGACACTTTGTTTGACGTGGATGCAGTTCAGCGAATCATGACTAATTTTCTTGAGTATCAAGTGGATGGAATGGGGATGGGTTTGGGCCATAATGTAGGCGATGAGTGCTATGTTTCTCCTCCCCAAAGTGACATGCAGCGGGTCGCGAAGCTGATGGAAAACTACCTTTCTGAAATTGCTTCTGACCGGAACATGAGTGTTTCGAGGTTCATCGGCCTTTCTGAACTCATCCCAGAACAATCCAGGGTGACAGAGGATGGCATGTACAGAGCAGTCGATATCTACCTAAAGGTGCATTTTTCTGTAGGAATTTAATTTTAACTACTTGCCTATCTGCTCTCTTTAGGTTGCATTTGACTAGTGAGAATGAGATGGGAATCAAATGGAAGGGAATGGCCATTTCATTCCTGTTCTGATTCCTAAAAGGAATGAGCATCTGTCCCTGTCATGTTATCAAATGATAGAATGAGAATCAATATCCTCGTTTCCGTTCACATTTTTTCCATTCAAACATATCCTTGTGTTGAGAGAGATTCTTTGACAAAGAGTGGAATGAGAATCAGTATTCTCATTCCAACCATTAAAACGCATCCTTAGTTTTTTTAGGTTTTTATGGCACCATGGCACTTGTATATTTGCAACAGTTGTGTTGAAATACCATTGTTTGACTACTGTGTCCTTTTAAATTACATAGTTACTCTATCTGCTTTTGTTAAATCATTTTGCGAGCTGATTCTGTTTGTTGAGATGAGTTTCCTTGTCTCATAGGAGTAATCCTCTCATCTGTATTCATATATTTGATTCCCATTTCCATTTTTTTCGATTTCATATGGATGTTTGGCACAAAAAATGTTAGTACTACCCACATCTCTCCGTATCATTCGCAGGCTCATCCTGCAATAAGCGACATGGAGAGGAAGAAAGTGTGCAGCTTAATGGACTGTCAGAAGCTGTCCAGGGAGGCCTGTGCTCATGCTGCGCAAAACGACCGTCTCCCTGTACAAACTGTGGTTCAGGTGCTTTACTATGAACAGCAACGCCTCCGAGGCGCCATGAACGACAACCTTGTGGGGGAAGAATCCCCTGCTATCCCCTCCACTGTAAACGTGTACTCTTCTGAAATCTGCCGCCCAGTTTCACATGAGCTTTTGAGCCTCCGAAGAGAAAACGAGGATCTGAAACTAGAACTTGTTAAAATGAAGATGAAGCTGAAAGAGATCGAGAATTCGAGCGTCAAACCAGAAACCAGCAGCCCTGTGGGTACCACGATGCCATCTCCTTCTCCTAATAAGCCTCCCTTGCCTCGAAAATCATTTTTAAACGTTGTGTCAAAGAAACTCGGGCGGCTTTCTATTGTTGCACCTGCCAATACTAGAACAAAACCTAGTAGAGATCGGCGACACTCGATATCCTGAGGCATTGGTCTGCTATTGGAGTGCTATTGCTAGAAGTGTTTCGTGAGAGAAGAACTAGTACTACGTATAGTAAATGCATTTCCTATTTTGGGCATTATTCTTCTCTACTTGTGTGATTTTTGTATTGATTACACCAGTATTTCCCGGGTAATTATAATCTTTATAATGTTCTCTGGTATATATATGTAGCGGTAAGCTCAAAAGGGGATATTGGGAACACTGATCTGTAACTCAGACTAGCTTTCCTTTTGGGAAGGTCGCGGCAGATGATGTAATCCAATCCATGGCCGAATTTCATGAAATAAAGATATGTTGGGTGCTTTCTCTTTGGGGTTCTTTAAGCAGTAGTGGCCACAGGCTTTGGCGTTGAGTTTCATTGTTTCTTTCAACTATTACTGCCCTCAAACTATAGAAATTTAGGGTCAATCATCAAAAAAGCTATGTAAAAAGAAAAGAGGATGCACAATTTAATGGACAAATCAGTTGTACTAAGCCCTTTTAATGGGTTCTGACGGAAATCTAGGGAACTGAAAGAAGCCAATTTTCACTCAGACGCTCCCAACACCCACTATACGTTCACTATAAACTAAGGGGAAAAGGGGAAATTTTCTCGGAAACCAAACAACAATAACAAGACATGAGCTAGACCACATGATCACATGCAGAAGCAGTCTAAAATGTTATGATCACTGGGGATTGGAATATATTCTCTCTGTTTCTTTTCTTTTTCAAGTCAAATTCAAACTCAGAACTTGGAAAAGCCAAGGAGGGTGCTGCTGCTGCTGCTGCGGATGCTGCTTTTGACCGCAACACTCACTCGCGGCGTGACTGGATCCGGTGGAGGACGACGAGAGGCTCCGGCCCGAATCCGAAGTCAGCGGAGTACCCGATTTCTTCCGCGGGTTGTAACTTGAGGGGCCCAGGGTCAACTCAATCTCGCACTCCCCGTCTCCTTCATCGATCTCCGGGATTCTATCAACGCGGTCCGATCCCAACGCCCACTCCTTCTCCGACGTCATCCGTGGCCCTTGATCTGAATCATGATCACGACGATGATGATGATGGTGATGGAGATAACGATGATGATCGTAGCCGTTCATCTGCCACGTACGAATTCGGTTTCCGGAGTCCAGTCTTTCTCGATCGATGCTTCGCATCAACGTTTTTTGGATTCGGTACAGGCGATGGAGTTCAAAGACCTGCAACATTTTTGTTTAAACCTCTCATAAATTTGAAAACTCTGAAATGGAAAAAAGAGAGGAACAGGACGATCACCTGCTCTTTAAACGTCTGTTCGTGCTTTAAGATTGCCAGCTTCATGCATTCCTTGTCGTATGGCTTCAGAGGCCTCTCCATTGAATCTTCTTCAAACCCAAGAATCTTAGAATAAAATTAAATCCTCTCCTTTCCCGAGGAACTGTGGTCAGAAATTCTCCTTGCTCAAATCCTCCTCCTTCCGCTGCTACGCCTGTGGAACGAGAAATCGATGCCGACGCTCACAAATCATGGAGAAAACATAAATAGAAAGGCGGGTTTGTTTTTTAACAGAAGAAGAAGGAGGATGAGATAAACAGACGGTATGATTAATGGGGGCGTACGGGCTCTGTTCCAAATGGATGATGACATCATCCCCTTTTCTGTATGAATGTTTTTATTTTTTTTTAATTTTTCTTCAGCCATAAATTTTGGGCCACAATAATAACTCTCGTCAACCTCAAATATCCTCTCGTACGTTCCTATGTTTCCAAAGATATTTTCCTCTCATTCTTTGGAAAATACAATTAGCTCCATCTCCCCAATCATTTAACTCCGATTGACCTGATTATCACACGCAACCCCTTCCACGGCACCAAGAAAAAAAAAAAAAATCTATCGATCTCATGTTCATCCACAAGAATGTTTTCCTTCACGTTTTCGGAAGGAAAAAAAGGAAAAAAAAAAAAAAGAAAAATATATTTGCCTTCACAAACTTTTAGAGTCTGAAGCAGATTTGGTGTTCATAATTAGTAAGCAACGTGGGAAAAGGAGATAAACAATAGAGGTTGAGTCTTCTTACCTGATTCTGGAGCAGCCTGATAATAGTTGAGGAGATTGATTATTTTCACTTCCCCGCGGTGTTGTTGTTGGAATGAGAAACAAAAGGATTTGGAGGAACCTCCTCAGCCACACCGCTTACTCCCCGTTTGGTTGGAAAGAAAAAAAAATATAAAAATAGAAGCTCTTCACTCTCCCCTTCTCCCCGCGGAGGATCGGTATATATTGCGAAAGAAAATAAACTAAAACACAAACACCGTACTAGTGGAGGAATTTATTCAAGATTCTCCTCCTCCGCAGCTGAACACAGAAGCCGAGAGAAGCATACGATCAGTTGCGGTCGAGGTTTTTTATTTTATGGGCACGCCAAACAGATCCCACTGCGTCAACCAGTGCAGCTCACGATATGTGAAGGAGATGCCTTCTCGATCAGGCAGCAGGTTTAATTAATATTAATCAACTGATTAAAAAAAAGAAGATGATAATAATAGTTTAAGGAATAGAATAGAGGAGGGGTGGTGACAGGGCCTAAGCTGCAACGGACGAAATCATCAAACTAACAGCTAGCTAGCCGCCTACCTTGTATAATATGAATCACATGCCCCCAATAATTCTATTTACCGCTTACTGTTTTTAAAAAAATCGGAAAGATTCTGTAATATACTTATGAACAGTTGTCTTTGTCTATGAATAATATATTACTGCCCTCGATTGAGCATGGACGAAGGGAAGCTGATCTTGGCCGTACGATCAGTACCCGGTTGATTTAATTAGTGGTCCACAACAAGTTCATACAATACATATTGGACTAGATGACAACCCAGGAGGGAACAGAAGATCCTAGCCATTAATGAAGTTCATGTGGGAGGGGTTCAAGGCTGTTGAAGAAATCAATGGCCTGGACACGAATCAGACGGACGGTCCAGATGAGGCGAGCTTCCTTAGCTGGCTCAGAGGAAGAATGTCCGCACTGAAAAACTGGGGTTAATAGATCCAGCACAAAAATAATAATAATAATAATAAAAATAGTACTTTCAATAATAATGATAGATCCAGCGTGTTAATGAACAGGGCGCGGATAAATCTTCGGTACTGTGCTTGTTGTTATGTTGTACAGACAGATCAGATTCGATGGGAAGAGTTGGGAGTACCCAATAAGGGCGCGATATGTGGCAAAGGGAGATGGATCTGATTGAAACATTGTTTATTTGCATAATTAACGAGAGTATCAGATTGTGAGGGGGCAACGAGAAGGAGAATATTACATAATATATTATTATAGTATCAACAACACCAACCCAACTTAAGTACGATCCCTGCATAAAATTATAACCGCCTTAGATTTTTGTAGAAAAATTAAACATTGTATATGGCAAGAACATGAAAAATAAAGGAAAATCTGGATCTTTAATAAGTACGATACCGTTGGATAAATAGTGTAATTTAAAGACCATAAAGTCAGTAAATACTGTAATTCACAATTGACCAAATTATTCAACTCTTTACATATATACTTGTGTTTTTAATCCTAATTTTAAAGCTGAGTTTGTTAAAAAAAAAAAAAAGAATCTAAGACGGTGGTGTGATTTTAAAAGGCAATGGCACCTAACATGTCCCCCGTATTATCGTTTACTATTGCACATCCTAACAATCAGGAGAATTTAGTTTACTGGGAAAAAAAAAAAGATAAATGGAAAAAACAAAATCCACTCATATTTATCAACAAGTTTGGTCAGATGCTACATGTTGGCCAAGCAAAACCTTGTTCGCCACCGGCGTATTTAATTGCATTAAATTAAACTCTTCCTATCCAATTTACGAAATGAAATTAAATAAATATTTTATAACAGGTCATGAGTAATATTTTCATGTGATATAAGTAAAATAGTTGCTTCCTATAAACCATAAGAAGAATAGATAACATGAATAGCTATTATAATGTAAAATGGTGTAATAAATTATTACTTACCAATCATTGGGACTTAAAAAAGAGTTATTCTTTTTCTCATTACTCAAGTTATTCATGTTATATCTGTTTCATTCCATTTCGTAAGCTAACACAAGTTATTAATATGTACTGTGGCACTCCAGGAGTTTGTTGAATGGTTTGGGTTTAGGTTTGCGGTGAGTCATATTCAAGTTCAAGTCTCGCTACCTTCACTTTATAATATCCTGTGATTTATCAGTGAGTTAGAGTGAAGAGTTACTCCAGTTTCACCTGGGAGTTAGTTTTGAAAAAATATATAATTTGAACAGGAGAAAATTTTAAGTGAAACAAGTGACACCACATTATTTATATAACAAAGCCAATGAAAATACACACATGGGTCACCCTCTTTGTGTGTGTCGGTACTTTCTTTGTGGTGCACCTTTCGATGCACTCAGGAAGGCCCTTAAAATAAATTGTTTTAAGAAGATTTTTGTCAACAAATTGTCTCCCATAGTTTTCTCTCCTTCAGCCCCTTCCTCACCGTTGTGGCGTAGCCATTTTCTCCTTCATTCCCAACGAAAACTGTTCATCTTTTTGTTTGCTAAAAATCCTCAACATCTCTGTCGTTTATCGTGGTGCTGTACGTCTGAGAATACAGCAGATCTGGTCGTGCTTTAATTCTATATTATTAATCTCAAGTAATTATATATTATTGTTTCGGTAACTTTGAAGTACATAGCACCGGGAGGGAGAGAGAGAGAAACAGAGCACGCGTTGCCGGGGGGAGACAAGGCGCAGTCGTATGGGGCGGTGGGTCCGTGCGGGTTCGCCCAAGAAGCCTGAGCCATTTGGTGCTGGTCCCATCCCTTCCTCTCTTCTTCGATTACACTGCTTCCCCATTATTTAAACAAAAAAAATTCTTATTTATATATATATATATATATATATATATATATATATATATATAAAATAATATGATCAAATATATATGATTTTTTTAAAAAATATATTTTAAATAATACTGAACTATATATATTTTATCACGTAATCATAAATTTTTAAACAATGTATATATAATATTTTCTCTTTAAAATGATTTCTAAACAACATTATTTCTGAAAACGAGGGCCATTTTCTTTCCCTCTCCGCCCCCACACTTGTGTTGGCTTGTGTCGCCGAATTTCAAAGCAGGACTCGATGGGAGAATTTGAAAAACGGTGCCGTGTCGGTGCGTGCCGTACTCGCACTCATATACCCATACACTCATCCATTGAGGTGGGGTGGATCATTTTTGCTTTTCTAGGTGAGTCATCCCTCATCATTAAGTACATCACTCCCCCAGCTCTACATCGTATCCCTATCAATTACGTAGAGTTTAAGGTTAAGTGCTTAAACTGACAGGGACCAAGAAAGGTCTTTGTATTCGTAAGGCTCGATAGTTTAAGGCTTTAGGATTAAAATTAACAACTTTTCTATTAAAAAATAAGTGTTTGACAATTTTTTTAAAAAACTCAACTACTTTTCGAATAATTCAAAAGAAAACGTTATACTTTAACAGTTTCTTTAGAGATTATTTTTTTTTTACTTTCTGAAAAGTCAAAAATAACTTTTCGTAAAACTAACCTTAACTGCTCAATTAGATCAAAATAAAATCAGACGATTTGATCGATCAGAATTGGACCCCCATAATCTAGTAAAATTCAAAAAATAATTCATCTGCACCTGATTAACTCAAAAAATATCACAACCACCTAATCTTTCGGTAGCAAGCCCTATCACGTCAAATTGTGGCATATTCAGTTTTATCATACGTTAGATACATTCAAAAAGTCATATAAGAATTTTTTTTCCCTTCATAAATTTATAATAATCTCTGTTTGTTATGTTCTTCTGACGTGATCACAAGGCTTAATCATGAAACTGTCGGCAGGACTACAACTAATTAATTCAGTTAACTAAGGTGAGCCATGGAATCTAGAGTACTTATTTATTTTTACATTTTTTTCCTGATTATGAAGTACTTTTTCCCTTTCCTTTGTCCTTCCAGGAAATAAGTGGCTGAACCAAAAAGGGCAATGTCATCATACATATGGTTATCGCACGGGTGCACATGGGCTGCTCCTCTCCTCTCTGACAGCATCTTTTTTACTCCTTGGGGCATTTGAAAACTCTTTATCTTTTTCAACTTTGTTTTATTCTATTATTACTACTGTATGATATTATCCATATATATATATACTTGTTTTTAATGTTTTTTTGAGGGTTTTAGGTTTAGGGTGTTTGATAGTTGCACATGTGTCGGTGACAATTATGCTAGCGAGGACTTATTTGTCACCTAGATTGGGCCTTAGGATGAGATTCAGAAAGATATGTGAAATGTAAAGTACTAATTGTAATGAAATTTTCGTATTTCGTGTCTTGTAACTAAAAGGATGGTGTCTTTATTTCATGAGAAAAGTGGATAATTATTTCTTACTTTAATCCATTTTTTCGGTATCGTGTAATAAATAAAGTCAAGTGTCATAGCATTATAAAATGTTCTGTCGAGTCCATACCCCGTACTTTTGTAATATTTAATTATTTAACTAATAAAGTCATGCACCATGTCATTATAATTAGTATGTGTTGCCAAATTAATGGGTGTGACCTTCAAGAATCCAAGCGTAGGATAAATTATATCATAGCCATAAATGGACAGTATGAAGATGCATTGCTTAAAACTGAGGTCAGTATATTATCGATCGAAATGAAAAGAAAAAGCAAAAAAACTTTGGCCAGTAATTAAATCTGACTACAAATCAAACTTAGTGCTTGCTCCCTTCGTTTATTTTCTCATCTTTTGATCGTATATTGCTGATCAGAATCACAAACAGAAATTTCTAATATAATTTCATCATTAATGAATGATACCTGTGAATCTATAGCCAACCACATGAAAGTTTTTTATGTGAAAAACTATTTAGAAAATAAAAGCAAACGATCTCTACTCACACACCCTTTCTTATAGATTCCATCTTTATTCTTTATTTAGATAAATTTTACTTGTATATTTTTCGCATACCTTTCACTAATCCTTTTTTTGGAGTATTTTTTATCAAATAATAATATAGGATTAGATAAATTTTGTCACGTAATCTCTTTTAGTAGGAAAGGTAACATGAAAAATATACATATAGTATTATTCTTTTATTTATTGTATTTATCGAGCCATATAAACCTGATGTATCTTTAACTTATATGCAAAAGCAAAAAGAAAAAAGTTCATTTTGAAGCCATTGCCGCTTCTTCACCTAACAAAGAAAAGAGATCACAACACTGGACTAGAAGAAGTCGCACGATCAATAAGAATAGGACACGTGGGGCATTATTAAGTTGATACGTACGGAGGCTAAAAATATTAATTATACGCTGATTTGATTTGTTGGCTGCAAAGTTTATCATAAATATGATCATTAATGTGACGTCCTTTTTGTGGTCCGCTAATTATTGCATGTCAACCAAAATTTTAGCAATAAAAGAGTTAAGGAGGGACGCATAAACAGTAATTGGAGCAGTTGACTGATGGAGCTTCCTACCTGTATAAAAATAATTAAAAGTATGTTTTAAAATTCCCTCAACTGCCTCTAATTTACTTAATAATTTTAAATACTCTTTTTTTTCTCTAGTAATTTACATTTTCGTTTCATTTCTTAATGATCGCATAGGGTTTTTTTTTTTTTGGACAGTAGCAGGTCCAGGCTACAAAATGTGGAGCCCTACATCTATCTCTGAGCATTATTAGTACTTAGAAGGATGAGTGAGCCCGAACTTTCCGTGGGAAGATTCTCTATTGGTTGGATCTATCTATATACACATATATATATAAATATAAATATAATATAGAGAGATATTAGTAATGACATGTAGCCCACAAATTTCTTTGATCCTTTTTCGTCATCCACTTGATATTGCATGTTGTCATGTCTGTATGGACATCCACAATTCAAGATTGCACCATTGATCAATCGTTTTCTCTGTTTCCTCTCAACTTTTATTATATATATATTTTTTATGTTCTGTTTTTGTTTTTGTTTTTTTGTTTTTTTTTTTTGACATCCAAGGATGCTGGTGGGGCGATGCCATCAGTTGATAAGGAATATGTTGAACTTAGTAATAATATATATATATATATAATTGATTGCTGGTGGCCTACAGTGCTTTTACCAGTTACTTTTCTTTTCTTTTTTCTTTCTATTTTCTCCTTTCAATTGTACATTCCACCCTCTTCATCGCCACCTACTAAGGTCTTGTGTAATTACCCCCTGGCAAGAATAATTAATGAATTATTTAAGGAAAGGTTAAGGAAAAAAAAACACTGAAAATAGCATAAGGTGTTGAATTATTTAAGGAATTATTTATCCATGATTCCTTTTTCTTTTTCCCTCTTTTCGTTTCTTTAGTTTGTGGTTGAGGTGGACATGAGAGTTACAAGGGTAGAAAGACCACATTTTCTGACTACATTAGGACTCTGTAGACTAAAACCAAGTGCCCTCTCTCTCTCTCTCTCTCTCTCTCTCTCTCTCCCGTTCTCCATTACTGTAAGCTTTGATGTCTCAGTTCATTCATGCCCTTTTCGTCCCTTGCAATGGCCAAACATACATGCATGAAACGAACCAAATGTAATCTAGTTTTGGTGGCTTAATATGTCATAATAAAAATATATTTACGTCTATGCAGCTATTCGTAAATATATCTGCACCTTCACTAGCATTTACCCATATTCGTTTTCAGTTTCTAACTCGACTAGTTAATTGAACACGAGACCTCTTAACTGGAATCAAATGAAAGGCCTTCCTATCTTTTGGCCTTCTTTACTTTTCTTAAAATGTTTGCATCTCCTCTTTTATTCTTGGTGGTGATAAAATAAGTAGGGATCTGGTGCTGCTTCTATCAGTTTGAAAGGCTATTATATCAGTGGAAATGATTCGAGTTTTAATTTTCACCACCATCCGGTGCTTACTCAATTCTCAGCATTCAAATGTAACCTCAGTTTGCTCAAAGTAGGTTGGCATAGCTTTCTGGATATTCTTTTCTACCACAGCCTCAGCTAGAGTTCTCGAACCAAAAATGTGCGCATATAATTGATAGATTTAGGTGTTTGGTAGAATATGAAAAATACAATTTGCGGATCGTAAATTCACATAATATAAGAACAATAAATCAAATGGTAAACTTACAGTTGTTTAAGGCAGATATGTTGATGCGAAACCTTAGACAGAGTATTGGTCTTTAGTTGTCTGTCCCAAACCGTAAGGATGGATTTATTTGTCGGGTGTTTCTTTTTCTTGAGATAAGAAAATATAAAGAGCTTAAAGGTGAAGAGACGACAACTGAGACCAAAATCCCCAACGAGAACATGAAGGGTTTCGTCTTCCCATCAAAAACTAAAACCCTTAGGATTCCATATTATGTTGTTTTGACAAAACTGCCCTTAAATGATATTGTAACGGTCTCATGAAAATTACTGTGACCGTAAATAAATATTTGGCCAATATTCCGTGGGTCTAAGATCTGAGGTAGCCCAAAGACCAATTAGGATTAGATGTTGGTCTAACATTCTCCCACTTGGTCGTAAGACTATCCTGAATTTTAACATAACACTCACGACTAAAACAACATCCATTAAACTATACCCGGTTCAGTTAGAAGCACTAAACCAAACTGATGTAATCGTAGTGATTATCAGTTATCACTTGATCCCCATCAATTATAGCATTAGCACTCTTCCTAACATGGATCTCCACCAAACATAATAACTATGAAATTTGAGATTACATAAGTGATAATAATTAAACTCATTCATAAGGTCCAACCTTAATTGTTTACTAATGAATTTCCATGCGCACAACATTAGAGAAAAACAAACAATCCATTACATAAGCCAGAATCGATGTCATAATTGAGATATCAAATTTATTGTTTTCAACATGATCACCAAAAATTAAAAGCCATTAACCAAACTCGACAACATGCTCCCTGAAGAGATTGGGTGGTAAGCCTTTTGTCAGAGGATCAGATATCATAGCTTTCGTGTTAATGTGCTGAATAACAAGGTTCGATCTTGAATTCTCTCCTTAACAACAAGATACTTGATATCAATGTGCTTTGATGCGCTACTGGATTTGTTGTTCTCTCCCTTTTTTTGGCTCGTCCACTTGAGTCCATGGCTAAATCCCTTCCTAAAAAGCCTTTTGGGCACACGGCCCAAGGGTTAGAAGCCCTTGTATGGGTTTTTCCATTCCCTCCTTATAAAAGGAAGGAATGTTGTGCCTAAGGCATAGGGAGGATGCGCACATCCTCCCATCTCCTTTATAAGCAAAGCTTTAGGGTTTTGTAAGAGAAGATCACCCTAACAATCGCAGGAATAGAAGAAAAGAGAAAAGCTTAGGGCAACTCCATTCCCTCTTTCCTCAGCTTCCTTGATTCATTATGGCAACGTGAGCACTACACCAGTGATTTGTATGGCTCTATGATCCTAACGGAACTATAATGGCCTGATTCTCTTATGGAGATGTGTAGGAAGCCCCATCGGTTCGGCCTCCCCATCATCTTTCTTCCAAGTTCCTCCAATAATAGCCCCTATTTCCTTTTTTTTTTTTTGGGTCTATGGCCCATTTGTTCTCCACTGTTCATCATCTTCTTTATTTTTCCCCTGTTTCTCCAAATCTAGGTCTATGAACCTCTGTTGATGGAGTCACCTACTCTATTGACATTCATTAAGACATCCCAATCAAAGGTATTCCTTATCTATGGCAGTGGATGTAAACAATCATCTTTCTTCTGGGATGATGTGGACTTAAAACCCGTAAAAATGAATACGGTGAGTTTTCCCTATTCCGAATCACTAGTTTTGTGGAAAGCTCCTTTGATTTTAACTTCAAGTTCGAATTGCCCAAGAAAATAGCAAAATTTTCTAATTTTATTAAGTTGTTCAAATTGCTTTTGTAAAATAATAATTATAGTGACAATATGAAGTTAAATTATTTTTTTAGTATATTTTAAAATATATTAGATTAATCAAATTTGATAAAATCAAATTGAAAAACAAAATTTACTTAAAATATAAAATTCTAATATAACATGGGAGATATTATCAAAATACTATGGAGTTATATTTATTAACAAGATTATTTTAATCGTCAAAAATATGATATGACAAGGATATTCTCAAACTTCTTAATTTTTTATTTTCTAAGGTACGGATAATAAAATACTGCTCACCTTTATTTCATATATGTTATTATACTTATGCTATAATCAATTTTATAGTTTTATATATATATATATAAATTATTATCTAATAATCATTATTTTAATCAAATATTATTCATTTATAATTTTCTTCACTTATAACATATATTTAAATAAGTATGTTCTTTGTTAGTTGAATATTAGATTATTAATAAACTTGTTTTTAACTAGTTTTCACAAAAGCTCATTACTCACATTGATTCGAGATATTGAACTTTTATGAAAGTGGATGGGTTTAAAACTCATCAAATACATTTGTAGGATTTTGGCTCTTTTATAAGAACTGGGTTTCTTTCGATAAGGTCGTTGGATCATGGGTTAACCTGTCGAGTCAAACAGTTTAGATCGGGTCAATGTGCAAGCTGAGTTGATAGACGACTCGGGGTTAGTGAGTCCCCGGGTCAACTCATCGGGCTAGACCGAGTTTGATAACAAGGTTTCAAAGTAATAGTAACATAAAAATCTATTTATATCATTAATCAACTTGTGATTGGCAAAAAGGTTAATCTAAAAAACTTAGAGAGTGTGAATGCCTTTTAAAAAAAATATAAGGGGTGTCTATGTCATTTTAAAAAGGTGAGGGAGGTGTTAATATCTTCTAAGTTAACACTAGGATTAGCAGGTTAAAGAGTGATGGAATTGGGACATATCAAAGTTTAGTGACCGAATTTCTTCAAATTAAAGAAGTGGGGACACCTTTGAAACATTAAATCCTAGGCCTCCCATGTTAACTGAAAAGACACTCACACCTCCTAAATTTTCAAATTGACATGGAAAATATTAATAACCCTTAAAAATTCATATACCATGCAAGTCTTGTTTTTCTTTTAATTAAACACAATAAGGTATTTGTTCCACAATTTTTGTTCCATAAAAAAATTTAAAATATGACAACAACATGATAAATAACATTCCAAAGCATAGTTATCTGTCCTAACTCGAATATCAACTAGGTTAAGAGGTTGGGTCATTAAATTTGGTTCAACCCACGGGTCATTGATTAAATCGTCGAGTCAATGACATTTATAATATAACTCATAATAGTTATAATGATACATATATTTAAAGAGAATCTATGCAGCATGACTAAGAAAATGACAATTTTTTTCAATTTTATTAAGTTGTTCAAAAATTGCTTTGCAAATAATAATAGTAATGAAAATATAAAGATAAAATATTTTGTTATTATATTTTCATTAGACTAATTGAATTTGATACAATCAAATTGAAAAATAAAATTTATTTAAAATATAAAATTCCTATATAGCATGAGAGATATTATCAAAATATTATGGAATTATAGTTATTGATAAGGTTATTTTAATCGTCAAAAATATGGTATGATAAGGATTTTCTCAAACCTGATAATTTATTATTTTCTCGGATAAGGATAATAAAATACAGCTCACCTTTATTCAATATATGTATGTTATTATACTTATTCTATAATCCATGTTGGAATTATATATATATATATTATCTAGTAATCGTTATTTTAATTATATATTATTCATCTATAATTTTCTTTATTTATAACATATATTTAAAGTAACTATGTTCTTTATTAGTTGAGTGTTAGTTTATAGGTAAACTCGAGTTTTCATAAAAGAACATTGCCCCCATTGGTAAGAGATATTTAATTTTTATCTTGATACTTCCCAAATACTCACAAAACTATACAATAAAACTAACTTTTTTACACATCATTAGATCTTCCCATAATTCGCAATCGTCCACACGTCATCACTTGAAATGAAAAGGTAAGTGAACAATGCCCAGTAAAGGAGTATCACCAACAATAAATGGCCAAATGAACTAACATACAACCAACCAACTTGCACGTCATTTATTTATTTAAATAATGGAGGCAACAAAACAACCATGGTCAATCTACTCCTCCAAGGTCACAAGGTCCCTCGTTGGCACACATTACGTGTTCGTGGTCACACAGTCTTCATTTAATACAAATCACTTGTTTGAGGTCACGTAGCCCCCAATGGGTATTCTACCCATATTTACCCGGGGTTGCACAGTCCCCAATAGTCGTTTCATGACATGATTCAAGCATAGGCAACAGAAGGATTATAAATTTCAACTCTAAGAAAAAATGGGAATAATCAGGAATAATCTTGAACCTAATCAATCGAATAACTACACATGCCAAGAGATCGAATTAACATGTGATAAAATAGTTGATCAGCGAGAATAACAATTCAATTTGATTGAAAGATCAGTGGGAGCAAGGGTAGTACTTCCTTACCTCGAATTAGTAGGTTGTACGTTGACACAAACAACTAATCCCCACTTTTTCTTTTACTCTTCTCTTATTCTTATTTTTTTCTCTTTTACCACTCTTCCCTTCTGGGCGCTCTCAGCTCAACTCTCAGTTCTCTTCAGTTTCTTCCTTTTTTTTTTTTTTTGTCTATTGCCATTCATTTTTCCCCACTTTAACTTAGTATTATATATATTATATTGTATTTAGATGATACACATTGTATACTTTTAGTACAACGTTTACGCGTGAACTCATTACCTTACACATTAGTTACGTAAGTATATAAATAATTACGTATCGTGCATTCATCTATCCCGCTTTTCACCATATTTCTCATCCTTAATTTATTATTGAGCTTTCAAGTATGCCATTTTATCACCCCGATCCTTCACTTGATGCCACGTCACACCCACCTAACCATTTTTAGTTCCTATATATACCACATCTATAGATTAAAATTAAAAGGAAAATTTGAGGTATTACCTTCAAAGCCTATCAAGTACATTTTGGAGGATTTTTAGCCCTTTTTATAAGTACAAGGTTTCTTTCGGGTTGCTTATCGAGTCCAGGTCATGAGTTAATCCATCGAGTGAAAAAGGTTTGACTAGGTCAATGTGCAAGCTGGATTGATGGACGACTCGAACTAGATAAGGGCCCAGGTCGGCGAGTCGACCCGGTTAGGGTTTGATAGCAAGGTTTCAAAGTAAATAATAACATAACAATCTATTTGTATCATTAACCAACTTGTGATGGGCAAAAAGGTCAATTTAAAAAATTAAGAGAGTGTGAATGCCTTTTAAAAAATATAAAGGGTTTATGTATCTTTTTAAAAAGATTTACTCAAACAAAATTGAAAAAAGAAGAAGTTACTTTGGACTATCAACTTTTATTTGTATATCGAAGAATTCAAGCAAGCTATCATTGATTATCCATTGCACTCCTGTAGTCTGGTGGAAGTGGCCAATCCCTTGGCTGACAGTGTAGCCCACAATTGGGTGTGTTCGAGGACGATAATGGTCCTCTTTCGTACTGGAGTTTGTTGAGACTGAAATTATGAATTAAGCTTATTGAAACTCGAGCTTTTGTTAACTGTTGATCCGACTGATGAGAAAGTTTTATTAGTGAATATTCGATTTAAACAAGTTCTAAAGTGCAAATAGATTTAACTGTTCTGTCCTACATATGGAGCTTTCGTTAGTTGTTGCCCCTATAAATACCAATTGACACTGGCCTGGAATCAGCATCAGGTTGTTTATTCTTATTATTTTGATGATCTTACAGTGCTCGGGTATTGTTGCATTTTACTACGAAGTTATGATGCAGCGGAATCAAAATCTAAACACCTTTGAGCGTTCTTGTTTGCACCCAGGTAATTGTGCAACTTCATACCGAGCAAGAGAGATGTACATGAAGAGCTGGATGATGTTAAAGCTGAGAGACTGAAGGTTAAAGTCAATATATATAAAACATAAATAAATTCTAAATAAAATATCAAAACCAAAAACATTAACATAAATAAATTGCTCTCGTTTGTTCATCCATCCGTAAAGAATACTTACCCCACAAAAGACAGTTTTTTGAGAGTTACTGAAGTCTTAATAATAAGCGCCTAATGTCTCTAAAGTATTCTCATTTGTTTCTCGTCTTCCCGAAAATAACGAGCGCCTAATGTCTTTGAGTCATTCTCAATTGTTTCCCCTTTTCCTGAAAAGCCGAGGATTGGAAATAAATATGAGAACATCTGAAGCTGCTTTCACAATTACCTTCAAGCAAACACATGGCAAAGATTAATATGCTGCTGCTGTGTTAAAGAAAATACGAAGAGATTTCAAGAACTCATGGGTACTAGACTGTTTATCTGGTCAAAACATATATCAGAGATGAGAAAGCATCCTAAATTTGAGAGGCAAAGCATTTTTCCTCAGGCGTCGAGCACCCCCTTTAAATGATCGAGGCCCAAGAAGGCCCCATACTCTCATTACTGCAAAGTTCGTGTGCATTCGGAGAGATAAGAAAAACTTAAACAGTTCATAGAGGCAATTAATTCAAATTAAAGTACTTAACTACCGAATCTACGTTCCTAGCCAATATTTTGTCTTTTGATAGAGCGTGCATGTGAAGATCCGGCATCGCCTCACAACCACCTTTCACATGCGATGAATTGAAGGATTAAAAGGGGGAAAAAAAAAAAACCTTCCCTTCAGCCGTACGAGCTTCCCACTCCATGAATTCTTCATACTTCCCTGATTTTTTTGGGGCAACATCTGTTTTAGACTACTGAGGAATACAACGAAATTACAAATTAAAAAAGCTTAAGAGAACCATCGCTAATACCTTCCTCATAAGCCATTTCGTTCCAGATCCCTGTCATTTCATCAAAATGGTTACTCGTATATTCAGACTCCGTCAAGGGAGTCAACCCCTACCTTATATATATATATACACTAGTTACTGGCAACAGAGTAAGTATTTCAAACTCGATACGTAGGATGCAATGCTTTAAGTAATCGTTTAATCCCTAACAAAGATGCTAGTGCACGAGATTATGTAGTGAAAAAGGGCCAATTGAAGCAAGGATTCTCACCTCCGCTCCGTTGACCGAGTCGCCCTGAAGTTAGATTAGGAAGCAATGCTCATTAATAGGAAATATGCATAAAAAAATTATATGCAAGCAAGTCGATTGAAAGCACGATCTGAACATAAAAGTTGGTGCCAGAAGGAAAAAAAAAGTGTTGGTTATAGATCAAATTATCGTGCCATTGAAACGCTGCGTCGACGACTGTAAACGACCCGACGAAAGCTAAGCACGTGCCAAATGGAAACTGGAAGAAGAAAAGCAGAACGGATCATCAGTTTCTTTGGTAGCACTGCAGGAATAGGAGGGGAAGAAAAAAAGATGATCATTTCAATGTTACAGTGACAAAGGCATACTCGCGGGTCGGACGACGGACCATAAACCATTGAGGCCGTTAGGAAACCTGCGTAAAAGCCAGGCGGCGAAGCCATTGACGACTGATGATTGATGGTGGAAACACTAACCCTAGATGGAAACTCATAAACTCATCCTCGACCAATACTTGTTGGTCTAACTTCTTTTTCTTCATTTTTGTAATTTTTTTTAATTTTTTTTTTGTTGTTGTTGCTTTGTAGCGATTTTTCTTCTTCTCTTTTATTCAAATAAATTTAAATTTTATGGATTTTAGGCTGTGTTCGACCTGCTTGTAATTGCAATTACTTTTACCCGCTAACAAATTGCGTTACGAGTCAAACTTTCAGGATGATCGACGAACTGTCAGAAAAGATGGTGAGAATGCTTCCTTCAACTGTGACAAATTTAAGCAGTGGAGGATTGTATGGACAAGTAGAAGAGGTGAGGGCTTGTTCGAGTTATCGTCTATGCCTTTGCTCTCTTCCTCTCTCTATCTGTTGTTTGTGCTTGCATCTCTGTGTTTCCTTCAATCGACTTTCAATTATTACTTTTGTATGATTGGTTGCAAATAGGTACACGATCTCGAGGTTCGCAATATTTGAGGGCAGAATAGTAGATTGGGTCCCCTATTTGGCCTTGAAGGCTCTGCGTAGAACCAAACTTTTAAGTTAAACGACTTTGAAGTGAAGCGAGTTGAATTTGATTTGATCAATTGTTAATTTAAACAAATCGTTTTGCATGAGGCTAAAATAAATCTGATGCAGTTCGACGCTATTGTTTGAAGTAGGCGGATGATACAAATGTGCTAATTTAGTATAGTGCGAGGAGAACCTCCGATGCTTAATTTGAATGCTTATGCGTGCGAGTGGATCCTCATTTTCTTAGCTTTTGATGAAGCAGCGACTGGCGAAGGAGCCTAACAACCAGAGTTGGTAATTTCATGCCAAGCTCATACGTCCGAGTCTACGCCCCCGCCTCGATTTTGGGAGGCCTGATAGTTTCAATCCGGCTCCCATGTAAACACCGCAATTCGAAGATGCGGCTGTCCAAAATGGGTCCTTGTATAGCTATCCTCCCACATAATAGCGGTGCCTAAAAGCAGCGGCCTTCCGGGGATTTGGCACTAAAGAGCCATTTCATGCCTTGTTGGACAGACTAGTGTTAGAGGAAGATGAGTATCAAATGTAGAGGGTTTAAATAAGAGTCTTAAGCAGATATACATTTCAAATTTATGTGGCCTAATGGTGAAAATAATCTGGAACCTGTTATTTTTTTCAATTTAAATCCCAAACTTTAGATTTTTTGATCTCTATCCTTAACTTATTCTAGTAAGGCACTTCCAATCCTCACTTAACTTTCATCCACTTTCCTTATAGTGATTGCATACACGAATTATAAAAAAAAAAAAAAAAAAGGAGTTCGCTTAGGCACCAGCAAGGGATAGAAAGCCGAAAAGATAAATAATATGGTAGCCCTAGGACAAATTTTTTAGGAGTATTAGAATTCGAGAAACATTACATTTCGCTATTTAACTTGTTAACGAGGATCTTTTTTGCCATGTAAGCACCCACGCTAATACAAGTGGATAAAGGTGTATGAAAGTTAGGGTTGGAATTGACATGGCTTCAATAACACTAGTAGAAGGTTAGAAATTAAATAATTAAAAGTTTAAGATTTAAATCGAAAAGCTGCAGTTGAGAGTACAAGATTATTTTATCATTGGGCCATATTATACTAGTATAGAAACTACTCAACTATTTTACGAGCTGATGGTATGTTAGTGTTTGAGGACGATAAGCATAAAGTTTCAACAAGGTCCTAATCTCCCACATAGAATTCCAATTATTTTAATATGTCCCTTAAACTTTAAAATTATGTTCAATGTGGACCCTTGCTAAGGACCATGAGCTTTTCAACGTGCACCATTTGGTGTATGCTGATGGTCCCATGGAGCTTGCAAGGGTTTCATCCCCTGCCCAAACATACTCCTACGGCTGACCAACTAAAAGTGGGTCTACATACTCCCCTTCCTCCCCCTCAAAACCTTAGAAATAATTATTGGAGATTTAAATTATGAATCGTAATAAGATTCAAGTGAGTGTTCATCACTTTTATCAACTCTATCATTGAGACTCGAAAGTTTAGGATTTTGCATATTCGATCGACTCAAATTGAAGATAATCTCTATTTCCTTTTCTCATTTTCAAACACACAAAGCTTCACTTTATACAAAATTTATAATAATAATCTCAATAATATCTGGCTTCGGCACCCCCTATTCATTCAATATGTAATATAGCTTAGTTAAATACGCAGGCTGATCTAAACGACCAAAAGAACAACTTTAAAATAATGAGAAAACTGGTATAAGAACATTAATTATTTTATTTGCTCGATTAATTAATTTAACACTTGCACCTCCCCCAGTTTTATATAAACCCCGAACCGCGTCTCTTTCACGCGCATCTCCACACAGAGCATCCGATGAGCACGTTACAAAAATCCAAAGTCAGCGGTCGTTGGCCTGCACCTGGCAAATATAACCAAAACAAAAAAGCAAAGTTGCGTGGCCTGTTTCTACTCGATCAGGGTGTGCCATTTATTTGGACCGATCACAGCAGCCTTACTTAAGATGCCACATTACCTCAAAATAATAAAATTAATAATAATAATAATCGCAAGTTAATAAACAAGAATAACTTCAATAATGGGCTTATTTTTATAGTTGTTAGGTTATGTGTATCATCAAAAGTCGGATGATTTTCAATAGGTAAATAAACTTAGGCATAAAAGGTTTGAAGCTTGTATCGTCGCTTTCCTTATAAAAAAAAAGAGAAGGGAAAAAAGAACTTGTAACCTAATTACAATAGAGGAGATGCCGTTAGGGTAAAAAACTGTTGGCTAAGAATTGTCCGGATTTGAAAGTTACTAATCGATTTACCGATACACTCCTCACTAATAAATAAAATGTATGACTTCAGTAGGTAATGAGAATTCTCTTTGACATGTAAATATAAATAAATATTTAATTAGCCTATGAATTTTATTGGGATTGGTTCCTACTTTGAATATTTAGGCTTGGAATTTTCATATGGATGGCTGAGAGGGTAATATTTGCGATGTCCTAATTTATGGGTATATATAATTCATTTTTCCCTTCTTCTCATATGAGCCGATTTTGAGCGAAACCCTAATAATAGTATTAGTAAGTATTTCTTTTTGTTGGATGTAGCCCTATACTGGGGTGAACCTATATAAATCTCCCTTTCTTTTTTCTCTTTTCTTGCGATTGATTGTTTGAAAGGTTCTCGTGACACCGTTCAAGTTTTACTTTATAAACAAATTCTCTTTTTGTAAATGCATGGGGATGAAAAAGGATTACAAGCTCGAAACTTGTTAAGTAGGTACTATTTCATAAAAAGAAAATAAGAACTATAACAAATATGAAAGCTACATTTTCAGAACGGTCCAAGCGCATATTATTCGGTGGGGGGTAACAAAGAAAGTAACCTTAACGTGGATGCTACGTCGAGTGTGTGGTTGTTCTCATTTCTTTTCAGCTTTGGCTTCTCTCTCTTTTCCACTCTTTTAACTCTGTGCCGTGCTCAGTAAATAACCAAAAAAAAAAGAGGAAAGCAAAGAAGTGCACGTGCACAACGAGAGAGGAGCAGTTAAAGACGCAAAGAGGCCGGCAATTCGTTCCATATGTACCCAAATCAAGTCTCTTTCAAAAACCCAACACTTCATTTTCAATCACTATTAGCTGTTAATTTATTGATTGTATTATGTACCTTAACCACTCATTTGTAGCATTCTATGAAATATAAGTAAAATGATTATTATCAACTGTTAATTGTCAATATTTACACGTAAAGGGAATAGATTAGGATGGACTATAACCAATTGTCGAGGATGTAATAGTTATTACTTGCCTATTATACTCACACGCCTAATCTATTCCTCAAATACTCCTGTTATTGTCCATGTTATATTTCTATGCAATGCTTATTTCATTCTATTTCGCAAACCAAACATCTATATCCTTCACACCAAAACTAGTGACATGACAAAATTTTTTGTGTGGTCCTGTATTTTTATTTGATCAAAACACATCTCAAAAAAGATCACGCAAAATTTTTGCACATCACCTTTTTGGTATGAAGCTTGTGGGAAAGATGTACAAGTAGAATTTTCTTTAATAATTTCTTTTAGCCTTTTTTGAAAATTGGAAGTTCCGGCGCATAAAAATTTAAATTTTTGAAAACTCCATACTAGGGGAGCTCATTGACAATTTTGGCATATTAAATTACATTTGAGGGGTTTATAGTTTATGATTTTTAGGCATTTATACATTGGGCTTAGCATGCCCTCCATTACATTTTTGCCTCCATTTTTTTTCCCCTAAAATATACCTGTGTTATAATTATAAATATTTGTGGTAGCATATTGAAATGTATAGGGATAATGATTGGAACATGTGTATCCGAAATATTGCAAATTATGTAAAAATTTTAAAGATCTTGATTCGTTGATTCTTCTGTGTACCGGAATATATGAATAACATGAGGGGCTGCTTGTGTGTGTATATATATTAAAACATCACAAGGCACAAGCCTAATTAATATGCAAAAGTTACATAATAATTTTCTCTTAACTTGAAGTCTCAAGAAAATGAGCATAATTATGTATTTTAGTATGTCAGCCCGGTTATAATTATTAAGAAAATATCTGAATTTGTTTAAAATAATTGCATAGAGAAGTAATGGAAACAAAAAGTAATGCTTCCCAGTTGTTACTTGAGTTGCTCCTCTGCCCCTCCGCCACGATGAAATGAGAACAGGGGAAGGGCTTTGGCTTGAGGTAAGTCATACCCAGATTTGAGTTTTGCTACTTTCATTTTATAATATCCTACGATTTACTTTCGAGATAGGGATTAGTTAGATCTTTTGTGGTCTCAAACTTTGTGTTTGTACCAATGTTAACCTAAACTTTCAAAATTATATCGATTAAGCTTAACTTAACAGTATTAAATCACCATTCACCAACTGATTCTACGTGACAAAATCTACTTTTATTCCATACCGTGTATAATTAAATAACAAAAAAAACCCTTATTATTTCACGTTAAAATTTATTAGAGATGGTGATTTAACAGTATTAAATCACCATTCACCAACTGATTCTACGTGACAAAATCTACTTTTATTCCATACCGTGTATAATTAAATAACAAAAAAAACCCTTATTATTTCACGTTAAAATTTATTAGAGATGGTGATTAGGTGGATTGGGTCGATTATTTCATTTAAAGGTGATTTAATGCCGTTAAGTATTAAACTTAATTGGTATAATTTTACAAGTTTGAATTAAAAATAATTTAAATGTAAGTTTGATTTTAAATTGATATTTTATGACAAGTTTAAAAGTTTATAGGCCATTAGCCAAAATAATAGTAATAATAATAATAATAATAATGCTGGGGTGGTCAAGGATCACTGATTTAAAAAAAGCAATCAATCACTTTATCAATAATTAATGCAAGCACGCAGTTTCTTCGCCGGCTTAGCTGTAAAATGATATATTCCAGTATTCCGTCCGCCTCATCTCTTCAGTCAAAACACCCTACACGAGAGATTGTATAGAACTTGCAAGCACGGCTCTGGCGGGCGTGCAACTTCGCGTCTCTCTATAAATAGCTACTCTCTCTCTCACCCACAAACATATTCGTAAACAATCAAGAACAAAATCGCAGTGTTCCTTCGTTAATTCAACCTTTGATCTCTTCATTTGATCAGTTTCGTTTCATTTGTCAGAAATCGATGAAAATGGTTCGACTGAATCTGCTAATCATAGGGGTTTGGATTAACTTATTAGTCTGCGGTTTCTTCCCTCACGGTGCAACGGCCCAACTCCGCCGGAATTACTATTCCAAGGTGTGCCCGAACGTCGAAAGCATCGTGAGAGGCGTCGTCCAAACCAAGTTCCGTCAAACCTTCGTCACCGTCCCCGCTACCCTCCGCTTGTTCTTCCACGATTGCTTCGTCCAGGTACACCCCCCCCCGCCCCCCCCTCTCCCAATCATATTCGATATGTTTGTTCGGACTCCGTCAAAATGAAGTCGCTTTAATAAAAACTTTCACTTGCGATAAGGGTCCAATTAATTGATATTGTATTAGAGTTGAAAATGTCCTGTGATGGTGTTGCTATTAGGGGTGTGATGCTTCAGTATTGATCGCTTCGACCGGAACCAACAAAGCAGAGAAAGATCACTCCGACAATCTCTCGCTGGCCGGAGACGGATTTGACACTGTCATTAAAGCGAAAGCCGCGGTCGACGCCTTCCCGAGCTGCCGGAACAAGGTCTCGTGTGCCGATATCCTCGCCATGGCCGCCCGAGACGTCATTGCGTTGGTTCGCTCTTCATTTATGCTCCTAAAAACTCTCTGTCTGAACTAATTCATTCGGATTAGGTTAGGTTAGATTCTTTAATAATGGGGTTTATTTAATTAACTGCAGTCGGGTGGGCCATCGTACGCGGTTGAGTTGGGAAGACTGGATGGCTTAAGCTCCACGGCTACAAGCGTGAACGGGAAGCTGCCTCAGCCATCTTTCAACTTGAATCAGCTCAACTCCATGTTTTCTGCCCATGGCCTCAGCCAAACTGACATGATCGCTCTCTCAGGTAGATTATACATGGAATATTCTGTACTCATGCCTGAAATTGCTTGGAACTCGCAAATTGTGACACAGTAACTCACGTCTTATAATTCGTGAGTTTTGATCGTTTTCACAGTATAGTCTTGATATTTATATGTGCTCCATCGTCATGTGCCTGATATATTTTCATTAACTCGATATACTATACCCTTAATTTAGGAGTACAAAAATATATTCTTACGGACTTTGTTCGTGTGGCAAAATATCCAAAGTTGTATTGATGAACTCCAAAATTCTTGCTTATCACTCTTAGGACTATTTTGAAGCATACTAATCGACACCAGTGGCTTGTATTAGTGAGAAAACATTCCCCCGTCTTAAGAATATACATACACACGTTTGGGTTTTCCTAGGGAGAACTTTTCCCTACGCCTGATGGAGAGCTACTGTTGAGTTTGTGGCTCCCTTGGCCAAATCTGATTCGGTGCATCGCGATCCACAATATAACGCTGCACTTGCATTGTGATTGCAGCGGCCCACAGCGTAGGATTCTCTCACTGCAGCAGGTTCGCGAACCGGATCTACAACTTCGGCCGTCCAAACGCGGTGGACCCCACTCTGAACAGGACGTACGCGACGCAGCTTCAGTCCATGTGCCCGAAGAACGTTGACCCGAGGATAGCCATAAACATGGACCCAAACACCCCCCGAACCTTCGACAACGTGTACTTCAAGAATCTCCAGCGAGGAATGGGCCTCTTCACATCGGATCAGGTCCTCTACACGGATCAAAGGTCAAGGCCCGTTGTGAATTCATGGGCCGCCAGCCCATTAAGCTTCCAACGAGCCTTTGTAACTGGGATGACTAAATTGGGACGCGTCGGAGTGAAGACCGGACGGAACGGTAACATTCGCCGGAGATGTGATGCATTTAATTAATGGGGTTTTTTTTCTCGTTTATTTTTTTTTTAATTTTTTTTATTTGTTGGGTTGGACTTAGAGGATAATTTAATTGGGTTTTGAACTGTATTACAATAAAACAAAAAAGCAGTCCTCAATGGGGACTCGGATCTGTTGTACTGCCGCGGGGCTTTTAGAATAATTGCAAGTATAAAAATAAAAAAAAAATGCGTTGTGTTTGTCAGAGAAAATAAGTTGACAGCGCGATGGATTCTCCTTGTTTGAATTAGAGGTATTCTTTTTAATAATGATTGATTTATCTCAATCTTTTTAGAACAACGAAACAGATTTATTTTTATTTTTTTGGTGGATGGGCTTAGAACACTTAACGCTAATGCGTTGCAAAATTTAGCCATTTAATTATAAAAATTGACAAACTATTCACCTAATGATTAAATACGAGAATATTTTAACAAGTTGCATCTTTTAAAATTGTTAAAATTATTTTTAGCCACTTATTTAATTTTAGATTTTTTCCCCTCAGTGGTGAGCACGTGTGTATGTGTGCATGTGATATGGGTCTTGAGTCTTTTATGCACTCCCAACCTTTCACCATCAAAACCTTCTAATTTTCAATGAGCATAGCCAGTGAAGACAAGTTTCTTGTAAGTTTCACATTTCAATCATAAATAGTCAAATTAATAATTGCTATATATATAAATGTTGCCAACTCTTGTTGGGTTGGGACGGTGACATGATACTGTTTTTTATAATAATTTTGGCTCTTAGTATTTGGTTGATAACCCATTGTAATATATTATCATACTTGTACGTATCCATTAGCATGCCAACTTGCTTCCACGCACGCAACATGTCTCTTCACGAGTCAAATCACTGCTTTTTCGTTTTTGTTTTATAACAACCTTTCAAAGGCTATATACGTAGTCACATGGTTCTGAGGATCATGTGATGAATAAGGTGACATCGACCCATTTTTTTAACGTTAATTTACCTACAGGAGTGACAAGAGGAAGAGGGGAAAAAAAATGGAGAAAGGACAAGGAAAAGATGTACAATAATTCGCAACTTTAAAGAGAGGGCATTAAGCAACAAGGAGTAGGATCTCGTGTTGCCAACTCGGGTGGAGATGTAGGCGTGAAGCCATCATCAAGGAGAGGCAGGTGAATTGGGTTGGGTATTAGCGGAAACCTTCAGAAGTCCATGTATGTGAAGAGGAGAGTACATGGACCCTTGAAAGGCACCATCCCTTAAATATGAAAGGTTCCTTCCAGGAGAATGCGACAATAGGGGTCGCTTAAGGTGCATTTTCCAAACCGGTGTGATATTCATTTGCTTTCCGGTCCAATCCATTCTTCATTTCTTGGCCCTTAGCTGGTTACAAACCAATGGCCACAAAACTAACAAATGACCTACTAAAATCCCTCCCCCCCCCCCCCCCCCACAACCTCTTTTTTTTTTTTTTTTTTTTTTTTTTAGTTGAACATTAAAAAATGTATTGAACAGAAAGAGGGGTGAAAAAACCAAACAAGCAATTCAGTCAATTTCTTTTATTTATTTTTTATTTTTTCGGATAAGCTTTTTTTTGACATTGAAGTGCTTTTCTGGGGAGCTGTCATTCAAATGTAAAGAGATTAATTTGTCAAAACCATGTTAGAAGCTCGTAGTATTGCATTGCAACTTTCACTAGCCGCTGAGTTGGTACAAGAAGGAGGCGTCAAAGGTTGGTGGCCAAAGAACATGAGGGATGCAAGGGCGGCTCTATCTATGGCTAGCACGCCTTTCAATTATTTGCGATAAGTAATCAAAGGGACCACGACACTTGTAAATAATTGTGATATGCGTCTACTCAGGAAATACAGACTGGCCTAAGGGTGGACCGCGTGATGATGGTCTGTGTATCGTATGTACGTATGATTGAAATGGACGTTCACCCAACATTGATTGCTACTTCCCTTGTACTTGACAGATTGAATGACACCATCAGTTTCTCTTCAGAGCCTTAGCTTTAGCTTCCCTGTGGACAAGTAGAGCCCAAAGATTCGTGTGGCTTCTTATTGGTCCAGCAGTAAAGTGAGTGATTTGATTCTCAACGTTTTCGATGCATATGATTCATCCGTCTGCTCTCGAGAGCATGATTTTTCTTTGGGGACAGTTTGCGATTCACTGAAATGATATGAAATGATTTTATCGACGATCCTATGATACAAATTCGAAATCATTGTTAAGTTCAGCATAAGCTTGTAATATAAAATGGAATACTCTAGACAAACAAGTAGAGCATGGTAATAATGAGAACAAAAATAAGTATTCATTTATTCGAAAAACTAATATATAACAACTGCATATAAATTAAGGCGTAGCCTACTAGTCTTATAATGTTAAAAAATTAAAAAAAATAAGACTTAAAATAACACCATTTTAAATTTTTTTAAAAAATTCTCTTGTATGTGTTGCACTTAAATAAGGTGCAACCGCTGTACCAAAGTTAAGCCCTTCATTTATACAAGGAGCGGTCATTCTCATGATTTAATTATTTTTTTGCACTTTAATGAGAATAGCAATGGAATAAGGTGAAGTAGTAGTTCATTTAAAATTCACTCAATTCCATTCTAGCCATACCAAACGCAGCACAATGAAAATTGGATTTATCCAAAAGCCCAATAAACATTCAAGGTTGATTCGACACTAAAAAAAGCACCACATTAGGAATCCAAGTAGAAACAAGTACACAAAGGGCCTTGAACGCCACGTAAGAGCAAATAATTATTGTCACAAATAAAAGCAGATATAGAAGTCTCTTCCCTCCCTTAACCTCAAGGACCTTGAATCTGAATGTCCACTTTGAGCAAAGTAATGTTTTGTGTTCAAAGGAAAGCATTTCAGGTGCCAATGCCTTGTCAGAGACAAAGTACCATCAAAATACAGAAAGGGAAACAAACAAGCCTTCCAGATTTTACATGCTAACGCTGCTCATTCTCTATTGAAGAAACCGTATGTTGAATTGCAGAAATGAAATCATTTACAAACATAGCACATATACACATGGGGCAACGCAAATTGTCCGTAAGCAGAATAAAGTGCAAGCAAGGAGAAAATGGATCTACTATGGTTTCAGCCATATTAGGGGCACATATTAAGCTTTGAAAAGCGAAAGACAAGGAATAACCATCATAGTGGCTTTTTGATAGCTGTACGCACTTCCTTACAGTTTGAGGAAGAAGTCGGAGAGGCCAAAAGAGAGATTTGGAGCAGCGTTTTCTTAGAATTTGACAGCACTATGTTACAGAGCAATTTACAAACACCTCCCATGTACAACTTGGTTTTTAGGATTGGAAGTACGATACAGCATCGCACATGACTAGAAGAAGGCACAAAACGACTCACTATCAGTGCTCAATTTGGGATCCACCTCATCCAACAGATCCAATTGCCAAATGCCTTCCAAAAAACCAGGATCCACTCGCAGGCACAATAAGACAGACAACTGGGAATACTTGAGCAACTAATGAAAATAAGTTAATATATATAACCCATAAATGCGCCTAAATAGTACAATAATGAACATAAGAATAAAATTGCATCAAGAAAAATGAACGGGAATACTTGAGCAATTATATTGAATTGAGCTAATGGATGGACAGCGAGATGCATTCTGCATGTAATCCATGAAATTTACCGCCAGATCCAGCTACATAAGCAATAATAAAAGTTCATGTCCACTCCATTCCAAGTTCTAGGATCAGGAAGCATAGGATAAAATTGAGATGTGTAAAAAGGTTCTCTCTTCAAACTGGCTCCAATTATGTGAAAAACAGGTACTTTCAGTGACTTCCAACTGCATGGTTTCATGCTTCCACAGCCCACATGTTACTAATTGAAGAACTAAGGTCAGAGTTATACAATATAAGGCTCATGATAGGAATTAAAATTACCATACCTTTGGATGCTCCCAATATGGCTCTTTGTTCCACTGGCATCTTAGTTTGAGTCTGCACCACAAAGCTCCTGCTGCCCCTACCTCACATATAGTTGATTCCATTTCAGTATTACACAATTTCCAAATATTCTAATAGTTTCTAGGATGAAAATATAGTAGAGTAACAAGCAGTCACTAAATTCTTCTTGGCGATGCTTATGTCTCACCTTGATACACAGGATCTCAGGACAAATTTATTTTTCAGAAAATGTAAAAAACCAAAAGACTGCATCTATCAAGAAAAATAGTTGGGCTATGCTGAAGGCACAAGTTATCAGAAACAAACATTTCTGCAAAACCAACAGAAATTTGACATCTTAAAATATTATGTTCTTGCAAATACAGCAGTGAATAAATGTCTAGAATAACCGTTGAAGCATATGAAAGCCATTCTGCAAGGCACCTTGATCAACCTCAGTGCTCAAGCATTAAGTTGAATTTGCATAATATGTTTGGAAGTATCTAGGGGAGTATTCGGGAGGTTCTGTACTGTTCACTTGCTTAGTCCATGCCTGATGGATTTAATTACATAGAAACTGGAATGGGTCCATATTCTTTTCAGCTTGTGAAGTAAATCCACGTTTACATCTGTTCAGATCAATCTTTACAGTCTGAAGGGACCAAATGATTTGCATATTCAGAATTGACAGAAAGTAATGAGCTGAAGGAATACAGAAAAAGTCAAACAAGTTTGGAAACCTGCAGTACGGCCCAAGCGGATCAGGACAAGACAAGTCAACAACTTGAATTGTTCTTAACTTGCATAAGCATGACCACTAGAATGCCACAAGTTATGTGGAAACCCAACACCCTACAGGCACAAATCCCGTTCTTCAGACTTGTTCTTAGAAAAACAATTAGCACTTCAATAATCACCACAAAATAATAAAGAGAGTTTGCACATAATAAGTTCACTATGTCACACGTTCTGCATCACCTTCACTTACTTCCCTAGAGTTCTGCTATTCACACAGCCAAGGGTAAACATCTATCTTTACTAATTCATATCATAAGACTATGAGCTCAAATTGTAATAAGTAGAACTGCAGCTGACAACTCAGGACAAGAGAGAATTCATTGTGAGCCAGAGAGTAGATGGATTGTATAAAGTACTGATCAGTAGAAAAAGGCATGTGGATGTTCTGTTACTTTTCTGATATCTTCATATCATAAAATAGGTCCTGATACCTATATTGTGCACATTTCCTTAATCAAACATCTTCTACAACTCTCCTAAGTCATCCCCTTAATGTGCCCCCCCCCCCCCCCTCTTTAATTTCTGGCACAAGAACATGATATAGGAATATGTTATAATGGTCAAATTAATCACTACTTTACAAGCTTCCATGCTTAAATTGCTCCCAAGTCATGAAGGAAATCACTTATTCAGCTTCTGCGTATTTTCCTGAACAAGATTGTGTCTAAGACATTGTTGAATTCGAGGTGCAAACAACCACTTAGAACTTCAAGCGTAAACCCGGACAAGATAACCAATATCATTAGACGGGTAATAAGAAGAGATGTGTTCCAGAAGGATCTGAATAAAGATAAATTGTTGATGCTTGGCAATACCATTTAATATAGCAACCTGTCCATGCACGCGAGCAGGTGATATATATATATATATAGAGAGAGAGAGAGAGAGAGAGAGAGAGTAATCAAAAAAGAAAGTAGATACACATATTATTCAGTAGAAACAGAAACTTTAAGCTCACTAAACAATAGGAAAATTTAGAGGTGGCTAACCAATAAAAGAGCATTACAAAAAAGGTTAGGTGAAGTAACAAACTATATATATCAGCTGAAGAAGACCATTGAACTATCAATAACGGAAGACTTTTTACAAGTTTCAACATGTTTATACTAAATCACGAGAAGGTGTACTGCCTCAGGAATAATCACACTGAGATTTATTTACAGCCTACTCACCTCGACTCAAAATTTCCCAGAGCATTCGATACTGATGTACTTCTGCAGGGCCTATAAAATTTGTATGGTCAACACCGATATTAGAATTTAGAATCTCAACAACGCGGGAAAAAACCTGGATTTATGATCTCACCCAGAAGATATGCAAGCGGACTTCAGTCTAATCTTCTGATTCAGGCAAACAAATTCTCTCAAGTTGTGCTGGCCAATCTTCTCCAAGCAATTGCGGATTAAACTCCATTGCCACCCGAAAATCTAAGATAGAGACAGCACTGGATCCATCTGGTTTCCGCATGCATCTCACTGGCCGCATTACATTCAAATCAGAAGTCCCTTTGTTTAATTCGTTTAGGTTCTTGCTTCCATCCCTTGAATTGGCCAGATCCAAACAGGGTTTTATTAATCTCTTCAGGAAAACATCCAGGCTACTGTTCAACAAGTCAATGCAATCTCCTGACATCTTTAAACCCTCCATATCCAACTTCTTCTCCAATCTATACCTTAAAGAACTGGCATCGGGTAGCTGACCAATGCTATGACAAGTTTCCACATGAAGAGCGGATGATGATGCATTACTTAAAGCTTTCCGTGCTGTTTTTACATTCATAGGAATGCCAAGGGGAGCTCTGACAGGGCTCCTACTATAAATACTCGGGCTTCCAGAAGCCTGGTCAACTTCTTCCCCATCTTCCACCGAGTTAAATTCACCAAGAGGCCTACTACCTAAAGAAAAAAGCTCAGTTGCACTTTGCTGCTCCTGATTTTTAAAGACTGAATCTTCGCCTCCAACAATATGAATCTTTCCATGAGGCCCGAGAGGGCTAGGACGGTCCCTGAACTTGCGATCACGCAGATTTGGCGTTCTCCCCTTTCGCGGTGACTGGGGAAAAACATCCCGACAAAGTGACTGAAGACAGCTTCTTTGATAACCATTTGAAGTTTTAGAATTCAAGGAACCCTCTACTTTGCTCTCTTTTGATGGGGGAGTCTTGGAGTGGCATGCATTTTTCAAAATTGATCCAATAAGGCGGTTATGGAGACAGAGATTCTCCCTTCCTATTGTGGCAACACACTGCTTATGAAACTCAGTTTTGCTAATCTTAAGACTGAGAAGCCGATTCAGGAGGCTGAAGTATTTATCTGCCTGTTGGTACCCAAGCTTCTTTTCAATCTGAGTTTTTAGCTCTAACGTATCGATTCGAGTAAAATGCCGAACATTGGGCATGTTGATCTCTGAGTTCCTCACAATCATCATTATCAGACTCTAAACCAGTCACGAGAAACTCCAAAACAAATATCTCACATAAAAGTTTAAATACCCAAACCCTAACATCCAATTCAACATTAGCAGGCCAAATCACCAGTGATAAGTGTCAACAGTAACTGGTAGCATAAGCTGGAACAATTATATCTGAGAAACAAAATTCACATAGTAATTGAGATTAAAACACGATCCCGGAGCTTCTTTCTAGTAAAGAAACACTCAAAAATTTCAAGCTATATGGCAAAACCCAAACAAACTGCAACATAGATAAACACACAATTTCCACTACTTCACTTTAATTTCAGCAGAAAATAATCAAGAAAACAATAACGAACGGAAGATTGAACTAATAAGAAGTGGGAAGTTCAAGTTCACACGAGCACTAAATTCAGAACTCGATCGAAGGAGTAAAAACTTAAGTAGTGAAGCAAGAAGAGCAAGCACAGTATACCTGATTCGAAGAACGACGCAAAGAGCAATTGCAATCAGATTCACACCAGGAATCTCTCTGAAATTCTTCGATTGTAGCAGAGAGAGGGGGGGGGGTGTGGAGTGAAATTAGGGCTAGTGGGGGACGGAGGAGGGTTTCGATTCGAAGCTTCTGAGACATGAGATGGTCAAAGACACGTGCGCTTTGCGAGTGTGAACAACAACAACCGGTTTCAAGTGGAAGTGTGCTACGAGAGGACTTCCTCAAGAGTCACAGGGTTGGGTCGAGTGACACCCTGGCATCGCCTCACGGGATCCATGTCAACGGGTCGGGTTAAGACAATCCACCGAAACTTCCGCATCCCGAATTCAGACAGATCGACCCCCTCCCCCAGATTTTAGACCCGATTTAAACATGTTGGATCCGGAAATACTCGGTACGCACACCGGAAAGAAAACCAGCCCAAGTAAGGGTGTGTAGGGTCGCCGTCTCACGGGCAAAATCCACTCAACTCGAACTAATTCACCAACAAAAGTGAAACCAAAAATTCACCTCAAATAAAGTTAGTTGAATTGGGTTAGGTTTCTGTGTGCCATTTTTTTGTTTTTCGAGTTGGTTAGACCCGATCCAACCGCCTTAACACTAATATATATTATAATATACACACACAAACACCCAAGTAATCCCAACATAACCCAAGAAAGCCTCTCTCACCCCCACCCCCCCAAATCATTACCCATCATTTAATTAGTACGTTCCAAATGATAGAATTTTATTAATTTAGTATATTAATTGTTGTTAGACTAAATTACTATAGTACATTAGTTGTCGTCGAAGTTTATTGAGTAAATTCAGTACGTTACTTGCGCTTAGGTTGAGTTAATTTAGAAATGTATATTAGTTGGGATCCAAACTCTCTGCAATGATTATACTTTTACAATTATTGCAACTTAACCCATTTTTAATTCTAGTTGAGAATGACACACATAATCAATTCACTGCAAAAAAAAAATCTCAATTTCCTCCTTTCATGTCATAAGTTTATGAATTTTTAATTTCTTTATTTTTTAAAAAATTTTACTTCCACCTTTGCATTAAGGCTCCAACTTCATGATTTTTCTTTTCTATTTTATTTTTTTTCTTCCTTCCTAATTTGCTTATCATCACACATTATACCCTTTTTAAATATTTTTCTTTTATTTATTTTTTTCTTATCATCACTTTAGTTTCATAAGCCAAAACAGTTCAAACTAAAACGATTCTCTTCTTTCTTTCTTTTTTTTTATAATTTTTCTTTATTTTTTCTTTGCATCTCCACTATTTACGGAGGAATGGAGGGTTAAGCACAAACGCATCTATTATTTGATTTGATGGGCTCAGGTTCACATCATCCTAAAGGATGGTGATTCTTTACATCCACTACCCTAGGTATGGAACACCTTCCATTAAGACGTCGTGTTGAAGGTCAATGGAATAGGTGACTCCATTAACGAAAAGGGTCATAGACCCAGATCTAAAAGAGAAAAGGAAGATGATGAAGAAGAAAAAGAACAGAATGAGGAGGGGAGAAAGAGCCTTTTTGCTCAAAAGGAGTTAGACCCATAAGGTTTCCTACATATCTTCATAAAAGAATCAAACCCATGTAATTTTAAGGGTTGATGGAGTAAAGCTCACGTTGCCATTGGCTTTATAGGTGATTTGATGGAGGAGGGAATAGAATAAACCTTGGTTTTTTCTCTTTCCTCTCTCCTCTATTTGCAGCCTCTCTTCGTAAAAGAAACCCCTGCAAAACCCTACAATTTTTCTTATAAAGGGGAGGGGAGAATGCGGCACATCCTTAAAGGGTCTTAGGCCCAAAATTCTCTACTTTTAGAGGAGAGAAAGAGAGAACCCTAAAAGGGTGAAAACCCATGGGCCGTAGGCCCATAAGGCTTTCCAGTGAGGGATTGAGCCATAAGCTCAGAAATGGGGCAACTCTCCATTGACTTGGTCAACAAGGGCCTGAAAGCAAAATTATTTGATTAAAATGCCGATTTCCTTCCTGGAGGAAGAAAAAAGCGATGTCAACATTCACCCAACTCGTTTTATGATTTTTTTTCCTTTCTTTTTGAGTTTAATTCTAAAGTTGAATGTGGATGCAAAGAGGAGAGTAAATATAAAAGTAAAAAAGAAAAAAAATCATAAATTTGAGTGCTGAAGAAGGAAGTTTGGCGTTTTATTTTCACTAATTTTATTATGTATGTATTAGAGTCACTTTTCTCCCCTTTGAAAAATTAATGAGTCTCACTCGAGCTTTATAGGATGCATGGCACCTTCCTAGCCCACTTTGGGCTCCCATTAACCAAGTTAACAAAGAGTTATATCATATATGAGCCCATGTCTCAATACCTAATGGGATACCTTCTTATTTGGGTCCCTTGGTCCACCCTTTCTCGAGCCCCCGGCTTAATCCCTTAAAGGGATTCAAACCTCTAGGCTTTTGGCCCGTGATTTGACTCGTTACTCCTCCTTAACAAGGACAGCTATCACTTATCCTGTCCTAAGGACATGTGGCACCCTTTTAGGGCTTTCCCTCATTCCCTCCTTTACGGAGGAGAATATTCTGGGTCTAGGCACAAAGGGCATATCCCTGCATCCTCCCTCCCCTATATAAACAAGACCCTAGGGTTTTGTGAGGGCAATTTCTTCCACGAAGAAAGGAAATGTGCACGAATAGGGAAAATAGAGAGAAAGCTAGCTTCATTTCCATTTTCCTTCATCGACCACCACTAAAAAAGCCATCAAGGCAAGGTGAGTCAAGCTCTATGAGTTATAAAACTACATAAGTCTGACTCTCCCACAGAGATATATGTAGAAGACCTCATTGGTTTGGCCCCAGAACTAAAAAAAAAAATGCTTTTTTGTCTTCTTCTTCTTCCTCTTCCCAATTACGAATCTATGATCCTCCTTTTCATAGAGTAACCTACTACATTGGCCCTTGGAAAATAAGATCCAAATTAAAGGTTGTTCATGGATAAGGCATTGGACGTAATAATCATCATTTAGTAGGATGTTGTGAACCTGAACCTCCCAAATCAAATAATAAACTCATTAGCACCTTCATTTTCCTGGCAAACAATGTGCCATTCTCTATTAGGATTAAACACGTAAGGTTGAGTTGCAATGACTATAGAGGTACAATTATTGTAGAGGATCAAAATCCACATTAGTTGTGATTGAATTAAATCCTGCTTTATTTTGGTAAAGTAGGTTTTATATTTTGACCGACGTCCTTAAGTTAAGTGAAAAAATTTTCAACCCCGCTAAAGATTAAAGTGGATCGGGTGGAAAAGGGTACAGAACAAACCCGATCCACCCACTTGCAAACCCTTTATCCCCAAGGTTTATCTCTTTTTTGCTTTTTTTTATTTTGTAGTGGAATTAGAGTAACTTTACTTGTACATCCTTCCTGAGTCATATGAAAATGTTGATATTGTAAAATTTAAGTGATCTTTTCATTATTACCGATCAAAACACTACCAAGAAGTTTCATTTATATTTTGGCATATCTGCATTCATATGACAGGTGTTTGAAAAATGTATGAATAGCATTATTCTTGAACAATGGCCATTAATTTGTTGCAAGAAAAGTCAAGCTAATATGCATTTTTGTAATTGTAACACTTATAAAAAGTTTAAAATTCCAAAAGGATCAAATTCGCAAGTATAAATTTTTAGGTATAAATAGATGATTTAGGATAGTTTTGAACTACTCTAATCCTTTCAAAATTTAATTTCAATAGAATATGCAATCTATTTCTATCGATTATCTTTTCCCACTTGACTCAGGAGATGCTAGACAAGATTAACTCATTTGGTTCGTGTAATGAAATGGAATAAGTATTTCATAAAATATAACATGCAATGAGTAATATCTGTATAGAGTATAAGTGAAATGGTTACTCTTATGGATCATAAGGAGAATAGACAAAGAATAGTTATTACCTATGTCTAATGGTGTAATAGCTATTACTTGCTTATTCTATGCATGGGCCTTGAAAAGCATAGTTATTGAACCCTATTTATCAAACCCAGCCAACCCGGTGACCCACCGACCCCAGGCCCTAACCTGATTCGGGTCATCTATCAACCCAACTTGCATATTCACTCGATCAAACTTGCTTGACCCAACTAGCTAACGGGTGACCCAACGATCGACCCAAATGAAACTCGATCTTTATATAAAGGGCCAAAAATCATCCAAAGTGTATTTGCTGAGTTTTAAACTTATCCACTTTCATAAAAATCCAATACCCCTAACTAATGGAACCAACAAGGTTTTATGAAAACTTGTTAAAACAACTAAATTTATAATCTAATGCTCAACTAATGAAAAAGATAGTTATTTTAAATATATGTTATAAACGAAGAATATTTAATTAAAATAATGGTTATTAGATTTTATATATATATATATTAATATACATTATAGAATAAGTATAATAAAATATCTTAAACAAAGCCAAGTAGTATTTTATTATCCTTATCCTTCAAAATAATAAATCATTAAGTTTGAAAAAATCCTAATCTATTCCTACCTAACACAACGTTATTGGATAAAATGAAAGAGACGTTGTTTAGAAAAAGATGATTATCCTCGCTTCTAGTTTGATTTTTGCGTTTTCGATTGGCTTCCTCCTCGTGGTTTTCATGACAATTAAAATAATCTTATCATTGAAATATAAGTATAATTCAACAGTATTTTGATAATACCTCTCATGTTATGTTGAGATTTTATTTTAAATAAATTTTATTTTTCAATTTGATTATATCCCATTCAATTAATCTAATATGTTTAAAAATATAACTTGGCCTCTTGACCGGCTTGATGTCCAAGCCGGATCTGATAACTTTGGTCTGACCTGATCTGATAATCAACCTGATAGGCAGGCACCGGATTACTAGTCAAAGGGTCAAGTCAATGAAATTTGAAATATAACCTCAAAAAGTATATTACATTTCTCTAAAAATTAATTCAAAATTTAGGTACACATAGTAAACCATGAAATAGTATGTTTTATTAACTAACTTTAAAATATTAGCATGTCCATTTTTCTCTATTTATTGTACTAAACAAATAAACTTCTTGACATCAAACATGGATAAATTAATGAATACTTAAAAAAAAAATTAAATCGATGGATAAAAAGGCCATCACCCTAAACATAGAAAATGCAACTCAAAGAAGAATTAAGAAATTATTTGCGAAGAACAAACCAATTTCAAAGAAATCAAATAATAAAACTATTCAAACTAGAGTTTTATAGGTTAGGCCTCGAAGGCATGGGTTGATTTGGGTTCGGTTAAATAAAAATAAAAACAAACCATTGGTCAGGATTTGACCCGGGTAAACTCGGATTATTCAGATCACGGATCAACCTGTTGGGTGTATCGAATTTGACCGGAGCAACATGTATTTTGGGTTAAGGGCTAGTTGACATGCTGGGCCGAGTTGACCTGCCGGATTAGGTCAGGCTTCGTAAGCATGGTTCCACTGTAAAGAAATGAAATGAAAACATCAAGAATTTTGTCATTAAGAAAAGGATCACGGGTTCCAAGGTAAATAATGAGAGAAATGTTAAGAAATTGATAGATTTTATAATCAAGAATTGGGTATAAAGGATGGGGCTATGGTCGATCAAATATTACCTGGGTTTAGTGAGACGCATAGGGGAACCAACCTCTCAGTTTCCCCTTGGGCACCTTCTTTCTGGCACTCATTTCTTTTTAGAGCTTGGCTTGACGAGCAGCATAATCCTCCTCCGGTTTGCTCTTCTTGCTTGCTTTCGTTCGTCGAGCACCAAATCTGGAATGCTTGCACGAGTGCTGCGAAAACGGCGAGCACGTCGACGGACAACGCGGCCTTTAGGGTGGGCCCCACCGAAACAGAGAGAGTGCTGTAGGGGAAATTATGGAGAGAGCACCGTGGGGGAAGTAAGTGCAACTTGCTTTAACCTCTTCACCTTATACTTCTCACTAGGATAACAATATGAGTCCGACTAATCCAATTTGCATGAATCTACTCTCAAAATAAAATATTTTTGTGAAAAAATAGTTCTTATTTATTTACAAGGAAAACGTTATTTTCAGCAAAATTAAATTGTTTCGGGTGACTTGGGGGAATCATAGAAGCAGCCACCCCAATTTGTGCTGTTCAACCCAGCCCCATTATACTAGTAAGACATTTTCTAATTTCAGAAATATTTTGGCAATTTTTATTTTAAGAATATATAATTTAAAAAAATTATAGAAGCAGCCGGCCCCATAATAGTAAGATACGTCTCGAAATGGTATTCTCGATTTGCTGGCGAGGCCCCACCCAAACACTGATAGGATTTAAAAGCCCAAACCTATTGGGCCGCAGCGTCCACACAATTTATGACAAAATCTCTGCGGGCCAAATTAGGTGAACGACCGCCCACGCGCCAACAGAGCACTCGTTTGAGCTTCTAGCCCATTTCAAATAATGATTTTTATCTTTTCTAATTTTGGGGGCATTATTATGCCCTGGTTTTTATTAAAGCTTTTGTCAAATTGTTATGGCAATAGCAGCGCCCGGAAAAGATAATGAAAAACTGCTCGGTAAATTAATATAGTGAAAGCTCGAATTTTTTATTTTCAAAACAAGAAAGCAAGTCATTACCAGCTGATCTATTATTTACTAGTTTTTTTTGGTGCAAATTATAATAAAATCTTTGAGGGAAATCATTTTAATTGCTAAAAAACTTTGCGCAATTGCATCTCTCCAGCATTAATGTCACAATGGCACGAGACTGCGTGATTCCCCTAAAATTACCTGCAGTGGCACGAGAAATAGGGAATATGGAAGGTCCGTAGACAACCTCCCGAGTAAAATTAGAGAAAACATTCCATGAGGCGGACAAGAGGAGTCTTGGGAATGCAAGTGGTTTAGATAATATGATATAATATGATCATAATGCCTAAACCTCATTCACATGACATAGCAACGAGAAGTCAACTACGTCGGCGCGTGTATATCAATGGCGCCCAATGTTTGTTTGTTCCCCAATTTGTAGGGCCACCCTACCCTCACGTGAAACCCCATCTCCTCCACCTCCCCATGTCGGAACTTAATCCCTGTCTCTCTCTCTCTATCTCCATAATCTGAGCCACAGCTCAGCTCATGGTCCATCATCTGTTTCCCACCCATGTCACTGTCTCTCTTTTGCATAATCTGAGCCACAGCTCAGCTCATGGTCCAGCGTCTCTTTCCCACCCATGTCACTGTCTCACTCTCAGACTCAACTTTGGATTATTCACAAAAACAAATCATGTTCATTTGTTAAGCCCTTTGTTATATCCCTTTCTCCCCTAAATTGAAGCCTAATTTTGCATTAAATCTGAACAAGTGTCATATATCATCTTCAGCTTACATTCTAACCTGCTCGGTTCCTTCTGATTGATCTTTCTGAATTGCTCCCACGACAATCAAACGGAACATCCTCGTCTTCCTTGTTAAACACATTCACAAAATAATAGTCACACTAATTTATTACAATCATGGTGATAGAGCGATGACACCTACCTACTGCAAACGCAATCCCCCAGCAGATAGAACCAAACAGATAAATTATAAATTAAAAAAAGAAAAATGACTAGATGATGATACATCCCTTCCCCACTCTACAGGTACCCAGAAGTCATTTAAATAAAACACGAACTTTCATTAAGTGGGTTGCAAGGGAAAGCTCGCTAAGGTAACTTACGAATTAGGGTTTCTTCTCTTCAAGGAAAGAACAGACATATTCCCCCCAAGAGGAGGAGAAAAAAATCAGTAAGGAAGGAACGAATATCACGTAGGCCACAACGAAGAAAGGAAGGTGTGGACAAATTTTATAGTCCAATAAAAACAAGCTTCGATAGGCGGTGCTACTGTGCTGATAGCTAACACAAGACGCACTATGATCCACGAGCCTTGGGTGGTGCTTACGTGCATGCACTCACCTTTCATGATTTTCTTGACCAGTACATGAAAGAAGAAGCCAAGAGAACCCAAAAAAATTAAAATTAAAAAAGAATAAAGGCTGTTAAGTCAAGAACTGATGATCATTTGCAACTCCAAAACAAAATGCGTGTGCTTAGATCTCAAGAGTTCGTTCAGTGGTGGTGGTAGGGTGGGAGAGCCTCCACTTTGAGCAATTCTTGGCAGCCACTCGCCCTACATTTACTTAGTTCATGATGTCACTTGGGGCAAAGTTTAAAAGGTTTAGTTGCTTGGTTGATTTAAGAGACGAGTAAAAGTTCCGGAGGCAAAAGATAGTTGTTCAAGTAAGAGCACAGAGCAAACCTCCCCGGTGGAATAGATGTTAGAGGTCCCCAAATACCACTAAAACAACCTTATTGGAACTTTTACCCCATTCTAATCGTACAGATGAGAAGATCAATTATAAACACGAAGATATGATAAATTTTATCAGAATTTATCGAGCAAGTACAATATTAAATCTCATGAACATTTGACTCCTACATGCTTTTTAATATTCTTTTGTTTGTATAATTAAAATTCTGTAAAAATATCACTTAAATTATTTTAAACCCCTTGTGGAAATTATTCTGAATGCAAATGCGTGAGATTTTAGTGCTACCACTAACAAGTGCGTCCTATCACTGAACTGATCTCACAGAAGAATTAAAAAAGAGAAAAAGAGTAATCAATAAACGGCAATATAAGCATAAATATATATATAATACTGCATCATCCTCTTCCACCTTCACCTAATCCAAAAGCCAAAAACCCAACCTACTGGCCAACTCGTAACATAAAATAATAGTAAATAGTTAGGAGCCACCACACAAAATCCTTCACTTTTCGCTGTGGAACCTCAAATGTGTGATCTCCAACGATCTTTAACAAATGGGAAGGGCCGCATCCATTTGTAACATTTGGACTATCCTCGCTGAGAATAATGTATATCTTAAAAATATTGGTCACGCGCCTATTGAAATTTTAATAATTTTTTTAAAAGATATTTTCATTGAATTACAATTGAAAAAAATAGGACAAACTCGTCCCATCAATATTATCGATATGAAAAAACATTTATGGGACGCAAAATTAAAATTTCTGCCTTCGGTAAAATTCTATAAATATTTATGCGAGAGGGCTGCATGTTAAAGCAGGGGGACAAAGACGCGCATTTAAAACGAGAGCAACGCCCGGTCGCAGCATAACAGTCCTCACCCCGAGCAAGTGGCCGATAGGGTACTAGAAAAGATAATAAAAGATACGGAAGAGATAAAGAGCGCACTAGATAAATAAATAAATAAATAAATCCGTAGTGCGATAATGTCACCGCTGATTTCACAGATCCGTTGGACGATATTACGGCGCGACGGACGCGTGTTGAATCCTTAGGGGAGGTAAGCTGGGTTGCGTGGTGCACCCGCTTACGGCATCAGTCCCCCCCACCCCCCCAAAAATAGGTGGGTGCTAGTTGACGTGGCACTCGCGGTGCTAGGAGTTTCCGTGGGGACCACGGCAAATGCGGCGAGGGACGCAGCAATAGCGTTGCACGCAACTTCCACCCCCCCCCCCCCCCCCCCCCTCCCTTTTTTCATTTTAAAGAATGAAGCGGTGACGTGGATCCACGATGGGCTCCCCGAGGGAAGAGGAGGGGAAGGGGGGAAGCGGAGTCCCAAAGGCAAAACAATTAGATGAGAGATGGGAGAGAGAGAGAGAAAGGAAGGGCTATTAACTGGGCTGCAAAGCCTAGTGGGCCCTGGTAGGCCATGTAGGGCCCGGCCCAAGGGAACCCGAACTCGACACGCCTCTTAACATCTGTCAAGCGCCGTCATTGTCTCCCCGCCCCACGGGACTGTAGCTGTTGTCGCTATCGCCGCCCAACCTCTCTCCGGCCGATGCTCCACCGTACGATCGGTTCCCCAAAATTAATGGCCTCCAAGGGATAAGTGTGCTCTATATATATATATATATATATATATATATATAAAATTAATGGCCTCCAAGGGATAAGTGTGCTCTATATATATATATATATATATATATATATATATAAAATTAATGGCCTCCAAGGGATAAGTGTGCTCTATATATATATATATATATAAAATACTATTTTACTATCTCCCTTTTAAGTTACCTAACACTCCCATCGCCATTTTCGGCGTCTGAGAAACACGCGCTGATCGGGACGGGAAATGCTAAAATCCAATGGCTCACATGGATCCTCAAGATCGGAGGAGCGTGAGCGTGGCGGGAGGGGGGTTTGCGCCAGCTGTTCTTCAGTGCATCAGTGTTCATGCGCCACACGTCTCCAGAATACAGGTAAGATACGACGGCGTTCTGGCATAGGGTCAAGGGCTGGGCTGACCTACAAACCTAGCAGTCTACCCCTTTCTCACCCACTCGTCCCTCCCACCACTTTGGGGTTGAGGCAATCAACTGCCTTTACAAACCCACGCCCCACCCCCCACGCCCAACCAGAAACAAAGTTTTTGATGAACTCAATACTTGAATTAGCTTTTATTATTCTCTATCTATGAATAATAGACGCCTCATCAAACGGAGCCAAATTCAAAAAGGTAAATTGGATGACACGGCGGACGGAGCATGGAGCCCCACACAGGTTTCCGACAGAGCAAGAGACGGATGCATTAAATGAATTTGGGGGGCGGGGGGGTTGGCTTATCCGACTGACGCTTTCTTTATCCAAAGCGTTGAACAAGTTCCTATATACGCCGACACCAACCTGGCATCTTTCTCTGCCCATGACGCAGCCGCCAGATTCCCCCAACAACTGGGTGGGGGAGCCCCCTTTTGAATTTTATAATCTAGAATCCCATCACAGATAATTGGAGGGTGAAAGATTAATAAAGAGGCCAGAATAGGGGGAAAAGAAGAATAATCTAATTTATTAAGGGCACACAGTCGCAAAAAAAACACCCACAAAAGGAACACCCAAATAAATAAATAAAAAAGGATCACCGCCGCCGGCGACATTCATCTTTCCCGTTGGCTAAAGCGGGGAAATCCTGTGCCGGAAAGTTTACAAAAACTCGCCGGTTTCTAACAGACGAGCATGTAAGAAGAATATTACATCATCTAAACATACCGTGCGAACTTTCACTCACTCACATATTTATAGGGAAAGAGGATGAGGAAACCCTCGCTCCTCAAGTAAATAGGTTCAGAAGTTTCAGTTGTCCTACTTCCGCATGACTGTGATCGCCGACGAAAGTAGTCGTCCCCGATTCTTCCGAGTTCATCGATGGGGTCCCCGGCCATCGATCCTCCGGCGACAGCATCGACGGAGCTAGGGCTGCTCCGGGGGAGAGTCTCGTTGCGGTGAGGGATAGATCTAGATCGGGAGGGGAGAGCTTCGACGACTCGCCGGAGCGCCGGCGTTTGGGGGTTTTGTAGCTGGATCGGGAAATCGGACTCGGATTCGGATCTCGAAGCTTGCTCCACATGTCGGAGCACGCGACCTCCGCCTCGGAGGCCTCGTCGGACTCCCGGGGGGAAATTCCGGCGAGGAACTCCGGGATCGGCCGCAAGGAGCCACCGCGGAGGACCGTCTCCACCGCCGCCTGGCATGCGTGCCAGTTCCCCGTCCACAAAAGACCCACGGCGCCGTTCACCGGATTCACCGTTCTCCCGCACGCCTCATACAAGAGCGATTGGAACAGAGCTGCACAAAACAAAAAAATCATAAATCCCTAATCCCTCAAAATAAAAAGTACAAAAACATAAAAGAAGAATTGAACGGGGGAACCCACCGGGCCTCTGATTCTCGGGGACGGCGGTGATGAAGGACATCAGGCCGGCGCGACCGAAGAACTTGGCGACGAAAACGGTGGCGTGTCCCTGCGCCTCAGGGGCTTCGATCCACTGCAAGCACGGGCGGAGGATGCACGACTCGCTGCAACCCTTTCGGAGAACTCGGCAACCGTTGCAACTCATCTTCAACCCAAGCGCATCAAACTCAGATCTCGGTCGCAGATGAGGTTTAAAGGATAAACCGAAAGAGCCGATCGCTTCGCTTGGCTTTGGATTGGGACGCAAGCAACCGTGTCGCAGAAGAAATTGTAGAGAGGGAAGGGGGGGTAGAATCAAGCAGAGTGAGGGCGCGAGGCGGTGATATATAGATGAGCCGAGAAAGAAGGGTGGGTTTGGGGGAGGAGGGTTTAACCGTGGTTAGGTTAAGAAAAGGGCGGTGCGGCGGGTTAGATTCCAAAGTCCTGGGCGCGAGCGGCTCCGTGTTTCCGCAAATGCATGATGCTCCGCCGTTGGATTCTCTTCGCGTTACGGGCTTCGTTTCCGTGGTGCTATTTCCCTTTCGCCCCTCTGCTTTTTAATTTTCTCTTCGCCTTTTTACCGTTCTTTTATTTTATTCTATGGTCCCAAAAGCTTCTTCGAGTCAGGACTATTTCTCTTTTTTAGTTCATAATTATTCTCCGCCTTCGATATATGTATAAATGAACAAACTAAGTCTCAATTTCTAACTTTAGAGCTGAGATTCTCAAATAATTCGATGTCTTTTTACTTAATATGTTATGGTATTTATAATTTTTAAATTAAAATACTGTAATATTTTTATCAAAATGGCGTCTTATTGGGGATCTCAGTTTACTCACATAATTCATATATAAATATTTGAGGGCATGAACTGAATATTTTTGAACTTTAAAAAAAATAATTGAATTTATCGTGAAAAAAAATAAATAAAAGGCAGCCGCAAAAGTAGCCCCTAGAAAACAAAAAGGAATCATATATCTCATTAAAAACCTTTCAAGGAAATCCTAAAAGGAAAAATCACTGAAAGAGAAAAAGAGTACATATCAAACTCGAATGTTTGCAAGAAAATCTAACACACCCGACACACCAGAAACCAAAAAATAACAAATAAAATACAAATGCTTCAAGTGCAAGAAAAGACCAACCCTCCAATATCTAATCCAATATCTTTCGGACGCTAGTTACAAAAATTATAAAATAACACTTTAACAAAAGAGTGAGAATGAAAATAAAATAGAGAATTGTCATCATTTACCTCAAAATAAACATCAGCATATCATAATTTTAAGACCTAGTAAAAGTATCAATGGTCCATTTTGAGGTGTCCCTTTTACAAACCCACCATGTAAATGTTACATTTCCATTGGATTGACGCTCACACATCGAAGCTTTGAAAATATTTACTTTCTAAAAAGCGAATTTTTTTGGCCCGTTCCTTCTAGATTCTCTTTGGTTCAAAAAGCGTGTAATTCTATACGGTTTTATAATTTTTGATAAATTTCTAAACAACTTGAAGCGTACAAATGGAAATAAAATATAAAAATATATAGACATGTCAATTTTCATGAGATTTGGAAATACAAAACCTATTCATCCTAAACATTGATAATTCGGTATAATTTTTAAATGTTATTTCTTCCCCTGCGAAGGATGAGTAACCTATGCATTTCAAAATCTCACGAAAATTGTCATGCCTATGTATTTTTGTATTTTATTTCTATTCATACAATTAAAATCATTTAAAAATTTATCAAAAAATTAAAAACTATAAAACTACACAGGATGCACACATTTGGACCGGAGTGGATCCGGTTAATGGCACGTTTTTTTTTTTTTTGAAGAAAAAAAACATAAACGTGAAAAGCATTTCCCAATTTATCAAAAACCTTTTGATTCGGGGCATCAACTTGAACTTTAGGCTAAAGGAGAGGCAAATACTGTGAGGATGTCACATCATTGGGCTATTCTATATTCTCATTTTCGTTGAAGCACTAATACAGGTGAAGCCATTGTCTAGACAAGAACAACGTTGTTTAGTCGGTTCTAGGAAGATGAGAATCATTTTTTAGTACTAATAACACCGGAGAGTACACAGACTGAGGGAAACTAATAATGAATTAATTAGAAATAAGAAATAATAGAGAGCAGAGGGAGACTGCTGTGGTGGGGGGTGGTAGGGCAAGCTCGCAGACCATAATAAGATCCAGCCAAACAACTCATAACGTGGGGTGGACAAGGCGTAAGGACAAGTTAAAGTAAATGAATAAACAAACTCCCACTTGCTGTAAACAATTAAAGGATAAAAACAAATAAACGAAAAAGGAAAGTACGAAAATTAAAGAATATCTCCTGATATGACTACGATAATGCCATGGACAAACCAAACCGTTCCCATCGTATATTTTCAGACTGGAAGCCCAGGAGGAAGAAAATGGGTCTCCCCCAACTCACAAGTTCTTGGAGAAGAACACCTCCTCTAGCAGAGATTGGAACCACACATCTGCACCTATGTATACATACGTACTCTTATCACACCATCCAATTCATGCGAGTCAAAAGAAACGTTCATGCATTAGCAATTCCAACTACAGATGATATGCTAGTCTCATACATTCTATCTGTGTTCTACGCCCTTCTAAGAGCGAGTGACACATAATTCATCTCGAAGCGACGTGAAGATTTCGGGGAGAAAGAAAATTCGAGGACAATCTGAAAAATAAACTTAAGAAAATAATTATAAAAAAACTGAGTGTGCTGGGGATGAAAATTCAAGACAATTTGTGAATAGAAAGAATGCAGCCAGAGGAAGGAAAACAGCAAGCACAAGAGTGAAGGGCACGCTGGAAGGAAGTGCGTGAAAGAAAAGGAGGAGGAGGAAGAAGACGAATGAACACGTCACGGTCTGGGAGGACGTGGCGTCCTTATCCACGTGGCCCCCACCACGCCCCACTTGCAACCGGTACTTGAGCTGTGTACGAAAGCAAAGCTACTCCCAAACAAATCACCCTCGTTGCCCCACGGGTCCCCACCACTTTGCGACATTAAAACATTGAAAATAACTTATAATTGCTCCCAGAATGAATGCGTGACTTCACTTAACACTCGGTTCTAGTCTCAGAAAACTTGGGAGACATTATCCAAGTTATTTCCTAATCATTAGAGATAATTAATTTTTAACCATAAAAATATCATTTTTTATGCATTATATTTCTATAAAATATCTATCATATTATCAAATTATTTCATTCGGAGAATGAGATGTTTGATAATTTTGCATCTATCGCTTCAGCTTCAACTCACTCCGCTCAAATAACTAAACTATGACAAACTCAAATCAGAGATCAGACGTACTAATAGACATTCATCCCCTTACAGTAAAACAGTGCACGCCATTCCCAAAAATAGTAAGACAAGTCCATACAAAAAGATGAATCAGTAGAATTCATATATATTAATCTATCAGAATCAAAATCCATAAAAAATTGAAAGCGATAAAAATAAAATTAAATCTTGATTCTTAGAGAGGAAAATAAGTAGTATGAGAACACCCAGAAACGTTCAGTGGGTCCCCGGAGAAGCCGGAGCAGATCCTGGTCACGTCCGCTATGGGGCCAAAATTTGTGAGTCTATGCCCGATCAATCCAAAACTAGCAATGTCGCCTCTATTATGAGGAATTGAATGCACGGAAAGGCCCCTGTCAACCAACAAGGTAGAAAGGAACAGGCACGAGAGTAAAAATAAAAATAACAGAAGGATGGAGATGGAAAACTAGAGGACAATTTCGTTTTTTTTTTCTTTTTTCTGCTAACCTAATGGAAACATCCCAGCCTCTTGGGCTTTGGATACTCGGATCATTAGCGAAATCCACTGGGTTTATGCGGTACGACGGGGTGCTGTTGACAACGGAAAGTCGGATTAAACTCCAAGTGCAATTCATCTGCATAATGACCAGGATTCTAAAAAGCACTAGGCTGACTAAGGAGCGAGATCTACCACCTAGTGCCTAAGTGGTTAGGCAACGTATACAAGTTGTTGTATTTTATTTTTATTTTTAAGAATTAGTAGTTCTCTATAACTATTTTAGATAAATTCATAAAATACTATTGAAGTAACATAGTAAAATACAACAAAATTAAGTAAATAATATCCTTTCATAATTTATATAAATAATATTATTTCAAGTATGTCTTGTTGCAACAATAGATTTACAATTGTAATTTTGATTTTTTTTATAAATAATAGCCAGGTGTTATTATTATAAAAACAATAAAAATAAAAAATAAAGTATATCTATGAACCACATTCACCTAGTAAGCTGCTGCATCCTTAACCAATTAACAATATTGATTGCTTAGGAGAGTGGTTTCTAACCAGGCGAGATATTTTGTGGTTGCTTAGGCGCTAGAACCGTTTTTTAGAATACTAATAATGACTAATTTCATATACAATCCAATCATTTTATATAATTTCCCAAGGACAAAGGCTACCAAGGACCATTTTGGAAGTTGAGATCTTCCCTATATATACAAACACTATAATCATTATTATCAATTGCAACTAAGGATTGCAACTAGGGGTAAAAATCGGTTGGTTTTGATCGATTTTCATAGAAAACCGCAAACCGACCAATCGACTATTTTTTTTGTGAGGTAAAAACCGAAGACCGACCGACTGCATCGGTAGACCAAAAATCACAAAACCGATAAAATCGATTGATCAGTCAGTTTTATGCCAATTTTCTCAATAGGCATCTCCTTGAAAATGGAATGTGGAGTACCAAAATGGAATAGTTCTACAAAGAATCACAAATTTGGATTACCCAAAAGTGATCATTCAATCTAAAACAAAGCGAAAATAAACTTCAAAATCTGATTTTTCTAGGGTTTACATTTCTGTGAATGAACTCAAGTTGATTATCCTACATCGGCAACGTCACCTTTTTGAGATCCCTATACACATTGAAGCACAGGGGCTTTCCGCTGAGGGTCCCCTCGGCCCCAAACTTCTTGTGCCAAATTAGGGCTCTCGAAGGCATCGATGACCTTAAAATCGTTGGGCGAAGGAAGTTCATTAGGACGAAGTTGATGCCTTCATGGCCGAGCAAGGGACCGAGCCACCCATTAGAGTAGAGCATCGGAGATGTCGCCATCAGGAGGAGTGGACGTTGCTGGCAGCTGGGTTGGAGAAGAAGTGGGGAGGAAACTGCAACGGCTCTATTGTTGGGCTCGTTATGGGAGATTAGGGCTATGGAAAGGGGGGTTTGCTTTCTAATATTTGTATTTTTATTTAAATTAGTATTATATATATGTGTGTGTGTGTGGTCGGTCGGTTTTGACAGTTTTTTCCAACCGGTGACCAAAAACCAACCAACCTATGTAGTTCGATTTTTGTTGGTTTCAATCGATTTTTTGTTTTTTTTTAGTTTGGTCTTACACCCTTAATTGCCACCAATACTCCTGAAGATTCCGATCTCTGGGGCCCTATAGAAGCGCAATTCGAATTCAAAAATGCTATGACCACTACTAAACTGCCGTGATTACTTTGCAAACCCCATGCATTTGCCGTTTTGGACAAGCTGCATCAGTTGCTATGAAGAAGTTGATGTAATCTACCATACTACAGCTCATGAATTAGCCTAAAGCCCTTTGCTATTTCACAATAATATAACAAAATCAAAGACCATCTACTCCACCGGTGGAAAATATTTGGTAATCCACCACCCACAATTTCAACTTTCCCAGAAAATGATAAACTATGCACGGATGGTATCACTAATGTAGGCCACTAAAAAAACATTGATGACGAGATAAAGCTACAAGTACAAGAATAATTTATAAATAGATTTGGCTAACCTCACTTTTAATTACCCGATTGCTGCAGTTTAACTCTCTTTGTGGCTGATTTCTGTAGACCCTTCAGGAAGCTGCAGTCAAAAGCCAAGACAAGGAAACTCTGGTCTCTTTAATGGCGGCCAAGTTTCCATATGAAATCAATGCTACAAATTTCTCCAAGCTACCACACGGGAGAGAGAGATCCTTGCCATGCACTGTAATCTCTTCATCACATTAACTAGTTTTCGCTGGCTTTAAGCCAGATCAAGTTTTTTCTTTTAAAACAAAAAAGGCTGAAATTATGCCTCTTAGACATCGAAGCTCTCCATAGACTCGAAAAAGGACGGCGACAGCAACTTTCCCCTTCACTACCGGTGGCATCCGCAAATGCTCCCGCAGAGGTTACAGCAAGAAAGGTTTTCGGAGTGAGATGGTAGATTCCGTGGGGCAACAACATCGCCACTCAGCCGCTCAGTCAAAGAATCAAAGAAGATGATCCCTCTAATGTGAGTTTATTTATTTTTCTTAAAAAAATCTCAACTTATTGCACAGAATTGAACGCACTACCATGCAAACCTACCATGATACACACCATCATTAGTTTCAGATTCCCACAAAACTTCTTTCTTGCCCTTAGATTTGGCAACCGAAATTTGACAGAATTTTAACATAACAATTTGCTGGTACCACACACATCTAAGATGTAAATCACTAACCAATTTAAAATCAAATCCTTTCTTCCTTTATCTTCCTCTTCACAACAGTCCAACGAAACTTCACAACTTACTTTGTAGGTCAAAGCAATTCCCAAAGGATAGCTCTTTCTTGATGTTAGATTGTGTAAGCCTTTTGAGTTTTATTTATTTCGATCTTTGTATTCTTAGCCCATTAGGGTTTTGCATTCTGAACCTTTTATGCGTGTGCTTCTATTATGTTATCTTATTCAAGGTTTCCTAACGACCCTAATATTGTGTATTATAAAGAGATAGCTTTCGTATCCATATTAAGGCATCTGACATTTTTTTCGTAAAATCCTCTTTTCTCTAAATTACTCACTCCGTAGCATTCCCCGGTTCCCCCCCCAAAAAAAGAAAGAGCATCGTGAAATACAAAAACACACCGAGAACCTGAGCCTTCATTCAAATGACTTGAGTTCGATTATGTCAAACAGTTCAGCAGTCCTATAATAGCTTACAAATTCCTGGAACTTACACACTGAAGGAAATCTGTAAGTCTAGAATAGGATCAGCATAATTAGTCACAGCCATTCATTTCATCAAACATCACATGTACATTTCTAAGCAGCAAATTAAGCCAGTTAATGTGAGGTACAAAGGGAAACGCTGTACATTGCCAGAATGGTTTCCAGTCTCTTCTCATAGAACACCCATCAACTAGAATGGAACCAGTATAATTAGTCAGAGCCATTAGTTTCATCAATATCATACGTTCATTTTTACAGATTCTAAGCAGCGTGTTAAGCCAGTTAGTTGTACATAGGCGATCAGGGTTGCATAGCCAGAAATGGTTTTCAGTCTCTTCTCATAAAATATTTGTCAACGAGCTTGTGAAAAGGATAAACTTCTGTTAACACAGAGGTATATAAAATTATCAAAATAGAATTTCCGAGAAGGAAAAAGAAAAAAGTGCCAAAAGGGCAAAGACAAGAATTTCCAGGTGTTCCAGTAGACAACTAACACGAGGTCTTTCAGATAGCATCAGGCTACTCAAAATAAGGAAAAATCCCTGACCTTCAAGCCCACACTCATTGTTGGCACATATGACAAATGTCTTTCAGTCCCAACATAAAGATCTTTCCAGGCATCAGCACTAGGAAAGAATTTGTCAAAGAGAGCTACACTGTTCAAAATTTTGTAATAAAAATTTCATAAGGGAATTGCCCTTATAATGAGGGATTCTGGGATTGAGATGTGATGATTTATCCACTGTAACTTTCTAAAGAAAATACCTCAAAACTTCCACATAATCTAATCAGTAATATATAGAGAGGGTGCGATGGTGCTGCAGAGATGTGCACTGAATGCCAAAAGACCACAGCCAAAGGTCCAATTCAACACTCAAGACCTGAGAAAAGAAAAAAGGCATCAGAGTGAAAAATAATCAAGTACGGAAGGAGACTGCAAGACAAGCATAAACTGCTTTCGAAATGATGGGAAAAAGGAAAAAAAAAAAAAACCAAGCAATCGAATAAAACAATGAAGACAGACTGATGCAAAAATGAAATTTTCTTGACAAGGAAAACATGCACTTCCAAAATTTGAGTGCAGGAAAACAATTCAAATTTGAGGTTCATAACAGATGCGGATTAGCCGTTTTCTTTATTCAGAAGGGGAAACCACCCTGCAACAAATGCTACCATAGAAAACATAATAATTAGTAAATATTGTTTTAAAATATTTAACTAATACTTCCCGAAATTATTGTCGTCCGTCACAAAGTCATATTCAAAACACATCGAGTTTAACCAGAAATTTAAGCACGTAAAAACATTTATATAAACAAGAGTACTTAATGTCACACAGTACTGCTCACATATCATGGTATAGCAGAATCTTGGGCTAAATGAATGTTATCCAGTAAAACAGGAAAAAAAAAAAAAAAAACCATTAAGCATTAATGGCATAAAAAGTCGATAAGTGAGTTACAATGCTTTACTAACAAACTAAATGTTCTTACACGACATATCAGCCACAGACCAAGATGTAGAGCAGAGTCCAAGAAATCCACAGCACACTTTCAGAGCCAAAAGATTTTTTACATGCCCAAAACCCCCCAAAAATCCCACATGGTACATAAACAATTACAAGAAAGTGCCATTGACAGAAAATGCATTTAGTAACATGCAGCAACGAACAATGCCTAAAATGAATTTTCAGCAGTTGTTCAGGCAGGTGTTAATGTCATCCACACTTCATGTGCTTTGCTCATTGTTTAGTATATGATCCATAATAATAATAATAATAAAAGAAAAACAATCTTCACTGGTTGTCAATCTCCTGGCTTGTTCCAATAACAAAAATCACATGTTCCTAAATTTTATAATCCAGTAAGGAAAGGAAGCACGCTCGTTCAACATTATATATATTTTTTTTATACGCTTCAACCAAATATTAGATCAGTCAGCAGTATTCACATCGAACAAAAACTTGAATTATGTTGAACCATGATTAAAATTAATTGAATTACAGATTTTAAGGTTCAAAAGGTCATTAATCAACTACAGTGAACTTACATAGAATTTGTGGTGATAATGTAACACCCCGAACCCACAGCCCCACCACAGGGCAATTCCTCGCCCAAAAAGGCAAGCCAAGAAGGTAACCTTGATCATGGGCTAGAGCTTAAATGACACAGCTCCACATTAAAAATACAATCAGTGTGGGTTCTGTAACCCTTATTTAGTGTCTAAACATTGAGTATAGCAACAAAAATCAAAGTCATGATGTAAACCAATAAATTAGAGTCAAACATACCTGCTTCCCAGATTTTACACCAATCAACTCCCTAATTTTCTCCACAGCATATACAGAGCAAGCTCGCAATTCCACTTCCTCTTCACTGCCTGAGCCTATTTCATTATTAGCCTCAATAATTCTGGCTAGGGCTGAACTATATCTAAGCACACCAAGCTGACGAAGCACAGCTGGGACAATATAGTCTGCAAATATAGTAATTGCACCTATGTCATTGAATTCCCCATATCTTTCACCCTTAAATGCGCCCCATAAATCTGCTGCAAATATTTGAGCCCTCTTATACAAGAATACCTGACGGCCTTTATAGACTGAGTGATCTCGAAAGCCTATACCAATTCAAAAAAATTATCTAATTTCCTGAACAGTCACAAGTCACCTGTTATAGAAGCCTTTAAAAGACATGGTTCTTGATTCTCATGTAATTTATATAAAAATAAACAGAAATTTTAGCCTGTTAAAAGGATAAATTGAAAAAAATAAAATAAAATCAGGTACCAGGAAAATGACGCGTAATGAGAACTACAAGCTTCACAGCTGACTTTTCACAAGATTCCACAAGATTTGATGCTTTTCCATCAAAGCTTCTTTCTAGTTCAAGTCCAACCTAATGCAAGCAAGTTTGGAGTATCAAAGGGATTAGTTAGACCGATTGCTATGGGAATTCAAAATCATGGTAAGTCATTAAGAACAATAGAAGAATCAGAAAATTGAAGGGTAACACTTGCAGAATAAGAACAAAAATCAAACTAAGCATTGACATGAAACATAATACTCTGTAATACCTAATTTTACCTCATGTAGTAAGCGAACCCGTTCATCCTCCAAAGGAAGAGGTCTAGGCCACTTTAACAACTCACGTAACTCAGGACCTGACAGACAACATTATCCAAATCAATTATCAACTTGTGGGAATTTCTTCAGTGATCAACGGCACTTGCAGTATCTCAGATCCAGAAAATACTTTCACAGTGAAAATTATATTATAAAGGAATAGACAACAACATTCATCGCTTTGTCCACTAAACCAAAGCTTAAATCACATGGGTCCAATTTGAGCTAGAAGAAATTATCAAAAGTAAAAAAAATCTCTTCAATAAATTGACTTGAGTTTTAGTTTTTGTTCATCAAGTCTATTTGAGGCTCTACAAGAATTCCCGTGACAGTTTTTTTTAAAAAAAAAACATTTTTGTGACAATTAAGACATATTTGACCTTGACGTGCAAAGTCAGCATTTATTGCTCATTTATTTGTTTGGTGTATATATATATATTATAATGGATTTTTCAGCCAAATTTACATCGAAAAATAGTTGCAACTATAATTTCTTCAAATACCATTGACATGCACTTCACTGATTATTATGTTCATTTTGCTGCTACCAGCTTCATATAATTTGGAAACCAACTGTACTTGGTTAGCAATCAAATGATTGTTTTTGAATAAGGTTTAGAATTCTAATTATTTCCACGTAAATATTTACTTTTTTATTGTATTATTGATAAGGATACTCTGACACACGTATGCAACAACCTGCACACATGCATCAAAGAAAAGATTTATGCAGGAAGTCAAGCACCTGTGAAATTTTGCAGACGATCAGCATCAAAAACAGATTTATCCTTTTGCAGTGCTTCCTTAAGCCCCAAGGCCAAGTGATCATAGCTTAAATCCTTGTCTATGAGAATAACAAACAGAAAATAAATGGAACTATTAATGAAGCTTTCGAGAAAAATAATTCAATTCAAGCTGGTTACATTTTGTGATTACAGAAACTCAACTTCAACAATCAGACTTACAACTCTACTGGAACACCTTACCATATTGAAGAAGGTGCCAAACATGATTACTGGGAGCTTGATGGTAATCCATCAGATACCACAGAATATACATGGTAAAAAAATGGACAACATAACAAGTCAATAATACAAAGAATGAAATAAATCCAATAGTTGTTTGGCATATGATTTGGCATATTCTTTAGCATTGTTTACCAGGACTCGCTGTGGAGGTTGAAGAATGGTTGTAGAGATTAGGACAACATCTTGTCAGGTGTGCATGTGAATTATGAACTACAACTACTTGAAAATGTCAGAAAGGTGATCAGCCATCAAACTTTGGTCAGTTTACTCAAATGCGATCAAGATAATTATCGAATGGAGCTTCTAGATTAAGAAGTCCTTTAAGGCAAGTCAGAGCCAAGCACATTGACATGAGCATTTTAATTGACCAAACCACTTAATCACAGCCCTTGCATGCTTGATATGCTACTGAAATGCATATATTTTGTCAAACACTTCTCTCTCTTTCTAATAGAAACCCTCTTAGCAACAGCGAAGTCCTGCCAATAAACTAAGACAGTCAACCAATGATGGCAACATGGACGGAATCAAATCTATTTAACAGATACAATATCACAGCATAAGCCAAGCTTTATAACCAAAGTTAGAATTGAAGGATGAGCCTCATAGAAATGATCCATTTCCAGTCATGAAGTAATACGAAATTGACCTAGGAAGTAGAAAATTGCCTTACCAGGCCAGAAACAGAAATTCAGTGCGTCCAAAACAAATAGGTACTGAACACTGAGTGGACCGTTATCGAAATAATGAATCCCTTCAAAATCCCATTCAACTTTGGGAACTGAACCTTGAATATTTTCAACAACCTTCTCAATCCCTGCACGCACAGCAGCTAGTCTAACTATCCCGCAAAACACAAACATACGAGCGCTCTAACACACAGTAAACGAAAATTCCTATAAATTTGCCGAGCCTTGGATGCAATCTGTACAGATCTATAAAGACTGACCACAGAACATCAAAACGAAAACAAACAAGAATCGCGAGAAGGAGAGAGAACCTGAAGAATCAACAACAACATGAGAAGAGCGGCCGGCGACCCAAGCGGAACTTGCCCTAACTTCGTCCATGGCGCTGTGCAGAGGGGTCGAACTCGAGCGGCCTACACTTCGCTGATCGAAAGTGTGTTCCAGTGTGAGAGTCATGGCTTCAGAAGTGTAAACCATAGAAAGATGAACAAATCGAGATATGCGGCGGCGGCCTCCGTCTCACGACGACCACGGGTCCGCTCGTTTCGAAGTTTCCCGCTTTTGTTCGTCTCTTGTTTTTCCTTTCACGTGATTCACGGCAGTTTCGCACGTGGGTTGCCAGGATGGGCCCACGGGAAGTAGGCCCAGTCCAAATTTTGGAGATTTTCTTTCCGGATATGTGGTGGTTGGTATAAAAGCTGGAGTCTCACGGGGATTGTACGGGAGCCAATCAGGAAACAGGCCTAATTCCCCAAAGATAGAGGAGGTGGGCCCTGAATCGGCCCGTCACTGGATCCGCCGACGTTTACCCGTAGACGGGCCCAGCATGAATCAGCAAGCCCAAGATATTTGAGCTGACGAATTTGGCAAAAAAGATTCGTATTGATCATTCGATTTTTTTTTAGTTTGTACAATTTGACCACAGTTTATCGAATGAGCAGTTAATTTTTAACAGAAGTGGTCAGCTCGCCCTAATTCGTAGATATAGCCCCATAATTTGCAAACATAGTACGTGTTTGCCGGTCATTGAAAACTTAGTTTTGTTTAAATTTACTAACTCGACCCATTTAGTTGTCATAAATTTAGTTTTGTAAAATTTAATTTGTGCTTCCAAAACTAGGTTTTGTAAATATCGAGAGAATGGATTCGTAAAATCCTGATTTTGACCAAGTTTTGACTATTGAAGTTTTACATGTTCTCATTTAAGTATTGACCTTTTTTATTTACTTATATTTTTTTTCGTTATTTTTACTAGTTTGGACTCAAGCAAACACAAGCATATTTTACTCAAAACTAAGTTTTGTAAAACTCAATTTTGAGCAAAAATATGGTTTTTTAAAACTTAGTTTTGAATTTGATTTTGTCATACCAACCAAACACCTCAAGTAATTGAACTTCTTGACATTTATTTCTTATTTTCCCTTCTTCCTCATCCATACGTCTCATCCAAACCCTAATTTCCAAATACCAATGACATGGTTCTGATCGTCACTTAAATGGCCTCTCTTAGCACCATGGTCTCTACCAGCGCCATGGTCTCCCCCAGCACCATGATCTCGGTCCCTCTCACTATCCCCACTCTCTCGCTTATTTGTTATTTCACATTTTATCATCGATTTATCTTGAATTTGATTATATTTTGTATCATTTTGCATGATATTCATAAAGATAAATTTGAATATATATATATATATATATATATATATATATATATATGTATATAAGAAAACACTAATATACACTAATTGCATATAAGTTAGCTGCAACTATGCCTTGTGATATTTTTTTTAAAAATATACAAGACCCAAAATGATGTTATTTTAGATTTTATTTTATTTTCTCTTTTTTTAATATATGTGCTGCACCTAACTTATGTATAGTAGTTACACCAAAATAATACCCATTATATATATGTTCCTCCTATCATCTCGTCCGGTCTTGATTGTAAAAACATTAAACATCTCGTTGGATTAAATTTTAAAAATAGCTAGCTCGTATATTATTAAAAAATATTGTAGGTTGGGGCTGGCCACAATCATTTTTAGAAGTGTTTACACAAAATGAATGGTTTTTAGGTAAAAAAAAAAATGATGACAAGTGGCAGTGGGTCATAAAAATAATGTAAATCATAAAATAGTTTAATATGCATCAAAATATTTTTTGTCAAAAATGATTGTAAGTGTTTCGATATCAATTATTTGAAGTCCAGAAACTCACTCTCCCAGACGTTTTCATTTTAAGATAAATTGTGAATAATGTACAAGCATCAGAATGATATACAGAACCCTTAAATTGACTTGTAAATCTAGAAGTCTTCCTCACATTGTTTACATGCCAAAGCAGCACTCGTGGGCAAAAACATATATAAAAGGAAAAAACAAGGAAAAAAGGAAGATTAAAAGTTGCGAAACTCATGAAGGTACAAAGTTCGACAAGAAAGAGGCTAAATCATTTGTAAGCATTATGCTAGAGAAAACGAGGTCAAAAAACTCAAATGTCGAAATATGTTGAAATGCATAAATTGACACAAAACTCAAGAAGTTTCACGTACATGACTCACTCAGGTCAAAAATATAAAGAAATGTGTCCATAAATGTACTGTAACGATTATCCACGAAAAGTTTTAAGACAATTATAAAGTTTTGGACTAGTGTTCTTTTATTTTTTATCGTTTGTGAGAAAAGAAAAAATACATACGCATCTATTTTTTGATTTGGAGGTTTGTTGACACCCGTTTTCGTTCGGGCCTCATTTGACAGACATGAATTTTATCTTTTTTTTTCCATTAATTTTTTTCTAGCCCAGTAGAGACCCAACGCACTATAATCCATAAAATGTATTTGGACTCCCCATTTTGGATCCAAATTGTATTAATATTTTTACTTTTAAATTTTGACTTTTATTGTTGCTTCTATTGTGTTTTTATAATGTGAATATATTTATTATTTAATAATTTCGAAAATTCCCCAAAATATTAAAAACTTGAAATTGACATCTTGGAGTAATTAATTTGTTGCCTAAAAGGATATATTAGATCATCATCTTAGAACTAATTAATTAATGTGAAAATAGTACTTTCATCTTGACTATACCACTAGGGGATAAGGATTGCAAAATTAATCCCTTGTAAGGGGATTAGAGAATAGATTTGAGAGAGTTCCTTTTTTATGTGGTCTTCCTTCTAATTGACTAAACTCTTAAAGAAAGAGTGAACTATCTTTGCTATATAAAGCAAGGTTCACGTACAAAAAAGGGGGAGTAATTTTAGAGAGCCTATTCTTCCATTCTCTAACCATGCACAAAGAATTTATTAGAGAAACCAAGAGGCATGAAAGAAGAGCAGAATCATTGAGGCTATGAAACTTTGCAAGTAGGGGAGCTCTGTTTTCAAAGTGGAACAAGTTACATAAATAGTTTTTTAAGATTTTTTTGTCACTAGGTCAGTTTTCGTATAATTCATTCCCTTTTAGTTTTCAGGGTTCTATTTATTATTTTTCTTTTACATGAGATGCCGGCTATGAAATATACCCATGCCTTCAGATCAAAAAGGGTATAAAGCCATAATCCATCTTTCTTCTCTTTGTTTTCATGTTTAAAAGTAAAAATAAAAATTATTATTATTATTATTATTTTCCGCTCTTAACTTTGGGCATAAAAAAGCTAAGAGTAAATGTAATGCCCTCCATTTTCAAACGAATCGAAAACCCCTTACCTCAAATACTTTCGCTCCTACAAGCGATCTCGAGCCATTCCACCTATTATAATTAATATCATGCATTCATTTGTTATTCACACAATTTTCTTAAGTTAACATTCTTAAGTGGCCACAATTTATAGTTCTTCAGTTAAGAGTGTCTAGGGTCTTGTTTAAGGTGCTTGTTGGGACAGAAACAGTCAGATAGTGAGTCTGTTTAGTACTGTCTATGGCTAGGTCTATGGTCTAGTTTTGGCAAAAATTTTTGAGGGCCATAACTCCTTTAATACTGATCCGATTTAGGTGATTCTTGTACTTATTTTCAAGGAAAATTAATTATTTATAACATATTGTTTCACGTTCGAATCCCAAATCGTACTATATCATGCCTAAAATTTCCATTTACTAAAATAAGGTGGAACTTAAAGAAATTTTAATTTCCTTAGTGGTCTTTACCCAAAATCTCTCTAGGGTCTTAAGAAGTTAGGATAGCTTTTGGGTTGTAATTAAGATTAATCTTTTCTTAATGTTTCATGATGTGGATTACTTGAAAATATATCAAACGGAAACTATATCGAATTTATTAGGTCAAGAAAACTTACCCTTTCGCTAAGGTTTAGTCCTCCCTTATGCTCTTCCTCTCATTCTCCACGGGTAGCTCTTATGTTTTGTTTGTTGTTTTTTTTTTCCCTTGCCTATTTATAGGCAAGCCTCGAAATCCCCTACCACATGATGGTGCCAAGTGGAGGGTGATGGAACTTGTCACTCCATTCCCTTATGATGGCTCTCATTTAATGCTTGAAAAGAAATCTAGCGATATCCTTGTCCCCAAAGCTTATGTGACAATTCACTTTCTACCATAACATAACCAGTTGTTTTACCTAAGGGTATGAATTATAGGTATTTGTTTCCCCGCTATTCCTTAATTTCAAGTTTTTATTTCGCTAGAGTTTGGTTCTTATTTTTACCTTAATTCCAAAATTAATCTAGAATGTTATTTATTTTAGGGGTGTTACGATAAACTTCTCTCATATTTTATAAAGAGATAATCTATGCCCAACATATTCTAATTACATATTTTTCTTCTTCTTTACTCTTTCTTTATTATTTTTATTTTTATTTCAACTATTTAAATTTATTTACACAATTTTTTATCTTTGGCACGTAATTAAAGATAGTAACTATCCAATTGGATAGGTATTATAGAGTGTTGACAACCTTCCCCACACACAATTAGACTCCCAAACCTATTACTTGGTTCAAAAACCTTTCCTTTGGTACTTTATTTTTTTGTTTTTTCGCAATTTTTTTTCCTTAAAAGTAGGGTGGCGATTCTGTTATTTTTATTTTTATTTTTCCCGTTGGACCCAAATGGGGTGTGACAGAGTTCAAGTTCACAAGATCTTATGAATGATAATTTTTTACATCTAATGCCTTAGTCATTGAACACATTCGATTAAGATCTCATGAAAAGGACCAATGGAATAGGTAACTCCATGAAGGAGAGGACCAAAGGTTTAAGACCTGGGAAAGAATGGAAAAAGAAGGATGAAGACGTAGTTTGGGGAAAAGGGGCCTTTTGGCTCAAAAAGGGGTGAAACCCATAGGGTCTCCTACATAGCTCCATGGGATGAGTATAGCACAGTTCACCTTGTCAGTGTTGGCTTCTGTTAGGTAGCTTTGTGATGAGAAAATGTAGAAGACCTAGTTTTTTGCTCTCTCTTTTCTTTGTGTACAAAGCTTTCTTCTTCAGAGAATCTTCTTCTCTCTCTAATTTTGATCCCCCTTCAAAACCTTAAGTTTTTCTTATATATAAGGGAAAAAGAGAAGGAATGTGGCTGTGCATTTCCTTTTGTCCTTGGGCCACAAAAAATCATCTGTTGTAAAGAATGAGTAGCAAATGAAAATCGCTCAAAGGGAACAAAGTGTCACTCGGACAATGTGGGGAGCCTCCAATCACAATTGTTGATGCTCTCCTTATAAATAAGGAAGAGATATAAGGAAGAGATGGATAAAAAGCCACGAGCCAAGGGCTAGAAAGAGCAACCCATGAAGGATTGAGTCATAGGTTTAAAAGAAAGTGGGTCAAGAGGTCAAAAGAACAAATCCTTAAGGATTAGCCCAAGGGCTAGGAAAATAGGCCAAGAGACCCCCAAACAGGAAGGTATTCCCTTAGAGCATGTTTGGTCTATGGGAATGGCCCGGGAATGGAATGACTCATTTCCAAGCTCATTCTCATCCTTGCATTTGGTGACCCATTGAGTTCAAAAATGACCAATTCTCGGGTGTAATCCCATGCACACTAAGTTAGTAAAACCCATTCCCCCAACCCCTGGTATTAACTCATTCCCAAAGGCATGGAAATCAAATTATTACCAAAATATCCTCCAACCTTAAACAAATTTGCATATAAAAAAGGGGTTTTCTTTTCTCCCCCATCCCCTCTCCCTCTAATGTTGTTGTTCCTCTTTCCCTTTAGCATTGATTTTGTCTCCCTTCTCACGGTGGCTCCCTCTGATTATCACAATCACATCTACTTCTTCAATGATAGCTCTGCAACCCGGTTCTTCAATTAACAAAAAGAGGTACCTTACTTTTCCCTTTGTCTTCTGTTTGAATCACTTTTTATTCAATCCCTGCAGTAATTTGTTTTTGAATTGGTATCAGGTTATGATGTTTTATCTTTGGAGTCCAATTCTTTTGTATTATGCTTGCAAACCCAATCAAATTTACAAGGTTCTAGTGTGTTTATATGCGCAATGGGGCTGTAGCACTTGTTTTATAATAATAAAGCTTCATATTTATATGGTTTTATTTTATTTTTATTCTTATTGGGATTTTAGGGGATGGCATGGTGAACACTATTATCTTGCTTTTGATTTTTTTTAAAAAGTTTCATAGATTTGCTCATTAATTATTTTGCTATTCAAATTTGACTTTAATTATAATTACCCTGACCATAAAGTTGAAGTCGACTTTCACTGGCCTTAACGTCAGTATTTCTCTTAGTTATTCTGCGTGCTTAACCAGTTTAAAATTCTGAGAAATTTTCACGGAAAAAAATATTTTCGCACGCAGACATAAAATTTTTAGGTTTCATGTGCAATTACCGAAACACCCTTGGCCATTAAGCCATAAATAACGATAGTAATAGTTGTATATAATTTTCGAACCCTAGAAGGAGAAAATTATCGGTTTTGTAGAAGTCATGAATAAAATCGAGTTTTGGAATAGTGTTGTTGACCAGGCTACGGATTATCGAGCGAAAAATATCTAGCGAGTGATTGATGTGACATGTGGGACCCACACAAAATTTTGTGGTGGAGAAGAGTTGGCTTGAGGATATTTTTAAAAGTGAAATGACCAAAATACCCCTAGCGTTTTCAAAGGGTTGCATTTTGGTGTAGGGGCAAAATTGGAAAAAATTGGAAAAATAGAAAATTGCCATTTGTAGCCGTGCATTCCCATTTCTTTCACTATTCATTCATTTGTGGAAGAGAAAGGAGAGAGAGAAGAGAGAAAAGATAGAAACAAGTGGGTTTTTCTTTGTGAATCCATGAAAAAAGTGTGATTTTGCAACAAAGAGTTCAAATTCTTTCCAAAGCAAAGTTGTAAAGGTAGGAAATTCACCCTGAATATACATTTTCAAGTCTTGAATCCAACTATTTTCACGTTTTCTTTTGGTAAGAAGTTTATGTCGATTTTGAGCCATAATCATGGTTATTTGTGGTTTCCAAGATAATTTTTGTGTTGGATGATATGAGAGTTGTTTATGGAAGTATTATGTGATTAATCATCTCAATTAGTGGTGTGTTGGACCCAAAAAATGGTTTGATTGGGTTGTGATGGCTAAGTTGTATTTATGTTGGATTTCTGAAATTAGTGGTTTTGCACACCAACTGAAAAGACAGTAAGGTTTTTGGGCTTTTCCACCTAAAAATATTTTGAATTTGATAATGAGTTATTCTGTAAATTTGTAGTTCTATTGAATACCTACAACTTTGATTATGGAATCAACTCAAATTGAGGTGTGTGGTAAGAGTTTTGAAATTTTAAAGATTCTGCGGAGAAATCTGGCAAGACTATGTTCAAGCACAGATTTATGTTCTTCATGTGGATTTTTAGACCTCTAAATGACTGATTTTGCAAAAGTATTCAAAAATATAAATTGTTCTTCTTTGAGTGTTTCAAAAGTTCTCTTTTGGAAGAATAACGTTTTGAGCTTTCTATCAAAGGTTATTGCATTTCAAATGAAAGATATCCAAACTGAAATTGTTGTATGATTTAAAGCTGCAAACAGCCACTGTTTGCTATTTTTCATATCACTAGAGTGTGAATCACTCTTTGGGATCAAAAAGGAAATTGTAGCCCCATTTCTCATCAAGGTATCTTATTTCGGCTGCAACTCAAAAAGGAGTGTGTACTAGAGTATAGCTCAGTTTTTCTGAAAATGGTCCAAACTGAGTTTTCGAGGGACCAGTTTTCTGTGTCCACTGTTTTTGGCCCGCTTGGCCTATCTGGAGGTTGAATCACTTAAGGTGTTCAACAAGAAAGTTGTAGATAACTAGATAATATAGCTTTGTTCTTTTAGAGGCAATCCCAAATGAGCACTTTATAAGAAGTTGTAGTGTTTTAACTTGAGGTGGCTGGTTTACAAAAGTGTAAAGATTTTAAACGTTTTGGGAGATGATTAAGAACAATACTTCCCATGAATGGCTGTTTTCATTGTCTATCTTGCTGAACCCTTCTGGGTGTTTGTTGGAGAGTCTTTGATGGCTACTTTGTGTGTGGTCAAGTAAATGACCATTGTTGGAGTCTTATACAAGACTTGCGATTATTGTTAAGTCTTGACTTGTATAGCTGGGTGTTCAATTGTTTCCGAATACCTACTGGTTTGTGTTGAGCTGAGGTGAATGAAATCGTTGGATGTACGAAGCCCTAACCTAGAGAAGGCTATAAGGTAGAGAATAAGTTGAATTGAAACTTAAGGCAGAACAGACGGTTGTTTTGAGTGGACAATTCAACGTGAGGTTATGAGAGTCGTCTTAGTATCTAGTTGTCTCACAACGATGTTATATGACGGTGGTGGAGGTAGTAACAATCGAATTGTCGATGGAAGCCGTTGATCATTGATGTTGAATGAAGGGATTGATCAAGTTCTGGAAGCGCAACAGTTGATTAAGTGGACCGTCTCATTGACAAATAGTAGAACAACGTGGATTGGATTAATCGATTGCTGTTGGTTGATGATGGGCTACTGTAGTTCAACGTAGTAGATTACAGCGCGTTGAATAGAGATTATGGAGTGAATAATCTTGCTATTGAACTTAAGACTATTTCTTGTTCTCTGTCTTAAGTTGATTTGAGTTGGACTACCATTTATCGGGTAGTACCTTTTCAAGTTTGAGTTAGATTATGCACTCGGTTTTGGGGTACCTTTCAATTGTTGGTTGTGATCGAATTGAGTTGAACAACCCCATACATGGGGGATTGAATTGATGAAAAATGTTTTGCCCATGGCACAAAGTTGGACCCCGTGCTTGGGTTAAATAATGCACACTGTTGGACCCCGTGCTTAGGTTAAATAATGTACAAAATGTTTTTGCCTGTGCTGGTAGCCAATGGATCCATTTGACAAAACTGTTCGAGATCGCCTGCTCTAGTCCTAAAGTTAGAGCACAACTAGCTAAGTTTAGCTAAAATGTTCATGATCTCATTACAAGTCGCTCTGTAAGATCACAATTTGTTCAAATGATTGAGTGTTTTTTTTTAAGTTTTAGAAGAGAGTTGTAGATTAGTTTGATCGAACGTTAGGTAGACGAAAGGCGTGGTTGAAGGTTTAAGAACCGTTTATGTGAAGTTGATAAACCTTTTGGTTAAAGGATGACGAATCGTCTGATTGAAGCTTGATTGGAGTTAGTTGGTTAGAGTTTGGATGCTGTGTTTGTGCAGTTTGACACACAGTTTTAAAATTGTTATTTGGTATTGTCTATGTGTCATTATTCATACATGTTAAAAGAATGAGACAAATTATTGAAGCTATTATATCATTTGTTCATGATATAACCTGGTAGGAGTATTTTGATATGAGTTTCCTACTGAGTGTTTTATCACTCACTCTTTGTTGATATTGCCTACCAGGTGAGCGCATCTGAGCAAAAAGAGATGAGATGGATGTACAAAATGGAATCAGTGAGATTTTCATCACACAGTTGTTCCGGTTTAGCGCTAATTAAATGATTATAATTAAACCTATTGGACAATGTTGTAATAAGATGAACCCTGTTTCTCTTATAGTCCTCTGAAATGAGAGGAGATAATGTTGGAGATTATTGATTGGTTTGAAGGTCGCAAGTTTGGTTTAAAGATCTCAGGTTATTACTTTAGCATAATCGACCCATGCTGTTAGTTATGCTTGGTGATACCGAGGTGATTGGTCTTAGTTGATGCCCCGTTGACCTGCCGAGGGTGCGGGAAATCAGGGTGTCACATTAATGGAAGCATATGCATTATCTTGCAATGTTCATGAATTTTTAGAATTTTGATTATTTTGCTATTTATGTAGGTCATGTCCCTCTTTTCGTCTCAAATTATTGTAACAATAATAAAAAATTTTCATTATAATGATAATAATAATAATAAATAGAATACTGATAATTGAAATTATTTTGCTTTTACGATATATTAGTCAATTGACATAAAAATTCATTTCATTCCCATTGTTATTACTGTGTACCAAATGAAGTTATGAGAATAAAAAGCTTAGTTCCCAACTTCATTCCTTCGTAAAGCCAAACATGAGGTAGTAATGTAAAAATAATTTTCATTACTATGTCATTTCCATTCTCAATTCATTTCCTTTCCGGCCAATTTTAAATCTATCTTACCAAAGAAATAACTATTTGTTGACTTGGTCAACAAGCGTCCAAATCGAAAATCACATATAAAAGCTCAATTGAAATAATTAATTTATCTCGGAGGGGAGAAAGGCGATGCCAACAAGAACAAACTACTCTTTTTATATTTTAGGTAAACTAAACTTTAGGAAGGAAATAAAAATGTTGCGAAAATGACAGGGTAAAGCACATTGAAAAGGAAAATAAGAACAACTGGGTGGTTTTAATTTCTTTTAAACAAAAAAAAAAAAAAAGACGGGTCCAAACTGCTCTAACGAGCCATGGGCCTTATTACCTAGGGCGGCCCAATGTAATAAATGAAGCCCCTTACGGCCTACTGTAAACCGGGCCTTTGTCAACCCTGAACAGCCAATAATTAAAGAAAGCAGAAAAAGGAAAAGAAAACGAAAAAGAAGGAAGATTATGAGAAAGGTTGCCTCCTCTCACGCCTTCTCGTCGCTCTCTGTAATTCCCACTCCCTCTCTTTGATGGCCGCAAGGCCCCTGCAACTCTTCACCCGCCATAAACTCCTCTGCTCTTTCTTCTCTTCACCTCTCTCTCTCTCCTCTCTGTTTCCTTCAATCCAATCGGAGCAGCCGCCGCCGCTGCCGCTACTTCTCCTCCGCCGTCTCATCGTCCTCAGCGCCGCTCTCCAACCCGCACCACCGTCGGGACTCCCAAAATCAGCCTCTTTTGCGCAGCCCCCCTCTTCCGGAAACCCTGGCGCAGAAGATCGGAAAATCCATTCGCCGACCCGGCGCCGCCTCCAAGGCTAGGGTTTATGCCGACGTCAATGTAGTCCGACCCCAGGAGTATTGGGATTACGAATCCCTCGCTGTCCACTGGGGGTGCGTTTCTTTAATATTAAGCTATCGAGTTTAGGGTTTGAGTAGAGAAAGTATTGATTAAAAGAAGTTGAAAAACATTTGCATTGATTTCTTGAGAATTTATAGCTTACTGGAGGAGTTGGTAACTTCAGAAATAGTGTTTAATCTTACTGTTCTTGTTTTTTTGTTTTTTTGTTTTTTTGTTTTTTTTGGTTTTTTGGCTCTATGCATAGGCTATCTTGCTAACTAAAGGAAACTTAAGTTACTGTTATTATTAGACTTTATGTTCTTGATTGTATTCATCGTGTTATGGATTATTTGATTAAATCTGCAGGGATCAGGATAATTACGAGGTGGTGAGAAAGGTTGGGAGAGGGAAATACAGTGAGGTGTTTGAAGGCGTTCACTCCACCAACAATGAGAAATGCGTTATTAAGATCCTCAAACCAGTGAAAAAGAAGAAGGTCAGTCCTGAAATCATGGACTTCTATCTCTCAATTATCTGATTTGATTTGTTATGTTTCAGTCTAACCACAGCTTTTTTCAAGATTTTATCGGTGTTCTCAAAAGCATTTTGCATTTCAAACCATGTTGTTTTTTATTTTGCCATGAATTTAAACTTTTCAAATTGTGGGTGTTTGGTTTATTTTCTACATTATTATTACAAAATATTAAGTTCATTCTTCTGAAAAAATTGTAATTATTATTGGTTTCTGGTCCATCTGCTGCAGCTCTTTCGCTGTTTCTCTTCATTTCCTTAAAATTTGTTTCTCCTCGGGATCAATTCCACTTAGAACCAATTCTCAGTATCTGATACTAAGATCCAATCCAGATTTAAGCAACCATAGTGACACCTCTTTAACTCATTTTACTACTGTTCAACCCATGAGGTGGGCATGAGGCTGAGAAGCGAGGGGTATTATTAAAGGCTGTCTGCAGAGATTGCTAATGGGGTTTCTGTATGAAGCTGCCTGATCTATCAGTGGTTTGAGATTTTTTATTTTACTTTTCAATTGTGCCAGATGTAAATCTTGTTATTAAGAGTACTACGGTGAGTTTATGTTATTCTCTATGCATTGGTGTGGAGGGAAAAATGTGTTCTCTGAAGTGTTCTATTCGAGTACATATGGGGTTAAGTGAAGAAATGGATCATGATGTGTCATTATGGTTATTTAGTTCTTCTGTCAAATTAAAACTAGTACAGTTTATTCATTTTGATGACCATAATGTTTTGTGTTTTATCGGTACATACATATTCATTTTAAAATGAATAAGTTCTCCTGAAATTCTTTGCTCTATTATTTATGTAATAAGACCTCCAGCTGCTGATTGAAAATCAACAATTAAGCAATGATAACACCACATTTACTATTAATACCATTCCATGTGCATCTGGTTTATCTGAAATTTTCTTAACTGCATGGAGTGTTAAAAGCGTTTGTAGATTATGCTCTTGAACTCATGGTATTATTATACAGATAAAAAATTGAATTTATTTTTATCCTGAATATGATTTCTACCTGTAGCGCAATGAGGTTAATACTCTTGGATTAGTGGAAATAATCTAGGTGCAAAATTCTGTTGCAAATAAAACTTTCATCTTCAAAATAATATTTTGTGTGATCACTGATTTGTGAGTTGGTGTGTATATATTTATGTAGCAGTTTGTGGAAGTTGGTAGTTTAGGCACTGCCTTTTGTTTCGGTCCTTTTTTTCTTTATTGGTTATGCAGGAGACCTCAAGCAAAACGAAGAAATAAACTACAACCTCATGAAAAGGAAGTCACAGTTGTGAAGTTCCACAACCCGTATTATTTGTTGTATGCATAATTTGGGGACATTTTGAATCTGCAATCTATGATTTAGATGATTATTCGATGACTTAATGAGGATTTATACATTTGTCGTTGGGATTGATTGCAGATAAAGAGGGAGATAAAGATATTACAGAACCTCTGTGGTGGGCCAAATATTGTGAAATTGCTTGATATTGTTAGAGATCAGCAGTCAAAGACCCCAAGCTTTATATTTGAATATGTCAATAATACAGATTTCAAAATGCTTTATCCAACTCTCTCAGATCATGATACTCGATATTACATCTATGAGCTTCTAAAGGCAAGCATACACGTCTTTTTGTTTTATTATTTAGTTCATCGAGGAACATAATTCATTTATATTGGCACTGTTAATGCATATCACCTTCATGGCAAGCTGAAGTAGGTAAACATTTATGTTCTAAATCATCTATTTAGAATTCTATCTTTATTTGTTTTAAAGAAAGCCCCAAAACTTTAGACCAATATAGTGTCCAACTCATTACTTTTATTGCATTTCAATTGTGTATTCCAAATCTTTTTTCTTTTTCTTTTTTTGTTCAACATGGTTTTTATTTAATTGCAGAGATCATGTGTGTTACGGGATGATTGGCTCATCTTAACTACCTTGACCTGGTATCATTTCACTTACCATTCTTTCTTGAGCCACACCCTGACCTCTTTTCCTCTGCCGCTGTCTTGTTCTTTGTTTTTTTCATTTTTCATTTTCTTCCTTTTTTCCCTGTGGACGAGAACATGAGTTTTCCTTGCTGGCCACAAAATTTATGCCATACAAGATACCTATGGCTACTCTGATGCTTAAAAATATTATGGGATCAGGATATGGTACAAATTTGAAAAAGTAAGCCAAAAGTGTTACATAAACTGTTTTATGATGCCAATTGAAATGTTAACTCTAATAGCATGTTTGATCTGTGGAATGGAATAGCTATTTCCAATGGGAATAGAATCTGTTAAGGAATGGCCATTCCCATGTAGCATGAGTTGAATAGTTAAAGAATATCTAGTCTTGTGGACCATGAGTGGAATAGATATTCTTGATTGGCTGAGAGAGCTAAAGTGAACCAGACAAAGTAATAACAATTTTGTAGAAACAATGAGTAAATGGAACAACTATTACTATGAATCAAACATGATATAATCACATTTGCTTAGTACAATTTTCAAGTATTCTGATCTTGGTCCGCAGGCATTAGACTTCTGCCACTCACAAGGTATCATGCATCGAGATGTGAAGCCCCATAATGTCATGATCGATCATGAGCAGCGTAAGCTACGTCTCATAGATTGGGGACTTGCAGAATTTTATCATCCTGGGAAAGAATACAATGTTCGTGTTGCTTCAAGGTTGGTTTTTCTTTCTCATTCTTAGATGTGAGATTTTTCTAATGTTCGTGTTGCTTCAAGGTTGGTTTTTCTTTCTCATTCTTAGATGTTAGTGATAATAGCTGCAAAAGATGCCTTATTTGATTCCTTTGTCAGTTGAACAATTATTTTTGTCATACATCTTGGGCATGTAGAATTTTATATGTTGTACTTGCATGCTTCCATGAGACCGTCATTCATTTAAAGTATACAACGACAATTCTGGGCTGCAAATGATCCATTAGTGGACTTTCTGCTGAAGAGTTTTGGGGGTTTTGAAATAATAATTTGAATATATGAAATTGTGTCACTCACTTTCTTCTGGTATTTTAACTGTGTATAGTGGGATGTATGAAATATGCTACTTGTTGTCCTGATTATGTGACTTACTGGCGTAAATTGACAAAAAATATATATAATTGGAGGCTTCAAAATTTTCTTCCTTTGCTTAGTCTTGTGTATTCCTTATGGTGTGAGTTGAGTCATGGAATTCAGACACCCAGAACAAGATTGGATGTCATAGCAAAGGAGTTTTGCTGCAAAACTCTTTATTACATTTTCTTGGAACCCAGACGTATTGATGAGGAATGAGAAGAGGTTTTATTATATTTGTGGCCCAATTGGATAGGATTTGATGCATTTGGGATCTTTATCTAAGAATTGGGGAATTAGGGTATTTTAGGTATTTCGCTGGTTCTTATGTTCTGTGCTCATTAAGCTTAGTTTCCTTTAAATAATGATGTAATCCCCAAGGTCGTTCAGATTCTGATTATTGAATGAAATTATGTTTGCGGTTTTCTGAGGAAATTCCTTTTGCCTTCAGGGCATGCCCTATCAAGTGGTGTGAGGCCACAACTATCCCTTTTTCTTTCTTTATTTTCAATTGTTCCCGTTTCATCAGTTTAGTCCTACATCACATACGCAAAGAACAATGTCATGCCTATGCATTCATTTGCTATAAGTTTGCAGATGTAGTTTCAAATGGATGCTTAGGCATGCTGTGAAATGGTTTCTTTGAGCGGTGCCTGTAAAGAACAGAAGAATGATATTGAAGAGGCATTTGTGAGGTAATTAACTAAAACTAATTTCTAATTACTGAAACTTCAATACTGTTGGGGTTAAGCAATTGGAAACTTCAGGTTGCAATGTTGCAAAATTGAAGCTGTCATTGCAAATTCATTCGCGTGGCTATTATTGCCCTGTTCCTCTGAACGTATCTGTTAACAACTTGAGGGTTCACAGTGCAAATTCATTTATTACAAAAATTTGCAGCTGTAAGTGATAAAAGTTGCTGCATTGTCATAGGGCGTACTTTTTTGTCAATGGCTTTAACTGAAAATCCAGGTTAAAAAAAAAAAAGGGATTTGTTTGCTGCACTAATTAGGCATGATCATGGTTCTGTATGTTCTTTCTGTGCACTGATGCTGTTAATCTGCCTTTGTTTGTCAACATCTTTGCAGATATTACAAAGGTCCTGAGCTCCTTGTTGATTTGCAGGACTATGATTACTCATTAGACATGTGGAGTCTTGGCTGTATGTTTGCTGGAATTGTCAGTGTTCTTCTGCCCTATCTATTTTTTTAGATCAAAGAAATCACATTCACTGTGGAGGTGGTCTTTAACATGTACTTCAAGAGGCGCCCCACTTATGTGTAGATCCCTTGTGGATTCTGAGGTCATGCTCTGTCAGGTTTCCTCTGTTCTAATTGGAGGGTTTGACTCCTAGTTATCCTGCCACATGACTTTACCGTTTCATGATCTTTTTGTTTGAAATTATGATTTAAATGAGAGATCTGTCCAAAAATAATATCTTAGGTTTGTGAGTTAAAAGATCTTGGCAACCATGAGGGGTGAATCTTGAACTTTAATCCATGAGTAGGCTGGTTTGTGTCACTTACTGGATTTTGCAATGCAGATATTCCGCAAGGATCAATTTTTTTATGGGCATGATAATTATGATCAACTGGTCAAAATAGCAAAGGTATGTGAAGTGGGTTTTAGAACATTCAGATATATGCACTGTTTGTTTATCATAGACTGGTTTTTGCAAATCCTTCCATGTTTGTGAGATGATTTATTGATGGTTTTGATATCTTATGCATGCTTCTGCATTTTCATATAGAAATGCTTGTGTTTGATGTGTATGTGTGGTGCATTTTACTTTTTAAATCTCGACATTCATGTTGCTTCTTTGGTTACTTTCAGGAGTTGTAAATTAATGGTTTGAAAGATTTGATTGATTTAAATGTTTGATTCACTTTTGAATTTTGTTGTGGATTAGAACAGCAAAATTTCATATATTTTGGTCAGATTAACTTGGTCCAAACTGCTTGAGCCAAAGGTTTTTCAAATATTGTTTTAAAATTATAGCATTTGTTTTGTTTGGTTGCTTGTTCAGTGCAGTGTCTTTTTTTTTATCAAGATGATTTGCTTTAAGTTGAGGTGAATTACAGAGTTACCTCTATGTATTGAGCATCAAGTTGTTATCTGAGTTCACTGTTCTAAGAATTGGCTAAGGTGCTAGGTGGATAGGTCCACCTAATCAGCCTTAGTGATAGCTTTGTCGCTACCAGTCTTTAGAACAAAAATTTTCAGAGTAGCTCATTTGGCATGTTTCATCAAACACTTACAGTGATTAATATTGTCTTTTCTTTCTTCTTTCTTTGTTTTTCTCCTTGTTTTTGGGTGTGGGGTGGTGGGGTGATGGGGGTAGAGAGGCTGTTGGATTTGATGTTTATGGTGACATGTCAGGAATTGGTCCAAAGATCAAAACTGGAAGAATATTATTGGTTAGCTTCTTGAACTTTTTGCCTTTTGTTCCAATAGGTACTTGGGACCGACGAATTGTATTCTTATCTGAACAAGTACCGTCTGGAAATAGACCCACAACTTGCAGATATGGTTGGGAGGTAGGTGATCCAACATCATGAGCTATTATCATCATTTCTTAAGTTTCCCAACTTTGTTAGTTTCAGCTGAAACTTGTGTATCCTTTAACTGACAGACACAGCAGAAAACCATGGACGAAGTTTATCAATGCCAATAATCATCACTTGGCAGTTCCAGAGGTATAAATCCTTTGTGTTATGAAGCCTAAAATATTCTTCTTGATATTTATGTGATCATACATTTGATTTTCTTTTCTTTTCTTTTTTCTTTTCTCTTTTTCTTTGTTTTGTTTCCCTTAAAAGGCAATTGACTTTGTTGACAAGCTGCTGCGTTACGATCACCAAGAGAGGCCAACTGCAAAAGAAGCAATGGTAATAAAAATCTTCTAGGCACCTGGCTGAATAATTGTCTTGCTTCCTGTCAAAAGAAAAACAATCTACTGTGCATGATGTTCTTGCAGATTTTCCTAGGTTGCATATGCAAAACCAAAATGATGTCGTTTGGGGTGTCTAAATCTGTCCTGTAAATACGACTGTTTAGATTTGTTTCATTATCAGTCATTTGAATTTTTTATGTGCTGCATCGAATTAAGTGGCCACGGGTTGGATTTTTGTCTCTCTGAATTTGCATGTTGTTAACAACATAAATGCTGACATTCTTCGTACTCTGCATTCTTTATGCTCTATATGGTTACAGCATTGTTTGAATTAACAAGCTTTGACGCCTCAGTTCTATTTCCACTTCTATTTCTTGATTTACACGCATATGTGCATGCATGTACCCACACACAACTGTTTTAATTACAGTTTTTTTTTTTTGTTTTTTAATGTGCTCACTCCACAACTTCTTCCATTAAGATGTTTTTGAAGTGCCTCTTTGTCCTGCAGGCTCATCCTTACTTCAACCCAGTGAAGAATGCAGCAAGCGTCAGAAATTCTAGCCAGTAACTCGAATCCAAATGCTGCTAAAAATCAGGTCCTCACTGCAATTCAACTAACTTATTCATCGAGTTTTTGTTTGTTGAATGGGTGCTGTTTTTATTGTGTCAGAACCTTTTTTTGTAGAACCGACTTCTCCTTATCACATGCATTCACCCCACCCCCCCCCCCCCCCCCCCCACCATTTATTTGTATTTCCTTTATTACATATACGCTTGAGTAATCCATTTGATTTGAGGTGGACCTCTAAAGGTCCATTCTGTTTCCTATCTTTACCATCTTTCTCTCCTTTCCTCTCTTTCTTTGCCGCATTATATTTGATTACACATTTACTAGAATCCTCTGTTCAGTTTTCTATTTATGTAAGTGACATTCGAGGGATTGAATTGGGCTTTAGGTCTAGTTTCTTTCTTGGGCGTCTATTTAAATGGCTAGGCATACTTGTCAAGTGAGATTAAATTTTATAAAACTGAAGCAGGGTCGAGCTCTTGCTGATGTTCTTAGAACCAAATTCTTGAATTGGAAGAACGACGTTCACAATCTGCCACATTGGTTATAAAGTCTGTAAGCTGTAATCAAGGGGAGGTTCTTATATGGTCTTCATCAATTGTATGCTTGAGCTTAATCTCCCTCACACACTAATTTTGCAGGTCCTTTTCCATCTTCAACATAAAGATGAGGGTTTTTTTTTTTAAAAAAAAAAAAAAGATTTCTTGTTGGCATGCATGCACATGCCAATGCACTTTGTTTCTTGACTTGCAAGAGCAATTCCTTGAGGTCCTATTTTATTCCGTAAGTACTCTCAGACCTACAGTCTTTTCCATCTTTTCACACATTAATGAGTCGAACGACTAGTGTCCCTATTTTGGTAGGAAACAGTCCCTTTTGTTGCATTCGTGTTTATCCCTGTTACTTTAATTTGCAATTCCGGAATTCCCTCTAGATTTGGACTCATCTCTATTACTTTTAACTTGCAATTCAGCAGCTCTACGTAGACTTGGGCTCATATTGCGTGGCCATGGAGGGTTTTGTGAGGATTTGACCATGAAATCATGAAAGTTAAGACGTGTCTTGTTGGGGTTACTTGTGTGAACGAAGGAATAGGTTTATACCCATTACCATAGTTATAATGGCTTTGAACATTAGGGATGATTTTCTTCTCAAATTTGACTTGATCCATTAGTCCTAAAAGACGTAAAAGGGAAAAAAAAAAAAAAAAAAAAAACCCTCTTGACAGTCGATGCAAAATCTCCAAAGCAATGGGTTGCGGCCCAATCCTTAGCACAGTGAAGGATCCATATATTAGAAAGATACTATGGTGCTTCTCTTACTTACGAGTCAGTGTCAGATCTTCTCTTCAAAAAGGGGCAAAAGAATTCAGTAGCTGTTCATTATTCGGAGCTAGTGGAAATATGCTCTCATCTCGAAGAGTCAATATTGGATTTTACGTTAATTAGATAAAATATAAATTCATGTGTTGCGCTATGGGATAAGATATATCCTGTATCCTCTACCCTAGGGAGAAAATTTTTGGAGGACTATCTCCCCCCTTTCTCTCTCTCTCTCTCTCTTTTTCTTTTTTTTTTTTTGGGGGGGGGGGGGGGGGGTGATTAAATTATTCTATGTCTTTTTAACATCCAACCTAATAACAATCTCATTCCGTCCCATTACAATTTTGTGCTTTAATCAGGGGAAGCGAAGGTAGTAATCTTTTGTTCCTTCCTCGTGGAGCGCGTGGCGGAAGAGTGCTTGTCGGGGACAAATTAAAAGACAAAGGAATCCCAGCCCCCCTTTATTTTACCAGACATATTGCATATAGTCCCATCTCCAATGTAGGGTCTGGAAGACAGGGGACCATCTCTCGCTATCTCTCTCTATCTCTTTGAATAACATTTCATTCATAAAAAAAAAATAATTCATATTTTGGACCGCATACCCTAGCCCTCCTCCTAAGTAAATCTATCCCAAATTCTATTAATATTTGGTGCAACAACGCATGGCTGATATCAGTTCCATGTATGACCAAGGTCCTCTTTTCTTTTATTATTCTCCCAGTAATGTCCTCCCATTATCTTTATCATGAATATAAGTATTTTTAGTCGCAATTAATATCTGCACGTAGTGCGCGCAACCCCACTAATATCCCCCATTAGACGAGGCGACCACTACCTGCAAGCCATGACATCGGGCTATCTATGGAGGATGCACCATGTCAGGTGGGGGCCCCCTTGTGCGGACGTGGCATATTAGAAGGCGCGTGCAATAATTCATACATTGACATGTTTTAGGTGAAAGGAATCCTCAGTACTCACGGGGGAACCCAGTGTTCGTGCTCGTGTATGTGTCAAGAAAGCATGCGTGGTTTCTTAATTTCAAAATTAGATTCTTAATTAGATTTTTCTTTTTTCATTTGGACAGGGATGTAACATGAAACAAATAATAATAATATCATCAATGCATGATGAGTGAAGTAATTGGACGGAACACTGAAAAAAAATAATATCTCAAAATAGATGTGACATTGAAAAGTAATTATTTTTTAAATACTTTTCTCTTGATTCTTGGTATCATGTTTTTATGTTGAAATAATTATTACATCTCCATCCCATTCTCTTCGTCTTTTTTATTTTATTTTCGGATTTTGATGGAGAGAATGTGGTCATGGCTCCATGCATGTATGTACACATGTGATGACATGCATGATGGGAAGAGGAGAGAAGGGGGGGGCGTGGTGTTGATGTTGACAGGAGCAATAGGATGAGGGAGACGCGGTCGGGGTTTCTTAATTTGTTCTTATCCGGAAGCGTTCCGTCGCAGTACTTTTTTGTCTTTTCCTCCCCGCCTATAAAACGCACAAAGCCCTTGGCCCCTGCCCGTAGGCATCGGCAACGGGGCATTGTCACCAATACATTTTCTTTTCCTTTTTTCTTTTTTTTGATGCCAAAGTACTAAACTACCCTCCGGGCTATTTCTTCTCTTTTCTAGGGCCCACCACTTTCCGTCTCTCGTCCTTTTCTTTCCGAAAACAACTCTATCGAGAAGCATAGGAGGGATAATGTTGTAAAAGCCGCCTAGAGCATGGCAGTAGGTACTAGGTTACTCAGGATAGTTAATGTGCGTTTATTTATATAATTAACTGAGGATTATTAGATCACTCGGTGCATTAGTACGTTCTTCCGAGTGCTTAGGCGGGTACGTGAAGTGTAAGAGTGCAGTAACACAAGGATTAAGTGCATTTAGTTTTAACTTTTATCTTCGGGTAAAATAGACAGCATAATTTGCTCTTTCGAGGTAGGGTTAAGCATTGTATTTTATTTTATTTTATTTTATTTTGGAAAAAGAGGAATAAGATGAAGCAGCGCTCAAGGATGCACCGACACCAACATCAGTACGAGAACACGACACGGGACACGAATTTTTAAAAAAATGAATAATTTCGACACATTGGTCGACACGTTATATATATATATATATATGAAATTATAAAATTTAAATTAAATGTGTAAATCATATAAGTTGATGAAATTCATAAAATAAAATAAAAATTTCATCAAACATAATTATAGGTAAAGATTTATAATTTCAAGAAGCAATAAAGAGAGGTAGAGAGAAAAAGGGGAGGGACGGACTGTGAGAGGGAGAGAGAGAGAGTGGCAATAGAGAGGGGGGGAGGGACGGACAGGGAGAGGGACAGAGAGAGAGGGAGGGGGAGAGGGAGAGTGAGAGAGAGAGAGAGGGAGGGAGAGGGAGAGGGACAGAGAGAGAGCGAGAGGGAGAGGGACAGAGAGGGAGGGAGGGAGAGAGGGAGGGAGCGGGAGGGACAGGGAGAGGGAAAAAGAGAGCGAGAGGGAGAGGGAGAGTGAGAGAGAGAGCCAGAGGCAGAGGGAGAGAAAGAGAGAGGGAGAGGGAGAGGGAGAGCTAGAGAGAGAGAGAGAGAGGGAGAGGGAGAGCTACAGAGACAGATAAATAGATTTAGGTTTAGGGACACGGGAAGTGAAGCGGGGGAGGGAAGGAGGACACGCGAAGTAAAGCCGGGGGAGGGAGGGAGAGGGAGAGCTACAGAGAGAGAGGGAGAGGAAGAGCTACAGAGACAGAGAAATAAATCTAGGTTTAGGGACACAGGAAGTGAAGCGGGGAAGGGAGGGGGGACACGCGTGTCAGTTGCGTGTCCCATTCGTTGACCGTGTCGAAGGTGTTGATCATGTGTCCCGGACGTGTCGACCGCGTATCGGTATCGGAACGGTATCGGACTCCGATACATTACTTATTTTAGAGTGTCGGTGCTTCATTAGCAGCGCCGGCTGCTTAAATAATATATTACAGTTATAGCTAAGACCGCGTTTCTAGGTCAGAGTTGTCGTTGTCGAAATGATGATGAATCAAAATACACCTCTTTTTTTTTTTTTTTGGGGGGGGATCCGAACTACTGCATGGTACTGTAAATGCGATAAAAGCTAGGAGAAGGCTTTATTTTTTCTTTTCGGATTTTGTTGTCTGTTGTTATTTTCACGAACAAGATTAAGAGTAGCTTTGTTTTTATCATTCCAAAAAATAGTTATTACTATGATAAGAGGATAATTTTAACGACCTTCTTGAAATTCATTAAAACCGTAGTTTTATTTTAAAAGCAATAAGTCTGGCTTTAGAAAAACTAGAGCCAACTAAAGAAAGCTCGAGAGAATTAAATCGTCCGGTTTACTCCTTCTCCAAAAAAAAAAATGGTAAAAGAGATAAAAAAAAAAAACCAAGTTTTTCCGACCTTTATTGGGCCCACAGAAAAATCAGGGAAAGAATGTTTTTGAATTATAAATTAAATATATATTATACTAACTATTAAAATTTGAGCTTAATCTAGCGATGAATGTAGTTCTATTCGACAGTCAATGTTTTTAAAGTTTATTGTTAACTTCTTTGCTGAATAGATTAAAGTCGAACTTTGACCATTAAGATAAAAACTTATTTATTATCCGAGGAGGCTTGAATTTTGTTGAGACAGTAGAGCATGTATAGTCTCTTTAATCTACTGGTTAGAATTTCTTTTCATAAAGCTATGTGCGCACTCAAGGAGTTTGCTCTCAACAAAAAAAAAAAAAGCCTTGACTCTTTGTTTGTCCCTAGCATCATTGCCTGCTTAGTCCATGCAATTATTATTTTAGAGTTCATATTTACAATCTAAAAATACTTATACTCCGTGGGGAAGTATGGAATATGAACAAGCACCATTGCCTTTTGCTTGGCTTTTTCCTTTTTCTTTTTTTGGAGAATAATTTGATAAATTCTTGATGGATCTGTAGTGATTCTTACCAACTTTTCAAGTAATCTTAGTGTGATGCTTAGTAAAATGTCAAATGAACGGAAAAGCAATAATATCTATTTTATCATAAATCACTCGATATGCTAATATGTCGATGATTGACGAAATATGTTTGTTTGTGCAGCTTATTATTTGCCGAAAAATATAAAAAATGATACTTCACACTGTCTAATATTTTTTATGGTGCCCGAGCTGGTCATGTAGCGGACTTGTTCGAGTCTGGTCCTTGACTAGGGTTGAGAATCGTGAGTCTGAGTTTACGTCGGTAAAGTGATTAGCAATTTTATCCGCAAATTAATCGAGTCGGTCTTACAGAATTTTTTCGACAACCATGCTTACAAATATTACAGACAAAATAGAACTAATGTCACGTCATCATTTTCGTTTCTTCCCAAGTATGGAGACAGACTGCACGTACGTGCCACCTCATGCAATTAGACGTTTCTGGATCAATATAATCATGTAATAATAATACCCTAAGAATTTAAACGATAAGGTCAATTAATTGAAGAATGCGACTCGGGCCAGCAATTCTATCTTTGGAGGAACGGACCATGCACTGCAGATGAACAATGGCACGATCAAACCAGACCCATAACAATCGCTCCCCTTTTTATCTGACTCGTGGCACAACCCCGACCCAGAGATGGACGGCTGTGATTTGGCAGAGCCTTGCTGAGTTTTTCAGCAAATGCATGAGCTGCACGTGTCATGATGATAAGGTGGTGCCTCATGAATGGTCATTTCAGTACAGAGACAGAGAGAGGGGGGGAGAGAGAGAGGGAGAGAGAGAGAGAAAGAGAGGGGAGTGGGGTGATATGTTACGGATGCATGGGGGATTGGGGATGGGGGAAGGTCTCAGTAAAAGTAGTAATGAGAGAGCGAGGGGACAGTGGACCGCACCCTTATGTCTCACCCAAACAAAACAGTTTCTGAGGGAATTGACATTTCCTTCATCCATTCATTCACTCACTCACTCACTCACTCATTCATCCTCCCAACCCCAACCCACTCATCACAGGCACAAAATCCATGTTTCTCCTTCTATCTGCACCCAAATTAAGAGACGACAGATTCACGTCCAAAACAGGAAAAGACAAAAGGAGCCCGACTCCCCCAGCTGTGCCCCCGCCTAGAAGCCAAAGGATAAGTGAGGGCATTTTAGTCAATGTATTTTCTGCATGATGGTGATTTGGTCGTTCCCTCATTGAACGAAAACGAAAACCAAAAGGAAAAAGATAAACCTTAGAGATTTATTTATTTATAATACAAATCTTATATCATAAAAATTATATAAAAATCTTACACACGATAGCCCATGATTTTCAAATGCTCGAATAGATAATTCATACCTTAAACTTTCTTATTAATTGTCAAATTTCTATTTTCTTGAATACCCCACTAGGATTTTTCTCTCCCTTAAAACTTTAAACCCAAATCGGAGAGAATCCAAACGGCATGACATAGATATGGTTTAGCGGTGAAGTGACAAGTCACAGTATTTGTCCACATCCATACATAGAAATAGGTCAAGCAAGCTTTTCTTATCTATGTCCCTCGCTAAGAGGGGGAAACGAACGAGGGTCACCTCTCCCCATGCCCAACCTTTTTCTTTTGTTTTTTCCCCTCCTTTTTTTATAAAAGTAAACCTGAGTTAATAGCTAGCGTTGGTTAAAAAAAAAAAGATAAGATTAAACCATCACAACATATAATCATACAGTTAAGTACGAACACAAGATTTTCTTTTTAAGAGACGACATTTATGTGTTACTTCTCATTTTTTCTTAGTGATAATTTTACCACAAGTCTCGAGGCACCTAGGTATAGCCTATAGTTCTAATCATCCCTTGTATATTTATATATATATATATATATATATATAAAAGTAAACCCGAGTTAATAGCTAGTGTTTGTTGCAAAAGAAAAAAGAATAAGATTAAACCACCGCGACATATAATTATACAGTTAAATACGAACACAAGATTTTCTTTTTAAGACACGACATTTATGTGTTTCTCCTCATTTTTTCTTAGTGATAGTTTTACCACAAGTATCGAGGCAGCTAGGTATAGCCTATAGTTCTAATCATCCCTTATATATATATATATGGAGAGAGGGAGAGAGAGGGAGAGAGAGAGATCAGCCCCATAAGACAAAAAAACAAACACAAAAAGAACACAAAGAGAGGCCTCGAGCCACACCACCACCACCACCCCTTTAATCTCTCTAGAAATCTTATTCTCGTCTTCACTCACTCATCAAATACTTTCCAACTGTATTAATCCTTCTATAATACTCCATTTACCAACACATCTGTCCAACTTAGCCGCGGCTCGTTGCGGCACTTTTGCGAACATGTTTACTACTTCCCCATGTTCCATCCCATCTTTTTCTAACTTTTCTCATGTTTGATCTCTACCGCTAGGTATCTTTAAACCTCGTAACGTGTAGGACCATTAAAAAGCTAATTCAATTAGAAAAGACTAGGTGAGTATTCTACTCTTATAGTACATTCGAGACACGGGAACACATAAAGTTGATGGATGCAACTAGGAATGGAGGGCGGACATGGGTCTGTGAGCCCCCCAGCCTCATTAAAGTCGTCGTCGTTGGTCTCACAGCCCAACTAATTCTTCCTCTGGACCATTGCATTCTTCAAATCCTAACCCCACTTTTCAACACAACCCTTCTTCTACTTGCCAACAATCACCTCTCAAAAATACCCTCGTGACGTGAACTCGCTACTGATCAGCTCTGATGTCACATAAAGGATAAGCAAGGTCATTATTTTTAAAATAATTATCCTTAGGAAAATCTCATACTATTCTGTGCAGTGCTTTCAATTTATATACGAGCGCCCAAAAATTTGAGTATACGGATTTGATAGACGCAACCTACTTTTAATTTGCCTAACACGACATTTGAGAAGCAACATTACATAATAAGGACAAGTGACCTCGCACCGGCTCTACAGTCTTGGTAGTCTTTCTTTTAGGTCCCTAAGTAGTGATGCTTTGTTTTTTTTTTTAATCGGTAAATTTTATGCCCCTACCGCTCTACTATTAAGTAGCAATTTTAGAAAGAAAAAAAAATGGTGTTGGTGAGGTAAAAAGGGTCGTACGGAGCAGAAGGCTGGACCAAGGAAAGGGGGAGCAGGATCCCTATCATGATCATACTTGGTCTAATGTCCCGGATTTTGTCTGTACTTGCTGCCCTTTTACAGAGGTGAAGCTTAATTTTATATAATATATACAAGGTAATGTTTCCATAGACCCATGTTCTTCTCTCAGGGTGAGCCATTATTTTTATGCAAGTGTTGACATCATCATCCATTTTTAATACAGCCAAGCCTTGATCTCAGGGAATCGATTCAATTGCAAGTTATGATTTTCATTTTGAAAAAGTTTACTTTTAATTGATGAAATAAAATTAGATAAAGTTGTACCGAGAGAGTACAAACTAGCTTGTCACCTCGGCGATGAAACATTGACATGACCGCTTCTGAACTTTTAACATTCCATCAAGAAACAAATGAAGGATTAATGTGGAATATGAAATGTGAATCCTAAATAGACTTTATAATTTATCACGAATACTACATTGATCATGATTCTTGTTGCCATCGTTTCACTTATTTAAATTCGATCAAAGTTTGATTAACCGGATTAATTATTGAGAGAGTTTTCATAAACCACACCGCCAAGGAAAGTGCCTATCGATCTCTTAGAATTATTCCCAACCAGAGTTGGTTAACCATTAATTAATTTGGAAATAAAAAAGAGCCTAATATTTTTAATGAGTAAAAGATATTTTTGGGGTTCTCAAAAATATGTTTTGAATGGAGAATAATGAGATCATAAAAGGGAGGCTTATCCTCAGGATTAAATAATCGATATGCAAGAATCTCATCGTGGATTAATTAATTCTTGTCACTGCCACTTTATTCTAATCCCAAATATATATATGTTTTCATGGAGGGGTATATATGCAAGATATGCTTCCTCCATGTTGACCATCAATCATTTGAAAGAGATTTTAAATTTAAAGCAGCCTTAACGCTTTGAACCTAAACTGGCTTGTCATCTTTATGCTTCTCTCTCACGCGCATGTAATTTAATTATATAATTACAATCTAATCATTCTCGCAAGTTTTATTTATTTATTTTTTTATTTTTTGATGATCATTCTCACTGGTATTGCTATTGCTCGCTCATTGCCGTATATCCCCATCTCTACTATTATAATACAGGAAAAGGTGGGTGTATAGTAAAATCGGACCAGCTGCTTTTTTGAGTTTTTCAAATTATTCTTGTACAAACTCAAAAATAATTTTTATATTTCGAAGATTTAAAATGACCAAAATACTCTTGAGGGTAAAAAAGGGAAAAAGGCCAAAATAATCGTAGTAAACTATATATATAAAAAAAAAAGCACTAAAATGACCATAAACCCGTCCAAAAACACAAAATACCTCGAGGGCCTTCGACCCATGCACAATGTGCGACCAAGGCTAGTATATGTTAAAATAGTAGATGTGTGGTGCTACCACCGCATCGTTCACGTGCAAATGCATTCTGAAAAAATATATATATATCGTTTTACTAAATTTTTTAAGTTTACTTAAAGTGAAGCATCACGAAACAATGTCTTTTTGGAGATGCTTTTGCACATAAACCGTGCGATGGCACCTCATGTTCATTTTTCACCATAGGAATAAGACTCGATAATTTTGGTATGATTTCATAGGGAAATTGCACGTCTTCGTCATGAATACGATTCCAATTCCATTGGATCTCGCAGAGGATGCTCAACCAATTCTCTGTCCAGGATCCCTTTTAAAAAAAAATAATATTTTTTACTCCTGTAAATTAAGAGTAGGCTTATCTAATAGGTAAAGTTGACATTTTTAATTCAATGAAAGGTACACCAATAATCAACAAGTTGTGAGGAATTATTTCCCGTGACCCAACCCCAAATTTAAACCATGTTTGAGGGGTAGAAAATAGAAATATAGCGTGCACTATAGAGTCAACCCTTAGATTATCTTTTCATTAAAAATAAAATTATCTTCTCGAAAAAGCAACTTTAGATTCCCACTATTTTATTTGTCATCCTATTTCTTGATATTCGAAAATAAAGGGTGAAATCTTAAGGGGAGTCTTTGAGGGTATATTGATGTGTGAGCTCATGATAGGGCCAAAAGTACATATTCTAAAATTGTTCAACTATATATTTGAATATAAAAAAATAAAATAAAATTGATTGAGGCTATAAAACCATCTTATTGTCTGATTAGAGATGGACTAAATGAAATTAGGGCTAACCAATTTTTGTTCCCTTCAATAGTGGCCTTCTTATTTATTTTTCATTTGCTCAATAGTGTTTAAGCCAGCTTTATAAGTGATTAACAAAAAATAATTTGTAAGGTGGATGGTATTTACTGAAGAATTTGATGGGGAGAAAATTAATTTTGTAGCTTTACAAGATTTAGTTAGTTCAAGTGATTAATGATAAAATGTGTTTTGTAACTGTTAGTTTAAGAAGCGTGGTAATTATTTTATTAAAAATGTTGTAAGTGGTTATGGCACCCTAGAGTTGTGCAACTAATCACATCCTTATCCCTTATAATTAGCTTTAAATATAATCCTAAAAAAAAGAAAAAACACCGAATGAAATGATAAGTGATTGTCTTATCTTCCTTAGGGGTGCACAAGTGCTTTACATAGCGTGCCTAGGGTCTACAAAATTTGAATAGTACATGGTAGAAATATATGGACTTTAATATTTTAATACACTATGGTAGGTAGCATGTACATTTTTAAATAAAAAAAATACTTATGGATGCTCATTCATTGAATTTATTTCCATTAGTGTTTACCAAAAAAAGTTACTAGTGATCCCATCAAAGGAAAAAAAAAAAAAAAAGAATTCAAAGAGAGTAATTGCGTAAAACTAAGTAAAGAGTAATAAATGAAAAATACAAAGAATTAAATCTTCTGTTAAGAACACTAAATTTCAAAATAATTTTAATGACCGTGATAGGAAATTGAAAGATTATATTCGGTGGGTTATTAGGTACCTACACGAGTTGGGCCTCATTATTTATATCGTGACTTAATATCACTGCTGAGTAATACTACTCGTAAAACTTAAAAATACACTTCACACATAAAATGATGTTATGGAAAATTTTAGGTGACTCTTCTCTTATTACCCTCAGGAGTCCAGCCAAGTGGGGGAAACTGGGGTAGGACCTGAACTTTTTCATTTCAAAATTTTGCCTATACTTATTTATAGGGTATATAACATTTGTGGGCTTCCAAATTTTGAGATGAGTACCAATCTAGTCCCTTATATTAGAAAGTGACCAATTTAGTCTCTTATGCTTAAAAATGGTCATTTCGATCCTTCAATTAATGAAATCATTAGATTTGAAGAAAAATACTTACCTGTGCACACGGACCTTTATACGCAATAGCTTTAAAATTTAGCGGTTTCTAGTAAATTTCAAAGGAACAAAAACAAAAATCAAATTTATGTCATGAACTAGTTATTCTTCATTGGATTGGGTAGCATGGGGTATGATGAAAGTTATCAGAACCTTGGGTCCCTCTTCCTAACAACTAGCTTTTGGGGTTGAGTTCCCAAAAGTCATAACAGTATGTCTCAATGGCAATCGCAACACGGTGATGCCTGACAAGCCGCGACTATTTTTAGTGAGAAGGATAGAATTGGTGACCGTGAAAGTTACAGTATTCCACTAAAATTAGTTATATAAACTTTAAATGGATGCGAGGAGCTTAAGGTGTAATGAAATATTGTGAACTGGTTATCCTAAATATATATATATATATATGTATATTTTTTTGGAGGCCGTTAAGTTTTAGAAATCTTTTTTTTTTTCCGCCACCGATGACTCCACCCAAATACCTCAGAATATAAGTCTCTTGATTTTGATGGCATGGCTAGGAATTTCAATAAATAATAATTTGGTGAAACGCAAGGAGGGAATAGATTCAGCGACGTTCCATCAACGGTTAGGCGCGTAGCAGAATTTTGAGATTTCCAACTTTATTGAGGAGAAGTCAAACAATCTAGTCCTCCGTCAATCCACAAAGCAAGCGATCGGGACCGTCCATCTGTACATATTGATCGGATTGATGGCGGACGTAATGACGGCGGCCATGGAACGGCAGCAGCTAATCACAAACAGACTGCGAGAACAGAGCCGCTTTCGTAGGCCAACTTTTCAGGGAACAAATCAACGGCCCGAGAGACGTGGACGTTGGCGGGAGGAGTAAACGGTGGACGCTTCGCCACGTTTCCACTTACCCGGCGGCGGTTAAAGATGCCCCAATGCCCCTCCATGATCCCTCGTTTATCATATGCATGCGCCTCATGGGCATCATGAATGACGCTATCTTCATTCGAAAGATCAATCTAAAACCTACTTATCACACATATTTTAGGTGTAATCAGGCTGGACATACTTGCACAATAAACTCTTAATATGATTTTAAGTCAAACGATGAATTAGATTATACTGTAATTATTGAATCGAACATTACTAATGATGCAATGGCATAAGTGACACATCACTTCGATCACATATATCCGGGAGAGATCTAAAAAAAAAATATCATGATCTCATCACAGCAAAATACGCTGGTGGTGATGAATGGAATAGTGGTGTATGGGTTATGGATGGGGAAAAGGGGTAATGATTATGAAAGGGGGAAGGGGGCGGGGGCTCATGATGGCAACGCCTCCTTCCGTGGAAATTAAATGACACAGATCGATTGGAGAACAACGCCACCCTCACCACCACCAGCAGATTGCGCAGCCACAGCCGCCATTTACCCCTTTCTCCCTCCTCCTCACTCCCTAATGATTAATTATTAATATTATCACCTTATTATTATTATTATTAGCTCCAGCAGCGGAGGGGTTTTTTCATTTTTCCGCAAATATATTAAATAAATATCCGGAGAGAGAGCAGAGTGTGAGAGAGAGAGAGAGAGAGACCCCTAAACCGAGGGAGAGAGGGAGGGAGTATATAAAGGAACGCCATGCGAGAAGCCACCACCTCTGCACTGCAATGATGATCTACTCACAGCCCTAAGAAAAAGGTGCAACGGAGAGGCTTTTCAAACGGCCTCCCAAGTTTTTCCTCTTTTTTTTTTTTTTTTTTTTTTTTTTTTTTTTTCATTTTTCATTTATTTTGGGCTCTCACGGTAGGCTTTTGAGCTGTTCCTCCTTTCTTTTCACCCCCCCTCCTTTCCCATATCATGACACACTCATATACATATAGCTAGCTGCGCCGATTGAACCCCTATATCTTCTAAATCACTAGCCCAATACCCCCAAAATAAGCAGTCGCAGTAAGAAACAGGGGATTCGGGTGCTTCCAATTTCTTCTTCATCTCCGGTTGTGTTTCTTGTGGGGGACTTTAATTTTGAGAAATTTGCGAGGGATTAGAAAAAGAGGGAAGAGGAGGGAATGGGAGAAGAAGGTGGGGACAGAGTGGAGGTAGTGGTGAGAGAGTTTAACCCCCTCACGGACTGCTCGGGAGTGGAAGAAGTGGAGAGAAGGTGCGAAGTTGGCCCCAGCGGTGAGCTCTCCCTCTTCACCGACCTTTTGGGTGACCCTCTTTGCCGGGTCCGCCACTCCCCTGTTTTTCTCATGCTGGTATTAAACTTCAAACACCCCCCCCCCCCCCCCCCCCCCACTCCTGTTTTCGCCGTTTTTATTTTTCCAGTATGAATTCACAAGAAAATATGGGGATTTTTATTCACTCCCGAGCCTATTTTGCAGGTGGCGGAGATGGGGGAAAAAGAAGAAGAGAAAGAGATAGTGGGAATGACCAGAGGGTGCCTCAAGACTGTTACCTGCGGCAAGAAGGTGTCCCGAAATGATCCAACAAAACCTCCCCTCCCCGTTTTCACCAAAGTCGCCTACATCTTGGGCCTCCGAGTCTCTCCCTCCCACCGGTACTCACTCATTGGATTCGACCCACCCCTTCTGTACCCAATTATTAATTTGGCCTCATGTAATAACAGAATCCGTAAAATTGTAGAAATTACCCATTACTTTGTTGTGATTTTGTTCTTTTGTGATGTGAGGGGATTTGGGTTTTGTTATTGCAGGCGAATGGGGATCGCACTGAAGCTGGTGTCACGAATGGAGCAGTGGTTTCACGAAAACGGCGCCGAGTATTCATACATCGCCACCGAAAACGACAACGCGCCGTCCGTCAACCTCTTCACCCGCCGCTGCGCCTACACCAAGTTTCGCATGCCCTCCATCCTCGTCCAACCCGTTTACGCCCACCGGGTGCGGATCTCGAACCGGGTCTCGATCGTGAGGCTGGACCCCTCTGACGCCGAGTCCCTCTACCGCCGCCGCTTCGCCACCACTGAGTTCTTCCCCCGCGACATCGACTCCGTGCTCACCAACAAGCTCTCCCTCGGCACCTTCGTCGCGGTCCCGGCCAGGTCCAGATACGGGTCTGGGTCATGGCCCGGGTCCGAGGAGTTCCTCTCCGACCCTCCCGGGTCGTGGGCGGTGCTGAGCGTGTGGAACTGCAAGGACGTGTTCACGCTCGAGGTCCGTGGCGCGTCGCGCGTGAGGCGCGCCTTCGCGAGGTCAACCCGCGCCGTCGACCGCGCCTTCCCGTGGCTGGGGCTCCCGTCGGTGCCGGAGGTCTTCCGTCCGTTCGGCCTCCACTTCCTGTACGGCGTTGGGGGAGAAGGCCCACGCGCGGCGAGGATGGTGGCGGCGCTCTGCGACCACGCGCACAACCTGGCGAAGGAGCGCGGCTGCGGGGTGGTGGCGACGGAGGTCTCGAGCCAGGAGCCGCTCAGGAAAGGGATCCCACACTGGAAGAGGCTGTCATGCGCCGAGGACCTATGGTGCATGAAGCGGCTTGGGGAAGACTACAGTGACGGGTCGGTGGGGGACTGGACTAAGTCCCCGCCTGGCTTGTCCATTTTTGTTGACCCTCGAGAGTTCTAATTGTCGTCTCTCCTTCTCTGTGTCCCTCGAGAGCCGAAAATTAGCCAGAGCAGTGAAAGTGAAAGCAACAATGGCACTACAATAGGGAAAGTAAATTCCTTTTTGGGTTTCATTTTTTTTTTTAATTTTAATTTTTGTTGAGGGTAGGAGAAAAGAAGGAATCGAAAGATATGGGTTTATTTATTTTGTTCCTGTAAAAGGGAATATCCCCCTTTCCTTTTGGTTGTTGTAAATGAATGTGCCTTTTTATTAGATCCTTTTTCTATTTCCTCTGTGGGATTTGGGTGCTTTTGGCCACTGCTTCATTGTTCTCAAAAATATTTAAGGGTTTGATTCCTAACCAGTGAGGGAGGGGGGGGGGGTACCCTATCTCTTGATGGTGTTTTATGTCGTTGGCTTACTAATTAAAGAAATGGCTACCGATGATGGCTTTTGTTTGAAGGGGGGGCAGATTAGACTTTCCACTAACTTGGTGCACTCTTGTCTGATTTATTATTGTGTAAGTTGCAAATAAACAGAATAAATAAACGAGGGTGGATTATTCTTTTCCTCTCATCTCTCGTTTCAATGGTTTAAGTGAGTTGTAGGAATTTTTTATAATTTAAAAATTAACACTTAATTTTCCTACTCTTTCATAAGAATTGCAATTGTTAGGTTTGTTTTTCTTAAAACGAATGATTTGTGCATTTTCAAGTGTTACGAAATAATGAAATAGGGCTTTAATGTCACCAAGTTATTTTATCAAATTTTTTAATTTCTATTAAGATAAGATATTTAAGAACATTTAAAGTCATTTGTTTTCATTTCACAATACTTAGAGATACACAAATCATTAATTTTAAGGGAAAAAAATTAATTCTCGCAACTTTAAAGCACTGGGAGTTAAAAGTGCTAGTTTTTCAATTATAGGTAGGTCGATTAAATCATAGGTGTGTTAATTATATATGTGTGTGTGTTTGTAATGGGTTGCTTTTGAGTGGAGTTGGGGATTGCTTTAGGTACAGGGTTAGCTTTTGGGAATGAATTTGGGAGAATTTGGAATTTTGCTGCTGTGAGCTTTGCTTCGACCTTCAACATTTATTTATTTATATTTGGATTGTGCCGTAAAGAAAGCGTGAAGTTTAGGATATAGGCCGATATAAGATTTCGTGAGAGCATTAGCTTTCTTCGTCCTTTTCGTTAATTTGTTTTCCGTTATTAAAATATGTACATTGACCCATCTATTCTAAAAGGGCTCTATTTTTCCTTATATTCATGTAAGCATGTGCAAACTATTTGATTTACTTGTTTCAAATGGTACCGACCAGATCAATTGAATTGTTTTAAAATGGACTATCTCTGTCCAAACAATCGATCAATATTATTTTCATGGTCATGCAAAAAAATTCACGTGAACAACTACATTGGATTGAATTGTATAAGCAAAACAGGCAGTTTAAAAATAAAATAAACGGTCCCTTTCAAAACAGGAAAACGAAACGCCAATGTTTTGTTTCATTTTTGGAACCCACGCACATTCTTTTGCTTTTTAGTCCTTTTTTCCTCTTGTGTATCCTAATGCGGTTCATATAAAAACTTGTAGAGCGTAAGATAGTGCTACATCTCGACATATGAAGGACGTCCTTTTGGCAAAAGGAGCAAAACAGAAAGTTAAATAAGGGCAAGTGTACCCACATGAAACAAAAGGGGTCATCACTGGATACAGCCAATTATAGGCTTGTGCATGCAATTGATGCCTCCTATACCATAACGTACGCTCAACATTATTTCCTTTTTGTGACTTAAATTTCAAAGCTATTATATGAAGCTAATAATTCTGAATTTTGAATCTAAGAATTAATATAGTGAAACTGTAGTGGCGGCCTTTTTTTCGTTTTCTTTTGGATTGTTTAATTTTGGTGTCACAAGATTTGCATTCAATGGGTCATACGAGTCATGAGGGAAATGGTGACTACAAATAAATGTGAGTGCTAAGTGGAGCCAACTAGGTGGTGGCTTCTGGATTATAGTGGCCATTAAATTTTTTTATCAATTAATTTTTTAAAAAAAATATGTTAGAAAGTTATCGTTGGTGTACATTAGCATTGACGCTATACTGTAGGTCGGTTTCTGGGCGGGGCGAAGAGAGACCAAAAGAATGATTCATTTGGATCGACGAGCTTTTTCAGCCCCAAAACTAAGAATCAATGGAATGTCTGTCTATCCATGAACATCTATTCTATCTGTATATCTAGGGGGTCTCTCTATACATATAAAAGTTTTTTATGGCATGATATGATCGCCTAGCCGTAGCCGCATATCAGCTGCGCTCAATATGCGGGATTTCTGTTGGATCAGATCTTTCGCTTTGACGGAAGCTTTTGGACCTAGCGAGAAGACTCTAGCAGGTATAGCAGGGGGATATCCTAACGATGATGATTAGCGGGTCAGGTCCAATGCGTGTGCTCTTTATCACACCACGTTGAGAAAGATCAACTTCCTATGTACCATACCTGATCAGTACTCTGAATCACACGTCCATAAGTGTTGGGTCTTATGTTAGTTTATCAATGGTGTGTGCACCACTATATGTTTTTGCGTTAAATTTTTTTAATGATAATCACACTGCATTACCAAACTGACCCCAAGCTTGTAATTAACAATGTTGTTTTGATTTGAATTGGTTAGGCATCATTCGACAGAAAGACGTGGATGGTCAAACATTTTATATATAATGAATGGCATGTAGATTTCATGAAGGATGATGTGTGTAATTAAGGGTGGCATATGTCCTTGTTTGAACTGTCTAATTCTTCTTTTTTTTATTATTAAAATATTTCTAGAATTGGTTGAATTAGTAGTGCCATTACTATTTGTATGCTTTTCCATCAATTAATTCAGCAAGACTTTGGCTGGTTTCTATCATTTTTGGTCTTAGTGCGTTGATTAGATATCTAAACATATGGAGCGACCTGTGTCGTATCAGTGTGGTCCGCTTGCAATTAAAAGGCTTAGCTAATAAGGAACATTAGTAATAAGGCAAAGGTCACCGTGTTGAACTTGAAAGAAGTTTATGCTGGGATAGTAACACTACATACTTTTACCTTTGTAGCAAATTTTCCCGAGAGTGCAAGTGCCATTGCAATTCAATTAAGGGAACGAACCGAACGGCAATTACTGAATTACAAAGTATCCATTGCTTCGAATTCAAATTTGATCTCCTTCCATACCTCACAAGCAGCAGTTAGTTTAGGACTCCATTTGCTAGCCCCATGGATGATTTCATGACTCTCACGCGCAAGATCCCATCCCTCATTAAGAGCTTGTACACATGCTTCTAGAGCCACTGGATTAGCTATGGTGCCTGGTGCATTTCCCCAAGGGTGTTCTAAGGTTCCTTCACCAAACCGTCCTACGGAATCATCCCAAAAAGATCTCGGTCAGAGCAGGCATATGCCAAACATGAATACCCCCGAAGCTACAGGCAAAGCACCTAGTATAAAATAGTCATAATCGACCCAATATGTTCATCAAAATTGAGTAAATTTTGATCAAAACGATGCCACTCCCTCATGAAACCTGGCATTGGATGACAAGTTACAAAGTGCCAAATTCAAAGACCAGAGAAAAATAATCCAAAACATGTTAGGCAAGTTTTAACTGGAGTTTATGTTGTGTTAATAATGCATATGCCAAACAAGTCCTACCTAATGTTAAATTATAGAGCAGCAGTGCCGGGTCTCACTCAGAGAGGTTCCCTTGCAGAAAGTTCCTCGAGAAAAAGGTTTCTCATCAAAAAGGAGGGAAAAAGTTGAAATGGCCACTCCCTCCTTTTTGGGCTACTTTTTAATTTTTTAATCAATACCTAAGAGATGTGGGTGACTTTGTGGTTTTTGGAAGGTGTGGAATGTGGCTAGAAGCTAATGGTGGCCTTCGTAGTCCAATTTGGAAGGCCTTTTCTGTCTTTGTGAGTCTTCTTCTCTAGTCAAAGGCTTACTTGGCCAACACCCTAATAGATAAATTAATAAATAATCAACGATTAAGAATCTCTCGCTCTCTCACTGTCTCCGTCACTCCCTTATTCATGACTTCTAAAGGTAGATTCAGTAAAGGTTGTGTCGGGACTTTGACGGTTTGGAAAATGATGAATGAATATGAGACGGGCTTGGTGAATCTAGTGTGTCACGTTAAACGGTTACATCAAAGCAACGCCGTTTAATTGAAAAGGAGGTAGACTTTTTAACACGATGACATCGGGTTTTAACAAAATAACATCATATACATTAGAATATTTTACACAAAATGAAGTGGCTTTGGGCCCCTACACTAGTCAACTACCTAGTGTGACAAGAGGCTCCAAGCCCAACCATTTATACATCTTTGTATCACCCTCTCTCTTTTATTTTCTTTTTACTCTTTTGAAAATTGGAAGGGGGCCTTTTGGGCCGTCACAGTGGCAAGAATTCTAAATACAGAGTGGGCTTTAAGGCCGAGCCCATGCATGTTTTAGAAGAGTGAGATACATCTCATCTGGGCCTTAATTTGCATTGGATCCAAATATAAGCCCACATAACAATTTGTTTCATCGGAGACGCTTGGTGAGGACTGGGCCCAATAGCCCAATGTTGGAGACGTCTGTTTTTTTTGGAAAAATTTCAAAATAATGTAACGTGTAGCCAATCCGGCCCATCTCAACGTCTCTCTCTCCCTCTCTCTTTTTCCTCTTTTTTTTTTTTTTTAATTCTTTTTTCTTACTACATCTTATTTTCTCCATTTCTGTTCTCAAAACAAGAGGCTGAATTAGGCGTGAAAACGCTGAACGGACTCTTAAACGCTGAATGGTAAATTAAGAAGACAGCAGGACTGAAAAAAATGTAGGTTAAATGGATCCTCCTCCACACTGAACGGCAAAGTTAAAATGAAAACAGTACAGACAAAAGTAAGATTCAGCATTGCTTTCATCCTCGTTGTACAACAAAACTGGGTTATTAACCAATCCCATTGTTAAACAGAAGCCATGATAGAGCAAGAAGAGCCTGCATATTTTCTTAGGAAACAAACGAGTAAGCATTCGTCGAGAAATCACTAGACACTCTGCTTTCATGCTCTCCATGGATCTCTTGCCCAAATGATACCCACGAAATTTGTCTTCTTCCATCCAAAACTTAAGCTAGACGGTTGGTGGCTTCTAAATTTCTAATGTTAATTCACAGAGGCAATTGTACAAGGCAAATCCACCAACCCTTCACTCCCTCTCCTCCGCTAGGACACCGAATGCCTCCTACTTCTGGAAGGAGTCGATTTCGTTTCCTCTACGTTTGCGGAACCAGGGCTCTCCGACGTGTCAGAGCTGCTAAATTCACCATTTTTCTCTTTTCCAGACCACATCTTCGAGAAAATCTTCGACAAGACTACACCCTTCATTTTATTCCCAGCAACTTTCTCAGTTTTAGTAGTGAGGTCCCCTTTCAAAGCCTTCAGGTCGTCAGTAGTAGCAACATTGTTGTCCCAGTCGTCTTCGGTGTTGGTTGTGGCGGATCTCGAGCTCCCGTTAGAATAGCCGGCTGGGAGCAAAGACCTGATCGCGCCATTAAGATCGGGAGTACTGCTGCCAGCAGAAGATGTTGCAGCCCGGGCCTGTTCGAAGAAAAGGACCTGAACCACGACCCGTAGAGGGAGACGTTCGTTTTGAACAGCGTGCATGGATGCCTCCCGTGACAGCTTCTTGCAGTCCATCAGCCTGCATATTTTCTTCTTCTCTGTTTTGCTGATTCCTGGGTGTTCCTGCGCCAAGAAAGGGATACCACGTCATGTTAAAGCTTTTTTGAACAGGAAACAATGCTTACTATCCACAGGGCTGAGCTTTAAGGACCCATTTGAATGGCAGGAATGGGAAAAAGAATATTGATTCCCATTTCATTATTTGCTAACGTAAAATAGAATGGTTCTTTCTTTGGAATGACGATTCCTTCGTACAAGGGAATGACACATTCTCACTCCCATTCTCATTCCATTCCTGCCATTCAAATGCAAACTAAAGATTAGTAATTTTCATGGTATCAAGCTAGGTCATGAATTCAAGAGCGGTACTGACAATGCAACGGCATGGATACCGTTCACTAGTAAAGTGGGCTCACCGTTCTCTAAATTTTCCAGTACACATTTTATGTGCACCTAGACTTATTGTGAATTCAATCACCTTCACATTGTCTTCCAGTTATAGAAGTGAAGAAAAAGTACTCAACCCACTAGCTTAAATGGTGATTTATCATAGCAGTTGCCAAGTAACAGCCTTTCTATCTGTCATGATGGATTCATGTACTCCATGTCAGGAACTCGCTACATGCATTTTTGAAATATCAGAACCGGAGTTTTGGTCTTTCGAGCACAAAAGGTTCACATTCGTTTATCAAAACTAAAAATAACCAGATTGGTGGGTAAGGATCAATAAAGTGAGAGTTCACACCCAAATTGTTTGAGAAATTACCTTGAGGTACATATCAATGGCACGGTAAAGTCCATCATGTGATGGTCTTGGGAAGCTCGAAACCATTTCAGCAAGATTCACAAAGCTCGACAGAGGTAGATTGGGATCGGAAGCAATTTCAGAAAGATAACTATCGACCAACTTACCCACCATTTCCTTGGATGTGCCTGATACATATTTAGGGCTTCTGCTTTCCTCAAATCCATTTTCCCCTAGAAGGTCAGTCCCATCATTTTTCTCATGCATCACAAATTCCCCAACTAGGGTTTTTACCATAGCAACGTCGTACATTGTTGACTCCCCTGATGGGGCTTGGATCAAAAGATCAGTCAACGTAGCCTCCTCCAGCTGCTGCCCGATTCTCCTCATCAGTTCTACTTTTCCAGTTTCCTCACATTCTAACAAATTCGCTGCTTTTAACAACTTGAGCAAGAAACCACAGGGAACACTGCCTTTGTCAGCCGGCAGCAACCTCATCATGGCCTCAATTAAATACCGATTCTTATCGCCACACTGGATCATACCCTTGAAGAACCCTGGCAACCGTCTCAAGGTATATGCTCTCAAGGCTTCTCCTATCACATCACTAGAAATTCTTCCGGAAGATCTGATTGTCACTATGACCCGCTTATATAAATCGATTTCGAGCTCACAGAGATCTTCCACCCACCAGTCTTTCGGCACCATCTGATGTTTCCTCACACCGTTCCAGTTCAGCTCATTCCCGTTCCCATTCTCGGACGGAAGCTTTTTCCGGTTGTAAGTATATGACCACTCTACTTTGGAAGTGTCAATGGAAGCCTTGGAGGCTATGGAGTCCAAGCAGTGGCTGACAACCTTCAATTCATCGGACCATGGAAGGAATGCCTTTGTACTTCGAAGAACGATGATGGAGTCTTTCCAGCTACTGAAGATGCTAGAGCTGAGAAAAACCTCAATCTTGTAGATGAGGTTTCCTTTCTCAATGGTTTCATACATCTCGAGATACTCAGCTGCGCACCGAGCCGCAACCACATTGTATGCATTAAGTGTGACCGTCATACCGTAACAGAACTTTGTACATATTTCAAAGGCAGCAGGCCCGCCTGGGATATCTTGAATCTGGATTTCATTGTTGGTCTCCTCATTTGTGGCTGCAACTAGCTTCTGCAACCGAGAACTCTTGGACAGAAGGGGGAACTGCACGAATTTTTATGAATTAAATAATTGTGTTCACCAATTCCATTATGTTGGGACATGGTAAATTATTTGTCAAAGCGAAGCACCCTTTTGAAGTGTATAAAGGTAACATACCTTGTGGAGATAAAACTTGACATCCCCCACAGTGATGATCACATCAGTTGCCAATTCAGATGCTACATACCTGAGCATACAAATGTTCCCTCAGCCACCGTAAATCAAAATTTGATTTCATGATTCGTGATAAGTAGACTACAACAAAGTAGCTTCATCATTAAATTCGGAAAATGAATCAATCACAAATGGAAAGCATAGTGCTTAGGATTAATCTAAGTGAATGGATGCATACAGTCAAATTCAGTAATTAAAGCTAACCAACAAATAGCCACCAACTTCTACATTGTCATCATCTTCTTCTTCATTCATCTTATAAATCCCCCATACTGACCCGTAACCCATATTTGACCCGCCCGCAATTGATCCTCCCCACCCGGTTGCCACCTCTAATTTGGAGTCTCACTATGGGGCTGTGGGTGACTGTAAGTGTCGATTGGTCTATCATTGCCAGACTCTACAACAAGGAAGGAGAGCTCCATGGTTTGCCGGATGGATGTTGGATGACTTTATAGTCACTCAGCAGCCCCAACAAATTTGCTTATGTTGTGTGCCTAACTTTGAGCCCCAAAACCTGACTGCAGCATTTCCCTAATCTGCATGCTAAATCAGTAACACCCATAGGACCCCATTTTGAGACATCTAATCATATCTTGTTCTAGCTAGGGAGCTGACTTTGACGCTGAAGAACAAATTGTAGCTATCCTAGAGCTTGAAACTAGCCTCTTTTTTTTTGTGTAAATTTCAAAGTGAGTTCACAAGTTCAAAAAATGAGATGATCAAACACAGCTCACGACATATTCTACATAAGAAGTTGATTTGATTTGTTGGTTCTCTGGCTCTGTGACTTAACGTAAGAAGCCTTTGCACATGAATGGCAAGAGGAAGGGAAAAGGAAAGAATAGAAGAACCTATGTATTAAAACGAACTATCACGACTCCATCCCAAAATCAACTAGGAATGGGGGGAGTTAGGGGTATTCATTCGGAAAATTCGGGAATTTCTTGACCGAATTTTCATTTCCCGACCAGTTTGCCGGATTTTGATTTTTATTCCGATTCCCGATCGAACTAAAATGTTTCCTGAAATTTTCTGATCAAAATTTCGGAAAATTCATTTTCCGACCAAATTTCCCGAATGAGGAGGATGGAAAGGGAATTAAATGAAAACCTAAAAAAAGAACTCCATAATTAGGGAAATTCAGGAATTTCCGAATTTTAAAAAAATTTCCCGACCTAATTCCCGAACACTGAATTATTCTAAAAAATTTCCAATCTCCAACCGAATTTTCCTAATTTTCTGACCGTTGGGAAATTTTTTGAAAAATTCGGAAATTCCCGAATTTATGCACACCCCTAGGGGGAGTAGTCCAATAAGGTTCTTCAAGTACCACATACTTAGTCCCGATAATGAAGGACTCTCAACCCATGAACAAAACAAGGACACAAACAAAGGCCATACTTGGGCTAAACCCAGCTCTGATACCATGTCAGGGTTCCATCACAAAACCGCATGGCGATGAGGAGAGAAGCCTAACATGGTACTTCAAGTACCAAAATACTGGTCCCAATTCGATGTGGGACTCTCAACACGGTAAAAAAAGAGCTTTTAATGTAGAAGGCGAACCTATCAATGCACTAACTCGGACAAAAAGAGCTTTCCATGTAGAAGGCAACCCTATAGTTATCAGAAAGTTTATGTGGAAAATATACGATATCAGCTTCAAGGTAACACAAACATGCTTTCTCAAAAAATTAACATAAACATAATTGAATTTTTGCATTGCAAGAACAGCAATTTTATGAAATAGGGAAAAAAAAATGTACGTACAAACCTTGAAAAAGGAAACCCTTATGCTCTTACAAATCTAATGAAATTAAAAATAAGAGGGGCATCACCAACCAACGGCTCTTCAAAAAAATACCAAGGATTACATTACACTGAGTAGGTTGACTGTTACTACTACTAGCACTAGGAACTTCCAGTGACAGGACTTCACCTAATATGTAAACATAAATTGATTCATTTAAATTTACTTTATACATCGTTCATCATATCATCTACCATGACTTAGCCATTTGCTCCTGATTTTTTTTTTTTTTAATAATTGAACTGAACTGGCCTTGCCGAAATCAAGTAAAAATTGGGACTAGATACAGTAGTCAGGAAGGGGTGAAATTATTGAGCTAATAATAGGCATCAAGGAAGACATTTAATCATAACCAAACAAGAAAGCAAAGGAGTAAAATTTTTAAAAAAATCAACATATTTTAATTATAATTCACATGCAGCAGCCTCATTGCAAATGCCACAGAGAACAAAATAAGCTTGTCCTTATTTCCGAACAAGATAAATCAGAAGATGCCAAGGGATCAGTGGGCGCAGCAATGGAGTTCGGGGTGCATAAATGCTATGGAAAAATAAAACAAACACAAACAAACAAAGAAGCACATGAACGTATGAAAATTTCCACCTTCACCAGGCCTACCCTCTCCCCCACTGGAAAAGAGAAACACAAGAAAAAACCGAAAGATAACTGAGAAGAGATATATGCAAAGACGTGAACCACCGGCTAAGGACTAAATTTTGATAACAGTGACAGCAGGAAAAAGAGGGAACAACACAGTCATATAAAACTCCCAAGTTCATACAGTTGAGAATGATGGACAGAGAGAGAACCAAGGAAAAATTTCAACATGATAAAGGAAACAATAACGTAACAAGTATAATTTCATGATAGAACTTTGCTTTTTTTAAAAGTAAATGAAAAGAAACGTTAAGAGATGCTCATCAGTCTCACCTAATGTTGTCCCCATCATTCAGGAATGAATCAGGCTTGGATCCGAGTTTCATGAACTTCATTTTGCCCAAGAAGGAAGATCTACTTTTACCACTGAGACTCCAACCTCTAACTTCTATCAAGTTCCCAAATGTGCTGTTGCTGCCAATGGAAAGTACATGAGATGGGAGAAATGATTCCTTCCAGATTTGGGAATTAACTCATGAATGTAACCGGCTTTCTGAGATTAGAGGGAAGGAGGGATGGATCAGTAGGAAGGTTGGTCAGTTTTTCTGTGAGACCGAATCTTCCCCACAAACCAAGGCCAGATAGAGGAAAAGAGGAAAAGAAAAAAAAAAAGAGTAAATGAGTGGGTAATGTGATGGGTTAATAAATGGGATTGTCTTGAATGACAAGAGACTGAAAGAAGAGATTGCTTCCTTGCTAGGCAACACAAGGCACAGACCCCGGGCTCAGAGGCTCAGCTGGGGAGACATTGCCAATAGACTCTCTCTCTCTCTCTCAAACACTTAAATAATACTCCAGAGACACCACCCCCACCTCACCACTTGCTCAAAGCCTGACACCACCGCCCTTCCCTCATTTCTTTTATCTCTCTCTCTCTCTCACACACACATTAATATTGCTCCTTTTCTCACTGTTGCTCCACCGTTGAAGTTAGAAGACCTGCAAAACCAGAGACACAATCTCGATATGAGCTGAGCAAGCCACTTAAATGGAAGACATTAGGCATCTATTTTTTCTGGGTACCAACAAATTGGTTTCAAAAACACAAGGGACTGAAATTGCGAAAGAATCAAACCATGAAACAAGTAGATGGCGCAAAAATCAAGCTAAGAACATCCCATGTTCTACACAATAAAACAACAAAGACCCACCATCAAACACATGCTCCGCACCTATCAGACTCCCCACCCCCACCACAGGTTCATCACTTCCTAAACGCATCAAATTAAACAGAGGCCACTAGCAAGAGGGAGAGAGAGAGAGAGAGATCCCCAAGCATTAAACCGTAGCACAAAAAATACTATAAAATTTGATTAAATTCCAGAAAAATATGAAGAGAAGCACCTTATTAAAAAGGGGGAAAAGAAAACAAAGTGTGGGTCGCCCGAACTGGCCTAAAAAAGCTGCAGCACTTTCATGAGTCCCAATGCCACCACTTCCTCCGCACCTGCTCTCGCTTTCCTCTCTAAATACAAAGAATCAAATACCTAAGAATCAGACACCACGCTCTAACCCTCCCCCAATAAGTTCGAGTTCGATCAAGAAATGTATATATACCGAAGAATCAACTATCAGTGGTGGACGACACAACACAGCAGCGCCATAAACACAGCATGGGCACTTATACCTACTAGGACATCAAAATCAGAAAAGAAAAACAACCCACATAAACCCAACCGAACCCAACAAAGGCCAAAGACCAGTAGTCCCTATCAGAGAGATGAGCTGTTTCCAGATTTTGTTGGCCACAATGGTAACACGATGTTCCAAAGCCCTCAAAATCAAATCTTCGAATGTTCCCAATCTCTCCTCGCTAGATTCAGCACCACCCACAACCCATCCATCATCTACACTTCCATTTCATGTGCACCCTTCTCGACTGGTTTTCTACAATACCCAGGAAAATTTAATGCCAAATACTACAAATCCTTGCCATGTTCATCCTTACCTTTCAACACTGGGTCTAGGTCCGAGGTCGCTCTCTCTCTATCGGGATGCACGCCAGTCTGAAAAGGCTCGACTTTGTTGCACCCTTCATCAAATACAATGCTGACTCCTCCCTTTTAGTGCGAGAAGAAATAGATCCCCACTCTACGTCTGTCCCAGAAAACGACCCATCCGTCGATTCTGTTTTCTTTGATAAATAATTCTTTTAAAAAAAAAGTGCATTCGTAGAGTTTAACCATGCGCGTCTAACATTTCAATTCAGTGAACCCTTTATTAGAGCTGATCATCCTTGTCTAAAAAATCATTTTGCATTGTATTGGACGCATTAATGTGAACATATAAGCACCTAACTGCGTCAAGATCAGCAACTAGATCTTAAGTAAATATTAAAGAAACAAAATAAAAAGGGACAATCTTATATATATACACACACATATATATATATATATATATATATATATAATGTTTTTTTCTTCCTCAATATTAATTTACAAATCGAATGGAATTACACTTTTAACCTGATCCAAAGGATTAATCTGGAGTAAATCACTCATTTACCATTCGGCGAACCCTTAAAATTAAGAAGCTGCTTAGAATTTGTCGGCGAAGCTAAGTTAATCAAATAGCTCGTGAAGTTTGGTACGGAGCCACCTTTTTTATTTGGACTCGGTTCATTCACAATGATGACTTTCAGATTATCCAATTTTTTAGTGATGGCTCACATGCCGTCCCTTCTCTTCTCCCAAGGAGCACAAAATAGTAAGAAAATCTGCTCTCCAATTATTAAAGTTTTATTACAAGTTTTAGCAAAACTATAGATAAATGCACGTAATTAATTATAGTAACAAGGGTATCCTGCCCTCTGTGGTGGTCCTGTTTCCTTTTTATTTTTATTTTTATTATACAGTAACCTGCCGTTTTGCTAAATTTTAAAACAAAAAAATGGATAAAAAGAATAACATTAGTTACCATATATGTGTGTGTATATATATATATATATATGAATTTTTCTAAAGCTTAGGGGGAAAGAAAACAGAAGATTTCGAAGTATGAAGTTAAAAGAAAGTAGGGGTTTCTGTTGGGTAGGCTCGAATATGTATGTCTATTTATATATATTAAAATGCTATTTAACAGAGTTAATTTGCTATTTCATAAATTCTGAGAACGTTCTCAAAATTTTTAAGAACTTCGAAACAAATTTAGGGGTGAAAAAATTCCATTCTATTTTTTTAGAAAAAGTTTGAAAATAATATTTATCTCTCTCCTCCACTCAAATCATCCCACAACCATTAACTGCCTAGCTCCTGCCACTTTTGTCAAGAGATTTCGGCCAAAGTTCGGCTAGTGATGCTGGAGTCCAGCCACTTTTATTGGATTTCGATCATCGTTATTGAATCTAGCTGGGCAAAAAATGAAAATAATGCATACAAACTAAACATGTTTGTCATTCTCTATCAGAAACACATAATATCAAAACAAAAATAATGAGAAATGAGAAAAAAAATTAGAAATAAGAACATGAAAATGAAAATAAAAATTAAAATAAACGCGGCCTTATTATCTGAGTTGATACTGATTTAAGGAGGCTAGGTTTTATTTATTTGTTTGTTTCAACAGTCACGCCCATTTGGGGCTTAACTTATGGAGGAAACAAGCAACAAAGAGTTGGGAGAACACATCACACAGTTGACAGACACAGAAGACGAGGAGGGTAATGGTCCAAGGCGCCAAAAGTGTTTATGGTCCCAACCACGTGGCGAATTGGACCCTTACGATCTGAACACAATGAATGCCCCTTAAAAAAGCTTAGCGGAGGAGGAGATGCCCACTTGAACAAAGGGCCATGGTCTGTGGGCATCGCTTTTGACCTTTCCTACTGGGCTTTCTGTGAATTTTGACCCACAACTTTTTTGTTCCTTGGTCCAACTTTGTCCACACACACAACCCTCACTCACCCTTCTTTAAGTTACACTTTACAAATAATCTCTCTCAAGTTCCAATCATTCAATTAGAATATAAATCAATATACATCTCTTATTCTTATCATGGGCTCTAAATATTTAAAATGGGATACAATTCCTTGTATTTCTCGAGATTTTATAACATAAATAAAAGTAAAATATATAACAAAATTATGTGAAAATTGGCTTGATATCTTATTTGTTCACATTCATCCAATTAGTACTAGTTGAAATTTAAAGAATGGTTAGTAAAGAGCAGTTTTGAGTGCTATAGAAGGGTAAATTTTGATGTTCTACATGACTTTTTTCCTTATTTATTTTTTGTTAGAGAGGTGGCAATTGGATGGGTCAAACACAAGTCATGGATTAGTGTGGGCAAGTCAAAAATATTTTATATACAGGTTGGGTTGGGGGCAAGTTGATGGGTCAAGAGTTCACTTTATCACTTCAACTTTTATCTCTTTTAGTATTTTCTTAATCTAATTAATATTTAGCAAATATTATAATTTTAAATCCAAACATATATATGAAATCCTTACTAGAAATAGAAATTGAATGGATTAGTGGGTAGCAAGCAAGTTAAGATGGATTATGAATCAAGGCGAATAGGTTCAAAAAGAAAAAAAAATTATGAACAAGTTAAATCAAGTTATCCAATGTGCAATTTATATATGTTGGGCTTTATATGACAGCAATTGTTGTCCTGTGGCGGAGGCCCAAAGGTTAGCCAAGTCACAATTGAACCATGGACGCTCGTGTATGCTTGAATACACTATAAGGTTAGAATTTGTACCTTTTGTAACAGCAATTACTTTTAGAAGAAGTGGTAGCGCCTAAAATCTTACAATATATATTAACGAGTCACGAGTTGACGTTGTTGGCACTACATGAGAACAATATATCCCTGATCGCCTCAACTTGTAATAGATTGAGTAATACACTAATATTAAGTGAAGAAAAGGGGTTCTGAGGCACATGGCCACAGATTCTAAAGGTTTTAGTTGATCGCTGTGGACCATTTTGAAAGAACCATAATGGCCAATGTTTCATTTGTGGACCATTTTGAAAGAACCATAATGGCCAATGTTTCATTCGCGCTGGCTTAGTTAAATGGTCCTCTCATTACCAAAATTGGCCATCATTCACTACACAGATCAACCTTTGAAAGTTGGAGCATCCTAGAACATAAACACATGCACGTGAGGTTCAATATGAATTGTCCCAAAAATAATTTAGAAAATGATTAGACAGCTTTGATTTGATCTTGGGCATTAGCCTTTTAATAAAGTTGTCTGCATGCCTTTATCCCTCATGATTCATGCCAAGTCCTCGACGGCATCCGAGTGATTAATTTAATATCGTCTACTTATCAATATTTAGAGCTTTGATAATGACGAGTTAATACAGATTTTTGCATTGTGCAGTGCAAAGCGCAAAGCTACTTAAGCTTTGCACTAATATATATTCATACATAGAAATTCACACATCGGCTAACTCTTACACTGAAAAAAGGATGCAAATCTGAGAAGGGGTGATTAATATCAGTAAATCACTTAATCACTTGATATTTTTTGAGGACGTGATTCTATTATGAGAAAGCGTCTTAATTACACTCCATAAAACATCAAACACAGCATGGATTTAGGGGGAACTTTACATTATGTGATGATAAATGGGGATGGTGATGGTCCATGTGGTCGCAGCCTTTCAGGATTTAAGCTTTTGAGAGTGGCCAAGTACCAAGGTTAATCATGGTGCCCACAGCTTTCTGCATCCCCATACAAAAGTTTGCCTCACTTCACTCACATGCAACGCGACTTTTCCCCCAATCATTTTTCTATTTTTCAGCTCTCTCTCTCTCTCTCTCTCTTCTTCTTTTTTACTTAAAAGTTTGTGGTCCTGTGGGGTGATGATCAATTAGGCAGCAGTTCACGGTCATGATGAGCCTAAGATTTCATCTTCTGAACTGATATACTCAGTGGCACGGTGCTTGTTTGTTTTGGGTGGAGATGGGGGGCTTTGAATTAACCCATTTGCATTATTGAGAAGGGAAATGGTAAAAAATGATGAACGCCTGACGCATTTTGGCTGCATGGCGGTGATGATCCTGCAGTTACATGGTGGTAAAAATTGATTAGGGCGTTAATTATTTGACCAATAAATAGAGAGTGTGTGAACTGTATTAGTCATTTTCATCTTTTAACCAATGAATTTTCATTTTCATTTCAACATGCTTCAAGTTTCATTGCGGTCCGGACAGAGTCTTTAAAAAAAAAAAAAAAAAAAAGGCTGCTATCACACGAGTCTCATAGAGTCCATTTCAACATGCTTGAAAAGCAAAATAAAATAAAGGGAACGCCCTAGTCATTGCAGTGCCTTCCAAGAACCATAAACTTGGCAATTTGATGGACAACAACCCCCAATTTTTGTAAAATCATATACAACATTAACCATTTTTAAGACAAGTTGAGCCAAACAAAGTTAGTTGAGCCCTACCATAAGTATAAAATACTGCCGCCCCACTGGTTAACAAAAAAGAAAGAATGATACTATATGTACATAATTCGCACGTTCTTCCCACCGAAAGTGGTCACATGATAAAATCTGTGTGATTCTCCATTTTTATTTTGAAAAAGAACCTAAAAATAATTACATGAATTTTATCACATCACCATTTCATTGCGTGAAGGGCGTGAGAAAAGGTAAAAAATAAAATAAAAGTATATGAGAGGCTCTTGGGCCTGTTATTTGAACCCTACTGATAAGTTTTACAGCGCGTCAGCGAGCCCATGAACTTGGGCCTGTTTTTAAACTCCATGAACTTGGGCTTGTTTATCCATCCCCAGGCCCATCATCCGTCCGAGGCCCACTATGGAGCAGCTAGTTGGCTCATAAGTTTGTCACAGGCCCACTAAAGAGGAAGCCGCGGTTTCAGCAATGGTTTGTTCCGAAACGACGCCGTATTGTCCCGTCTTCAGGAACCGTGAAAAGGCCAGCCTTTGTCCCCCTCCTCCCCATAAACCCTAACTCACCGTGAATCCCAAAGGCCTCCCAGTCCTCCGAATCCATATCTGTGTTGATCCCGTTGTTCTTGCTACACTCGCTTTAAATTAGCGTAAGGGTTTCAAGGGTTTTTCTCTATATTCCCCTTCATACCTTATCCTTTCTTATAGATAATCTTGATAGTACCGTTATAGATAATCTTGATGGTACCGTGCATCCTTTGCTGACTCTGTTACCTCAATTCACATATTTATTTTTGGGGAATTTTCGGACCCAGTGGAGGTGATCCAACCAGCTTTTCATAGCATGGATACAAGACATACTGGAGAAATATTGAAGTAATGTTAATCGGAATTTTATCTGTTCGCATATTTTATTATAATATTCGTTGTATAGGTCAACTTCAACTAATTTTTGTTTGTTTTAACAATGTCTGCAGACATCTAGAAAAGCAAAATGAGCTGCTTATGGATGCGTATCGATCAATGACACATGAAGTGCACAAACTTCAGGTTGAGATCTCTATGTTTAGTTGGTATTTGATTATCTTGCTAGTTAATCCTCGTTATTTTCTTGGGTGTTTCAATGTTTGTATGCTGGAAAGAGTTTATGGCAACATCGAATTGTACTTGATGTATATAATGGCTGAGTAAATTTAAGGATAAGAGGTCATAGATTAATAGTGCTGTCAGGCAATGATAGACTCGAAAAATGGGGAACAGTACAGAAGGTTGAAATTTATTTGAATGTAGTACCCTTTGGTTGTGTTGATCGTTTAGTCTGATAATATTTACAGGCTTTCTAGCTCCCGAATTGGAGGTGGTGTTTTTTTTTTTTTTTTTTTTTTTTGTGTCTAAACCTAGGGAATAAAAGGTGTGACACATGTATTTAGGCACGTGAATATATGCAGAATGTAGAATGTATCCTTGAGGTTGCAATACTCAAACCTGGCCTGCATAAATCTTATGGTTACTGCAAGCCACTCATTGTTTTAAAGATTAACTTCACCTATATGCTTGGTGAAGCTATGAAGCCTATTTTTCAGCACTCTTGCATTTCAATTTTAGTCCAGCTCTTTATTGACGTAATCTTTATTGCTACCCATCCTAGTCCTGCTCTTAAGAAATATTTGCTTATTTGAATCATATGGATACTCTCATCTTGTCTCTTTATAAAGAAGTAGTAATAGGATGCATCTTTAAGCATGGGCATTTTTGTTGATTAGTGATGCATCTTGAGCAATCTTGTTGGATCTTCATCAGTTTGTGCTCAAAAGTAGATTTTCTGTTTCATTCTTGCGTGGTAATGTTTGTGGTTGAAATGGATAACTGCATGCCTTTGAAGGCTTTCTCATTTTTCTGGTGATTCGTGATCAAATATGGATGTGGCAACAACGTTCCAGGGCAGGCTGTCGATGACATTGTGCTATATTATAGGGAACTTAGACAGTTTCTCCATACCTCCTGGGATTTTTTGCATTGGCTTGCTCAGGTTTCCAAATGATCTTCTAGCAACCTCTGTTTTTTCTCTTGCCTTAATGTTTGCTTTAATAATGAGCCAGGAATATAGCATATTCTTTTATTATAAGTAGTGAAGCGAACGGACAATGATGAGTGGTGTGACGAGTTGCAATTATGATTAATTTTTGCTTGTTATTCCATTTAAGTGAAGAGATATACATTATAGGCTGTGAACTTATACTTACAGAACATCTAAATCTTGTGCAGAAGCGTTATGTGTTGTATACTTTTTTCCCTAGTCTTTTGTTCTATGTTGACTTTATATGAGGCTTTTAGCTGTCTGTACTTTGTTTCTTTAACATGCAAAGCTTCTTTCATGCCTGCCTTGATGTTTTGCACAGGGCCTGTTATTACCTTTGTTCTGTTTTTTAGGTTGAAGAAGAAATGCTAATGCGGAAGTTTAATGAATTTATGTCAGCTCAGGGTCTGACTAGAAAGGTCAGCTCATCCTTGAGATTATGTTGCACTTCCAGTATCAAAAGTTTAGCACCAGAAGCATGCAAAACTTCTTTTTGACTAAGATTTTTCTGAATAATCATGATTCAACTGAAAAGGTACATGGCATGAGAATTTGTTTCGTTGGGTATTTGAAAGTCTATCCTTTTTCTATGGCCATAAGCAATAAGTTTGGGGGAATTGGTTTCATTGAGGTTGTCATCTTTGAAAGCCTATCCTTTTTCTACAGCCATAGCAATAAGTTTGTAGGATTTTTCCCCCTTAGGGTCAGATAAAGTTGCAAGAAATCAAGACGGAAAACTTGCAGCCGTTAAATTAGTGGTGGCTTGTTTTTAATTTTATCATTATTTGCAAGTTTGTTTATTCTAGTTCTTGTTGCAATCTACTTATTAGGGGGCAAAATTAAAGAGTTATCACTGTGTTGAGTTAGAGGTAAAGATTATGTTATAATTGTTACTGTTGTTATTACTGCTTTTTTCTGTGATGGGGAAAAATATGTGGTGAGGATGATTTGGGCCCCATTTTCAGGGTACAATGCATAAAATGAAACTACACAGGCTTGCCTTATTTTGTGGCAAATGGCAGATTCAGTGAAATATTAGAGCACAAATGATATAGCTCATCTCTTCCATTAAAATTACTAGCCAAGTTCTTTCAAAGGTAACGATAGCAATGTATTTGAAGCTGAGGTAAATTGTGTAGTTCTTAAAAACTGATGTGAGGGAAGAGCAGACCTGAATAAGAAAAGATAGGAGAGAAGAAGGGGGAATAGGAGGAGGATAGATGGGAAAGAAGAGAATAATGTAAGGGACAGAGTGATAGAACACCTCGAGGGAGAAAGAGTGGAGAACTTCAATTACATTTCAATGACTTGTCTCATGCACTCACAAGTCTACATATAGATGGCCAAATAAAAACCCTAATAAAGCCCTAGGTAGCTAAGCCCATAGTCCAGTCGACCCCTAAGAACCCAAATCATTAAATTCAAATAATTCCATATAGAGTAAATAGACTATCATTGAGTTCCTTGTGTCATTTGGGAAACTTCTCAAGGCGACATTAAACCTCAAATAAAATGGAGAAGAATACTGAGCATTGGGAGTAAAAAAGGTAGGTTTAATGGGTTTAAGTTATTGAGTGGGCAGAAGTTATTTATTCATAAAGAAACTTAATCAGCGTTGCAGGATGTACTCAAATTTATTCGAACATTGCATGATTTGTCGATTTGGCCACATCACTCACTCGTGTTTAATTGGTCTAATGCAATGCATCTTCTGCAGAATTGTGATGCTGATGGCATTTCATCTGACGGTATAAATGAACATTCGGGTGCGTTAGTTGCCACAACTGATGGAGTCCATTTTCCACAGAACGACGAGCAGCATGGTGCTTTGTGTGATGGTGTAAATGGAGGCTCTGGTGCATTAGTTGCTGCAACTGATGAGTTGCGTGTTCCACAGAATGATGATGGTTTTCCGGTTGATGGTGAAAATGGAGATTGGGGTGCATTAGTAGCCGTAACCGATGGAATGGATTTTCCACACAGTGATAATGGCGAGGGTGAAGATGTAGATCCTGGTGCACTAGTTGTGATACCTTCCAGAGGGCAGTAACCTTGATGTGAGGTTTTCAAATGAAAAATTACTGCTTTGAACTTATCTTAGGCCATGTTCGGTAATGTTGGAGTGAAATGGAATTGGGTTTTTGAAGGGGTAAACTAATTTCTTATTTCAATGTCTCATTCGGTCGCCCATTAGCATTAATAGTTAAAAAGGTCCATCATGGGAGTGAGGATTCCTCCCTGTGATAGCTGTCCTGTCATGTTTCTCCATCAAAATTATTTCACCTCCAACGATAGCTGTACCTTCACAAGGACCTTGGGGAAGCACAATTGGACCACCGCACGTCAACATTATGCGAATGCAAGTCATTACACATTTGTTTGTTTGTTCCCACCATTCTTCTCCCTCGTGGTCCTACAACAAAGCTCCTGTCTATTTTCCAGATGTGCGTCGTTGCAATAGAGGTGAAAGGCGTCCCAATCAGTCTTTTTATGTGAGTGGAGGAAACAATGCTGCCGTTGCAAATAAATTGCATGAATAAAAGTAGGAAAACATGAGAATGCTTTGGCTTGCCCAAAAGGAAAAAATAATAATAATAAAAAAAGGAGGAAACAGGGAAGGGGCATTGGTACTCACCCAAAAAAAAAAAAAGAAAAGAAAAAAGCAATGACACCTAAAGTCTCACCGCTCACACGTAGAGAGTTGAGCTCACCTTTACATGTGAGTAGTGAAATTTAAGTGAAATTATTTTGTTTGGGATGGGTAGCATTATCCAAAAAAAAAAATAAAAAACATTATCAAAGCAAATCTAATTTGTGGCCATTCATTTACCCAAAGAGTTGGGTGAGCTACAATTTTGAGCGATCTGAAAAATGACTGGATGCCATGACCCAAGAAGAAAAAGGGGGGAAAAGAAAAAACAATGCACAAGGCAAAGCAGACAGATGAAAACAAAGCAAAAGTGATGTTTTTATTATAGATATGATAGAATAGAAGGATTTTTTTTTTTTTTTTTTTTCATGTCTCTGTTGAGTGGGGTTGCATAGGATACCATTGGAACTGCTAAATACAGAGGAAGGGGATGTTCTTAGCTATTTTTCTAAATGTTTAATACTCAACAAAATAACTGGATGGATAAATAGAACAACTTAACCCAATCCTAGCATTTCTAACAAAGCCACCCAACATTTTCTCTAATCTCCGCTTCCCCATTTAAATGCGCCCGCTCTAGCTCAGAACAAACCTGCAGTGAAGAAAACCTGCGACAACAACAATTCTGTCACTACGCGTCTATGTTACTAAGACGAAATAATCTTTCATTAAGAACTAATAAACAAAACCAGCTTAGTAAATCAATGAAGGAGATTAACGGAATACTTGGATCGGAGTTGACCACCATTGCAGTTCCTCCAAAGCTGCAGCTTCCCCCCTGCCTCTTGTTCCTCTGCCAGTAACCATTGAACGCATACGAAGCGTGGGCGACCACGGAATCGGGAAAAAAGCAGCTCCCCGTAGGTTTAATGGCTCCGCAATCCGCGCCCCCGGGTCCACACGCGTAATCCATGGCTTCCTGCAACGTCTCCGCCGGCACATTCGGCTTCGCGATGCACCACGACCCCTTCTCCATCCCCACCTTCGCCGGCGCCGGCGCCGGAAGAGGTTTGCAAGGGGGCAATGCGGGACCGTAAGGTGGCCTCGCCGGAGGCCTCCCCGGATACACGGTCACCAACGGAGGCCGCGCCGGAAGCACAGTCACCGGAGGTAGTCTTGGCGGGAAAGAGACGGACGTCGCCGGCGAGGAGGCGGCAGCTCCCAGGGGGGAGAGAGGGTTCTCGGGCGTATTCGGGGGAGAGGGGAAATTGAAAATTGGGGATGGGTTCGGGGATTGTGGGAACTGGGCAAATGGGTCGGTGAATGCGGCGCCAATGAATGAGAGCTTCCTACCTGAATGTTTGATTTTGATTTCTTCCGTAATGGGGACTATCACATTGATCTTGTGAATGCTGTGAAACCCTAGATTATTCAGGGCATCCAAGTGGGAAGAGACCAAATGTTCTATTTCATCTGATTCAGGAACCAATTTTGTTGGCGTCGGGATTACTGAGTGGGCTGAATTTGTGCTCCGGAGGAACTCCAACAGGGGTTTAAGGACATTGTGGAACCTAGGGTTTAAGCATTCAGAAGAGAGAGCGGCTGAGACCTTGATCTCTTTCTCCAGGCCCCACCTAGTGAGGGAATGGTAAATGTTCTTCAGAGAAGGAAGGACCAACCCCAGTTTGTGTTCGTGGCTTTTCTTGCAGAGAACAGAGGCTCTTACAACAATGGTGGTGATTTTAGCAGAAGGGAAGAAAGCCAACACATGGGTTCTTACCCACCCTTCGGCCATTAAGATGGTGGAAGAAACCTTGGGGAGGTCCTCGTCACTCACCGAGACTGCTAAGGGGGTTTCACCGGTGTGAAGAATTGGTTGGAGGGAGTCATGGAGATGGAGGAGTTCATAGGATTCTTGACCTGCACCTGCGAAAGGGGCAAGATATATATATATACACAGTGTGTTAGGGAAAATGAAAAAAAAGTAACCTAAACCATATGATAAGAACACAGGGGATTTATGAAAATGATTGGGGGGGGGGGGGGGGGGGGGGGGTGTTATTATTCTCTTCTTCTTTCTTTCTTTTTTCCCTAGCTTACCAGTAAAACCAAGCAGATGGAAACAGATGAAGAGAGGAATGAGGGAAACCATCTTCAACATTCTCCTTTTGGGGAACAGGGATAAGAAGGAAGTGAAACCGGACGAGGAAGAGTTATGAACCCTAAAGCTCTCTCCTCTCTTTCCCTCTTCTCTCCTCTCTGAGTCCTTTGGATTCGGTTGGGATTGGGTTGGGGGTGTACTGGGGCTTTATGGGAAGAGGGTTAGGGGAAGACAAACCAGTAGGCAAAAAGAAAAAAGAGGACTGCATTTGCCGTTAGAGCCCATTTTCCTGTAAGTCCCTAAAGTCTGTAGAGCTTAAACTTCCTAAGCGCCCTCAAAATTCGCCTGTTCCTCTAAGGGCACATATCTTTCTAACAACGTACCTTCAAGATCACCCACACCACAGGGTCTGCATTATTAGGAAAGTTGTTTGTAGTACAACAACAACACGGACTCGGTCTTCTTGGGGCGCGTGGAAGAAACGGCGAGAGTTAAAAAAATTATGAATTTAAATAATATTAATTAATTATTTATTTTATCACTGATTTATTTATTTTTGTAATAAGTAATTAAAATTTTCTAATTTTATAAATTTATGATTTTTCAAATTAAGAAAATTCAAGTACTGAAGCATCAAATCCTTTCAAAATTCTTATTTACAGAAATGCTATGCGCTCCGAATTGTTTTTTTTACTTGCTTACTATTTCTAGTAGTAGTGGAATCAACTAAAGAGGAAAAGAGAAAAAATAAATAAATAAAGCGCAAATGCTAGACCGCAGGAGGACGAAAGGTACAGATTCTTAACGGACTCGCTTAAGGAATAAAGAAGAGAGGATAAAACAAAGCTAAAACATAGAGAGGGAGGGGGAAAAAAAAAAAAGGTGGGAAGAAAAAGGGAAATTGTGATTTTATGGGCGGGCCCCACCTGCTATAATATTTTGAGGGACTGAACAATCAACGAACAAATTTTCTGAAGTCGTAAGCATATCGGCCAGGACTTAGATTCTTTCAAGTTTTTCATTAAATTTGTTCTACTTAGTTTTTATAAAATTTTTAATAATTTTAATCGTATTGATTGAAAAAATATATATAAATATATAAATATCTTAATTTTTATAAAATTTAAAAGTAAATAACCTATTTATTCATCCTAAATATTGAAAATTTTAAATATTTTATAATATTTAAAAAAATTTAATTCTTAGTCCGATACTTAAAACGAACAGATAATTTATTTTCAAATATTATAAAAATTAATATATTTATATATTTATATATATTTGTTTAATTTATACAATTAAAATTATTAAAAAAAATTATAAAAATTAAATATAAAAAGAACTTAATAAAAAAACTTTACGAATTTGAACTTGTGAGTAACCAAGTGCATCGCCCCATAACTAACCAATGGCGGCCGATTGATTGTGCAGCAAGCGACTGCGCAGCGGTAAAAAAGAATGAAAATTGAACTTTGACCACCGGACGTGGACATGAATGAAATTATTTTACCTCGTTCCCACCCTCCAGCTCTGAAAGCAAATCTGTCAAATCCTTTTTTACAGTCTGGCGGCCGATGCCAGTGTACGGAACACTGCACCACCGCGAGATGGTCGCCGCGAGTACACTTATTATATCTGTTTTAGATATTGATTAGTGTTAATCATGTGTTATTATTCCCCTTGTGTTAATCATATTCCCATCTTGAGGCCCCACATAGCCTTCCTAGTTTTTGTTTTGGGAAATACAATAGCCTCTTATTTGTTATATGAGGGGGCAGTTGGTATTTTTTCACTTTCCTTTAAATTTTTATTTCTTTGGACCGCTCATTTTATTTCTATTCGGTTATGTAACATAAATATTATTTTTCTTTGTTTATCTTTTTATATTTGAACTTAGTGAACCTAGCATTGCCATTATAGGAAAAATGAACTATTGTAACACCATAACACGTTTGTGTGAGGTCCATTCTATAAATTTCAAAGATATAGATTGAATAAAAATGAAAAAACAACAAGGCAATGTTGAATCTTATGCAATTCTTTATATAAACCTCTCATTATATGATCTAAATATTAAAAATACTTAGAATGGATCAAAGTTCTTGATAGTTCACTATACAATTGATAATGTAATACATAATGAAATCGTGTATGAAAATTAACATAACAGCTTGCATTTCATGTGCACTTAGTGATTAAGGTTAAAATTTTCATGAGGGATATTAAGAAGGATGAATCTATATCCCAAAAAAGTGATCCTGAATAAATCTCACTGCTCACGTATGATAAGTAGGATCAACCTATGTATGTGGGGTCCACTTTCACATGTGAGTTATGAAATTTGTTGGAGATTCACTATTTTCATAAAAAAAACAGTATTACCCTATTAAAAAGTCATTTTGAGTGCTTTTAGTTGTCCATTTTTTGCGAGCTCTTCCTTTATATTTTGAATTCAAGTTAGCAATTAGACAATCAATGGTCTAAATATTGGCATTTTCACCATCATTATTATATGTGGAAAGAATAAATGTAAGTTCGGATTTGCATAATTTGCATAATTCCCTCCAAAACGATGAAAGTTTATTACATATGAATCATATTCACTTAAAAGGAGAATATTATTTTTAGAAAAATTATATCTTTTTAGAAGCAGATACACGTTGTTTGCGATCAAAAGGGGGGAACACAAATGCATATATTATTTGATTTGAGGGATTTAAGTTCACAACACTTTATTGAGTGATGATTATTACATATAAGGCATTAACATGGAAACTTTTGATTGGAATCTCTTGTTTAGGGGGTCAATAGAGAAGGTGACTCCATGAAAGTGGAGGATTATAGATCTAGAATAAGAGTAGGGAGAAAAAGAAAAGGATTGGGTAAAAAAGCCTTGGCTCAGAAGGAGCTGAACTTATAAGGTTTCGTACGTATCTTTATACGAGAGTGAAACCCACGTAGTTTCATGACTCATGGAGTTGTAGGGATCAATAGAGCCTACACTCACCTTGCCATTGATGACGGCAGTTGGGGGTGAAAGAATGGAGAATATGCTAATTCTCTCTCTTGTTCTCTCCCTCTCTGCAACCCTCTATTTTCTTCCTTAGAAGAAGTGATCTCCCACCTTTCTACAAAACCCTATGTTTTGTAGGATATGATGCATGCTACTTGGGTTTCACGTGTCTCTATGACAGTGTAGTAAAGCTATAGGCTCAAAGGCTAAAAGCTTCTCTATTAAGGGAAAAGAAATGAGCCAAAACTAGTGGGCAAGAAGCCCAAAAGTGGTGCCCCTATAATGGATTTAGCCATGAGCTCAGAAAATGGGATATTCCCTTAGGGATTGATTCAAGGTTTTGGAAATGGGATAAGTTTTCATTGGTTAACGAGAGCCCAAATGTGTATATTTTGTGCATACTAGGTTTTGAAAATGAGATAACTTTTCATTAACTTGGTTAACAAGAGCCCAAATGTGTATATTTTGTGCATACCTAATCGAAAAACTGATTTTTCCTCGAGGGGACGAAAAGTGACACCAACACATGCAAGTTACATAAGTCCAAAATCATAAATATTTTTTCCCCTATGGTATTTAAATGTGCATTGCACCGTGCAGATGTGCTTAACTTAGGGATTGAGAGAGGAGGAGGAAAAAAAGAGAGGCCGAGTATATTCGTGCTCACCAAACTTAGCCAAAAAAGAAAAAAAAAGAAAGAAAAAAGCTCAACAAACTGTCACTTAAATTCTTACAAATTAAGTTATTGCTCAATAGGTAGACTCGTAATTATTTGTCTCAGCTATTGCTAATGATTTTGCTGTGATTATTATATTTTTTTAATTGTTATTGATATTTAAAAGGAAAAATATTTATATTGTGACACACTAGAATGTCACCTCAAAAACAATTTTTTTTAAATCTATTATGTAAATTTTAATTATACGGATCGAAAGAGCATGAAAAATAAAATGACATTATCAAATTTCATATAATTTCTGTATATAAACATATCATTTATTGTGTTTAAGTGTTCAACGGAAGTTATTAAAGGTTTAGCTCTCTTTATTACCTTATAATATAAATGAGAATCCAACCTATAACAAAATTATAACCAAAAATATCATCTTATATTTTTACTCTCGTTTCAATCCTTAATGTTAAAATTAAAAAAATGAATACGAGGGAGTTATTTTAGATGCTACGGCAAATAATTCATTTACTGTGGCACATTGGTTTTCCCAATACATCAATCAATTGTAAAGATGTTGATGGCCAACTCAAATGTTAGGCAAACACATCATCCCTGCCAACTTGAGGAATGTTGTCACTTACATGTGTAGGTGGAGGTAATGCCAAATTATATTATTTCAAGGGGGTGCCTGCCGTATAGGGTATAATTGTATGTAAAAATATTGTCATTACTGGGGTCCTCACGTATGGGGCTTCCCATTTGGGCGTCACCTTTTTTTTTTTTTTTTTTTGTGTTACATATGGTTGAGTGCCTTGTTGGAGGCAATGAATAAACTTTTTTCCACAATGGAACGAATACTTGTAATAATTCAAATTTAAAACCTATGAGGATAAAGTATCTCCGATGGGAGTAAAGATTATTTTGATTTAGTTGGGCAATTGTGAGTTTTACGATTCATCGTTTTTTACCTGAGAAAGTAAAACATATTGCAATTCAGTATTTTACGTTGTTTCATTTTATTAAAATTTTGTGACTCTGTCTTTGATTGCTGATAGTCGAACTTTGATAACTTTTAGGATTAGTAGGAGGAAGGACAGTTGGAATTGATTTTGGCTGCATCATACTTAATGATTACCCATTAGTAAAGTTTGTGCATGAAGTTTCCATCCTGGGTGGCTTCAAGGTGACTTGGCTTGGGGAGTAAACCATTGCACTTGAACAGGTTATGTTCTAGATTTAAATACATCAGAATGGATGGTAAACACTGAAAATAACTAATGAGTACTGAAATACTTCTCCTTCACTCTAAAGGGGCTACTCAGAACTACTTGATAGGAATAAAGAACTTTTTCCCTTCAGCAATCAACACAATCAACCACAAAGAATAAGGCCATAGAGAGGAATACAAGCAGCCAGCTTTGATTACCCAATGCCTTACTCACCAACTCAAGAAAAGGATCAAACATAAAACTAAGAAACATAGAGAGTAGAAACAAGTAAAGGTTTATTCTCATAGAATTTGAAGAATGGGTGATTATGGATTAGGGTTCCTATTCTCGAAAGCATGTTCCTGACTAGACTGTACTCCTAGGAGAGTTCTTCTATTTCTTTTTCATAAAAAATGGGAAAGGGGAGAGCGATAAACTTTTAGAACCCTCCATATAACTTAGGAGCAAGTATTTTTTAAATTTTTTATTCTGAAGAGAAAACGAGAAAATGAGCTAAACAATGACCAAACCAGACACCACAAAAATGATTATCCCGAGCTACTTTCATTAAAATGCAAGCAACTTGATTCTCAGCATCGCCAACGAATACAATCCCGAAAAAGTACAACAATGTCATGCACGATATGAACAAAAGGAAGGAACTACCGATTCCTTAATCCCATTCATAATTCACATAGCATGGAGCGAATCCAATTCCAATGTCATCATCCTCGGCCCAACGGTAAGTGCCAACAGGAGCAAGTATTTCTTCTAAACCAAAACTAGACGTAAGTAAGACAAACAATATGAGCAAGAGGGAGGAACTCCCGACCTTTAATCTCATTCACCGTTCGGATAGCGTGGACCAAATCCAATTCTAACGTCATCATCATCCTCGGCCCAATGGCGAGTGGCAATAGGAGCAAGCACTCATTCTATGTCAATACTAGATTTAATAAAGACAAACAATTATTACGAATCATTGAAGCCGGAGCAATGTTGTGTGGAGAAGTATGTTTAAGGAATAGATTTAGGAGTTGGGAACCCCATTCAAGGGTACAATTGTGTCCACAGCCATCAACATCTCTACCCTCGCATCCCCCCAGACCATGTCGTAAGAGATAAAAACTCGAACTCGCATAAAAAATAGCAGAGGACAACATTGCCATTGCGGCTGAGGCGGTTCAGACCAGAGAGTAAAGCTGTAAATGGAAACTACCCCAAGGTGGAAAGAAACAAAAAAAAAAAAGAAAAAAGAAAAAAAAAAGGCATATGCTCTCGGGCGTGTGCACCGCACGTGCTTGTTCCAAAGCGAGTGATAGAGATGAGTCGGTGGGTGGACCGTGGATCGAGATCCAAATCCAATCCAATCCAGCAGCCAAAAAGAGAAACCCAAAAGAAAAAGAGGACGCAAAAGGTTAACTGGGTCGAATCATCCCGTTTCAAATGACATTTATGACCTTGGGCTCCTTCAACAAAAAAAAATAAAAATTAAAATTAAAATAAAAATAAAAATTGTCTCCAACATTAATAATTTCGCTTCTTTTTCAACCCGTTGCCAATCATACCCAAGGAAAATAATAATAATAATAATAATAATATATAAAGTAACTGCAAATAATAAAATGCCACGACCGTTGGTCTATCAATAACAAAAAGCTATTTCCACAAGGTCAAGGCCCGTTTTATTACGATTTCAACGTTCCCCGGGTCATAAATATATATATTTATAAAATATTTATAAATACATCAGTTTCTAATAACCTACACGAGAAGTATTGACAAAGAACATAAAATGTGGAACCCGTCCACATGGGACGTGAGACTAAATGCGACGAGCTTATGAACAATCATGAGATTTTCTCTTTAGTAAATTATAAGTACCGTCCTCAATTATGAAGGCATTGGGAGTTAATTTAAGTCTCTGATGAGAAGTAAAGGGAGTCCATGCGTGTATAAACCTTTACCACAGTAGCCTTCAGAATCATCTAGAACGTAGGAGGAAAAAAAACGGAAACGTGTCCTGCGAGGATTGGTGGGGTCTTCCACCGTCATTCTACGCTTCCACACCGGACAGACGCCGGGGGCACCCGATGTTCCTGCAATGGACGAAACGGCAGGCGTACCTCGTGATGTGGGCCTCAACAGCCCCAAGGGCTTTTCCGTCCATTCGCCGGGGTAAAAGAGCCAGGACGGGTGGACCCTGTTGCCACGTGGAATTCCATCCTTTACTAAAGCTCAACAGCTGGGAGTGGAGAGAAAAATTAAGAAAAAATGGAAAGAGAGTATGAGTCCACCTCCCCTTTGTTAAAATGACGTCATTTTATTAAGTTTTTTATTTTTAAAATAAATTTTTATAAGATTATATTATTTTAAGGGTGAATTCAAAGAAATCATTAGTCGAAACTCATTTATATTTTTTTACTAAAAAAATTCCCTCAAAAAACGAGAAAAAGAGGAAAGAAAATGGTGTCCTTGCTGACGCACCAATTTCAGTCCTGGGAGGGGAATCAAGATCCCTTGCAGCACAAAGAAGTTTCCTCTCTCTCTCTCTCTCTCTCTCTCTCTCTCTGTTACACACACACACACACTCTCTCTCTCCCTCTCTCTCTCTCTCTCTCGCTGTGTGGTTCTTTCTGGTAGCGGAAATTTGTCAAGTTGTAGATTCGCAATTTGGGATTTGCAAATTGCAAAAACAAACCTGAGATGTATTGGAAGAGAAGACAGTGGAAGCCACGAAATTAGCCATGAGAGCTCGTCATTCGAAGCTCCTTCTGGCTCTGTCCCTACTCCAACTCCTCCTCCTCCTCCCTCTCGGTTTATCTGGAACCGGGTCCATCGCGATTCAGCCCCGGAGAATTCTCCACCAACCCTTGTACCCCGTCGATTCCCCGCCACCGCCTGAGGCGGAGCTCTCCCCTCCGCCGCCTCCGCCGCCGCCGCCGGAAGAGCCGTTCTTCAAGGAGGGACCCAATGCGGCCCCCTCGAATCAGATTCCTCCGCCGCCCACCACCACTGTCAACAGCTCCGTCGCGCTCCCGGCGGCCGCCACGCACCCGGCGCCGAAGCCCACCAAGAAGGTCGCCATCGCGGTCTCCGTCGGGATCGTCACGCTGGGGATGCTGTCGGGGCTCGCGTTCTTCCTGTACAAGCACCGCGGCAAGCACCCGCCGGAATCCCAGAAGCTCGTCGGTGGGAATTCTTCTCGGACTTTTGGGGAAGAATCCCGGAGGCCATCGTCGAATCTGCTCTACATCGGGACTGTGGACCCCGCGGTGCAGCGGCCGGAGCCCGGCGGCGATGCGAACGGAGTGGTCGAGTCTCCTTACCACAAGCTGAATCCCGTGAAGAGATTGGGTCAGGACCGGTACCGGCCCAGCCCGGATCTCCAGCCGCTGCCGCCGCTGACGAAGCCGACGACGCGTGGGTGCTCGCCGTCGTCGGCGGCGATGTCGTCGTCGGACGAGGAGAGCCGCGAGACGGCGTTCCACACGCCGTCGGCGATGTCGTCCGCGACTTCGACTGCCAACGATGAGAATTTCTACACGCCCGCTTCACGCCAGACTCAGCTCAGCAACGGTTCTCCGGGGGCTTCGGCCATCGGTTCCAAAGCCAAAGGGGATGTTTTCATCACCCCCTCCGTTCCTCATTCAAAAAGAACTTCCCCCAAATCGCGTTTTTCCATTTCTCCCAGCGATACGAATGGATCGATCCCTCTGTCGGGAAAACAACCACCGCCGTCGGAGCATCCAGATCAGCTAACTCAACAGAGGGAGTCAACCGCTCCGTTTTCGCAGAGGGCAAGGTTTTCGGCCCCACCGCCGCCACCAAACATGGCCGTTCTCCGGTCAATTAGCAATTCCAGCCCACAGATGAATTCAGTCCCGCCGCCGCCACCTCCTCCTCCACCTCCTCCGCGGCCACGGCCAGTAGCGCAATCTATGCCCCGAAAATTGGGTAGTTTCTGAAAGAAGTCTCCCTTCTGTTCATTCCCACTTATCACAAAAGCAACAGCCTCAGATAGTTGATGCCAAATACGCAGTGCCTCCGGAAGAAGTTGTTAAAGAAGGAAATTCTTCAGAGAAACTTGAGGTGGATGATAATGAAGGGTTAAAGCCCAAGTTGAAGCCTTTGCACTGGGACAAAGTAAGGGCTACTTCAGATAGAGCAACAGTATGGGACCAGCTAAAATCAAACTCATTTCAGTAAGAATGCCTTTCAAATCTACCCAGCTACCATACACTTTGAACTTAATATATCTCATCTTCTGTTTACATTAATTGCTTTACAGATTGAATGAGGACATGATGGAGAGTCTCTTTGGCTGCAATTCCACAAATGTGGTACAGAAAGAAGCAACGAGGAAACCGGTCCTTCCTCTTGTTGAAAAAGAGAATAGAGTGTTGGACCCCAAGAAATCACAGAACATTGCTATACTTCTCAGGGCATTGAATGTAACGCGAGATGAAGTGGTTGAAGCTCTCTTAGATGGTACGTAATTTCGCTGAATTATTCTGATCTGTAGGTTCAATACTTTGGGCATATAGGCACTGATACATACTTGTTGGGACGTCTCGGGAAGTGGATGCAAATTCCTGATAAAAATTCAGTAGCTTGAACCCCTTGCATAAAACATGCCTGCAGATGCTTAAAATCATGGGCTGCTTATGTTGCGTCCGATGGGCCTCTAGCTGAAAACCTTTTTCTTTCCTTGTTAGTGTTTGTCATGAAAGATGAATTGAATGCCATGCGAAATTCCCAAGATCAGATGTTTCAAGTCTGCACTCAAAAGCAAGTGGAATAATTACACCATAGTCCTGCAAGGACAATTTATTTAGCATCTTTCACAGTTGTCAGCGTCACCAGGAGATTACCGTCTTGGTGCTGGCTGTCTCTTGGTGTTATTTTGCTTGCACTTGTCTTATGTCGATGAACTAATGTGTTTTGAACACTAAATCTAGGAGCATATTTTACAAGCTCCCATATGTCTTCTTTGGCTTCCATCTAAGAGGGAGTTTCAATTAGGCATTGAATTTCAGATAGCAAGTGTTTGATGTTCCTCCTATATCGAGTAAATTGAGAATTTTGATTACATTATACTCCTCCTGTCATTGAGACAATCCTTCCTCCTATCCTTTCAAAATCTGAAATGCTTAAAACAATTTCTTGTGGTCTTGTTTGCTTTCAACTGCCACAGGTAACCCTGAGGGCTTGGGCGCTGAGCTTTTGGAAACTTTGGTAAAGATGGCTCCAACTAAGGAGGAAGAAATAAAACTTCGAGATTACGATGGAGACATCACAAAACTAGGATCTGCAGAACGTTTTCTCAAGGCTGTCCTTGATATCCCGTTTGCTTTCAAGAGAGTTGAAGCCATGCTCTACAGAGCCAACTTTGATGCAGAGGTGAAATACTTGAGGAAGGCATACCAAACGCTTGAGGTATTGTTGGCAACATCTTTTTCTCGTACCTTCTGATTTAACCACGCAAGTTTCGACACGTTGAAATAAGATCCCTTGCCAGCACAATCTGTATAATTAATCAGATGATGCTCTTTGTCAGGCAGCAAGCGAAGAATTAAAGAACAGCCGGTTATTCCTTAAACTGCTTCAAGCTGTTCTTAGGACAGGAAACCGGATGAACGTTGGTACCAACCGTGGTGATGCTAAGGCTTTTAAACTCGACACACTCTTAAAACTAGTGGACATTAAAGGAACGGACGGGAAGACAACACTGCTCCATTTTGTGGTTCAAGAGATAATTAGGTCCGAAGGCTCAAGTCCTGATCAGAGCCAAACACAGCCTAAGGCGAGCGAAGAGAATTTCACGAAACAAGGGTTGCAGGTTGTGGCTGGGCTCAGCAGAGAACTGGGCTATGTCAAAAAGGCAGCGGGAATGGACTCTGATGTGTTGAGCGGCTATGTGTCGAAGCTGGATGTAGGGTATGAGAAAGTCAGATTGGTGTTGCAATATGAGATGCCAAATATGAAGGGGAAATTTTTCGAGTCAATGAAAATGTTCCTCAGAGAGGCTGATGAGGAGATCACTAAAATAAAGGCGGATGAAAGAAAGGCATTATCCCACGTGAAGGAGGTGACGGAGTATTTCCACGGGGACACAGCAAAGGAGGAAGCACACCCGTTGAGGATTTTCATGATTGTCAGAGATTTTCTGAACATATTGGATCATGTGTGCAAGGAAGTGGGAAGAATGCAAGATAGAGTGGTGGGATCTGCGAGATCCTTCAGGATCTCTGCTACTGCTTCATTGCCAGTTCTGAGCAGGTTTCATGTGAGACAAGAAGACAGTTCAGATGAAGAAAGCTTGTCTCCATGAACTTCTCAAAGTTGAAAATTGCAGGGCACAATCAAATTTAGCTGTTGCTCCAACCTGCCAAGACCAGTTTTCAATTAAAGTAGCAGTTTAGGGTTCCCAAGAACAGAACCACTTATAGCAAGTTAGTACAATGCCAAAAATTCAGTGTACAAAAGGGGAGAGCATTTTTTTTTTCTTTTTGCATTGTATGTGGCAACTGCAGAAGAGGGAGCTCTTACAGCTCTGGGAATCACAGCTTTCAACGGTTATACCACACAAAGAAAAACTTGGAGCTTGCCAAATTCGAATCGACAGCCAACTACAGAGCAGCTAGTGTGCAGAGCCCAATCTTTCTAGTTTCTATTACAAGTGCGAAATTCTAATACTTTGGTGAGGATATGACAAGGTTTAATACAATGTTTCAATGTCAGCTACAATGCTATGGTCTGCATTCAATTGATGTTACCTAATAATATGTACCACTCTTCAGTTTCTGTTTTTCTCTCCTTGAGAATTTTTGGGTATGATTGATGAAATCACAAAAACGTGCATTTCGAGTTCAGAAAATGCACTAAGAAGATAAAACGCAGAGAAAGGGCATCCGATACCTTAAAGTGATGCGCACAATGTGACTGTAAAAATGCCACGAATCAAAATAGCTTCTGGTACACTAAACCCTAAAACCCACCCTCCAAAATAAAAATATGTGGGATACTGATGCAAACTTTCGAGCCCCCAATCATTGTGATGGTAATAATTAAAAAATAAAAAAAGCCCAAAAGATGAAAAACGGAGACATTATAATATTTTTTATCGCTGATCAGGATCATGATCATTCATTGTAGGGTTACCCAATAACTTGAGGTTGGATGTAGGGAATGGAGCCAACATGCGTCGAGCACCAAGTGACCTTTGACCACTTTTATCAACTTTGTTTGGGGCCCTGAGGAGGAGGGATCTGATGCAGCAAACCCATAGGAGCAATTTCTGGGGACTGAGAAATTTGTTCATAATACATGTCTTCCCCACTTGTTTTATATCGATTGTGGTTCGTAAAATTGATGAGATTAGCGCTTGATGTGGTTCAAGGCTTGTGGTGGTTCATGCATATGATGCAATCAAAAGCACCTGCCAAATTATTTATGTTCTAATTACAGTTCCTAGCATGCATTTTGGTCTCTGCAATTCAGTTTCCTACCTTATGCATACGCTGAACAATCTTCTTAAATTAGAATATCCTTGAAGAATATCGAGTAATCTTAGAAAGAAGTATTTGCAAATTTTGTAATATCAATATTTTTCATCTGTAATAGCCGCAAGGCCAAACATAATTGCTCCTTGAAGACGCTAGATGACTTCTTGAGAAAAATTACTTCAAGATCTAAAAGCATTCATCTCAAAATAGCACCAAGAATTTGTATACGTGGATACTTTCACCTTTGCATGCTTTTCAAACCATCATAGTTCAAATGCATAGAAGTTCAACAAAAGGGTTTGTCAGGGAGCTAAGTGATTCTCATTGATTGCTTCACATTACAAGTCGGATCATGAAGAGCAACACCACAATACGCTTGGGATGGTGGGACTCTTCCTTTCTCTCCTTCAAGTAAAAGCAATTGGAAGGGTTCCACAGGTTTATGCAGATACAACGAAGGGCGCCCCGGAAATGCTCTTTGCTGTCAATGTGTTTCTAAACCAGCATTCCCCCCATTTGATCTCATCCTTCTTGCTCTGCTTGCTTTCCTCGTCTTAAAGTTCCTGATATGTTAGAACATCGTGGGTCAGTTATATTTCTTAAGCCGCACTACTTTCTTTAAAGATTTGTCGAGTTTCCATACCTAAACCAACTGACAATGCAAGCAACTTATCTTGATCCATCCTATGACCCTATCAATGGATCTCTTGCTTCGAGCTTTTTATAAAATCATTAAGTTGAAAAGAGAATACCTGCAGAAAGGGGCTCCACACACATCAGAATTGGTACAGAGAAGGGAGTGTAATTCCAACAGCTGCCGCATTCTGATGAAATGAACGCAACTCCTGGGGACTCTCATTTTGCGTCCAGCTAAGTAACGGATGGCAAGTTCAAATCTTCTACAGGCTCCAAAACTGCAAGGTTTTTGGTCTTCCTTCAATAGTTTATCACACGGACCTATTGCCTAGCAGCCATCGGTATGCATATGAACAAAGAGCCTCCATTGCTTCATACGATTGCAGGTAGATTTTCCTATCCTGCAATTTTCTTCTCCTCTCCTTTTGCATCTGATGTAAACCAACCTCTAATGTACATAATGCATCCATTAGAATATTTCATAGGGTCTTACGAATTGTACCAATATTAGCATGTGCGTTGAGTTCAAAAGCTTAAAAGATTGTTTGAATGTGCATAGATAACGCCACCATGATCAGTATTTATACAGGAGTCTGCCCTTTAAGCCTCATCAAAGAGGCGCTCCTACAAATTCCTTGTGGCTGTACTGACAGCTGTATCCTCTTTCTGGTTATGTACCAAGCGCTAAGTCTCTTCTGTGGTAAATCTACTCATCGCTGGAGGTGGTAATGGAGGGGTTAGAGGAGAAACTTTCTCGCCAATCAGGCCATTTATAATTCTCCTAAGTTTCTGAGCCTCTTTGAAATGAGTATTTAGAGAAAATTCAGCTTTCAACTGATTGCACTGCGTCTGTGAAGTTCCTTACTCCACAGTACGCATCAAGGGAAGAATAAAAGGCTAAAGGGAAGAACAAGCTTTTAGGATCTTCTCCTGTTTTTTTTTTTTTTTTGGCTATTATTAGGAGAGCCAGATCAACTAGATCCTCTCAATTTGGGAATGGACCATCAGAGATGTGAAGAAAGTGGACCAGATCAAAAGCATAAGAAGAGTAACATCCAAACCAAAATCAACAAGTTTTCATTTCTTATCAATTAATCCGTGACCTAGATAGTTACTCTATGAAGCACCGACTCCGACACGTGACATGACACGACACTGACACGTGACACACAATTCTCCGTAAATGGAAAATTTCTACACATTGGCGACACACTAAAATTATATATTTTTAATATATATATATCAAATTATCAATGAAACAAACATAACATAATATTGAACAAACATATCCTATAGGAGTAAGATTACAACTGAGGGCTGCAGAGAGAGGTTGCGCGAGAGAGAGAGAGAGAGAGATCGGGGAGATAGGGTTTTGCTTCAATTTATACCGGGAAAAAAGATTTTTTTAAATTAGAAAACGTCTAAAAAAACCACCGGCGCAGCATTGACCGTGTCAGTAGGGTTGACCGCATGTCGGGAGAGTATCGGACCCTGGTACAGCACCTGATACAGTGCGGTGCAGCAGTTACTAGAATTAAGGAGTACAAACCCGGTAAACAACATACCATGTGGCATAACAAAGCAATTATATCAGAGGGAGCACATCCCAGTAAGTAAACTCTAAGAATACATTTTAATGAAGTGAAAAAGTTTCAAAATTGAGTTGGCAAGGATGAAGCCTTTTAAGGAAAATCCAGGTATCCTGTTAGAATGAATTCAGAGTTGGCACGATAAAGTTACAAAAGGTCAAGCAATCCATTTTTTCCCTGCTCTGTTATCCTTCCCCGCTCATCGAGATTATGACTTTAACTTGAAACTTTGAGAATCACCTCTTTTTTCATAATTTTTAACTCAGGTCTGAAAAAACCCACAAACAACCCAGAATTTTTGCAGATGCAAATTCTCGGAAGATCGCAACAGGGATAATCAGGATCGACAGCAAATATAAGGAGAGACCCACAAATAAGGGAGAAAGAAATCACCAACCTTTACAAAGCCCCGTATGAAGATCTTCACAGAACCTGAAGCTGCTGCGAAATGGGACACCCCCTTCAAGAAATTTCACCCCTATTAGCCTCACCCACCCCTCCGTCCAGAAACCCTAAATCAAAACGATTTAGGGTTTCCGGGACACACCCATCTCAACCCCGGGGGGAAAACGAGGAAGACCCAGAGAATTGGAGGGAGAGGGGAGGGAACATGCGAGGTTTACATAATCGAAACCCTTAATAGTGAGAGGAGAAGAAGGAGAAGTAGAAGATGATAAAGAAAAATCTTACAAATACACGGATAACGCCTGAAACGCACAATGGCCATATGTTCTCCCTCGTGATGTCTACCTGTCACAGTCTCTGAGTCTTATGTGCCGGCTCCGACGACGACGACGATGATGCTCCGCATATAAGAGGATAATATTTGCAAAGTATATTGGGTGCAGGGTGTTACAGTTGGTATTAGAGTCAAGGCTCGATTCCAATGGTGGGAGTACCAACAAGGACGTCATTGTCTGAAAGGAGGGGAGAGTACGATGGATTGAGACCCCGTGATTCGTTCTCCCTTGTGGATGCGTTTTAAAGCTGCATTCTCATTGTAGCCCATCGAAAAAGGAAGGATGGTTGGTTTGTTTTAACACCATGGGAGCAATATAAAATTTATTTTTTTAAAAAAATAACAAGTTTATTTAATAAATAAACACAATCAATGAATTTAAAGAATATAAGAACAAAAGGCAATTAGTGTTCAATTAATAATCTTGGAATGAATATGTGGGGAAGGAAGGGGCCTTTGAATGGGGGGTGGGGGGGGGGGGGGGGGGGGGGGTGGGTGTGGTTGAGTGGAGGAGCGTGAGTGCAATATATTTCAATGGAAGAGATGACCCTCATGAGCACGTGAGGACGCTCCTTCCCTTACACTGCAATTATGTTATGCTCACGTGTGTTTACAAGCCATACACCACCATCAATTTTTATTCCCATATAGGCTCCAACCCACGCCACTGCATTGCAGTCATGGGACCTTGCTTTTTTGAGTGAGGATCATACCTCTCTTTTGTTCTTGTTCATACATATATCTTGAAGGTTTTTAAATTTTGCTTTTTGGATGTAGATTGATTATCTACATTATGATGATTTTGACTTCAATAACTACTTTAATGGTTGCATTTATCATAAAGCACGGTTATAGTAACTTCTTTTATAACTTACTAGTGACAAGATCATATGACGCATCAAAAACCTTTGACTCTAGAATTACATAAACATCTTTTTATCTTATAAAGCACTGAGCAATTGAGCAATTACTCAGTCAGCTAAGTGCGATCAAATCCCACGACATAGACTGTTTCGACGAAAATAATTGAAACCTAACTATTTATATGATCACAATATTAAATGACAAAAGAATTACACTCAATCAGATTCGTCATATTTTACCAAATAGAATAAGAATAACTCTTAATAAGACTAATCTTTACCTCCTAGGTTAAAGAATCCAGCCCCATGAAATTGTTTTATCCGGTGTCCCGAAAATACCATTTCAAAAAACCTTTAAAAAAAACTTCATAGATTGAAAAAATCTTTAAAAATATAAAATATGATAAGCGCCTGCCAATTTCCATGCCATTTTTGTTAGTGCACACCGGTCAAGTAAAAAGTGAAAAAGTAAAATAGTTATAACAAAATATGAACCACGTAGAAGAACACCTAAGTTAACTCTATATCTATCTCATGGAGCCTGAGTACTCCAATCTAGAGGTGTTAGGATTCTGACGCGGGACAAGACTTTTTCTAAAAACATTGTGATACTGTTTAAAATATTTCAATTAAAAAACGCGAAGTCCGGCTCTTAAAATAATATAATTTTATTAAAAATTATATTTTTTAACAAAACTATGTTGCGAGGGAACATAATCTTGTTGCATGCCCCGGGGCTACATGACTCGCGATAGCATACAGCGTTCGGTTTTGGGGGAGCGAGCGCGAGAATATGGTTACACAAGCCCGCTGTATCCTCCTCTATATAACTCCCACTCCTCCGCTAATTTTGGCGGCACGGCACCTAACCGCCGAATCTTCCCTTTTCTACATTTCCTCATTCATATCACTTCAGGTTTCTCCATTCAATCTCTTGGGATTTTCATCGAGCAGATGCAGCGCAACCAACAATGGACGGCTCCGGCACTTCCCCATCTCAACTCCTCTGCGGCGAAGACTTTTCTTGGTTAAAACAAGAACAAGAAGGTCCAAACGGGTTCAGCTTCCGCTATCTCGAAGACGACGAGGATGAGTATATCGAAAAGTTGATTCGAGAGGATCCCGGGTTCGGGTCGGTGATGAGCATTTCGTATTTTTGGCATGATGATCCTAACAAGAGATGGGTGAAACCTGCTCGATTGAGTGCTGTTGAATGGATACTTAGAGTTCGTTGCCATCTTTCTCGTTCTTTTTGACCCTCTTTTCTCTTAAGGTTCTTGGACGAGTTCGTGATTGAGAGTTTTTGTTTATTTATTTTGATTCAGACGCGAGCATTCTTGGGTTTCGAGATCCGTTCAGCCTATTTATCTGTGATTTATTTGGATCGGTTTCTTGCCAGAAAAACCCTTGTAGTAAGCAATCATCAAATGCGTTTCTTTTGTTATGAGGGTTTTTCCATATTTGGCTATAAGATATTGATTAGTGAATGCTGCTGCTGTTGTCGTTGTTCATAGAAGGAAGATAGAGACTTAGCTGTTCAATTGTTATCCATAGCGTGCTTGTCTCTGGCGGCCAAAATGGAGGAGATCCTCCCACCTAAATTATCCGAGTACCCTTCTGAAGTAAGTTTCGATTGTGGTTCGATTCAGGGAGCCGAGATAGAGGTTTTGATTACCTTAGAATGGAGACTGGTTTCAGTCACTCCCTTCATCTTTTTCCGTTACTTTGTTACAAAATTCTTCTACGAATCAAACCCTCGAAAAGCAGTCCCTATAGCTGTGGATCTTATCATGACTGCAATAAAAGGTAGAAATTTTAACTTCACATTGATTTGTCTGTGTGTTCTGTCTAGTCAATTTAGTTTCTTCTTATCAGGGATCAATTTGAGGGCTGGGGGAGCATCTATAATTGCGGCTGCTGCGGTTTTGGCTGCGTTCGATACCGAATTATCGAGAAAAACAGTTGAGCTGAAGACAAGTTTGATTCCAAATTGGGGCTCCAGAGAGAATGTGAGTGTGGTAATGTTTAGTACTAATTGTCCGCTTGTACAAAATAAGCTCAGCTCAGTTACTGAATTGTATTTGTATTCTGTACTGCCACAGGAACATATATTTTGTTGTTATGATATAATGAAGGAAATACTGATGGTGAAATTTAAGACACCCAAGTTAGTGCTTTCCCCAAATGTGCCATCCTATTTTGGAAGCTCTTCTGAGGTTATTGGCCATGGCACCAAGAGAAGAATTGAATTCAATGACCATGATGATAATAGTCGGGCAGAGAAAACATCGCGAAAATAGTCAGTGGAACTTTGATTTATTATAGAAAAGATTTGGGCTTTTTGATGTAGGACATTCTTTACACACGAGATAGAGATTGATTCTTGATGTTATACAGGAGTAAGTGTTGTCCCCCATAGGATGTTTGGCACATAGAAGGATTGCTTCAGCCTACAGGCAGAAAGAAGCTGTTTGAAGTTACAAATGCGACCACTGCCTTCAGATAGAGGGAAAAGGGGGCCTGGGATGCTTCCCATGTTCTTTCAGAAAGCTGAAAGTCAATGAGGAATGAAGGATTGTTTTTGTATTCTTTGATGTGTTTTTGTTGTATTTGGGCCATGGAAGGAAGTGTGCAAAGGTAGATGAAATTGGCCTTGTGTAAATGTTGGGGTGGGGGCTTATGAGTGTGTGAGAAGCTTCCCATTTCTATTAAGCTGGCACTGTGCATGGGGTCACGAAAGCCTCCTTGAAAAAAATATATATTTTGTTTGAGATTCAAAGTGTAGGAGATTGTGTATTGATATTTTGCAAGAATCAATATCACTTGTAATTTTAGTGTGGTTGTCTACGATTTTGACTCTTGGATGCTCATTCGATTGAAAGGATTGCATAAGACTAGGAAATCAAATCAAGTCACACCATGTAAACATTAAATGCACGCATCAGTATCTCAAAAATCGACAACGCATTGAGTTTACTCAAGGTGGCGCCCCCTATGCTTGATGCTTGCATGACGTGACTTATTTTGAAAGGATTGCATAAGACTAGGAAATTAAATCAAGTCACACCATGTAAACATTAAATGCACGCATCAATATCTCAAAAGTCACACCATGTAAACATTAAATGCACGCATCAGTATCTCAAAAATCGACAACGCATTGAGTTTACTTAGGGTGGCGCCCCCTTATGCTTGATGCTTGCATGACGTGACTTATTTTGATTGGCCAGGGGTAATCCCTTTCGTGTTGCATCCAGTACGTACATAATATTTTTTAAATGTCAATGGATTGTGAAAACATATTGAAAGCGCGCTAATTGAGTCTTAAATACAGAAGAAGTGAAGCCTACCAAAAGAGGAAGATGCTTAAATGAGGTGCTGAAAATGGAGGAAGAAAGAAATGCACCCCCCAAACATCCCAAGCCTCGTACACAACTTCACATTCACTAGATTTGTGAAACTTGATTTGAGAGCACCGTAAAATTGCAAATTTGAGGCACTCTGTCCGTAGATGTAAATGCAGGGGGCAGGGAGGATGGGCGGCAAATCTAGTACACTGGCTTTATAATGATCATTTGGGGTTTCCTTGTCTCAATTTGTTAATGTTTCTCTTCAAATCTTTACAAATGCTATTCAACCCGATCCCACAATAAAGAAAAAATGTTTTTATCTTACAAATTTTATCCCTTATAAATCTCAACACCGATAAGTAGGGGTGACAATAGATAAGGATAAACTCATTTACCCATCTTACACTATCCTAATTTTTAAGGTAAGGATTGAGATTTCTTACCTATTTAGAGAAAAGGGTAGAGTAAGGATAAGAAATTTTTACTCTTTTAACTAAAGGAGTAGGTTAAGGAAAAGGAATTACTTTTCACCCATTTATCCTTTTATCTGGGGGTATTTTAGTAAATAAAAAATTTTAAATATACAAACACATTAATAACTATTCTTCGGATTTTAAGTTCGACTCCAATGCAATTAAAGTAGCTTACGGCTATATGAAACACACTTATAAATATACGATTAATACTTTAGGTTAAACTTTAATTTTCTTTTTTTATATAAAAATCCATTTTAGGGAACAAATGACCTGCTTTTACTCTATAAAGTATGAAGAATCTTTACCCTTACCCGTAGGATAGGGTAATTAAGTTTTGTTATTTTACTCTTGGCAAGGGTAAGTGTGAGGCTTTAAAATTAGGGTAAGGTTAAGACCATTACCTTATCCTTACCTACCCATTAGCACCTCTAATTACAAGGAAAAAACTAAGTAGTCCAACTTAATTAGTGGAAATAATGGTATAAATTATGAGAAAAACTAATATGTGGTAGTTGCGTGTTAGTAACGGGTAATTGTGTCTTCTGACATTTTAAAAAAATAAATAAATAAATAAAACACACAAGACATAAAATGAGGTTATTTTATTTTATTTTTTTGTTTTTTTTTTTTTTGGTGCTTGTAGCGACCAAATACAAGTCCATTATCATGTTAAAAGAAGAAAGCTAGGGGGGTAGTTTGGTAAACTTACCTAGATTTTTAATTACATTAAAATGGAAAATGGAAAATGGAAAACGGAGGGCGCCAAAATATAGCATTTCAAATTCCAAACGATCAACCACAACGACGGCGACCTCTTTGTCGGAGTCACAGGCCAATCGCAGCCCTCGAAATTCTCAAAATGACAAGCTGCAGTTCCATCCTTCTACGTAATTGGTCTGTTTTCCTAGAGATTTCAACAGCCGGTAATGTTTTCTCTCCATCTCCTCCGAAAGTCTGAAACAACGGTTCCTAATCCTTCACTTGTCTCTCTTCCACTTCTCCGAATCTCTCTCTGTCTCTCTCTCTAATGGAGAAGAGGCTTCGCGCTTCTCTCAGCAGCTCCGCCGAGGCCTTCCTCTCCGAAGCTACAAAGTTAGGGTTTAAGTCTGCCAAGCCCTTTCTCAAAACCCTAGTTTCGAGCGTCACTCCATCCTCGGACCTCTCCTCTTCCCTTCCTTCCGCACTGCACACCTTCATCTCCCGCTCCGTCAGATCCTTCCGGAAGCTTCTCGATTCCAAGGCCTCCGAACGCGCCGGCTCCCCGCCGTCGCCCCCCACAAAGCGGGCTCGGAGATCGTCCAGACATTCTAAGACTCGAGCCGAATCAGGTGCTCCGGGTCATGAATCTAAGGAACGGGTTCTTCATGACCTGCAGGTCCTCGTCTACGTTGCGAATCTGTGCGTTTCGCATCCTAAGGATGCGTTCTCGCCCTCGGATTTCTTACCTTCTGTCCGCACGTTGCACGATAATTTGATTTTGTTTGAATCAGATTCGGTTTTGCTGTCTGAGGTCGCAAGCTTGTGTGAGAAGTGGTGGAAGGAAGAGCTTCCCGGGAGAGAAACCCTAATTTCGCAATCGCTTCCTTTTTTGCTTTCCAGATCGCTGACGTCGGGTAAGAAGGTGGATGTCCACAGGGTGTACGCGCTTCGTGAGGCGTTTGTGTTGTTTGATTTTGAGGATGAGAGTATAGATGACTTGAAGCTTCTGCTCAACCGCTGTGTTATTGCACCATTGTATTTGAAAACGGAGGAAGGAAGGAAGTTTGTGGCATTCATCTTTGGGCTCAATGGGCAGCTTGTGAAAGAGGCTTCGGCAATGATTCGTGCACAGATTCCGTTTGGGAGGAAATCAATGTTGGAGGCATATGGTGACATTGTTTTCAGGGCATGGAAGCTGGCAGAAGGAGCCGCCCTTGATGAAATTGAGAATGTATTTTTGCAGGGTTTAGTTGATGGCGCTATTCATGCAAGTTTGGTTTCCTTTGCCTCCTCTGTTAGGAGGGTTTTGGGTGGGTTTATCAATCAAAGAACCACTGATGGTGTTGAGAAGCTTCTTTTTCGTCTTGCTGAACCTGTCATCTTCCGGTCGCTACAGGTAATTGTCTTTTTAAAGCTGTCTTGCTTTTGGAGAAGATATACATGAAGAAAGTTGCTTAGGTTCATAAAATGTAAGCCCCTCCTTTCAATATTTTTCTTTCCTTAGTGTTAAAAGGTTATAAATTGGCGAGTTAGTTGGGAACTTCTCTGTATGTGACCATTGAAGTCTTTCCTTGCTAGTACCCCTTTACTCTTAGGAGGCAATTAGGCAGGATACCCTTTCCCAAAGACCACTATTTAGATGGAACCTCATTGAAAAAAAAATAAAATAAAAGGAGATTTGAGCTCTGGAAAATGGATTTATATATTTCAGAATAATATGTCAGTGATTCTTGCTTGGGTGAGGCATGAGTGCTTTGGTGCCATCATCCCATGTAACTATTACTCCAGTTTTGGGATACAAAGACTATCCACTATTTCCTCTAACATGTTAGAAGTAATAACTTTATCTTATTTCAAACTTTTGCATCAATTTATCCTTAACCATGTTGTGTCTGGTGGGTCAATGCAGTGTACACATCTATGGCCTTGCTTGGCAACACAGTTAGGCTGCTTCTTCGATTGATAAAAGAAGAGATCTATGCTTCCTGAAAGGAGTTTCTTTCCAAAAATCTCATCTGTCCTACCTATTAGTGTTTTATTGAATAGCATAGTGGTGGTTGATTTCATATCATTGACTACCACTTATGAACCTCTTATGAATTCAATGTTTTAAAGAATTTTATTAATCCCACTTAAATTTGAAGGGAACTTTTCATCATAACATTCTAACTTGTGATTCATGTCATTACTTAGAATTGTCAGGAGTGTGTTCACGGTAAAAAAAAATTGTCATTTTAGATGTCACCTCTTTTGTCGGCTCACCAGATCTATAAATGTGAAGCTTCTAAGCTTACAAGTTATAAGCTCTAGAGTTTGACCTTTGATGTGCAAGCTCAGGGGATTGTTGACAATTATGTGCCTGTAAAGGATGGTAACCAACATTGCATAAATTTTCCACAGGTTGCAAACTCGAATGTTCGTTTAAATGCCCTGCATTTGCTTTTAGACATGTTCCCTCTTGAAGATCCTGACGCCACAAAAGAAGTCAAGGATACGTTGCTTGAGAAGCAGTTCTTCTTATTAGAGAGGTTACTTATGGATGATTGTCCCGATGTGAGAGTCGTTGCAGTGGAAGGTTCTTGCCGCATCCTTCATTTATTCTGGGAAATCATTTCTCCTTCATCCATTAGAAAGATACTTACTAAAATATTTGATGATATGTCACATGATATATGCAATGAGGTCAGACTTTCCGCTTTGAATGGTATTATGCATTTACTTGGCAACCCACAATCACATGAGATTCTCAAAGTGCTTCTGCCAAGATTGGGGCATCTGATTTTGGATTCTGTTCTTGCCATACGGATTGCTGTTGTAGATCTCCTCCTCCTTTTGAGGGACATTCAATCTTTCCAATTTTATAAGGTGCGGACGACGTTAAATTCAGCTTTGTATTGCAGCATTTCTAGTTTTTCATTTACCTCGTAAATTTTAACTTTGTAGGTTGTGGTTTTGGAAGTCTTTCTTGTTTGTTGAAGGACTACTGTTAACTCCTTAATACAGGTAGTCGGCATGGACGCACTATTGTCTACATTGGCAAATGATCAACCGCTTGTGGCAGAGAAAGTCACTAGACTTCTTATACCGTCTTACTTTCCCTCAAAAGTAGCTGTTGAAGTAGCTTGTGATCGCTGTCTAACACTTATAAAAAGGTCTCCTTTGGCTGGAGCAAGGTTTTGTAAATTTGCTTTATCAGAAGGGGCATCATTGAAGTCTCTGATGGAGCTTGTCCGAGTTTTCATCAGTTTGGCTCTGTCACCTGAGAAGCTTGATGGAGATCAGGTTGAGGGTATACTCGTTGGTGCTTCATATCTTTGCAGCAATTTAGTCAGAGAAGAAATATCCAAGGATGCCCTCAAAGATTTGCTTTCTGGTGAAAAACTGAAGTTCCTTTTAGCTGCTGCTGCCACTCCGCGTGCCAAATCTTCGGTAGTGAACATAGTTTCTGCAATTGATCAAGATGATGGAGCTGGACTGATAGAGGAGTGCCTTGCCCTAGTGACAGCTTTTAGCTTTTTATCTGAAAATGTTGAAAAGCAGGCTGAAGTAAGATTTGTCCACAAGTTGGTGCTGTCCTGTGGCTGGTTTGATGCTATGTTTGAAGCTTTAACAAAGGCTCTGCAAAAGGCCGCTTCTAGGTGCCATGCCAAATTTGGCGTAGGAACACCAAAGGAGCAAGCTTCATTTGCAAAATCAAATCGAACTGCTAAATCATCTATTTGTAATTCAGCAAAGTGCAAAAAGGCTAAAGGGAAAAAATCATCGAAGGCAGCCAAATCCAAATTTGTAGAGGATTACTCCATTGCAGCAGGAATAGCGTGGCAAATAAAAGACATGCTTATATTTGAGAACTCTAGGAAAGCTATATTGGAGTCTCAAGCTTTAGGATTTGCATTCTCTGCTCTGAACGTCATTGCTGAAGTCAGCATTGTGCAGTGTATTCATTTGGACTACGTGGATATATCTCCGGTCTTGGCATATGCGACTCTTGCCCTGCATAGCACTGTTCAAAAAGTCAGTATAAATGGTGCAGGCAATTATAATGAGGACTGTGATGGATCCCCAAGATCATCTTACAAGGCAAGTGATTCATTATATATTTGTCTTTTTGAAAAAGTTGAATCCTTTGTGAATTCATCCACCTAATGTAGATGTACTCGTATGCTTTACTTTGCTTCTAGTGTTCCATGTATGGTATTTATTTTTGAAACTTCTAATTTATTTATGTAAATTATTATTATTTTTTGTTTGTAATTTTCATTGGTCTGTTTTATATACAGTAATATATAAATTGTGGTTATGGTCATTTATATTACCTACCCTTGGTTGTCAAAGAAACTTCGCTGAACCCACCTCTCTCTCCTCCCTCGGTCCCTTTGACCTTTTGTTTTGCATAAAAATTGAAACACTGCTTTTTGTATGATCTATGCCAGACAACCACGTCAGTTGGCTTTCACTTCTTTTTCCTCCTGCTGTTCTAGATTTTTTATGTTATGATCATCCACATCATATGCTGAAAAGCGGCTTGGGCACTCTGGGAAGGTGCACACTAGGAAATTGGTACTTCTTGAAAATGATTTCCCTCTTTGTGCAGCACTACGGAAAGGTCCTTTTTTCCCATTTACTGATGATTTCAAGCAAGTCTTACGTGGATTTGAATTTTCTGTCCGGAAAAAGGCTGGTCATCCGGCACCTGCTGGTGTTTTCGTTTGAAAAGCCGTGCAAGGCTGGTTGATTTTCACTGTTCATATAACTTAAGTGTATGTTATATAGAGTTGCATTCGTTCTATGTATGTTATATATGGTTAGGGTAGGGCTGCAAATAAGCCGAGCCGCTTGCGTGTAGCTTGAAGCTCAGCTTGTTAAAAAGCTTGATAAGACTCACGAGCCATATAAGAGCTTGAGTAACCACTGCCAGTTTGCTTGTTAGGCTCGCAGGCTTGGCTTGTAAATTTGTGAGCCAATATTGCATAAGGTTCCGAGTCAAGTTGTTGAGCCTTTTTAACGAGGCAAGTAGTCAAATCAAGATGCAAGTCCACATTGGGAAAAATAAAAAGAAAAAGGAAATAAGGGACATGAGTCTACTATATGAAAGAGTTCAGACATTTTCCTTTTTTCAATCAGCATCCTGGGTCTGATATTGTGAAAGTCCATCCTATATTGAGGTTTACTTATTTTGGATTAAAATATTAAAGCTTCTTTTTATATTTTAGATTTATATATATAAATGAGGTTGTTTTGAGTTTGGACTCGTTTTAACTTATTAAATGAGTTGGCTTGATAGATTGCGAGCGTCTTTAAATAAGCCGAGCTTGACCAGCCTGATAGATGCTCAAGGTGAGCTCGAGCTCGATTAAAATTTTGGCGAGCCGAGCTTGAGCAACCTAAAGCTCGGCTGAGCTTGTGTGCAGCCCTGTGTTTGGGTACAGTGAATTTCTTTCAAGTGCAATTACTCTTTTGTAATCATTTTCTGCATTTGGTTATCTTTCTTTATAAAGCATTTAATAACTCTATAAATTACAGAGGGCGATGTTCGACCAGACAATTGATCATCTGCTACACTGCGCTGAGAAGCTAATTGAAGCAAGTTACTCTAGGAAGGATGGCGAGTTGTCATCAAACCTTATGCAAGTTAATGAACGAATCAGTTGCATGCAACAAAAGCATGGCAAATCTCAATCAGATAACTGCAGTCAAAGAAATGTTGGTAAGTGATGGTGAATTTAAGAAGTAAAGTTTAAGCTTATTATACACTTTAACACAATTTTACTTCACCATTAAATGGTAAAAATTACTCTAGGCTAAAATTTTGTCATTGCACAAGCAGTAAAGAAGACCCGTCGTCTTTTGCTCAGTATTAGTTTGGATCTTTGGATAGAGTGATGCCGTATGCAGCCTTTACCTATTTCTAGAACTCTGTTGGTCTGCCTAGCAAAAAAAAAGAATAAAAAAAGAACTCTGCTAGGACTACTCAGCATTGGGTTTTTTCAACTTGCAACAATGTTTAGTTGAGTATTCATATTTTAGGCCTTTCACTGTAACCATAAGTTGGAGAGGTAATGAGTAGTGCGTGCATGGATCAGGATAAAATATTTGGATGTTAGCGCACAATTCCAATACATTTTCAATTTTATCTGTTCAGTACCAATCATACTGTTGGTCCTCGACCTTACTAATATTTATATCATTTTTATGTTGAACTTAATGACATTACATGCAGGTTCCGCTTTTACAGCACAGAAAAGGATGTCAAATGCTGTGAAGATGCTCTCTGCAGTACTGAAGTTCATTGTCGATGCTGCTACCATGGGTTTGGTGTCTCACAAGTGTAAAAAGTGCTTAGCTTTCTCGTCAGCATATATGCAATATGTTACCTCCATGCTAGGCCAGCATTTTCCTTGTGAGTTGCAGGTTAAAGAGGATTTGGAGGAAATAGTTACTTGTCTCAAGAGCTCCATCACCTATGCAACCAAGTTGCTGAACTTAACCTTCATGAATACCACTGAAGCTTCACCGCCCTCACCAGAATCCTACCAGCTCGCGAGTGATGTACTTGATCTAATTCTGTCAATTGAATTGCACCTGGGTTCAAGACATGCATCACGGCTTGTTGCTGCAGTGAAGCCATGGCTTCCTGACTTAATCTTGGCATTGGGATCTAGAAACATGCTGAGACAAATTCCAGCAGAAGGTGCATCTTCACCAGCAGCTCACAGCAAAAAACTTGAGTTTCCATCATGGTTCTCAAGCTTGGCAAGGTCAGAGCTCTCTGAAATAATGGAAGTTAGCGAGGGTGCGGAGGGGAATAAAGCTTCCAAATCAGAGGAATTTCCAGCATTCAAGAAATTTATAGGGATGATCATCAAATTGGTGAGGGGAAGCATGCGTATCTTAGATGCAATTGGTGTGATTTTCTTGGATATTTCAGTCGTTGCCCTGCAAAAAAGGGACTTTGGGGTGGTTCTGGGACTCGTACATTTTGTCTGTACCAAGTTGGTAGGGCAGGAACAGGGAGTATGGACGGAGCTTAGAATGATGCTGGCTACTTTACATAATATGTACCCTAAAATACAGAGCGATTCTAAAGAGCTCAGCAGCAAAGATGAAATCCATGAGCTGCTGAGCGCTAAGGCATTACTTGAACCTGTTTGGATGCATTATGTGTATGAAACTGAGAAGGGTCCTACAATGGAATAACAAATATGCATTATTTTTCACTAAAGTTGTTCGTTTACGGTACTTTTTAAGTGTCTTTCGTGAAGAGCAAACTTACAGAGCAATACAAGAAAATTGTAGTCATTAGATTTTTTTAATGAGATGGGGGGAAAAAAAAAGCAGTTCAAACTATTACATGAAGGAAACAACCTTTATTCTCATCCTGCTAACCTAAATTTGATGTATTTAAGGCTTGCAGTATGTGGAGAGATCCTTAGTCCTACATTCCCTCATGCCAAGTGAACCACTTCCCACTTGACATCAAAGGATTAACAAAGAGGAGGAAAGAAAAAAAAGAAGAAATTTTCAATCTTGCAACAGCTGCTACTTAGCTTCAAGCTGTGCTGAATCCAAAAGTACCTTATGCTTCTAAACACCTAAAAGACTAAAACACGTCTTTTGATCAGCCCTACAAGTAATTCCTGAAAAAAAGCGAGAATCATAAATCTGCACTGACTCTGGACAAAGGCTTCACCACTCGATTCAAAAAGAGCATCCCCATGTCATGTAGATCCAACAGGGACCATCTTTAGGGCAGCAGCAATAGGCATGCCTAAGAATCCAACAAAAATGCAAACGAACCATTGTCCAAAAGTCAGCGGTGCTGTATTTGCAAAAGTACCAAGGTATTCAACGATTATGACTTGGAAGACTGCAGTGCAAACGAGAACAGCCACAAAAACATTATTCTCCAGAATGCCTTGAAAAACATTTATTTTCTCCATTTCTCTGGAACTTATCTCGTTGAAAACCTGCAAATTTGAATCAACAAACCATTAGTTGGTTATTTCTACCAACAGAAATGGTGATACGAACAGATTCAACTTAAAATCAATATCTTAAGGAACTTAACTAGCTTTTCGTCGCTTACAGTTCGATAAACATCACATATCGCAAACTAGAGATTAGCAAGAGGGTTTCGTAGAAATACCTGACAGAAGACGAATGAGTTAAAAATTAGCGTGTTCAGGATCAGATCTGAATCTGGGCCATCAAGATGAAATATTGCTTTTCCTTCTGCCTGAAGAAGCCATATCACCACAAACTGATATATGGATTGTCCTAATATATTCCTCCACATGACATTACTGATAAAATTCCCTCTCCTTCCAACTGGTGCCCGCTTCATCAATTCATCGTTAGGAGGCTCAGTAGCCAGTGCGAGTGCTCCCAGGGTATCCATTATCATGTTGACCCATAAGAGCTGCACAGCTGTGAGTGGAGCATGTCCTGAAGCACACAGTTTGAATAAAGAGGATGAGGCAAAATCAAATTATAGTTTAAACAAGAAAGGAAGTTTAAGGATATTCTTAAGCTAGAACACTGTGAATGCAAGCCAGTTACCAGTCAAACAAGCTGAAGAGAAGTTGACAATCAATGCCACCACATTAACGGTCAGCTGAAATTGTACAAACTTTTGAATGTTTATGTAAACTGAACGTCCCCATTTGGCAACAGTTGCAATTGTGGAGAAATTATCATCCAAAATTATGACATCTGCACTCTCTTTAGCCACCTGGAATTGGGAAAGAATGAAAATTCTGCATAATTCTTACTATAATTAAGAAAATGAATCTAACTTTTCTGTTCATAATGTATGAAGTTGATTAAGACACACCATCATTTCCAAATATATAGAGCTCGAAATTCTATTTTCACAGAGACACCCTTTCTCTGTCTGACAAGCCATGACTTTGTCATTGCAGTTTGCTTACTATCTATTTCATTCATATTTTGGTATTTTAATTGACCAAATGCATTTTCAAATCAACATAATTTTTAATTAATTAATTATTTTTATTTTGGGTTTTTACCACTGATTTGGTCAGGTATAATGTGTTGGCCAAAAAGCAGAGTTTTAACAGCAAATAATAGCACTACAATAACTTTGATCACTCAATTCTCAGTTCATTTTACACAGGAGGTCAAGGGGATTTAAAGAAAGATTATTATATATATAATGGATTTCTCAATAAGGATCAAATGGAATTTCAGGCATAAAATCTCTAGAACATAAAAGAAGAATTAAGTTAGTAAAGAATCTACAGATTCTAAAATGAAAATGGCCAAGCACATAAGTCATACAGAAGCACCAAGAAAATTGTATTGTGCTAATCTTTCCTTGCAATGGCATTTCAGGATACTCACCTCAGTACCAGCGATGCCCATTGCAAGTCCAATATCTGCTTCATGAAGTGCTGGTGCATCATTTGTTCCATCGCCTGTCACTGCAACAACTTCATCAAAAGTGGTCCGCAATTGTTTGACCAATGTATGCTTGTCTAGTGGTGAAGACCTAGCCATCACCTACAAAAGAATCATTAGCTCAGTCAGATGAAAATTTTTTTTCTTCCCTAATGACCAACATCATATGTTCAAACAGGTTATATAATTAAAAATTCACAAAGGACCTGAATCTTCGGAATCAGTTTAAGCAATTCTTCCTGACTCTTCTCTCGAAAATCGGGACCTTCAATAGCTATCCCATCATCAGTAAGAATTCCACATTCCCTGGCAATAGCCTTTGCAGTATTTATGTTGTCCCCAGTGACCATGCGCACAGTAATACCAGCTGAACGACAACTTTCAACAGACTCCTTAACGCCAGGGCGAACAGGATCTTTTATTCCCACAACTGCTATACAAGTATATCCTGAAACTGGAATAGGATCGTCGGCAGAGAACCCATTTTCTAGTTCCATATAAGCAAGGCACAGAGTTCGAAGAGCTTCACTAGCAAACTGATTAATTGTAACCTTAAGATAATCAGTAGATGCCTCATCAAGCGGGACTACCTCACCATTTGTATTAATGACGTTATTGCAAGCAGCCAAAATGATCTCTGAAGCACCTTTGCAGTGGGCTCGTAGACCTCCTTCTGGAAGCTCCAGAACTACACCCATCCGCTTCTTCTCGGAATTGAATGGCTCAAGTTTGATAAGCTTGGATGTTTCTCGTTCTGCCTGAAAGTCTCCACCAAGGGACAAACCAAATTCCAACAGAGCAGATTCGGTAGGTGTTCCCAAAATCTCAAGTTTACCGTCTTTGTTGACCACAATTTCTCCTCCAGTGTTGGTAAATATGGATTGCAGCAAAAGTTTCACAGCAGAGTCAGGGATTTCCGAGCACAAGTTAGAAGCTTCATTTTGTTTGCCTACTTCCTTGACATTCATACAAATGCATGATTTCACAACCGTCATGTGGTTGGTGGTTAGGGTCCCAGTCTTGTCACTACAAATGTTTGTGGCAGATCCCATTGTCTCGCAAGCTGCCAGATGGCGAACAAGTGCTTTATCATTCATCATTTTCTTCATTGCAAATGCTAGGCTCAGTGTGACAGCTAAAGGCAGCCCCTCAGGAACTGCAACAACAACAATAGTGACAGCAATTGCAAAGTACTCTAAAATTGCTAATGCTTCATCTCCAGACCAGCTCCAGTGGGTTCCATCTTGCCATTTACGGCTAAACAAGGATTGCACCAAGACTGCAAAAGTTATTACAGCAAAGACAAGGCCTATTTTCCCAATAAAGGTTGCTACTCCATTCAGTTTAACCTGCAATGGAGTCTCATCATCTCCCCCTTCACTGAGAGTTGCCATCAATTTACCCCATTGGGTTCGCATCCCAACGGTGGTTACCATCATCTTACATGATCCGTTTCTAACTTTAGTTCCGGAAAGCATAAATGGGTTTTTAGCATTCACCATGACCGGCTCACTCTCTCCAGTTAAACTTGATTCATCAATCAACACAGAAAATCCTGAAATAAAAAGTCCATCTGCAGGGACTTGGTCGCCAATGTTAAGATGCACAACATCACCAGGCAGTAAATCATATATTGACATTTTTTGCCTGTATCCATCCCTCATGACCTGAATGGATATCTTCTTCTTCTCCTTGTCCAAATCCCTGAACTGCAAAGATTGCCGATAGTCACTTGTTGCCGTGACAAAGATGACCAACAAGATGCTTGCAACTATACCTAGGCCATCATGAGCTCCCTGCGGCCATCCTTCCATTGTTATGCCAACAATCAGAGAGACGAATGCACACACTCCCAGGATCATGAGAGTCATATCCTGAAGGGATTCCCAGACAAATACCCAGAAACTTCGTGATTCAGTCTCAGTAAATTTATTGATTCCATATATCTCTTCTCTACGCTTCAGTAAGCTACTCTCTGTAGTAAGCCCATTGGTGGTTGATGTAGAAACTTTTTCCGCAATACCATCTACCCCACCATGCTCCCTCAGCTTCTTCACATCGTGGCCTTCGACAATGGATCCCAATTCTTCACCGCATATCTGAAAGCCTGCTGCTTTGACATCCTCAGGCACAGCGTATTCGCTTGGCTGCACACCTGTACACATTTTGTGGGGAGTTAATCTGGAAAACTCTTCCGGAATATATTATAATGTCATCTGGGTCGCAATGAAACTCACTTTGGATAAACTGAAAGACGGCTTTAGAAACCAAAACTGCAACTCTCAACTTCTCCTGCAAGATTCAACAAGAAAACCCATTCAACTTTTTTCTTGAAAAACTATTGAGTTCCTCTATGCAGTCAATAACTATGACCAGAGGCTCCTATGACTTCAGGTTTATTTACAAAGTCTGAGACCAATATGAAAGAAATGGTTAAAGCGTGAGGCAAAATTATTTAGCAATTCATAGGAACTGAAATAATCTGGAATCTAGAAAAAAAAAAAAAAAACTGGCAAAACCAAATTTTGCAACCAGGTTATTCGCTGGAAATTGACTGTATATTATTAATAATTATGTAAGCCATTAATCTGGGAAAAAAAATGCCATGTAAACGGCGCCAATACTAGCATGTATAGCGAGTCCAAGGGTTCGAATTCTTCGAGGGTGGAGTGCACAAACATTAAAAGAAGAGACTGCAGATGATTAAACAGAAAGAGAAATATACAATCAGAAAAGCGATTCTAACAGAATAAGAACTTGTTTTAGATTTTGTGTTCAAACGAAACAAAACAAGATGCGAAAGTACCAAAAAAAAAAAAAAACAAGATGCGAGGGAGGGAGGGAGGGAGAGCACCTGATTCTTGCGGCGCATGGCGGCAGCTTCCTGGCGCTTGGAGAGATTGGCGATGAATCGAAACCTCCGCTTGGGGTTCTTGACGAATCCAACCAGCTCCCTCCATCGCTCCAGCACCTCCTCTGACGAGTGCTTCGGCTTCACCCCTCCAAAGTTATCATTCAGATAGCTCTCCATCGCTCCTCAGTATTCCCAAAACCCCTAACCACTCCAACTCATTCAAATACACCAACCTCCAGAAGACAAACAAGAGGGGGACCGAAGACTCTGCGAGGACGAGGGGGAAAAATTTCTCACGCAAGACGAAGCTTCTTCATCCCATTTCTGCGAAACCCACTGCGTGCACGAAAACAAACAAACAGAAAAACGAGTTACAGGACTACCCGCGGATCCACTGTTTTCTGCGAAGCTGCCTTTAAGCGGATTAGATTTGTGGAACTGAACAAGCAAATCGAGAATTAGAGGACAGAGGGGAGGACCCAAGATCCGAAAATGGGTGAGGAGAAGATCTGAAAGAGAAGTAATGGCGGAGAAGGAGAGTGTGCTCCGGATCTTCGGCCAGGGAACGAGATTTATGGAGTCAAAGAGAGACACGAATCCCTCCTTCTCTCCCTCCCACACCCCCCATTGGAATGAGCGAAAGGTTCCATCTTCGTTCGTTTGTTGTTGTTTTTGGACATTTCCCCTAATCTGATTTGACACTACTGCTGTTCCATAATAATACTTTTAATTAATTAATTAATTAATTAATTAATTTATTCTCCCCCAGGGTACCTTTTACGACGGATTCTTTAGTATTAAGTTTACGCGCTTCGGTACGCGCTGTGCAATGATGTGTTGACACGTGGGACGACCCCACTTGTCGTTCACGTCAACCGACAAACCGGGGAGGACGGTTGATGTCCCCGAAAATAAAAATTATCCCCGTATTTATTTTTGTCGGGGACGAAGAAAATTAACGGTCCAATCTTTAGAAAATTTCCTTTTTATTTTTTCCAGTTTATTTTGAATAATTACTTATACATAAAAAGTAAAAATACAAATTCAAAAAATTTACTAAAAGTAAATAAAACTAGGCACAAAATCATTTTAATCGAGCAAAAGAGGCTAATAAAAATGGAGGGAATTTATTCTTTTATGGTATTGTGAAACCTATTAATTCAATAATTCTGGACATAATTGGAATGGATCCAGACTGGTTTTATTTATATTTTTTCAAAGAAAAAAAAAAAGGGTACCGGATGCCACGCCCACGCTCACGTGTAAGTGAAGCTTTTTCTTTTTATGATGTATCCGACGTTTATCAAATCAAAAAGGTGATTCCATGCACTTTATTTATGTTGATCACTGTCGTTTGTATTAAATTAGAAACGCTTATGACCCAAAAAAAATTAAAAAAATAGAAAAACTATAATTTACTTTTGAAACGATGCACCATTATTTATAAGAGTAAAATTGTGTATTTATTCTACCAACTACTTAAATCTTTCTTTAAAATGATAAACAGCATAAAGTATAATGTTTCGAAGATCCAAAGGTTACTTACGTTCAAAGGTCAACTCAATTGCTAATAAAATAAATTTAAGGATTTGACAAAAAATAAAATTCACTTATTCGATTCATTGATAGTGAAATTAAACCTTGGATTTGAGTTTTTTTTTCCCTCTCTCCTTTTTTGAGTGGTTGGTGATTTAGAGCCTGTGCATCATATCAATAAAACTTTGTAAAGAGAAGTTTGTTCAGTTTTTTATTTTTTTGGATTTCAATTGAATGGCAGGATAGATAAAAATAAGGAAATAACTTATTTTATCACAAGATTTGGTGAAAATTCATAGTTATATGTTCTCAGTAATAAAAGAGTAAATGAATGCTACCTGAGCTGATGCTCATTGAATTTTTTTTCAATCTTCATCTTAATGCTGTCAATGTAACGGATGCATTCAAAGCCAGCCAATCTGAAGTTTATATTTTTTTTTGGGTTGGGATCCTCTTCAAGGTATTGGGCTTTATAAAGAATTTCAATGAGTTTAAGATCATAAAAAATGTATACTTTCATGACTTAGATCTGCGCCCTTGCTCATATTGGCTCGTGTCCTGTTCATATATTTTTATTACCATCACCCTTTGATTCTATTATGCCCACATTTTTTCCGTGCACCTTGTACTTGTAAAAAATTTCAAAGAGTAGGGAAAGAATATATATATATATATATATATATATATGTATTTCATAAGCTCCAATGTTGTGATACTCGTTTATTTCAAGAGTTTGAAGAATTTGATTTAAGGCTCGAATAAGTCATTCTAATAAAAATAAAATTTCAAAAGTAAATCATATCAAAAAAGGATTCATAAATTTTTATCAAAATAATATCATTTTAAGGGACGGACTCGGGTATTTGCTCGATCCAGATGTATAGTATGTTCTCACTTAAGATTACTATCAAAGTCAATAAAAATTATACTAAATTTTTAATACGTTAATAAATAGGTTTCATACCATACAATTAAAGATGTTCCAAAGTATATTTTAAAAATTTTAAGAGGTATTGGGATGGTTGTCCAGTGTCCCCTGTTGGAGAGAGAACAGGTCCCTATCTTTGACATTGGACTACCAACGGGCTGGACTGACTTGAATGGTGGTCGAACAACCGCACTCCATAGAAGACTCAATGTAACGACCAACCCAAAAACAAAGTTAATGATGATGAAGACTTGGTTTTGATGTTTGATGGTAAAACGTGAAGCCGTGAATGTAGAACCCCACAGGGTAGAAGAGAATGAGTAAATAAGAAAAGGCTCAATGGTCACTTCTTCCCAACCATGTTACTGCCTTTGAAAGCAAAGCCCAACCATAACCATGAGATTTATCAAACGTCAAAAAAACCTTGGACAGAACTCTACATTGTATTTGAATGATAAGGAGAATGGGCATAGAATGAAAAGGGAATGAGATGGTTCATTGCCATCACTCGTTTGATTTCTTTAATGACGAGATGAGCATTCGATGATTCTCAAGTACTACGAGTGGAATGATCATTTCAAGCTCGAGCGCATCACCGAATTAGCCCATTCTCACCCCCCAAACGGCCCCTAAGTCTTAAGGTTCAAAACCAAGACCTCCTTTCTAAGAAAATTTTGGGTGTCTTGCATTATTTTGTGCGCACCATTTTTCTCTCTTTTTATCCCAGAGAGGGATATAAAGAGGATCTAACCTTTTTCTCTTTTTATCCCAGAGAGGGGCATAAAGAGGACAACGAAACAAAATGGAGAACAATCCAACACCAGTGTGTTGCAATGATCCAGAAGAATATCGTTTAATAAGCCGACCAGCTATGCCGACCAGCTATGAACCGTATCAGAAAATATGAAGCATGCGTCTTCATATGAGTTCCTGCAGAAAAAAAAACATTATAGCGATTGATGTGAGGTTGGCATTCCTTTTGGAGGGGTAGCTGCAGTAAGTAATCAATTCACTATTTCAGCAGCCCCCCAAAAAGTGGCCGCGTGTTCTTAGAGATTGGCTTAGAACATGCCATTTTTGCACAAGGCAAAGCCCAAACAGATCCTAAGATCTTAGTACCCATAGTGCTGAAGGGTAGGAAGACAGAATGTATAAATTAGAGTAATCCACGTCTTCTTTTGAGCCCTGATGAACTTTTCTTATCAAAAACGACAGAAGTGCGAGCTCAATATCAAATTCCAGGATGGACAAGTAGAGAACCCTCCACGCCCCGGGAAATGGCAAGGGAGCAAGATGAATGTGTTATGCTTTAAACCAATGATGTATCAATCTGAAAAGAAACAAGTAAAATTCTCCTAGGACAATCAATTATGCTAACATGGCACCATTCATTCGAGAAACAACATGAGTTTGTTCATGACCCTCCCAAATGAAGGCCGTGATTTATTTTTATTTTAGGTGGAAATGTGGAGGACTCAAAAAAATTCATACTAAAGTAGGTGGGGATCCAATTGGGAAATTATTGAGACACCAAATCAGAGAAGAAAACATGACCTGAATCAACCAGTAAACAATAAGACACATTCTGTGATTTGGGTGCTAGTGTGGCAAAACTTCTTCCAATATCAGAGAGCATGGGAAGTTGCACTATCTACAACAAAGGGCCACACAATGCTGCATGACAAACCCAGAAAATCAAAACCATCTTCCACATGAAGATCTTGAGTACTACAACACATCTCAATTCTTGATTCAACTTACTACAGACATATCAGGCAGTTTCACTTGGGCCATACAAAGCTACACAGCATTAGGAGCAGTAGATAGCATTATTTTCCAGATAAAAGCAGCATTAGCAGATGGCAAAAGGAGTCTGAATGGTATTCTACAATTGTTGTATAAACTTAAAATGGCTCAAACAACGTCTGTAATAGATACATCATGGACACAATAACCAACCCAAGTGAGGCATCATGGAGGCTGGTTGAAGCAGAAAACCTCATGAACTGAAATGTCATTCAACTATCAAGAGGCAGCATAAGTCGACCTTCAATCAAATAATCCATCAACTAAATTTAACCAGACAGAAGACTATTGGGGAAACAAATAACAGACTCATTTCTCTATTAGAAGTAAAAGAGAGGTACCAACACCTAATGGAAATTGGAGCAGGTATGATTTCAAGCAGAACTAAATGGGTTGCCTTCTGTTAATAGAGGTAATAAATGCATTTAAGCCATTCTCCCATGTTTTCCTAATTTACTCCTACCATGCAGCCAAAATTAGCCAGCATCTGGTTAATGTACTCAAGAATCAAGTTGTTTTCCTAATTGCACTCATAATTCACACTTAACCTCATTTCCTAAATCATTAATATCAAAAAATTATGTTGCCTTCTCCTAATGAGACACCACACACACCGGAAAAGACACAGAAGCGCTTGTTATAGGTATTGTTAGTTCAGTGTTACAATAGAGAAGTTTATGAACTATATTCCCCCTTGTAGGCATAAAAACAGGTCTTACAACACAAGGGAGCTGCATGATTTTGGGTAGCAAGTTTTACACTGATTAAAATAGCTTAAACACTAATTCAGATGTTGAAGCTTTATCTTCACAAAAACAAAATGAGGTGCGAGCATCAAGAATTATGCAATTTTGTATCTGAATCATAATAAGCTTTTTTATCCTGCCCATATCCACGAGACTTCAAAAGAAAATTTTCCGCTTTGATTATAGAGACAAAGTTTACTAAAACAAAATTTGAAAATCCATGGTCCAACACAAACTTGTTACCACATTACAGTAAAATAACATTGAAATTAAACAAAACAAGCATCTAATGCAATAAACCTCAACCGAAACCTTCAGAATGACTGCACAAATGGATCAATCGACGCCCTGCATGATATCTTCGGCGGTGAACTTGGCGCCCTTGTCCTTATCCACAGCGCGGCCCTTAGCTTTCCGATCGAGGAGGGACTTGCGGTCCTTGTCGAGGCGGAGCTTGGTGATGACGACCTTGGAGGGGTTGACGCCAACGTTGACGGTGGATCCGTTAACCTTCTCGCGGGTGATGCGCTCGATGTGGATGACCCACTTGCGGCGGTAAACCTGCACCACCTTGCCCTCGCGGCCCTTGAAGGTGCCGCGCACCACCTGGACCTCGTCGTCCTTGCGCACCGGCATGGATCTGACGTTGTACTTGCTGCGAAGGTCCATGGAGAGCGGGGCGCTCATCAAGATCCGCCGCACGCTCGACGGCGCCGTGAAATGGGCCTTGCGGCTCTTCCGACGAGAGGAGGAAACTCGGGGATTGTACTTCATATTTGCTCCGCCGGCCGCTTCTCTGAGGGGTTCTCGCCTTCGGCTTCTCAGTGGGGGGCGCTGAGGTTGCTTCTGTAGGGTAGCCGAGAATTAGGGTTAGGTTTTCTACAAGAGGAACATTTATCCTACAGCCGATAGGAAACGGCGCCGTTTCGGTTACATCACTTCACTTCCTGGCCCCCCCCCCAAGATTACACGTGTTTTTTGCCGGATGGGCTTTTCAACTACCCTGATGGGCCCTACCCCCATCTAACGGGGCATTACCGGCCTAAGCAGGTTAGGAGTGGAGACGGAAATGTCAATATA